>JARQOC010000005.1:529602866-530809133 GCA_033576535.1 Allobates femoralis | reverse complement strand
CCTGCCTCTTTTTCTAAATCAGGGGCAGGAACCTGTGACCCGTGTGTGGACCGCAATGACCTTTTTTGTGGCATTTGGGAAGATTGCCGGGGGCCACGGTTGGGGGTTAATCGGCCCCCTGCCCAGCCTGCCCCTGACCAGGGTGCTTGGGCCATCAGCTGCATTTTTCTGGGTGTTAGCCCTATAAACCAGAATTTGCCCTGCAAGGGTGCACACGTGGTGTTCACTACTGAATGCTGCATGCCCATGCATTGAAGTTTTACATCCTCATCCTGGGCGGTACGTGACCCCAGCCTCCTTCTGTGATGTATGTGACCCCAGCCTCCTTCTGTGCTGTACGTGACCCAGCCTCCTCCTGTACTGTATGTGACCCCAGCTTCCTCCTGTGCTGTACATGCCCCAGCCTCCTCCTGTAGTGTATGTGACCCCAGCCTCCTCCTGTGCTGTACGTAACCCAGCCTCCTCCTGTGCTGTACGTGACCCCAGCCTCCTCCTGTGCTGTACGTGACCCAGCCTCTTCCTGTGCTGTACATGACCCAGCCTTGTCCTGTGCTGTACGTGACCTCAGCCTCCTCCTGTGCTGTACGTGACCCCAGCCGCCTCCTGTTCTGTATGTGACCCAGCCTCCTCCTGTTCTGTGTGTGACCCAGCTTCCTCCTCTAGCTGTACATGACCCAGCCTCCTCCTGTTCTGTATGTGACCCAGCCGCCTCCTGTTCTGTATGTGACCCAGCTTCCTCCTCTGCTGTACGTGACCTTAGCCTCCTCCTGTGCTGTACGTGACCTTAGCCTCCTCCTGTGCTGTATGTGACCTTAGCCTCCATCTGTTCTGTACATGACCCCATCCTCCTCCTGTTCTGTATGTGACCCCAGCCTCCCCCTGTATTGTATGTGACCCCAGCCTCCTCCTGTACTTACTGCCCTCAGGATACAACATCCATCCCCTGCGGTGCTGTCTATCTTTACCAATGTGTGACAGAACGGCTGGTGGTGCAGAGCTCATGGATACCAGTGTGGTCCTGTAATAGAAGCCACCGGGTTGTCAAGTCCGTTTATGACATTTCTTCCAACTAAATCTTCCCCCATCACTTGTGAATGATATTATTGAGAAATAGTAAAGAGTGCAGCAACTCAGCCATGAAGTGGAGACTCCGTAATATTGTCGAGCCCAGGCTTTAGGGTACTCGGGTATCAGGCTCCTAGGGGTTAACGGTGCCACGGGGAGTGATGGCCGCACTTGATCCCGTGTCCTGGGCCTATCTTCCAAAAAAGGGTATATTTACTGGGGATTATGTACAGTTTGTCATGACGCTACCTGTAGTTTCTGGTGATGTTTCATCAGCGCCGCCACAGTCCGCCGGAGGTAGATGGTATTGCGGCTAGTGTGGTAAAGTCCTCCACAGGTAGGACTGGACCTCCGGGGCAGCGTTCCTGCATAGGAAACAAGTTCATGCAGAAGAAGATGCAGCAGACACGGATTCACTTTTCTTCCGGTACTTTACTGTCATTTGCATTGGTCGCATACAAAATTACAGTTCAGCACTCCTGATGGTATGAGGACAGGTAGCTTTATGGGTGGCTGCAGACAGGTCCTAGGTGGTATGGTGGGACCCTCATTGTGTGCTTCCGTGCTCAACCCTGTCTGTCCTTTCCTGCTTCCCAGTTGTGGTGTGAAGCCCGGTGACTTGAAGTCAACCTGACCTCCTTCTTTCTCTCACCTTCACGGCTGTCGGGTAACCCTCTGCTGGCTGGCCACTCGTTCCCTTGGCGGTGCCTGGTACCCTCTTTCGGTTGCTCAGGTACCCGGGAGAATTAAAGACTCCACGGGACTAAGGATTCTCTGTGGTCCTAAAGTATCCCACAGGTGCGGGCTCCGGTGCCCCGGTAAACTCTCTGGGATAAAGTTCCTCAAGTTCTTCACTCCCTTAGGCTGTCTGCTCCTGGAGAAGCTTTCTTTCTTAAGCCCTTTCTTCTTCCTCCATCTCTCCTCCTGGTCCCTCAGCCGAGAGACCCTAAGCTCACAACTTGGATGCAAAGACAAAAGACTCACTGAAAGACCCTGTCGTTTCCCCTAGAGGTGGTTTTATTCCCTCCCGGGTAACCTCACACCGTGTAATCTAGTGTGGGAGTGCTGGTTATGGGTCCCACCCACCATCCTAGGGTCCACCTGCAGCTGGAGCATCTGCACGTCTTTTACGGGTGCAGTACCCCTCTGTGACGCCTGCTTGGCGGGGCGCCACAATATTACATAGCGGAGGGCCTAATGCTGAGGAGCAGAGGACAGAAAAGTCCCCACCGCTCTGCTGATACCATACCTGAAGAGTCCAGACCTCCTCTGTAACATCAGCACAAACTCCGCCCCTGCCAGGAGCTTTATAGCTCAGCAGTTGAAGCCGTACATCCCTAAACACAATGCCGAGCATCCGATGGGGTGGTATAAAGCCTCCACCACTGGACTCTGGAGGAAACGTGTTCTGGGCAGTGATAGATCACACTTCTCTATCTGAAGGAGGAGTCTGGGGTTGGTGATTCCCGGAGAATGTTACCTGCCCGACTGCATTGTGCCCCCTATACTGTTTGGTGGAGGAGGGATAACGCTATGGGAATGTTTTAAGGGGTCGGCACCATAGTTGCAGTGAAGGGAAATCTTAATGCATCATCACAAGACATTGTGGACAATTGTAGCATGTAGTTTGTGGGAACAGTTTGGGGAAGGCCCTTTTCTGTTTCTGTTCCCCATGACTGTGTCCAGTGCACAAGGTCCATACAGACATGGTTGGGGGAGTTTGGTGGAAGAACATGACCGGCCGCACAGAGCCTGGACCTCAGCTCCATCCAATACCTATGGGATTTACTAGAATGGAAACTGTGAGCTCGAGGTCTCCTCAACTTCAGTGTCTGACCTCACAAAAGTTATGTTTGAAGGGGCAAAAATCCTCAGACATCTCCAAACTCTTGTTGCTGGACTCCCCTCTTGAACCTCCACCATGTTATCCTATACTATGTTGCAGCGTCGTGTCTCACATAAGATAAAACAACAGCAAGCACCAAGCATTATATCATAATGGTTTAACTTTTCTTTATTAAAAAAAATCTTTATTTGCTGCAGTCTCCATTAAGTTGAGTTACTGTTTCATACTTTTTTTTCCCTCATATCTACAATATTTTTCATACTATAAAACGCACCCCAAATTTACAGGAGGAAAATAGTGGAATAAAAAAAGAAAGATATTTTAATGTTGAAATGGGGGTCCATTTTGTAATATTAAAGTACATTGTTATAGCCCTCTTGTAGCTTACTGAGGGGAGTCATAGGAGGCAGGGGTTGGGTGATAAAGGGCGCCCTGGATTGGAAGGAGGGGGTGTCCTGGCAGTAGAGCGAATAGGGCGATGCTGCGGGGCCTAGGCTGGGAGGGAGTGTCCCGATGGCAGCACGAGTAGAACAAAGCTGCATGAGGCAGGCGCCATTGATGTCCCAGTGATGGACTTCAGGAAAATGGCGTCGTAAGGTCTCTGACATCTCAATCTGTGCATGCACTATCTTCTGGCATAATTTTCCTGAAGTCCATCACTGGGAGATTAATGGTGCCTGCCTCACGCAGCATTACTCTACACGTGCCACCACCGGGACAGCCCCTCCTTCCAGCCCAGGGCCCGCAGCATTGTGCCTCTCATGCCACAGCAGACTCCTGCAATGTCGATTCTGGTTCTTGTGACACCCCGCTTCACTGCACTCCCTTGTAAGCTACATTCGGGCTATAAGCCACGCCCCCATTTTCCTCCTAATTTTGGGGGCAGAAAAGTGTGTCTTATAGTCCAAAAAATACAGTACATCTGGGAAAACATGCCCTCTATAAGGCCGTCTTCATACCTCTATGCAACAAAGATCCATCGCACTCCTGCATTATCTGGTGTTTTTAGAACATCTTCCCTTCTTACCAAAACATTCTAGACATTGTCTTCATTCCCAGACTAAGTGGCCTTTACCGTTTCTCTAAACAGTCTATAACTTGCAATAAGCAACACTTTATATGAAAACATTCAGAGTCTACTTATTCTTCGTAAGGCATTGGTTCTAGATACGAAGTACAATACAGGATAATACAAGATACAAGCACATTGGTAAATCTTTGGATATTTTCATATACAGTATTGATATCCATAACACTCTAGATGAAAGATCTGGCCTGACTGCTGCTTTTCCTGACCTGGGTTAACTGCTTGATATATGCCTATAACTATAAGCTGAGGTCAGGATAGCCGGCAGCCGGAGGCAGCAGAGCAGGCTATCGGTTACAGGCTGACACGGATGCACTCCTTCGCTCCAGCACCGCGCACCATCCGATCCTTCTATTGTGTTTTTTATTGTATTTCAGCCATTTAGTTAACTTTCCTTCGATGGAGACCTGTTTATGAAGCCATTGTTGCTTTATTAAACTCTGTGTATAGATGTCTGATGAAAGGGAACAGGCAGACTGAAGAGTCTGTACATAAAACTCAGCAATCTTCACCCCATTAATATCCACGCTGTTCTAGATCTTAATGATCTAAATCATTTTTCTCTTGCACTGGCCAGTCATTTTTGTATTTTTGAGCATACAGTTGTTTATTAGCCTTTTATAGTACTAGATGGCGGCCCGATTCTAAAGAATCGGGTAGTCTAGAATCCATATATAATTTATTTACTAATAGTTACCAATAATGCAATAAGACATGATATCTATCCATCAACTACCTATGTTTGTATGGTCTATGTAATTTTTGGAAATTTAATTGTTATATGCTAAGGCGTTTGGTACACATACTGGCCAATACTTGTGTAACCATCAAGTAGCTTTATTTAAGAAATCAATGTTCATAGTCTATGTATTCGCCAATCTGTGTTTGCCCATCAACCCCGTCACGGTAGCCTTAGATCTGATGGGTCCCTAACCTACCTTATTACTATTTATTAACACTTAGACCCCTTTCACATCAGCGTTCTTCTGCTATTTGCAGAAGGTGGGGATGAAAAACTAAGGTTCTTGGTACACATATTGGCCAATACCTGTTTGCCCATCAACCAGCTTCAAGGTGATTTTAGATCTGATGGGTACCTATCCTACCTTGTCACTCTTTCCTTGGGCTCAGCTAAGCCTCCATTCTTACTATTTCCCAGTGGGAGGACTCCCTTAATGAAAGAAACAATGAGACATCATATACAGTGCTGACCACTGAGCCACCATATACAGTGCTAACCACTGAGCCACCATATACAGTGCTAACCCCTGAGCCACCTAAACAATGAGCCACCATACAGTGCTAACCATTGAACCACCTAAACAATGAGCCACCATACACAGTGCTAACCACTGAGCCACCATATACAGTGCTATCCACTGAGCCCCCATATACTCTGCTAACAACTGAGCCACCATACAATGCTAACCACTGAGCCACCATACAATGCTAACCACTGAGCCACCATATACAGTGCTGACCACTGAGCCATCATATACAGTGCTAACCACTGAGCCACCTAAACAATGAGCCACCATATACAGTGCTAACCACTGAGCCACCATATACAGTGCTGCATAGAAAATTAATAGGGCGGAAGTTGGACATATACACAGTCAGACCCCAAGTATCAGTATGTTATCTTGTACATAGGAGATAATCTATTTTTAACAGAGAACTCCTTTAAAGGGATCCTGTCACCCCCAAAACACCTCTAAACCTATTAAAAGCTGTCCCTAGAGCATATTAACACTTTCCCTACACTCCTTTTACCTCCTAAATGCACTTAGTCAAACTGAATAAAAACGTTATTATTGTACCTCAATACTGATGATAATGAGTGACTATGCTATTCATAGTCACTCATCCAGGCTGCCCCTCTTCTTCATATCACGCCTGAATAGGCGTGATCTACATTCCAGATTCAAATTCGCGCCTCCCCGCTGTGCCCTGTGTCGTCCGAGGCTGCTGTGTGGCTGGGTGACGCGATCCGCGTCATTCCCGGCGCTGGGTGACGTATTTACACCGGCGCCGCGCTGTCAGCTTCAAAATGCGCACTGCGCATGCGCATGGGCATGCGCAGTGCGCATTTTGAAGCTGACAGCGCGGCGCCGGTGTAAATACGTCACCGGGCGCCGGGAATGACGCGGATCGCGTCACCCAGCCACACAGCAGCCTCGGACGACACAGGGCACAGCGGGGAGGCGCGAATTTGAATCTGGAATGTAGATCACGCCTATTTCAGGCGTGATATGAAGAAGAGGGGCAGCCTGGATGAGTGACTATGAATAGCATAGTCACTCATTATCATCAGTAATGAGGTACTATAATAACGTTTTTATTCAGTTTGACTATGTGCATTTAGGAGGTAAAAGGAGTGTAGGGAAAGTGTTAATATGCTCTAGGGACAGCTTTTAATAGGTTTAGAGGTGTTTTGGGGGTGACAGGATCCCTTTAAGTAAAAAAATTGCCTCTATTCATAAATGGAGTTGTAATTTGTCATTATTAGAGTTTTATTTATAACGGCCTTCAGCACAATCTTAAGCTATGGCGAATTGATAGATGAACCCTCTGTCTCTGTAGGAGGATGGATCGTGTGCAGTCTAGATAGGTCCACCAAGGTTGTCTCTGCCGTTATCTTGATTGTATCAAACCATCAGGTTGCTGGTCTTTCCCTTTGCCTTGTTCCTTAAATTCTTCCGGCCATGATGTCCTTCTCTAGTGATTGCTCTCTTCGTATGATGTGTCCAAAGTAGGCAAGTCGTAGCTTTGTGATTGCTTAGAGTGACATGTCTGGCTTGATTTGTTCCAAAATTGATTTGTGTGTTCTTGCCATCCATGGTATTGGTAACATTGTGGCACCCCATGGGTTAATGTGCCAAAATAACATCACATGGGTTCTCTCCCCCACTACACACTGACAAACACTACCACCTCTGGGCAATAGGGGGAGCACCACATGCTCCCTTATATACTCTTGCCCATGAGGAAGAGCTCAGACCGTACAGCACGGTGTAGTGCTGTCAAGAGACCGTACAGCACGGTGTAGTGCTGTCAAGAGACCGTACAGCATGGTGCAGTGCTGTGAAGAGAGCAGAGTTAGCTCAGTGCAGACCTAGCAAGGGTCAGAGGAACAAGGAGGACAAAAGACAGAGGAACACATCTGGGAGCTAGAGTGACACCATAATTTGCCCCAGAAGTAAGCACAGAGACGGACACCGGATCCGGTACTGTGTCTGGCACCCACAGCACAGTGAACCCAGGAACAGTGGGATCTCTAGATGCCCCCTAGTACCAGAGCAAAGCAACACGGAGGGGTCAGTACAGCATAGAGGACCCAAGTTGCCTAGCCAAGTGGTACCAGCAGCATACAGAGAGACGTGAGGAATCCCAGCAGCTTAGCTAGAAGCAGCAGCCCAGGACACACACACAGTGCAGCACAAGGAAGCCAACGACCCGGACAGGGTGTGGGGAGAGAGCTCAGCCCCATTACAGACTCCGTGGACTATAGCCTGCAATAATATCAGCAGTAAAGCCTTGGAAAACAGCTTTGGAGTCTGTGTATTTATTGCGACCTTTGCTCCAGATTCAGCACAGAGACAATTCCTCCCTACAGATCCAGCCTGTCAGCTCTGCAGTATCAGGAGAAGAAGGAAATTGCAGTGTCTACCAAACGTGAGTGTGTGTCCTCCAACCCTTCTCCACCATCCATAACCCCAATAGACTTTACCACTCCTTTACTACCCCGGGGGATACAGTTCCCCCCACTGGAACTATACCATCTCCGCTGCCATTCCATCACCCTGGAGGTTCTGCAGCAGCGGCGGCCCCATTACTGGCCGCACCAAGTGGGTGGCGTCACCCGTGACAAATCCCTTTGTAAATAATTCCCCTTTTATTGTGAGGGCCCAGGGACACGGTCCGGACCAAGCCACCCGTGACATCCCCAGTACCGTCCGGTCCGGTACCGAGTACCCCAGTCCCGCCTGGATCTCCACAACATTCTTCTCCATCACCACATTTCCATGGTGTTGATTCTGCTGTCTTGTTTCTTTATCATCCATGTTTCACTTTTGTATGTTACTACAGAAAAGACCAGACAATGTATGAGCCGTGTCTTCACCACCAGTGAAATGTTCCTTGATGTGAACACCTTGTCCAGTGACTTCATTGTGGATTTGTCCATAGCTATCCTCCTATTGACTTCAAGTGTCGTTGCAGGGATCATTGATCTGAGTAGCCAACATAGCACCTTTCAAAAATAAAGCCAGCATGGCAATCAGCCGATCATCATGGTTAAAGCTTGATGTTCAGCCGTTATCGGAAGGGCACCTCCACCTAAACATTTGGTGAGGAAAAAAACTGACATAAAAGCCACAAATACATCATGATATGGGCATATTTGTCATCTCTTTGGAAAGGTCTGTAAAGGTACCGTCACACGCGGCAATATTGCTTGCAATTTCACTGGCAAATTGCTGGTTGCAGTGAAATCATGGACACATTGTTCCATTTCTACATGGCAACAAAATAGAACAATGTGTCCCTGATTTCACTGCAACCAGCAAATTGCCACTGAAATTTCATGCAAAATTGCCGCGTGTGACGGTATCTTAAAGCTCCTGGAGAAGAGGGAGATTTCCCTGAGCCTTGGAACAGTTGGCAAATATTATATATATATATATTATACACCATTAAAACCCCCAGAAAGAAACCCTTCAAGGCGCTTTCTAGGGGTACACATGATGTTTCTTGGGATACATGTACTGCCGAAGTGCTCCTTAGGGCTTCAAATGAAGATTCTGGGGTTGGGAAATCTAATGAGGGGCATGATCCGAAAAAGTGTGGGTTATATTTTCCATATGGGGTAATTTAGGGGCGCTTTAGTGCTGACCTCAAGGGGGTCATCTTAAATGACCGTCCTTAGGCTGGGTTTCAGTAAATCATGCCCCTTTTTCCCAAGGGTCACCACAAATTTGCCAGTACCATTTCCAACCCCAAAAAGTGGGGTCAGTCGTGGAATATTTGACATAGCTTCCATATATATATATGATAGTTGTTGGCATAACTTGAAGCTCATGGGCCTCAGTGCAAAAGCTATGATGGGGCCACCAATTATTGCTTGTCTTTAATAGCATTGGGCTTTTCATATAGATCGGAAGATCTTTTGGGGCCCCCTAGGCTCAAGGGCCCGGATGTGATTGCAACCCCTGCAGCTGTTATAGTTACGCCCCTGCACCTATTGTAGTTATACCCCTGATGATAGCTACAGTTGTGGCCAAAAGTATTGACACCCCTGCAATTCTGTCAGATAATACTCAGTTTCTTCCTGAAAATGATTGCAACCACAAATTCTTTGGTATTATTATCTTCATTTAATTTGTCTTCAATGAAAAAACACAAAAAGAATTGTCCTAAAGCCAAATTGGATATAATTCCACACCAAACATAAAAAAGGGGGTGGACAAAAGTATTGGCACTGTTAGAAAAATCATGTGATGCTTCTCTAATTTGTGTAATTAACAGCACCTGTAACTTACCTGTGGCACCTAACAGGTGTTGGCAATAACTGAATCACACTTGCAGCCAGTTGACATGGATTAAAGTTGACTCAACCTCTGTCCTGTGTCCTTGTGTGTACCACATTGAGCATGGAGAAAAGAAAGAAGACCAAAGAACTGTCTGAGGACTTGAGAAACCAAATTGTGAGGAAGCATGAGCAATCTCAAGGCTACAAGTCCATCTCCAAAGACCTGAATGTTCCTGTGTCTACCGTGCGCAGTGTCATCAAGACGTTTAAAGCCCATGGCACTGTGGCTAACCTCCCTATATGTGGACGGAAAAGAAAAATTGACAAGAGATTTCAACGCAAGATTGTGCGGTGGTGGATAAAGAACCTCGACTAACATCCAAACAAGTTCAAGCTGCCCTGCAGTCCGAGGGTACAACAGTGTCAGCCCGTACTATCCGTCGGCGTCTGAATGAAAAGGGACTGTATGGTAGGATACCCACTTCTTACCCTCAGACATAAAAAAGCCAGGCTGGCGTTTGCCAAAACTTACCTGAGAAAGCCTACAACGTTTTGGAAGAATGTTCTCTGGTCAGATGAGACAAAAGTAGAGCTTTTTGGGCAAAGGCATCAACATAGAGTTTACAGGAGAAAAAAAGAGGCATTCAAAGAAAAGAACACGGCCCCTACAGTCAAACATGGAGGAGGTTCCCTGATTTTTGGGGTTGCTTTGCTGCCTCTGGCACTGGACTGCTTGACCGTGTGCATGGCATTATGAAGTCTGAAGACTATCAACAAATTTTGCAGCATAATGTAGGGCCCAGTGTGAGAAAGCTGGGTCTCCCTCAGAGGTCATGGGTCTTCTAGCAGGACAATGACCCAAAACACACTTCAAAAAGCTCTAGAAAATGGTTTGAGAGAAAGCATTGGAGACTTCTAAGGTGGCCAGCAATGAGTCCAGACCTGAATCCCATAGAACACCTGTGGAGAGATCTAAAAATGGCAGTTTGGAGAAGGCGCCCTTCAAATATCAGGGACCTGGAGCAGTTTGCCAAAGAAGAATGGTCTAAAATTACAGCAGAGCATTGCAAGAAACTCATTGATGGTTACCGGAAGCGGTTGATCGCAGTTATTTTGGCTAAAGGTTGTGCAATGAAGTATTAGGCTGAGGGTGCCAATACTTTTGTCTGGCCCATTTTTGGAGTTTTGTGTGAAATGATCAATGTTTTGCTTTTTGCTTCATTCTCTTTTGTGTTTTTCATTGAAGACAAATTAAATGAAGATAATACGAAATAATTTGTGATTGCAATCATTTTCAGGAAGAAACTGAGTATTATCTGACAGAATTGCAGGGGTGTCAATACTTTTGGCCACAACTGTATATAGGCAGGGGCGTAACTACAACAGGTGCAGGGGTTGAAATCGCAGCACCCCTGGGGCCTAGGGGGCCCCCAAAGTCCCTTTGGCCTATAGAAAAAGACTATTGCTATTAAAGATTTGCAGTATTTAGGGGGCCCATTGGAGCTTTCACATCGGGTCCATGAGCTTCAAGTTATGTCACTGTATATAGGGTAAAGAAAATTAATCTTCCTTCTGGCTATGATTAAACAATGTATATCAAAACTTTATTTAAAATAAATAACAGGAAGCTAAGACTTGTTTATTTTTCCTTTCAAAGCTCACTACAACAAAATGGCCAATCTACTGTTTACTGTTTGTTTGTCCCCGTTATGACCGTATTAATAAAGTTGTTTGAAAAAAAAGAGAAAAAAAAAATCTCCTTAGTAGTGATCGCGCGTTGCTGTGTCCGGGAATCTCCTGCAGGACTACACTTCCCGGGATGCTTTGCGGCTGATGTGACAGATGGGGACAGTATGACGGCTCCGGGCTCTGCAGGTGTCTTCCCAGGTGACGGCTCTGTGCGCCGGTGTCAGGCTCGGGCGGGCCCGCTCTCTCTGGATGTTGTTAGCGGTGTTAGGCTGTGCTTTGTTTGCTGCGCCCGGCCGCACGGCTCCTGACCTTTGTACCCAGTGAGGAGCTGCAGGGTCCTGGTGCTCTCTGGATGGAGCGGAGCACTGTGCTGATCTGTGTACTGCCCAGCCTGTGTGTAAGGGCCCGGGCGGGGGCATGGGAGCCTGGAGCTCATGATAGGTAGGGGGGCAAAAGAGGCCAGAGGCTGAGGAGGTGGAGGGTGCAGAAGAATAAGTGGGTGCATTAGAGGCAGGGATGCAAAATTATCAGGGGGGTGAGGAGGTGCTTAGTAGGCGGCAGGTGCATAAAAACAGTCTGTGCATTGGAGGCAGGGGCATAGGCGGGGTTCAGAAGGATCAGGGGGTGCATAGTAGGCAGGGGGGTCAGAAGGATCAGGGGTGCATAGTAGGCAGGGGGGTCAGAAGGATCAGGGGTGCATAGTAAGCAGGGGGGTCAGAAGGATCAGGGGGTGCATAGTAGGCAGGGGGGTCAGAAGGATCAGGGGTGCATAGTAGGCAGTGGGGTCAGAAGCATCAAGGGGTGCATAGAAGGCAGGGGGATCAGAAGGATCAGGGTGTGCATAGTAGGCTGGGGGTCAGAAGGATCAGGGGGTGCATAGTAAGCAGGGGGGTCAGAAGGATCAGGGGGTGCATAGTAGGCAGAGGGGTCAGAAGGATCAGGGTGTGCATAGTAGGCTGGGGGGTCAGAAGGATCAGGGGGTGCATAGTAAGCAGGGGGGTCAGAAGGATCAGGGGGTGCATAGTAGGCAGGGGGGTCAGAAGGATCAGGGGGTGCATAGTAGGCAGGGGGGTCAGAAGGATCAGGGGGTGCATAGTAAGCAGGGGGGTCAGAAGGATCAGGGGGTGCATAGTAGGCAGAGGGGTCAGAAGGATCAGGGTGTGCATAGTAGGCTGGGGGTTCAGAAGGATCAGGGGGTGCATAGTAGGCAGCGGGGTCAGAAGGATCAGGGTGTGCATAGTAGGCAGAGGGGTCAGAAGGATCAGGGTGTGGCATAGTAGGCTGGGGGTTTAGAAGGATCAGGGGTGCATAGTGATCAGGGGGTGCATAGTAGTCAGAGGGGTCAGAAGGATCAGGGTGTGCATAGTAGGCTGGGGGGTCAGAAGGATCAGGGGGTGCATAGTAGGCAGAGGGGTCAGAAGGATCAGGGTGTGCATAGTAGGCTGGGGGTCAGAAGGATCAGGGGTGCATAGTAAGCAGGGGGTTCAGAAGGATCAATGGGTGCATTAAAGGCAGGGGATTCAGAAGGATCAATGGGTGCATTAAAGGCAGGGGATCAGAAGATCAGGGGGTGCATAGTAAGCAGGGTCAGAAGGATCAGGGGTGCATAGTAAGCAGGGGGTTTAGAAGGATCAATGGGTGCATTAAAGCAGGGGATTCAGAAGGATCAGGGGTGCATAGTAAGCAGGGGGTCAGAAGGATCAGGGGGTGCATAGTAAGCAGGGGGTTTAGAAGGATCAATGGGTGCATTAAAGGCAGGGGATTCAGAAGGATCAGGGGGTGCATAGTAAGCAGGGGGTCAGAAGGATCAGGGGGTGCATAGTAAGCAGGGGGTTCAGAAGGATCAATGGGTGCATTAAAGGCAGGGGATTCAGAGGGATCAGGGGGTGCATTGCTGCTTTCACACTGGCAAATTTTCAAATCTGTGCCTATATGTTTTGAAACTGATGGCCACGGATCCGTTTTGTCCTCCCATGTTATCCTATGGGCAGAGATTGGCCCTAAGTGGCCATCCGTGTGTGTCAGTTTTGTCCTGGATCTGTTGGTGTCAGCTTATTTCATGTACCCAGAAAAAGAAACTGTTTGGTTTCTGGGCTTCCTCAAAAATTGCGAACACCAATGTGCAGACATGAATCTTTTGGTGTCGTATGAAATTAACATGGATGTCTATGCAGGACGGATCTGTACAGTTCCTTGAAAAAAAAAACTGATCCGTGAAACAGTTCCGCTTTGCTCTACTAAGCATGCTCAGAAGCGAGGTACAGCTCCTCGTGAATTTCACGGAACCACACAGATTTGATAATATGCCAGTGTGAAAGCAGCCGCTGCGTTCACACACTGCGTATTTGCTGCATATTTTTACGCCAGTGCTCTTGTAGTTTTTGTAGCCAAAACCAGGAGTGGGTGATAAATACAGAAGTGGTGACGTGTTTCTATTAGACTTTTCCTCTGATTGTTCCCCTATTGGATTTGGCTACAAAAACAAGAGCACTTGTGTAAAAATACGCAGCAAATACGCAGTGTGTGAACTCACCCAGCAGGGGGTGCAGAAGGATCAGGATGTGCATACTAGGCAGGGGGTTTCATTAGGATCAGGGGGTGCATAGTA
Organism: Allobates femoralis; assembly: GCA_033576535.1. NCBI lineage: Eukaryota > Metazoa > Chordata > Amphibia > Anura > Aromobatidae > Allobates > Allobates femoralis. Next base: position 530,795,308 of record JARQOC010000005.1, on the reverse strand, counting down.
GGCAGTGGGTGCACAATAGGCAGGTTCTGCATATGGCTGGGTGTTCATGTGACTGGGTGTGTGGGAAATTATTACAATGTGTATAATGATTTTTCTGGCTTTTTACTTCTCTTGTCCCTTTCTAAATCACAATGTAAGGTTTATGCTGCACAAATTTTAGCTATTCACTTAACATGTCACAGGCAAGTCATGTGACTTGACATGTGACCAAAGAAACAGCGCAGCCAAAGCCTGGAGGCAGCAAGCGCTGTTATTGCCAGGTATCATGCACACATCCTGTTCATTATCCCGACAAGCAGTGGGCACCTGTCATGTCGGCAGTGGGAGTGAGAAATGCCAGATAAAGACCTTTCATGTAGCTGCAGAGCATAATACAAGATTTTTCCCCCCTCTCATTGTGAATATATTAGCAATCAATGTATTTAGCACCCAATGAGTTAATTTTATTAAATCCAAGTGGGTGTTATCAGACAGCTTTCACTGGGTGCGTGTACTTCTTCTCCCTGTATGATGCCGACCAATCATAAGCAGGAAACAAAACATATAGGAAAAAAGATCACATACCCACAATAGCTCAGCAGATTTCTCAGTGCTTAATAAGGTTACAGCCCTGATCTCCTGGTCTAACTTCCTGCATGAGTCAGTGTGGGGGAAGGGATAGCACAGCTGACTTTAACTGTGTCTCATTACACACCCTTCTATCAGCTCCTGCTTCTTTTGTGCCACAATCACCTCTGCTGTTACTGCCCCTCCCCCAGAGCGAATGCTCAGAGTTGTCGGTGTTGCACATATGTCTCTTTGGCGGCCGTCACACGCTACAATATCGAGAGCGATATTGTAAGCGATCACGTGCACGCGCGATCGCTAACAATATCGCTCACATCGGTGGTGAGCTGTCACACAGGCAGACTCACCAGCGATGTGGAGCAGCGAGATCGCTGGTAACTATGGTACACATCGGGTTACTAGGCGCCGCGCGGCGCTTAGTAACCTGATGTTTACCATAGATACCATCTCCCAGCATAGGCTCTGCCGCTGGGAGATCGTTTATCGTGGTGTCACACACCACGATGAAGCAGATTGAACAAGCGATGATCGCTAGATATGAGCTCCGGCTCTCATATCTGCGATATCACGATCAAGCGATTTTACATTGTAAAATCGCTTGATCGCACGCAGCGATGCACAAACGATATCGCTTAAGCGATCAAAAAGCAGATCACTTAAACGATATCGTTCACAATATTGAACCGTGTGACGGCCGCCTTTCACTCAACTTGTACTCGCTCTGCAGTGAGATCAGGACTATCAATACATGACTCACACAGGATTAGTACAGAACAGACAGGCTGCTGCCCCCTGTGTGAGATGTAACGACAGCTCTGATCTCTGCAGAGCGAGTATAAAGGCCCTGTCACACGCTTTAATGTGTCGGCGAACCGACCAACGATCCAACTTGACCTAGATCTATAGAACAACGTTCAATGATCGCTGATGAAATGTCACACGCATAGATCTCGTTAACGACACCGCAACGATCCTGCGACAAGCAAATGACAATTGCAGTTATTAGCTCGCCTACGTATTTCACTCCTCAATAGGCGAGGTGGTTAACGACATCGTTATGGAGGTGTCACACACACCCATGCTGCAGGTTGAACGAATGCTCATCGTTTGGTTTAAGGTCCGGTTCACAAACCTCTCATCAACGAGCTGCCTGATTATCATTGATCGTTTGCACATGTCACACTGAACGACGTCGTTACGACGACTGAAAACCGTGACTTACTAACGATATCGTAGTGTGAGACGGGGCCTTTAGCTGCTTATGAAAAGGAGACATAAGGGTGATACTGTAGATCGGTAGAACAAAGTGCCGTTGTGTCCGCGCTGCTGTCAAAAGGATCACCAGAAACAAGAGAGAATCTGGGCTGATTTGTGTGTTTATTCATCTGACGCGTTTTGGAGCCTTCACCTGGCTCCTTCCTCAGGGACAATCCCAGAGAAAGGAGCCAGGTGAAGGCTTCGTAACGCGTTGGAAGAATAAAGACACAATTCAGCCCAGATTCTCACTTGTCTCTGGTGATCCTTTTGACGGCAGCGCGGACACAACGGCACTTTGTTCTACCGATCTACAGGTTCTTCACCGCGATTATCCGTGGAGGTGCGGTCCTTGCAGCAGCTATCTTGTTCAGGCGACTACATTGATTTCTGGCTATCATACTAGTGGGTGACCCAACCAGACCAGGTGAGCCGGTTTTACTCACACATTCATTCACCTCTCAATCTGGAGATAAGACCCTATTGCGCATTTTCTCACTTTCACAGAAAAGTGTGATACTGACACACAGTAATCAGGAGAGTTGATTGAAGGGTTTGTAATGTGACACAGCTAAACTCAGCTGCACTGCACCTTCCTCCTCACTGACCTATGCAGGAGGTTAGACCAGGAGGTCAGGGCTGTGTCCTTACATCTCACACTGGGAGAAACCTGGTAAAAGCTATGGTGGGGCATCTTCTTCTCCCTGTATGATATTGACTGGAAATGAACAAACCCGGTCTACGTGATTGCTTTCTGGCCTAGGACAGATGATGCACTAATTTCATGATCTTTTGGGATCCCGGTCTTGTCTTATAATTTATGGTGCACAGGTGATGTCACACCAGGTCGGCGAATCAAATGCTTCACTGAGAAACCAGGGGGCTAAGGAAAATGGCGCAGTTCCTGTCCATGGCCAGAAAGTGATGGCTTGGACCATGGACCAGGGTTGTGTGAAGTGATCCACGCATCTCTAATGCTGAACAATCATAAGCAGCAGCAACACTGAAAGAAGTGCGAAGTACACCCCCCACTGAAACTGATAACACCCACTTAGAATTGACTTTTTTTTTTACTAATTACCGTATGTCCTCGAGTATAAGCCGACCTGAGTATAAGCTGAGGCCCCTAATTTTACCCCCAAAAACTGGGGAAACTTATTGACTCGAGTATAAGCCTAGGGTGGGAAATGCAGCACCCCCCATCCTGGTATATAACCCCTCATCACTGTAGATAGCCCCTCATAATGGTGTATATAGCCCTGTATATAGTCTCTCATAATCTTGTGCCTCCATCACTGGTATATAGTGCCCCCATCCCTGGTACACAGCGGCCCCCATCACCCCTGGTACACAGCGGCCCCCATCACCCCTGGTACACAGCGGCCCCCATCACCCCTGGTACACAGCGGCCCCCATCACCCCTGGTACACAGCGGCCCCCATCATCCCTGGTACACAGCGGCCCCCATCCCTGATATATGAGCCCCCATCATTTGTATAGGGCCCCATGCCAGCGCTCAGCATAAAATAAAAAATTTCTTACTCACCTTCCGATGCTCCTCTGCACTGTATGTGGGCTCCGGGCGTCTTCCCTCCGGTCTGCCGGCTTCTAATCATGTGACTGCGGTGCAGCAGTGATGACATCACTGAAGAGCTGGTCACATGATTAGAAGCCGGCAGACCGGAGGGAAGACGCCCGGAGCCCACATACAGTGCAGAGGAGCATCGGAAGGTGAGTAAGAAATATTTTATTTTATGCTGAGCGCCAGCATGGGGCACATACAACAGCAATGGGCGGCGAGTAGTGTAATGTAATATGCACCGCTCCCCCTGCCGCTGATTGACAGGAGGATGCAGTGCATATTGCATTGCACTAATGAGCGGGCTCACGTGGCCCCCCCCGCTCATGCTACAGCCTCCCCCCGCATCCACCAGCCCCCGGTCACCGCCCCACCCCCAACTCAGCCGTATAGTGGCTCGAGTATAAGCCGAGGAGGGCACTTTTCAGCACAAAAATTGTGCTGAAAATCTCTGCTTATGCTCGAGTATATACGGTAGGTGCTAAATACATTGAATGCTATGATCTCTGCAATGGAGAGGCAAAATAAAAAAGAAAAATCTTAGGCTATGTTCACACTTTGCATTTTTGCATATTCTTTTCATGAGTTTTATGCAAATTAAATGCTATCTTTTACAGTAGCAGCAACAGGTGAAATTTCAGATATTTCATTCACACACATTTGCTTTTTTTTCTTACTGAAATGGAAAACTTTTTATGACATAAGCAGTGTGTGATTTTTTTTTTCATCATTTTTGCAGCATTTTATCTTTGGAAGCAGCTTTTTGGCTTCAGAAAAAATGCAACGTGTCAACATCGCCTCAAGCAGATTTCCAGGATCTTATTAAGACTGGCTACAGGCAGGTCCACCACCATTCCTGTCTGCAACTAAGTCCTGGCCTAACGTGTCTTTAGGGTTACCGTATATACTCGCGTATAAGCCGAGTTTTTCAGCCCAAAATTTGGGCTGAAAAGTCCCCCCTCGGCTTATACGCGAGTATATACGGTATATGAAAAAAAAAAAAAAAATACAGCCGCAGCCCCGGAGGTATACAGGCCCCCCATCAAGTTCCAGGGCCCCCCCCCACTTGCGCGCCAGCCTGTAAGGTAAATTCATACTTACCGGTGTCCAGTCGCGCCGCCCGCAGCTGCCGACATGACGATTCCGGGCTCCATTCAGTGTCTTCCGCATTTCCTGTAGTCGCGGGCCCTGGAACTTGATGGGGGGCCTGTATACCTCCGGGGCTGCGGCTGTATACAGCCCTGGGGCTGCGGCTGTATACAGCCCTGGGGCTGCTGCTGTATAAAGCCCTGGGGCTGCGGCTGTATAAAGCCCTGGGGCTGCGGCTGTATACAGCCCTGGGGCTGCTGCTGTATACAGCCCTGGGGCTGCTGCTGTATACAGCCCTGGGGCTGGGGCTGCTGCTGCTGTATACAGCCCTGGGGCTGGGGCTGCATATGGGGCTGCATATACCTCTGGGGCTGCATATACCTCTGGGGCTGCATATGGGGCTGCATATACCTCTGGGGCTGCATATGGGGCTGCATATACCTCTGGGGCTGCATATACCTATGGGGCTGCATATGGGGCTGCATATACCTCTGGGGCTGCATATGGGGCTGCATATACCTATGGGGCTGCATATACCTCTGGGGCTGCATATGGGGCTGCATATACCTCTGGGGCTGCATATGGGGCTGCATATACCTCTGGGGCTGCATATACCTATGGGGCTGCATATGGGGCTGCATATACCTCTGGGGCTGCATATACCTCTGGGGCTGCATATGGGGCTGCATATACCTCTGGGGCTGCATATGGGGCTGCATATACCTCTGGGGCTGCATATACATCTGGGGCTGCATATGGGGCTGTATATACCTCTGGGGCTGCATATACATCTGGGGCTGCATATGGGGCTGTATATACCTCTGGGGCTGCTGTATACTACCACTGGGGCTGCTGCTGTATACTACCACTGGGGAGGCTGCTGTATACCTCACTGCTGAAGGTTGTATACCTGTGCTGGAGTCCACCCTCGGCTTATACGCGAGTCAATAAGTTTTCCCAGTTTTTGGGGGCAAAAGTAGGGGGGTCGGCTTATACACGGGTCGGCTTATACACGAGTATATACGGTATTTTAATCCGACAAAGGCCAATAAGAGTGTCCCTATGGCCTCAGTCTGGTCGCTACACTTCAGGGCAATGGAACCCTATGGGTGTCGAGTGACTTTATTCCCAGATATGTTAAATGGAGGACACAAATGTAAAGTGCACATACTCGTAGACTTGTATGATCACGTTATGTAACATGAGCTTATGGAGAATTCACAGTAGATAATGACTGCCGTAAGCGAATCCAGAGAAACTCAGCCTCCGGCACCAGGATGTGTGAGTGCTCAGGAGGAACTCGTAATGATGAGGAGAAGGTCTTGTAAGGACAATGTAATAAGTATTATGGTATCTAGGAAAGCTGCCCCTATATCTACAGTGTAGACCCCTGGAGTAAAATACGGGAGCTCTTTCTGTGGATTTAGGGGGTTAATGGTTTAAATTGCGTAGGTGCTAAGCAATGTACGAAGCAAGTAACTTGCAGTTTATTTGTTATCAATAATCCTCTGCTATCAAGAAAAGAAAAGAGGAATTTCAGTTTTGCAGCGGTGGTTAAACATGTGCAGAACTTGACCTCTCTAGTAGAGCTTGTAAGTGCTGCTCCACTATTAGAATCATCTTCAGATCGCCATTGTGCTCCTTGATGCTGCCACATGATAGCATGAGATCGTACACAGTGTGGTCCTGCACTGCGATAATGCTGCTGGTCCGAATGTCAATCAGGCAGGAACGCACCAACCTCCCAGGAGCTGAGAGGTGCAATCCTGCAGATTGTTAGACCACAGAGTTGTCTAATCTTCAGGAGGGTACGGTTCCTCTGCCTCCCGGTTTGCTGGGGGTGTTACACTCCTGAAGATTTACAGTATGGACCCTCAGCATTATCACGTTGCTTTTCCGACCTGTGCACCTTCAGATGTTGCAAGCAGAGGCAGCTTTGCATTTGCAGCATCAGAGAATCGGACAGACATTAAAGGGAACCTAACCTCAAAAAATGTGCCCCCAGCCTCTATATACCTGTCCCTGCATCATGCTAATAGATTTCTAGCCATTCCTTTGTGTTTTTAAATCGATATAGTAAAGTTTAGAAAAGTTGTTTTTATACCTTATGATGTGGACTTCTCATTATTTGAGAAGTCGCAAAATGCGTTCCTATCTGTGTCTCCCTGCCACCTGGTTGTTATTTATTCACGCCCCTATGGGCATGCTACAGAGCAGGGAGACTGTTCGTGTCATGTAAGGGGCGGTAAAGCCGCTGTGACGCAAATCGCGTCATATCTGGCTTTACCACGTCAGTACACCCATTAGGGTGTACTGCCGACCTTGTGATGCCGAGTGCGCATGCGCGAGGTGTGTTCATTGTACCTAATGGGTGTACTGACATGGTAAAGCCGGATATGATGCGATTAGCATCATAGTGGCTTTACCGCCCTTTACATGACACGCACAGTCGCTCTGTAGCACGCCCATAGGGGCGTGAATAATTAAAAAGCAGGCGGCAAGGAGGACAAGAAAGGAACGCATTTTGCGGCTTCTCAAATATTGAGAACCTGCACATCATAAGGCATAAAAACAACTTTTCTAAACTGTACTATATCGATTTAAAAACACAAAGGGATGGCTTGAAATCTATTAGCATGGTGCAGGGACAGGTATATGGAGGCTGGGGGCACATTTTTCGAGGTCAGGTTCCCTTTAAAGCAATGAGCTTGTAAGCGCTGCCCTCCTTGCCTATGAAACTGGTAATTTCTAATAAACTGCAGTGGTGGCCTATCCCCTGGACGATCATCCGTCAACACTAAAACGAATAACACCTCTGTACTTGAGAAGCTTAAGATCTTTTTTAGAATTTAGCCATCTAAGGGCCCTTTCACATCAGCGTTTTTTTGAAATTCGCGGCAGATGCGGTGAAAAAACCGCATCTGCCGCGATTACCGCATACCGGCTGCACTTGCGGCACGGTTGTGGTAAACGCCATGCAAAGTATAGGCGTACTTGCGGCAGGTGCGGCCGCGAAAAAAAACCGCGGCTGACAGCATTTTTTTCGCGGCCGCACCTGCTGCAAGTGCCAAAACCGCACTTGCCGCACCTGCCGCAAGTCCGCCTATACTTAGTATGGCGTTTACCGCAACCGTGCCGCAAGTGCAGCCGTATGGGGTAATCGCGGCAGATGCGTTTTTTTCACCGCATCTGCCGCAAATTAAAAAAAACGCTGATGTGAAAGGGCCCTAAGAAGTTGAAACAACCCTTTAATCTTATGGCAGATTGGGGCACAGTCCAATACTGAGACTCCAAAAAATATATCCCTACAAAACATTTTCTTTTTAATGTTTACAATGTGAATTAATGGACATATGTGCATTGTGACTTACTTATACACAATGGGGAAAATAAGTATTTGATACACTGCTGATTTTGCAAGCTCTTCCTCCTAAAAAAAGAATGGAGAGGTCTGTAATTTTTATCATAGGTACAATTCAACTGTGAGAGACTGAATCTAAAGAAGAAACCGAAAATTATAACATATAACTTTTAAATAATTAATTTGCATTTTATTGCAAGAAATAAGTATTTGATACAATAGAAAAACAGAACTTAATATTTGGTACCTAAACCCTTGTTTGCAGTTTGAGGTCAGATGTTTCCTATGGTTCTTGACCAGGTTTGCACACACGGCAGCAGGGATTTTGGCCCACTCCTCCATACAGATTTTCTCCAGATCTTTCAGGTTTTGGGGCTGTTGCAAGTCGGCAGTGTATCAAATGCTTATTTTCCCCACTGTACAACATGACTCTGCGCTGAATGTAGAGTAAAATATAGATCTGAAAAGTCGAATGTGAAAAATCTATTGTACGACGGAGGATGCAAGGCTCGGCTTTCCAGGAAGTCACAAAATGTAATTTTGTTTTTAATCTGTAACAGCAAGAGAGAAAGAGTGATAGATTGAGCACTGAGCCTCTTAGAAGGCACTATTGGTTTTCACTTTACAGCAATAATATATAAATAATAAATAACCTTACAAATGTAGAGAAATAACTTCTAGTTGAGATACCGATATATAGATATTTTGCATGATGACTTTTTCAATAAGAGCAAATTGACACATCTGTTACATAATCTGTGCTCCTTTTGACCAAATCTCTGGGGTCTCTGGATCTGGTCTAATGGGTTTATATACAAACCCTGGCAAAAATTATGGAATCACCGGGCTCAGAGGATGTTCATTCAGTTGTTTAATGTTGTACAAAAAAAGCAGATCACAGACATGGCACAAAACTAAAGTCATTTCAAATGGCAACTTAATGGCTTTAAGAAACACTAAAAGAAATCAAGATTAAAAATGTGCTAGTCAGTAAAGGTAATTTTTTTCAGACCAAGCAGAGGGAAAAAATTATGGCATGACCCTGTAAATTTTCATGCCAAAACAAACACCTGCATCAAATAAGATCTGCTCGTTAGTCTGCATCTAAAAAGTAGTGATCACACCTTGGAGAGCTGTTACACCAAGTGGACTGACATGAATCATGGCTCCAACACCAGAGATGTCAAATGAAACAAAGGAGAGGATTATCAAACTCTTAAAAGAGGGTCAATCAACACACAATGTTGCAAAAGATGTTGGTTGTTCACAGTCAGCTGTGTCTAAAATCTGGACCAAATACAAACAACATGGGAAGGTTGTTAATGGGAAACATACTGGTAGACCAAGGAAGACATCAAAGCATCAAGACCGGAAACTTAAAGCAATATGTCTCCAAAATTGTGAAATGCACAACAAAACAAATGAGGAACGAATGGGAGGAAACTGGAGTTTGTGACGAACTGTAATGGGGACGTCACACACTTCAATATCGCTTGCAATATCACTGCTGCACATGACGTTGCAGCGATATTGATGTGTGTGACAGGGCGCATCAACCAGCGATAAATCGCTGGTTGATGGTCGCCAGGTTTTAGAACCTGCTCTAAAACCTTGCGATGGTCGCCCGGTGGACACGCAGCATCGCTGCGTGTGACACCGGGAGACGAGCGAGAGGCCAGCTCCCAGCACCTCTCAGTAAGCGCTGGGAGTTGGTATCTATGGTAAACAGCGGGTAACTAAGCGCTGTGCTTAGTTACCTGCTTGTTTACATGGTTACCAGCGATCTCGCTAGTACTGATCGCTGTTGAGTCTGCCTTTGTGACAGCTCACCAGCGATCAGCCTTCAATGTCGCCAGCGATGAGATCGCTGGCAACATTGATGTTGGTGATGTCCCCATTAGAAACTGCCTAAAGGAAATGGGATTTACATACAGAAAAGCTAAACAAAAGCCATCATTAACACCTAAACAGAAAAGAAACAAGGTTACAGTGGGCTAAGGAAAAGCAATCGTGGACTGTGGATGACTGGATGAAAGTCCTATTCGGTGATGAATCGCGAATCTGCATTGGGCAAGATACTGGAACTTTTTTTGGTGTCGTTCCCATGAGATTTATGAAGATGACTGCATGAAGAGAACATGCAGATTTCCACAGTCATTGATGATATGGGGCTGCATGTCAGGTAAAGGCACTGGGGAGATGGCTGTCATTACGTCTTCAATAAATGTCCAGGTTTACATAGATATTTTGGACAGTTTTATCATCCCATTAATTGAAAGGATGTTTGGAGATGATGAAATCATTTATCAAGATGATAATGCATCCTGCCATAGTGCAAAAACTGTGAAAACATTCCTTGAAAGAAGACACATAAGGTCAATGTCATGGCCTGCAAATAGTCCGGATCTCAATCCAATTGAAAATCTTTGGTGGAAAATGGTCCATGACAAGGCTCCAACCTGCAAAACTGATCTGGCAACAGCAATCAGAGAAAGTTGGAGCCAGATTGATGAAGAGTACTGTTTGTCACTCATTAAGTCCCTGCCTCAGAGACTGCAAGCTGTTATTAATGCCAGAGGTGGTGCAACAAAATACTAGCGATGTATTGGAGTGTTGTTTTGTTTGTTTTTCATGATTCCATAATTTTTTCCTCAGAATTGAGTGATTCCTTAATTTTTTCCTTCTGCTTGGTCTGAAAAAAATTACCCTTACTGACTACCACCTTTTAATCTTGATTTCTTTTAGTGTTTCTTAAAGCCATAAAGTTGCCATTTATGTCAAATGACTTTAGCTTTGTGCCATGTCTGTGATCTGCTTTTTTTTCTACAACATTAAACAACTTGAATTCAATAGACATCTTCCGAGCCAGGGGATTCCATAATTTTTGCTAGAGGTTGTATGTGTATAAGGCTATTCCTTCAGGTAATTTGACAGTTTTTATAAGCCACCTTCCCTCCAAGCAAGTAAACCCACCCGCTTTACTGGATTTTGGGGGTACCAATAACCAGACTCAGATCAGACATACATAACCTAGTTTGTAATCTAATCTAATGCGTGTTCTATAAAAGTCTTTTCCTCGATGCTCTCTGTAAACTCGGATTACATGGGATTTTGGCCGCATGATATTAGAGGGGTTGTCCACTACTAGACAACATCTTAATAATGGTCCTAGGGAGAAACGATATATCCTGGACTGGTGGTGCTCCTTTTCATTCTTCACTGCGTCTCCCGCCATTCAGTTGGCATCAGCATCCGGCAGTGTGTCACATAATTACAGCAACTAGTTGGTGGCCGCTGATTGGCTGCAGCGCTCACATTCCATCCAAGCAGAAGACTGTAAAGCGGTCAATAAGTGAGCACTGCAGCTGATCTGTGGACACTGATTGGCTACCCGCTCACATGATTTCTTCGATGTGTGTCGATGCCACAAGACCAGAGAGGGACACAGTGAAGGGTATGGAAGAGGGGCTGAATTTTAGTTTTTTGGGTTTTTTTTTCTACTCCTTATTTTACTTCTACTACTTATTAATAAGAGGTTATCCAGGACTACAATGTTAATAGCTTCTTCTATGGATAGGTCATCAGTATCAGAACAGTTGGGGCCTGCTCTAGGAGAGCCACATCCTTTTCATTGGTTACAGGGCACAGATCTGTTCTATTGGTGGTGGCAGTCCCGGGGGTGAAGGCAAAACTGAACTGCGGCAATATCGGAGCAGCCTGTGCCAGTTCACAACTCGGTGGCTGGCAAACAACGAATGGGACGACTGTGCCTTTAACTAGCTGATCGGAGGGAGTTGGACTCGTACCGATATGATATTGATGGCTTATTTTGAGGAGGACCTGTCACTTACCATTAAAGGGAACCTGTCACCTGATTTTAAGGCCCTACACTATCTCTAGCTGTCCCTACACCTTCCTAGCAGCTCCCTATCTATCCCTTTCTTATCTAAAGTGTCACGAGTAAACGTGTAAAATAAGTATAAACTTACTGCAGTCCCCGTGGTTGGGGGACTGGGTAGGCGTGCCCTAGCTTCCATCAGCACACCTTTGTGTTGTAATCCACGCCCCGCTGGGCGGCATTATTCTGTGTCCTCTCTGCCCCATTATTTGGAATCTCCCGCCCTCTTTGTAGTTCTATGCACCGGCCGGGCGTCACATCCGGCGCGGTGCATTATGGGGGCGGTCACGTGATCGGCCCTAGTGCATTATGGGCTTGATCACCGCGATCGCCCCGGCTCCGCGCATGCGCTATGCGCTTATTGAAGCCGGGCCGATCACGTGATCAACCCCATAATGCACTAGGGCCGATCACGTAACCGGCCTCATAATGCACCGCGCCAGATGTGACGCCCGGCCGGTGCATAGAACTACAAAGAGGGGCGGGAGATTCCAAATAATGGGGCAGAGAGGATACAGAATAATGCCGCCCAGCGGGTCGTGCATTTCACCACAAAGGTGTGCTGATGGAAGCATGGGCACGCCTACCCAGTCCCCCAACCACGGGGACTGCAGTAAGTTTATACTTATTTTACACGTTTACTAGTGACACTTTAGATAAGAAAGGGATAGATAGGGAGCTGCTAGGAAGGTGTAGGGACAGCTAGAGATAGTGTAGGGGCTTAAAAACAGGTGACAGGTTCCCTTTAAATTACTACTTCAGTTTTTTTTTTTAATTTGTTACACTTAAATCTAAGTCCTTTGTCTTATACTCACCTTCTGCCGCCTTCATCCTTTATCAGCGGTGCTCCGGTTGGTCTTCGGCACAAAGTGACTTGCCTGCAACTCCAGTGTTTCATGGAGCGCGCTAGGGGTCACAACTCAATACATCTGTATGAAAGCCTCATTCTGGCTCCCATAGAGATGCATTGAGCTGTTGTGATGTAACTTCTGACTTCGGGCCAGTCAGAAGCTACAGACACAAGCTGGCGCCATGGGACTGGAGTGGGGTTGGTAACAGTTGAAGACCCCAGAAGGGGAGTATATGACAAGGGGCTAAGGGTACCGTCACATCAGGTGACATCGGCGGCGATTTCGCAGGTGGCGCAGGGGCGTGGCCCAACATCAGCGTCATCGGCGGCGCGTCGCCCCGTGTAAAGTGGCGATTTTGCGCTGAAAAATCGGCTGAGAGTGGTCGCCTGGTTTCAGAGCACTGCTGTGAAACCAGGCAACCACTCAGGCGATGTGTATGCATCGCCCCGTGTATCATCGCGATTGGCGATGTTACAGGCGATGGGAGCCATAGGCTCCCATGTTACAGGATCCCTGCTGGGGTTTCTAGACACCCCAACAGCGATGTCGCCTGAAACATCGCCAAAGCGTCGTTGGAGGTATCGCTGCATGTAAACACGCGATGGCGATGCTGGCGGAGTGCCCAAAACATGCACGCTCCCGTGTGTCGCCTGTGATATCTCCGGCGATGTCACCTGGTGTGACGGTACCCTTACATTAAGGCTACGTTCACACATTTGCGTATTTTGCTGCGCTTTTTTGCGCGCGCCTTTTGCCGCGTTTTTCGGCCACGCAAAAAAGCGCAGCAAAATACGCAGGGGCTTTCACACACTGCGCTTTCTTTCCCCCAGAAAGCGCAGTGATGTCACAGAGGGGAGGAAGAATCCAGCTTCCTCCTCCCCTCTGTGACATGTGTGACCACCCCATTAGACTTCACAGTGTATTAATAAACACTGTGAAATCTAAATTAAACAAAAGCAAGTGTGTGAAAAATAAAAAAGAATGAATACATCACCTTCCGACGCCTTCTCCCGGTGTGCGATCCCCTGCGATCCGGTTGTAAGTCAGATCTCTTCTGACAGGACCTGTGATGACGTCAGAGGGGGCGTTACCGGGGCGGTCCCATCGCTGATTGGCTGCTCGCGGTCACATGACCGCGAGTGCCCGGGAACGCCCCCCCCCCCCTCTGACGTCACCACAGGTGACAGAAGAGATCTGACTTACAACCGGGGATCGCACAGTGCAGAAGGCGTCGGAAGGTGATGTATTCATTCTTTTTTATTTTTCACACACTTGCTTTTGTTTAATTTAGATTTCACAGTGTTTATTAATACACTGTGAAGTCTAATGGGCGGCCACAGCTGTCACAGAGGGGAGGAGGAAGCTGGATTCTTCCTCCCCTCTGGGAGAATACGCAGAAGTAGCTGCGTAAACAATTGACATATCAATTGTTTACGGAGCTGCGCTTTCTCCCGGAAAACGCACTGCGTATTTTTACGCAATGTCTGCACTGCAAAGTGAATTTCCCATTCACTTTGCAGGCAGACATAAGGCACATTGCGTATTTTGAAAAGCGCGCGTACAAAAACGCGGCAAAATACGCAAATGTGTGAACGTAGCCTTAAAGCGCCAGCCCACTACAATGGTGAAAAAATAACCTGCTGTAGTGGTGCTTTTAATATGTCATATTTTTTAACCTGGTGAAAATGTCACAGCTCTGGATCCAGGGTTTTCTTTTGTACCTTCACGTCTCCATTCCTGAGATATTGCCCCTTCTGCTTAGTATATAAATCTAGCCTTGTTATCAAGTAGGCGTAGTCCTCAATTCTCCTCTATGAGAACCTTCATTAAGACCACACCCAGTTGTATAAAAAGACTAGATTCATTTTAAGGGAAGATGAGGCCATATCAAAGGCTTAGAGAGATGCTGTAACAAAAAATAATGCCAGATTCAGGTGAACAGCAACATTTACACCAAATGAAATCCACTATGTATTAATGACAAGTGACAGCTTATATTTAAAGGGAATCTGTCAGCAGGTGTTCACCTCCAAAACTATTTATATGAACATGTAGCTCTTTCAAAGACAAATTCAGCAATACCTTTACATGGCCGGTCCATTCCTCCCTTACTGAGAAATTTTCTTTTGAATTGATATGCAAATGAGCTTGAAGAGCTGTGGTGGATCTAAATCTGTCACTCCAGCTCTATTCTCACCCAGTGCCAAAACCTCCTGATCGATTAACAACCACAACTCTATGTGACTTTAGGCAGGAGGAGGTGGCGCTGGGGGTAAATAAAGCATGAGTGACAGAGGCTTCAGATCTACCATAGCACTTCAGGCTAATTTGCATATCAATTCAAAAGCAAATTTCTCTGTAAGGGAGGAGCGGGCTGGCCATGTAAAGGTATTGCTGCACTTGTCTTTGAAAGAGCTACATGTCCACATATATAGTTTGGGATATGAAATTCTGCTGACAGATTCCCTTAATGTATAGGCCATCTATACAGTAGTTCGGAGGACCCTTTTCCATTCCTACAGGGCTGCAGAACGCTTGGCTTTTTCCACTATCTCCATAGAAAATGAATTGAGTGGTATTTGGATATGCGCACTGCCGCTCCATGCTACAGGGAATAATATTGGCCTTTTGAGGATAAACCAAATCCCTGTTCTACAGATTGATAAGGATCCAAGTAACTGGAACCCCACCAATCAATGAGGTATCACCAGAGTTATCCTAATTGACACTTCCCAGAAGAAAGACCTCCACATGTTATTTTGCTATGATCTATCCAAGTGTGTAGTTTTGGTGCTAAAGTGTCTGTCCGGTGCCTCGGGAGGTGAGTGGTGCCAATGACCTCAGATCTCCACTTACCTGCTGGGGTGCAGGCACCAGATCTGCCAATTGTTCAGGCAAGTGTATGTAGACGTGACATCTTTGGCGCCACTTATTTTTTCATATGAAAGTGAGAAACCCTTTAAGAAAACATTTCCAAATATGTGATTTCTATGTGAATTTTGTTAAGTTGAAGCATTCTTCTTTGGATGTCCTATCACAGCCCGTACAGTCAGGAGGTCCTGCACGAGGCCGTATCATAGTAACTTCTTCCTTTATCTCTTTCAGCATTTTAATCTCTCAGGATCTGGGGGTTTTGCAATCTCATCACCCACAATATGGCGGACACAAAACCCCTTCACCAAACTCGATTCGAAGCCGCTGTGAATGTGATCCAAAGTTTGCCCAAGAATGGTGAGAAACGAGCCCACTAGTTAATGTTTAATTTTACATAATATGTTGTGTGTTTCTGGAAAAAAGTAAGAGACCACTGCAAAATGTTTAGTTTTGCTGATTTTTCTCTTTATAGGTATATAATAATGCAAAGAAAACAAGTTCTTATTCATTCAGAAACAACAATACTCATGTTTTACCTTGGGAAGAGTTCAGAAATCAATATTTGGTAGAATATCCATGATTTTCACAGCTTTCATTAATCTTGGCATGCTTTCCACCAGTCTTTCATGCTGCTTTTGGGTGATCTTATGCCACTCCTGGCACAACAATGTAAGCATTTCTTCATAGTTTGATGTCTTGTGACTGTCTCAAGTCATGTAAAGCTAGAAAAAAGCCTTTCATCAATGAGAAGCAAAGTAGAGCCAGGCTGAAGTTTGCCAAAGACCATAAGGATTGGACCATAGAGGACTGGAGTAAGGTAATTTTCTGTGATGAGTCTAATTTTCAGCTTTGCCCAACACCTGGTCATCTAATCGTTGAACGGAGATCTGGGGAGACGTACAAGCCACAGTGTCTTGCACCCACTGTGAAATTTGTTGGAAGATCTCTGATGATCTGAGGATGCTTCAGCAAGGCTGGAATTGGGCAGGTTAATCTTTGCAATGGACATATGAATCAAGCCGCACACAAGGTTACCCTTGAAAAACACTTGCTTCCTTCTGCTCAGGCAATGTTCCCCAACTCTGTGGACTGTTTTTTTCCAGCAGGACAATGCCCCATGCCACACAGCTAGGTCAATGAAGGTGTGGATGAAGGAGCACTAAATCAAGACCCTGTCATGGCCAGCCCAATCTCCATATCTGAAACCCATTGAAAACCTCTGAAATGTAATTAAGAGGAACATGGGTAGTCACAAGCCACCAAACAAAGAAGAACTGCTTAAATTGTTGTGTCAAGAGTGGCATAAGGTCAACCAAAACAGTGTGAAAGACTGATGGAATGCATGCCAAGACACATGAAAGCTGTGATTAAAAATCATGGTTATTCCACCAAATATTGATTTCTGAACTCTTGCTGAGTTAAAGCATTAGTATTGTTGTTTCTTAATGAATATGAATTTGTTTTCTTTGCATTTGAGGTCTGAAAGCACTGTCTCTTTTTTTATTATTTTGACGATTTCTCATTTGCTGCAAATAAATACAAAATGTTTAGCTTTGAATTTCAGAGACATGTTGTCTGTAGTTTATAGAATAAAAGAACAATGTACACTTTACCCAAAAATACTGTATACCTATAAAGAGAAAAATCAGAGAGACTGAATATTTTGCAGAGGTCTTTTAATTTTTTCCAGAGCTGTATACATATAATTGTTTCTCCAACATGTTTTGCACTGCAGCTCTTTAGTTGCCTGCTGTCCACAAGCTCGGCTTAAGGTCATTGTCTATTAGCATAATTTTTGTTTTAGCTATATAGCGCTTCTGCAGGTGGTGTACACATAATGGCAGCCATACCTGAGACTCCTACAGAAGGCAGGGCGACCCATGTATAGACAACTGTCCGGGGTTCTTGCCTCTATCAGTGCAGAACAAGCTACTGATTGGCTGCATCTGAAGAACGTCAAACATGTTAGACCTTTATCTTCTCCTTTTCCCCATACACAGGGTCTATCAGCTCCTGTGTCCTCTATGATGAAGCTGTGTAATTCCTCTGGCAGCAATTTATCTCCCAGAGAACACAAGGATTAGCCACTGATCCACTGGAAATCCAACTGGCTGGATCCTAATTTTCCCCGACATTGTCTGTCAGGGCAGAGTCAGGAGACCCCATACACATTGGACAGTCTTCCAACTTTAGCCTAATGTGCAGTCATGGCCAAAAGTGTTGGCATCTTTGAAATGATTCCAGAAAAGAAAGTATTTCTCCCAGAAAATTATTGCAATTTTACAGGTACACATGTTTATATCCGTTGTGTGTATGGGAACAACACAAAAAATAGAGAAAAAAGGCAATTTGGACATAACATCACACAAAACTCCAAAAGTGGTCTGGACAGAATTGTTGGCACCCTCAGCTTAATATTTGGTTGCACGCCCTCTGGAATTAATAGCTGCAATCAATCGCTTCCTATGACATCCACGAGCCTCTTACATCTCTCACCTGGAATTTTGGACCAAACGGCTCCAGGTCTCATAGTTGTAGGGTGCCTTCTCACAACAGCAATTTTAAAGATTTTTTTGGTGTTGTTCCAATACACACAAAGGAAATAAACCTGTGTATAACAAACATGTCACTGCTATAATTTACTGGAGAAATATTTCATTTGGAGCAATTTCAAGGGTGCCGAGATGGCCGTGACTGTACATGGGGCTTTATGTCATCTCATCAAGCCAACCAGCACTTTGACCTGCAAGGATGAGGGGCAAGAATTACAAACAGTTGTCAGTAGCTGGATCTCTCTTGTTTGTAGGCTTTAGATTTGGTGATATAAGATAGCAGCCAGGGAGAATTGAGGCCCAGTCACACACAATGATATCGTTAGCGAGATCGATGTAACTGTGATGTTACAACATCTCTCCAGCGATGTTGTTCTGTGTGACACTTAGCAGTGATCAGGCCCCTGCTGTGAGGTCGCTGATCACTGCAAAGTGCTGCGGGTCATTTTCTGATCGTTGGTTTCCCGCTGGTCAGCACACATCGCTGCATGTGACCGTGAGAAACCAGCGATCAGTGACCTCACTGGCTGGTAACCATGGTAAACACCGGGTATCCAGGCAGCGCGCGCTGCCTGGATACCCGGTGTTTATAATAGTTACCAGCGTCCTCCCTGCTTAGCTCAGCCTGTAAGCAGGGAGGGCGCTGGTAACTATGATAAACAGTGGGTATCTAGGCGGCGCGCAGTGCCTAGATACCTGGTGTTTATCATAGTTACTAGCGTCCTCCAAGCTTACAGTCAGCGCTAAGCAGGGAGGACGCTGACACCGCCTTCAGCGATGTGGAGGTGGCTCCCAGGTCCCTGATCGCTGGGGAGATTTGCCTGTTTGACAGCTCCCCAGCGACCAGGTAACGACGCTCCAGCGATCCCGGCAGGTCATTATCGCTGTCAGGATAACTAGAGCGTTGTTGTGTGTGACAGGACCTTTAATTAGCATGGAGTACTGCATCTGTTTGTTACCGTGCACCCTATACATCATAGGTTAGATAATGGAAGTAATAATGGCTTTCTGAATATGTTACCACTTGGGTATGTGACGTGTTGCCATGTAGGTCTATGGCCAGGTCAGTGGATTATTTTCACATATAGACTTAGTAACGAATCGAACCTCGTCTTGCTGAATTGTGACTTTTTTCCTTGCAGGCTCTTTCCAACCATCTAATGAAATGATGCTGAAATTCTACAGTTTTTATAAGCAAGCCACCCAAGGACCATGCAACATACAGAGACCGGCATTCTGGGATCCTGTTGGCCGATACAAATGGTGACTTCTTATAACCTGCGGTGTCCATAGAAGTTGTAGATTATGTAGGATGGAGTCACACTGTGTGTTGTTACAGCAGACACCACCACCCTGTCTGTGAAAGTCTATGTGTGGGTTGTACACTCGCAGCCTTCAACCTTCGCTCTAGTTCTTATCTGTAGATTTGGTTTAAAGATCGGCTTCAAGTTTCTGATAGGAGTTTATGATACAATAGTTTAATCCGTGCATGGTATGAAGAAACAAACAACTCATGAAACCTCTTGCATAATATATAATCCTAATCTACTCTGCATGTTTATAATCTTTGCTTGCGGTCCGCCATTGTTTAATTCTCATTTGATAGTTAAATGGATTGTCTCACCATGGCCTACCCATGTGATATCAGAATGGATTCCGCACTGGAGGAAGCTGAACTTGCTAAAAGATGTGTCCTGCTACTGTTTTATCCATGGCTGTGGAGCCGGATTTAGGGATGTTGAGGCGTCTGAGTCGGATGTTTGGCTTGTTGACTCCATAGCCCTGGTTTTATCCCTCTAAGTGGTCTCACTTACTTTTTACACTCCTATAATGTCTCTGGATGGTCATAGTAGTATTCATTTAGCCCTCATCCTTCCGATTCTTGAGCCCAACCACTCTTTTTTCTGATACATGCCGTATATGAGGAGGTAGGACCAAGTTTCTCCAGGTGTATTGTATTTTATATTTCGGATACCTGAGGAAAGCCTCTAGTAAGCTGAAACGTGTTGATTTTTTTAACATCTAATAAACCCCTTTTTACAGACTTTACTTGCCACTTACCTTTTTTGGATTGAGTAGGAGCGCCTAGTGTGGTCACTATTTTCTCTCATTCCTTTTTTAAGATCTATATTACTGAATTGAATTGAAGGGACAGAGGAAGAGACGTTGTGCCCAATTCATTAAAGCTTTCATAACCGAATTCTGGAGCTTTGTAAAGCTGCAACATTAAGGCTCAACTTGCAGCTGCACCTCCATTTTATGACTTATGGAATTTTCATGGCAGTTTCTCGAAGCTCCAACAAAATGGGCAGAGATGGATTGGGGCAGGGTTTCATGATGAGCTATGGCATTTCCTACTCCACAAATCATGGGTGAGACTCCTGGCATAGCACAGGGTGGTGCGCGGCACTCATCAGATGCTCCCGATTCATGAAGAGGCGTGCACCTCATAATGAATCAGGAGTGTCTGACTCCAGCACCCCCTTCATCAAGACCGTCATGAACAAAGCCAGCCTGTCCGAATCGGGCCCATTGATGTCCTTATAACTGCTGCTAAATGACTTATAGTAGGCATCTACTGGCCAACATGTGGCATTAAAGGACCGCTGATTGGCTACTTATGTGCTGATCATCTAATTGCCTGTTCACGCAGGCAGACCACATCTACCATGTGCACAGAGCAATCCCTAACAGTCGGCCAGCTGCACCTAGACTGCCATTGTTCTCAGCAGCACATGTCCTGTTTACACGGTACAATCTGCTGATGAGAACATGATTTGCCTTTTTTAAGCAAGTCAAAATTTCATGTAAATCAGTAGACTGTTTACACTGCGTCACTATCAGGAGGTGAGTGTTCCTAGGAAAGCTCCTTCCCAGTAATCGTGCAGTGTAAATGCAGCCTTACCAAGACACTAGAATACATTTAGGAATTCATTACAATGCTATTTCTTTAATATTGTTTTCTGTATAAAAGATAAAATTGATCATTTAGATGAAAGGATCACCAACCTTTCTGACCTTGAGAGCCACAGCTCCCTCCCCCCTCACAGCAGTGACACCCAGAGCCCCCATTACCGTTATAATGACAGGCAAAGCTATTTCACAGAAATCACACAGAGGTAGTATACCAAGATCCAGGGGTTCTCACCTTACCCCATCCAGATCTGCTCTTCTATGTGGAGCTACTCACAAAAGTCACCATCTGGAGACCTGCTCTTCATAGCTGTGAATTAGCCACAGATTGGGGACCCCTGATGTAGACTGTCGGTATTCTCGCTGTCCTGAAGTCTGTACTTTCCATTGCAGCTATATGAGGCAACTTTTTTGCCTCTGTGGCATCAGAGAAACGCCGATGCTCCTGAAGCAATTAGGACGGCTTCAGAGCAGCACATACAAGCTCTATAGTAAAGAATCTGCATGGCGACCACCACTGATAAGACTGCAGAGGTGGCTGGTAATGTAGGCAACAAGCAGTAAACGATCATGTTAAAAATCCCCTTGTTCTTGTTAAAGAAAAGGCTATTAACAAAAAGTAGTAAGTTGCTTGTTTGCACTTTATTTTTTTACCCATTTATGAGGATATCACAACCCCTTTAAGGATGAGGACATACAACAAATACTTGTCTCGCTCCAAGTGACAGAGGATCTCTTTGCTCAGTGACTCTTTTTCTAGAGGGGCTTCTAGACTTGCATTATATTAGGACCCCAGATTTTGTTTTCCATTTTATCCCAATATTTCTGCTGTTTCATATTTTATACTTAGTATTTTTCTCTCCTTTTAGTTTATTGTCCTGATCTTTTTTTTCCCCAGGGATGCCTGGAACTCATTGGGCGACATGTCTAAGGAGGATGCCATGATTGCTTACGTTGATGAAATGAAAAAGGTGAGAAATTAATGATAAGATGGGAAATATTCTCATAGTCTATAAAATAGTATAGAAAGGCCTTATGTTATATGCTATGATAAATGGACTGTATAGCATTGACTTAGAACTGGAAGCAATATTGTAGACCAGACAAAATCTGCAATGAATGTTCATTAGAGGTCTCAATCACTGATTCTGCTTGTGTAAAAATATTAGCAATCGCCCTCCAATCCCCAAAACGCTCTTTGTTGTTCAGGCAGACGTTTAAATTATTGTTCTCGATAGCACATCACCACATGTAAGCGAGAGATGTGCTGCCGATAAACCATTGTTCTGTGCAAATAGAATTTATGGCGGCCTGTCTAATCAGACCATTAACCACTTGTATATTCTCAATCGGTTACTGACAGGTGTAAATGCATCTTCAGGCCAGTTTCACATCACGGTTTTCGGGATCCGGGGCTGATCCGGTTTCGGCCCCCATAGTATTCCTATGGGGCCAGATGGCAGCCATTTGCCATCCTGTTTCCATCTGTCCGGAAGGATCTGGCAGGATTCTGATTTTTCTCCGAACACAAAAAGCTGCTTGCAACGTTTTTGTGTCTGGGGGAAAAATCGCCACAAATCGGATCCTCCCGGATTCAGCACGATGCGGCGCCCTCTAACATGGAGGTCTATGGCACCGGATCCGACATAAAATTGGATCCGGATGCCGGGTCCTGGAGTTTAGCAGTGAGCGTTGCTAAACTTCAGCACCAAGAGCTGTCCCCTGCTGAGCTTTCAGGACCGCGGCCAGCTCCCCGCTAGTCGCAATCCTGACATTTCAGCAGGGACAGCTCCTGCTCCTGTGAAATGCTGAATCCGGCTGCAAACCGGACCGGAGGGCATATTTGCACTCCTGTTTTCAAAATCGGGTCAGGGGCTGCCAGGTTTATAATGGACAACCCCTGACCTGATCAGGCCGTGGTGTAAATACAGCCTAAGGTTTTTTTAGTACTTGTGTGTGTACCAAAATTGTCATCTAATGCATTTTCCCTAAAAAATAACCCAGCATCTACATAAACTCACAGGCACGTTTATGGGTCAATATACCCTATGGCTCACCTTAAACTTAAGGATCTGAGTTTTTAATAATACGCTTAGATGGGCAGAATCTATTACATTAGCTATATATATGTGACAGTCAATTGATCCCAACTCTGCCAATATGAGTAGGGCTGGAGATAAGTGTTCGGAATACGTTTTTTCCACTGCTTATCACTTGTAACAATAAGACCTATGATGGCAGTATTTGCCCTTCACATATAAAGGTGTTGGTAGTTAGATACCATTAGGTAGGTCAGGGCCATACGCCTTAGCAGTTTCTTGCCACTGCTCACATGCACAATGCAGATACACAGATGGCTGTCCTGATTGATCCGACAGCCTGACTCTCCATACACAGGAGCGCTGCTCTGATCAGTGCTCCTGTATTCTCTGTGCCACTGCCCGATTTCTTTGGTGGTGTCTTATCTCTAGAGACCAAAACAATCGTGAGTCTGAAATCGAAAATGCCAGATCCTTATCTTCACTGATCCCTGGCATCCCCTTATCTGTCAGGGCCCCCCTACACATTAGACTGTCAGCTGAGGCCGTCGATATCGACAGGTTCAGCTGACATTAGTCTAATGTGTATGGGGGCTTTAAAAGGGTTTTCTCATGAACAAAGTTCAGTTTAATCAGTAGATCTTGGAATAATAATAATTTCCACAAATGGATGTGATTTTAAAAAAAGTCCCTGTGCTGAGATATATATAGATATAGATATATATATATAGATTATATAATATGTATGTGTGTGTCCTGCTATGTACTGTGTAATGGATGTGTCTGACCGTACAGGGACCTGGTCTGATCATACCACATCTTCTATGCTGAGATAATCTTACATATGTGTCCTGCTATGTACTGTGTAATGGATGTGTCTGACCGTACAGGGACATGGTCTGATCATACCACATCTCCTGTGCTGAGATAATCTTATATATGTGTCCCTGCTATGTACTGTGTAATGGATGTGTCTGACCGTACAGGGACTGGTCTGATCATACCACATCTTCTATGCTGAGATAATCTTACATATGTGTCCCTGCTATGTACTGTGTAATGGATGTGTCTGACCATACAGGGACATGTTCTGATCATACCACATCTCCTGTGCAGAGATAATCTTATATATGTGTCCCTGCTATGTACTGTGTAATGGATGTGTCTGACCGTACAGGACATGGTCTGATCATACCACATCTCCTGTGCTGAGATAATCTTATATATGTGTCCCTGCTATGTACTGTGTAATGGATGTGTCTGACCGTACAGGACATGGTCTGATCATACCACATCTCCTGCCTGTTTTAAAAAATGTTTTACCTCAAAGAAAGCATTATTTTCAATGCCTTCGTTGAGGTAAAGCATTTTGAAAAACAGGCAGAGAAATGTTTTACTTCACTGAAAGAATCATCTATGATCCCGTGCTGCGATGTCTATATACTGTTTTGCATCCTTCCCCACCCAGGAGATGTGGTATATAACAAAAGGCAAAAAAGTAAAGTAAACTCCAATCGCATTGTCGGAATCTGACAATGTTACTCTTCCATTTTAAAAGCCTAGTGCAGTAATGTGAAATTCCCGGAACATGCTCGCTCGCTGGCTGCGGACTAACGATCTGGGTCATTAGATTTCTACAGGAAAATAATAAGCTTTCAGCTGGGATATGATTACGGCTAAGTAGATTGTCGGAGGTAACTTCATCCCAAGGCGGCTCACACCTCTCTTCCCCGCACCTCGCTTATCTTCTAGGATGTGCCGTCTCCTCTAGAATTTCACATGACGACATAACACAGGAGGGCACGAGCCCAGCACAAAAACCGGAACTAGAGCAGACGTCAATGGGTTAAACAGCTTGTGCAGGTTCTAGGCGTCTGGTGCTCTTTGGCTTTTGTTACTCGGGGACATGGCCTGCTTTCATGCTGCCGGTTGATATCAGGTGACCTGAAAGTAATTATAATATCTGGGTCACTCAGGGTGTGGTGCCCGGTCTCATGGCCGTGATTACTGTGTTACGTGGGCTGATTGTATTCATCGGGGGACACTGATATATAATAGCTGGGCTGAATACGAAGCAGAGAAGAACTAGGTCTCAGCTGCATTTTTTGGTGTGATTTTGCTAGGCTTCCAAGAGCTTAAAGGGGTTGTCCACTACTAGATTTAATGTTAGAAATGGGCACATGAACTTCAGCAACATTGCCGGTGTCCCATGCAAGTCTCCTCATTTCCACTATTGGTGTGAGAGTTCTGCAGACAATCAGTGGTTGCCGAGCCAAATGTGCAAGGAGACTTTCTCCTGCCAATTGGTTTCAGTGGTCATGTGATGAACCATTTCCCCCCACTTACCTCCCTTTCTAGCGGAGAATGGGCTGGGTGTAGAGGAACAACAAGAGTCCGAGCCAGGAGAAACAGTCTGTTGCCTCTGAAGAAATGGCAACACTGCTATCAATCAACATCCAAAGAGCATATTCTTCTGTCTCAGCCCTTCCCACTGCTGCCCAGCCTTTTTGCTTCCTTGGTTTGGTGAGGGAACGTCTGGTGACTTCTGCAGACACTCACTACATCTGGATAGCTATAGTGCTGGTGCTGCATCCGAGCCGAAAGAGGAAACTGTCCAGAGGCCAAAAGTGCAGAGGAACAGATGAGTTCCAGTAGGTGAGTATATGTTGTGTTTTTTATTTTTATTTTTATAAACACCTCCATGGTCCCATTGGTAAAATAAAATATATTACTGTACAAACCCTTTTAAATGATGAGATGACATCATCTCTGTTGTGAATAGCATCATATATGCCTATATGTGTCATCAATGTATTTTTTTCACAATTTTTAATCTGTTTTTGAAAAGTTATGAATCTCTGTAACATACTTCATTACTATATTTTTATTTTCCTTCTTTCTCAAACACTGTGCAGAAATGATTTAACTGCCTGGTTCATGCTCTTTTAGAAGCTGCTTTGAACTGCCCCTGTATCAATAATCTGTACTCCTACACCATTTACACACGTATCCTGTCGGGGCACGATGCCCACAGAGATTCGTGCACACAGGTAGAGAGTAAATATTGGTTGGGTACGGATTCTTTCTAGAGCTGCAGTTCAAAGCAGCTTCTACAAGAGCAGAGGAATGGAGGAGGTCCAGAAGGCGAGTATGTATTGTTTATTTAATCATTTTAAATACCTCCATGTGCTCATTGGTAAAAAAAAATAAATAGTAAAATATATTCATGTACAAACCTTTCAAATAATGGGATGACATCATGTCTAGTGTTAATAGCCCCGTCTTTGTCTATATTTGTGACATCAATGTATTTTTTTCGTTAATCCTTGATCTGCTTTTATGTATCTCTGAACCATACTTCATTATCATATTTTTTTTTCCTTCTTTCTCAAGCACCATGCTTAAAGAGCTGTTTTAACTGCCTGGCTCATGCTCTTTTAGAGACTGCTTTGAACCGCCCCCTCTATCAAAAGTCCATACTCAAACACTATTTACACTCACTATCATGTCTGAGCATGAAGCCAGTATAGACTCGCACGCACAGGCAGAGTGTAAATAGTGGTTGGGTATGGATTCTTTCTAGAGCTGCAGTTCAAAGCAGCTTCTACAAGAGCAATGAATTAGGCAGTTAAAACAGCTCTGTCAGCATGGTGTCTGAGAGAGAAGGGAACAAAAGAAGGTAACATAATATGTAAGAAAAAGATGATTTATAACCGTACAAATGATAATGAATGAAAATGTAGTTGCCCTTTAGGAATTTGGATCCAAATGTCACATCCTAAGGGGACATGGTATTAGTAGAGTTGGGGCCTGTGACTCCAATCGATCACATAGGTACAATAAAAGTCAGTGTTCACATTTCTAATATGCATTTGTATTTTCATCACTCCTCGATTTTCTATCTTGATGTTGCAGTTTGATTGTTGAGGAGTGCAATAGTAGAAAAACCGTCTTGAATCCTTGTGCTGTTTTGTGACCTTTTTGCCTTTTGGACACTAGATCCTTGAGTCAATGCCAATGACGGAGAAAGTGGAAGAATTACTCCACGTCATAGGTCCGTTTTATGAAATAGTGGAGGACAAAAAGCTTGGGCGAGGATCTGGTGTCACTTCAGGTTGGCCAAACTCCTTTGTCTTTTACAAACCTCGTAGTATATGATTCTCCTTATCTGCTTCTTCCAATCCAAACCTTCTGCTCTTTCTTTTCCTTTCCGCACGCCAGTACGACTGGACAAAGTTGCTAAGTCTTTAGAAGGTATGAAAGAAAATTGAATTTTTACTTTTTTTATTTCTTTAAACCTAAAAACTCCCCACATGTTAGAGCGTGGAGCAACTATTGTGTAATTACTATGTTCAGCAAAGTTTATATAGAATAAAGGAAAGGAAAGCCCCGTGCGTGGTTACTGTGGGATAGAGCAGATTTATACTAGTTCTTCTTTATTTCTTTAAAGTGTATATTTAGGTTTATGTCAGTTTTATAGTGAGCAGTTGCATTCAAAATTTAGCAGGCTTCAGAGCTGAAATCTTCCAGCCTTCCCTGCTGGGTGAATGACCATACAGAGCTTTTTCTGGTGAATCTCATGCTGGAAAGTTAAAGGGCTGTTCCACTTTGTAAATTACGATATCATCTGTCCACACAACCGATTTTAAAGGGTTGTCCACAACCCTTTCTGATTCCACACGACTCCCCCATATAAAATGCCAAACTTAGGGTACTTTCACACTAGCGGTTTTTTTAAATCGCGGCAGATGCGGTGAAAAAAACGCGATTACCGCATAATGGGTGCACTTGCGGCACAGTTGCGGCAAGCCCCATACAAAGTATATGCGGCTGACTGCGTTTTTTTTTTGCGGCCGCACCTGCCAGAACCGCACTTGCCACACCTGCCGCAAGCCGGCATATACTTTGTATGGGGCTTGCCGCAACTGTGCCGCTAGTGCAGCCGGTATGCGGTAATCGCGGCAGATGCGTTTTTTTTCACCGCATCTGCCGCGATTTAAAAAAAAAAAAGCTAGTGTGAAAGTACCCTTATACTCATCTCCTGTGCTGTCGCTGTTCCTGTGATATTGTGACATCACATGAGCCCCATGTCCAATCACCACCGGCTTCTCTTCCCCCGCCTTCGGACACAGGCGCAAACAACAGGCAGTTAGTGGCAGCCGCAGCTCTCACTACCTGTTGATTACCTACTTTGTCCAAAGGCGGAGGCAGAGAAGCCGGTGGTGATTGTGGCGTCATGCAAGCAGCATATACAATGTCATATTAACCCCAGGAACGTGAGTATGGATACTACTGGAACAGCATCAGCACCGGAGGGCAGTATAAGTTTTTATTTTACCTGGGGAAAACGTGAAGAATCAGGAGAGGTTGTCCTAGTAGTGGACAATCCCTTTAACGGTTTGAGTACGGACAGCCATGTCTAGGTTGGTTGTGGGACTCTTATCCAAAACTCTGCAGCCTCATAGGCATTTGAGGCTGTTGAGTTCAGATCAGTAGACCCCTGTCAGGACCAGATATTAGGGTCTGTACTCGAATTTTGAGTCATATGTATTAAACCAGCCCAAGTTCCCAGCAATCACTGAACTAAGATCTATACTGTGGGCAGGTGATAATATGTCTGAACTGGAATACCCTGTTAATTTTCGATCAGTGGGATCAATTCAGTCAGCAATGAATGTTGGGAGACTTCAGCTCTGAAGCCAACAGAACCATTAATAATGGATAAGGTATATGTCTTTCATAGCATGTAACTTATAGCAACCCGTCGTAGGAATAGCCACTTATCCAGACTGCATTATAGAAGCTTAGTTAAAGGGTATATCTGGGATTTTACAAAAAAAAAAAAAAAAATGTGCCTAAGATTGACAGGCAGGTAGTTGCCAAACTATATGTGTGTTGTGCCCGGTGCCGTTCTTCGCGACACGGAGAAGTCACAGATTCTCCTGCTGGCGATTCTGGAGCTTCCGCTGACATCACCTCAACAGAGCAGCGGCTTCTCTGCTCTGATGATGGGTGTCTTGCTTATTGACAGTCAGCTCCCCCAGTTCGGTAGTGGGGTACCGGCTGTCGATGAGCATGATGTCAGTTGTCACGCCCCTTCTACAGATCAGATCGGAAAATAAGCCACCGCACTGTTGATGAAGCCATTGTATCCCCGGCTGGAGTGGTCTGTGACTTGGCGATGAACGGCGCCAAGTACAACAGGCAGGTACGTGGCAACTACCTGCCTGTCAGTGTTAAGCTCTTTCATCCTGGATATACCCTTTAAGTTATTAGTGATGTGTCTGGTTACAAGCTTGTTGACTGTTTTCAATGACAACTAACAGAATTATGAACAGAGCTGTGGAGTAAACCCATCTGTAAGTCAGGACTAACCCCATGCTGTCCCTACACACTGACAATACAAAAAAGGTGGGGGAACGAGAGGCGCAATAATTCCCTATCACTAGTGACACTCAGATGTGAGTGGTGTAATGCAGTTACACTCACCTATTCCAGTTGTGAGACCCACAACTGGTTTAACAGCATATCACAGTATCAGCTGCTGCAGGACCTCCACCGACCACTCCAACGTGGAAAAACAGCCAGAAAATATGGGAAGCAAGGTGTACTACGGTCCGCGCTGCAGAGTCCACAAAATCACCTGGGATGCAAGATGTTGTAGCAGTATACTTCTTTATTAATTGTGGACTCAGCAGCGCGGACCGTGGTACACCTTGCTTCCCATATTTTCTGGCTACACACTGACAATGTCAACTCCCATAGTGTTGCTAATAGTGATGAGCGAGCACTACCACGCCCGGATGCCCGGCACCCGTAACGAGCAGCTCGGTGCTTGGATGGGCGCGTGCTGGGCATAATGGAAGTCAGTGGGGAACATCTAGAAATATGCTTGAGTTTCCCATTGACTTCCATTATAGTTGGGTACTCGAGTTGCGTCCATCCAAGCATCCAACTGCTTATTGCGAGTGCCGTGCACCCGAGCATGGTAGTGTTTGCTTATCACTAGTTGCTAATGGTGTCAGACTAACCCTGCTTGCAAATAGTAATGCCCAGATATAAATGTGTTCACTTCCAGGAGGAATAACCGAGGGACAGCAAAATGTTAAGTTCTAGAAAAAGGATTGAAAGTAGTGAACAGAAAAAGCCAGGTCCTCTTTAAAATTTAGAACCTTTTTTTTTACGGGGTACAGAATATCAATCAATCTGTATGATCCTATGGCTTTTATTACACTGGTGCATTTTATCAGGTTGCGTGTATCTATAATTATTTTGTCCCTATGTTATGTATTTGGTTCAGTTTTCTCTTTTATTTGCTCTCCCTATTATACATGGAGCTTTATTGTAGCCTGGAGCTCCGGGTAACTTTCCACTCTCGCTGGCTGAGCCGTTCTTGGCGGTGTAACACAATGGTGTATTTAGTTAATCCACTAAATCGGAGCATAATGTTTTTCGTTTTGCAACTTGGGATATCAAAGTTCAATGTGTCGCAGGGTTAATAACCCCGTGTGCCGCGCAGATGGAGGGAGATGGGATCTTTTTTCCACCTGAGCTTATAGGGAGAAGGCGGTAATTTACCCTTTAAGGAATTTGCCCATAGCACCTATTACACAGACAGGGCTCATTCTGGAGATCAGCGTTTTAGAGGCCATTATATAGGAGGATGATGATACACCAGCTCTGATGAGGGTAATTATCAGCGCATTGATTGTCTGAATACAGGAGAACTGTCTGCATTGTGGTCTGCAGAGAAGAGCACTTCAAGAGGTGTGCTGAGGCCGCACATTTCTCCATTACACTGGAGCTTTACAGCCTGGGCCCTTCCTCTACATTATCCTAATTGTGATGTATATCTGCTCACAAATTACCTATAAGAGCCTGGAAGAAATGGCCTACTCATTGTATGAGGAATTCACAAACTGGTAAACAATAAATCCTTTTAAAAGGAGGTAGTGTATTTTAATAAAATTAGCCTTAAAAGGGGCATCCAGGACTAAGATGGCAGATCGGTAATGGTCTAATAGAAAGGAGCACCATCACCGATCTGCTGTTATCTGCTCCGACGGTGGCTGGAACGGCGCTGTACAATGGCCGCTCCTGGGTACTGCAGCTGCTTTCCTATACAAGTGATTGGGAGCTGATCTGCAGGATCCACCCGTGGCTCCTGCACAATGTATAGAGCTACACAATACAGCTCCATCCAAGGTATTTATGTCAGACCTCTACTGATCAGATATTCATCACTTATCTTACAGATTGGACATCATTATAGTCTGACCAGACAACCCATATAAGCCAGTTTAGTTTTGTAATTGGGGTTTAATTTTTAAAGGGGTTGTCCAGACTTCTATAAACATGGCCAATTTCTTTAAAAAACAGCACCACCCCTGTCTACAGGTTTTGCATGATATTGCAGCTCTGCGTTATTTAAGTGAATGGGCCTATGCTGTAATACCACATGCAATACAGTAAAGTTTTATTAATCCTGGATATCCCCTTTAATAGTAATGGCAAAAATGATTATTATATACGCAGTAGTACTAAACTGTATGGAAAAAAGTATTGGACACACCTTTTGATAATTGAATTCAGGTTTCTCTTACAGTCCTATTGCCCCTGGTGTATAATATCCAGCCCTTCACCCCCAGTGTACAACATCCACCTTTTCACCCCCTGTGTGTTGTACCCAGTCTCTCGCCCCCGATGTATACCATCTGGTCCCTCGCCCTTGATGTATACCATCTGGTCCCTCGCCCCCGATGTGTACCATCTGGTCCCTCGCCCCTGTATAACATCCGGCTCTTTGATGCCCGCACCACTGGTGTATAACATCCGGCCCCTCGCCCACCCCCCACTGGTGTGCAACATCTGTCCCTATGCCCCCATGTGTATGAAAGCAGCCACTACTGGACTCTGTATTTGTTGACTTTTTACCTCAGAATTTGTAGCCAAAACCAGGAGTGGAACAATCAGAGGAAAAGTATAATAGAAACACATCACCACTTCTGGATTTATCACCCACTCCTGGTTTTAGCTACAAATCCTGAGGTAAAAAAGTCACCCAATACTCAATGTGTGACCGTGGCCTTATAGGATGCTGAGCTGAGGGTTCACTGCATTAATACTGATGGAAATGGAGAAGATTTGACTTGCTAGGCATGTGCTGGTGGCTCTGTTCTCATTTTTTTCCCACCACTTGTCACTTATCTCCACTCCTGACAGCCGCTATCTACAATCCATGTGTTTTGTCTTCTGAGGCTTACTTTCTTGCTGAACAAAGTTCAGTACATCCCGGATGTGCGTCCTTGTCTTCAGATGGCCTTAGATGTTAGATATCTTGCTTCCAAACATTTTCTGGCCTCAGAATTCAGCCTAGGTGAACACGTCATTTTTTTGTTTTTGTGGTGTAGGGAGTGTTTTGTTACAGATGAGAACTTCTTGTGCCATTGACCTGGGAATAAACATTAAAAGATATGCCAAATAAAATGGCCAATAATATTTTTTCTGGAGAGTGGATGTCCAAGCTGGCACATGTGCGATCTGATCGCCGCTGTTAACCCTTTGGATCTCACTGTCAGTCACTAACAGCACGATCCAAAGCTCCGCAGCAGGGATCACACTGTTCCTTGTTATGATCGGAGGTCCTGTGATGCAATCATGGGACCTTGATGTGTCACCATGACAGCCTGAGATCCTGTGATGACCTAGAAAGCTGTCTGGAATCACTGCCTGTGCATGTCGGGGGACCGCCGGCATCTACATTAAGTGATTTTTTTTTTTGTGCTATGTAGAGATGTGCTGTAGCTCATCGGCACATAACACAAGCGATCAAAAGTGTGCAGCACTGAGGCCCCCTAGTGGGCCAAGTACAATAATGAAAGCAAAAAACTTCACAAAAGTTGAAATTACTGCCCTTTTGCACCATTGAAAATAAAACGATTTAAAAAATACAGATTTGGTGTTGCCGCATTCAGAAATGCCCGATCTATCAAAATATAAAATCAATCAAATCTGTAACAGGAAAAAAAAAGTCCTAATGCCAAAATTACATTATTTTGGTTGCCGCAACATTGCATTAAAATGCAATAACAGTCTCCTACTACTCCCTCCTGCCCCCCTTGGTCCTTTCTCTTTTCTACGTCTTTACTTAACACTATCCTGACTTCTCTGCCTGCCGGAGTACTAGGAGGCTCACGGGATTACGTTACCACCGGCCCCGGCTTGCTCTGATGTTTGCCCTTTCTTTACCTCAAAGGGGCGGGTCGATCGCCATCTCTATTGTGTGCCTCCATGTATTTTTGCTCTATTATTGCAGGATATCTTCATATCTTCATGTGTTATTTTTATTTCCTTTTTATTCTATTATGTCTTACCCTTCTTTATTGTTTGATATTTGTTATGCTAAACTTAAATAAACAATATTTTCTGGAAAAAAAAAATGCAATAACAGTTGATCAAAACAGCGAATGTATCCAAAAATGGTATAATTAGAAACGTCAGCTCAAGACACAAAAAATAAGCCGTCACACAGCCGCAGATCCCAAAAAGTAAGAACGCTACAGGCCACGGAAAATGGTGCCAAAAGTGCAATTCTTTTTTTAAAATAAAATGTACCTTTTTTCACCACTTGGATAACGGTAAAGGTATACATAATAGGTATCTACAAACTCGTACTGACCCGAGGCATCATACTGACATGTTAGTTTTACCATATAGTGAAAATGGTGATTAAAAAACTGAAAAAACAAATGTGTAATTGCACTTTCTCCCATCGCCTTCCACGACAGCATTGGAGGATGTCGTCCACGCCCTATTGGGGGACAGGAACACAGAGAGGTTAAAAGCCCCTCCCCTTCCTCCGCACTCCAGTGTCTTCCTGTCCCCCTTGGGGCATGGAGAGGTTCCAGTGCTGTCAGGCCGGCAGAGGCAGCATTGGGGTGTACTTACAGCCGGGCCAGGGATGGACGTCGGGGGCGGCCTCCTCCTCCTTCTCGGGGCTCCCGTGGTGGGACCATCCGGCCTTCCTGCGTCCTACGGGGCAAAGCAGGCCGTGTATTGCAACGCCGGAGGCCTGTTCAGCTCTCCGGCGTCTCCCTCCTCCAGCTGCGGTCCCTGGGGCATGCATCAGAGGTGCCGCGGAGGCACTTCCGGTTTCGGGGATGGCACTTCCGGTTCCGGGATGGCACTTCCGGTTTCGGGCGGCGGCTCCTGTAAGGGCTGTGGCAGGCTGGGCGCGGCTCCAGGGAACCCAGCAGGACTTTCGCGCGCTACTGCCCGCGGCCGGTGACCAGGAGGAGGGAGGGAACAGGTGTTCCTCGTTGGGGGCACGGTACTTCTGGATAAGTACCCGCCGGAAGCTACACCCAGGTAAGGCTGATCCCTAAAACATGGAAGGTGATAGGCTTCCACCTCTGCTTCTGCAGAGCCCAGCGTTCCCCCAGCTCATGTAAGTGTTTCTGGGGGTGGTCACAAGGGGTAGAGTTATTTAAGCCCTGCACTCACACTGGGACCCCCTTCTCTTCCCTTTTTGTCTATAGGGAGACGAGGGCCGTCTGTGAAAGGGAGCAATAATGTGGCTGCGGCACAAAATGTCCCTCTTCCTACAACAAGGTGTCGGCCATGACTGACAGGGTTGTCAGGATGGACTCCCCATCCTTGCTTGAGGAGCTCCAATCCATTAGGGAAGAGGTGCAGGCTTCTATCTCGGCACTGCGGGGTTTTGCTGCAGCTTCCGGGCCTTCCCCTCTGTAAGAGAGGAAGCTCCAGGATTGTGACTCTGTGGATCTCATGGAGGCTGGCCAGAGCTCAGCGTTAGAGGACGGCGAGGATATTGCCGCTGTTGCCTCTGTCCAGACACGAGAATCTGGACACTACTATTTTTCCACAGAGTCCATGGGTGCATTGGTGGACACTGTCCATTGTACCATGGGAGTAGAGGTGGTGGAATCCCCTTCTTCTGTGCAGGACTAAATGTTCAGAGGCCTGAAGGCTAAGCGGCTCACCCCATCCGAGTGGATTGGAGAGTGATGACTTTGTCTGGGAGGTCCCGAAGGTGGACATCCAGGTGGCCAGGGTAGCAATCAGCTGCTATTGTAAACCCATTGTGCATGCCCTTGACACACTGTTGAGGCTAAGCAGCAGGAGCCTCAGTCACGGGCTGGATGGGAGACCTCATGAGAGACCCAATGGGAATCTCTATGGAAGTCTCTATAAAGTCAATGGGACTTCTAACATGAAGGTCTATGGCAGTATTCCATTTGGGAAGCTTAGCATATAAGACCACGTTGCCTTTTGAATATTCCTCCCGGTTGAAGGACCCCCTCGTTCGTAAAATGGAGAGTTTCCTCAAAAGATCCTGGGAGGCGGCAGCTATGTCTTTAACGGTGTACATTTCCTCTACATGTGAGCAGGTCTCTCTTTAAGTGGCTCACCCAGCTGGGAGAATTCATCCTGCAGGGTACTCCCAGGAAGGAGCTTTGGACTCCATTCCACTTCTGAGACGTGCTATGGGCTTCCTGGCCGATGCCTCTGCTGAGTCGTTCCGTGTTGGCGCCAGGTGCGCAGTGTTGGCTAACACAGCTCGCAGGGCAGTGTGGCTTTCAAGGTGGAATGAGGAGTTCACGTCTAAGCTCCAGCTGTGTGGCCTCCCCTTGCAAAGGGCATTGGATGACATTTTGGAAAAGGTGTCTCCCGGAACAGGAGCCCTTTCGGAGGCAGTCCTTTTGGCCTGAGCGCAGCCAACCCTCCCAGTCTAAAGGGAAGGGTAAGTCTGGTCACTGGGCATTCCAGTATGGGAACAAGACCCGTAATATCTTGCTCCCCCAGCAGCGGCATCACCAGCCGCTCCTAAACAAGGTCGCCTTCCCCATTGCGGGGCGGCTCCTGCGGTTTCTGCCACAGTGGCAAGCGATCTCCTTGTGCCCTTGGATCCTCTCGACCATTTGGGAGGGTCTACGCTTGGAATTCGAGAGCCAGCCCCTCCGTGTCTTCGAGTCCTCTCCCTTCCTCAGGGGGACTCTCGCACGGGTTTTCTTGTCGGGTCTGCGACACATGTTGGATTCGGGTGTGGGGTCCCCGGTTCCTCCTGGAGAGGAGGGCCAGGGGCGCTACTCCAGGTTGTTGTGGACCTCCAGAACACGTATTCTCATGTCCCCATTCACCCGTCCCACAAGCGCTTTCTGCGATTCACGATCTCCGGGGCAGGCGGGACGGTCCATTCTTGGCTTAATGTGCTGCCCTTTGTGATTTCGTCAGCCCAGAGGTTACCAAACTCATGGGGGAAGCGATCACATTCATCCAGACCCAGGGGATATGTATGCTCCCATATTTAGACGACATGTTGGTGGTGGCTCCTTCGGCAGCGCTTCTGCGCACAAAGGTCTCCAACACATTGGAGATTCTTCAGTCCCTGGGATGGGTACCCAATCTTTGGGAATTGGAACGGGTGACTGCAACCCGACGTCAATTTTTGGGAGTCTTGCTGGCCTCCTCCAGACAGACCTCGTTCCTTCCTGCGGAATATCAGCTTTTGCGCTGCGTGAATCTGACCCGCCTCCGGGCAGGGGGGTCGCCCTCCTTGCGGGAAGCAATGTCCCTGTTAGGGGCCATGATGGCCTGCATTCAGTCAGTAACATGGGCTCAGGCTCCTTCCCGACTGCTCCAGGAACACATACTGAGTTCCTGGGACAGACGTCAGGATTCCTTAAACTCGCGGGTCCGGACCCCGGGGTGGGTGGTAATCTCGCTTTCCTGGGGATGAATCCCAGACACCTTCCTGTGACCTCCATTCCCACTGATGCCAGCGGTTCCGGTTGGGGCACGATGGTAGTTCGCACACCATTCCAGGGGATTTGGAGTCGCTCGGTCAGTCGCCAGTCTTCAAACTTCTGGCAGTGGAGGAAGCGCTTCTTGCTGCAGCTCACGTTCTCCGGGGTCATCATGTCAAGGTCCTGTCAGACAATGTGACTACGGTTGCTTTCTTGCGGTACCAAGGCGGTACTTGTGGCTTACACTTGCAGGGGCTGGCAAGACTGTTCTTTTTGTGGCAGTACGCCATCTTCTCTCCTCCTCGGCAGTACTTCGGAAGGGAATGGCCAATGTACAGGCAGATTTCTTGAGCCGCACGGAGGTCCACCCTGGCGAATGGAGCCTCCATCCGGACGTGTTTTGCTCTCTCACGGACAGGTGGGGAGTCCCTTCAATCGACCTGTTTGCATCGGGAGCCAATGCCAAGGTGCCGACGTATTTTTCCCTGAGTCGGTCGGGCCATCCTCTGGGGCTGGACGCCTTCGCCCATCGCTGGGACTTCCGGTTGGTGTATGCGTTTCCTCCGATCCCGCTGCTCCCCAAGACGTTGCAGAAGATTCGGGCGGAGGGGGTGACGGCTATCCTGGTGGCTCCCCTGTGGCCCAAAAGGGCATGGTACGGCGCTATCCACGACCTATGCCTGGAGGGTCCGATTCGGTTGCCCCACAACCTCAACCTGCTATCCCAGGGTCCTCTGTTTCACCCGGACCCGCAGTGGCTCAATCTGGCGGCCTGGCTGTTGAGGCCGAGATCCTGACGGCCAAGGGCCTCTCCCAAGCTGTAATCCGCACGCTTCAGCAGAGCAGGAAGCCCGTGACGAACGCCATTTACGGGAAGGTTTGGAAACGCTTTCTGTCCTGGTGTGCTCCTTCCATTCCGGATATCCATCATCCTAATGTGGCTCTCAATTTGGATTTTTTGCAGCGAGGCTTGGATTTGGGCCTTCAGCCGAGCACCCTTAAGGTCCAGGTTTCAGCTCTCGGTGCCGTGTTTGATCAGGATCTTGCTGGCCATCGATGGATCAAACGATTTTTTACCTCTGCTTGTAGACTGCGTCCCAGGCTTCGGCCTTCCGTCCCTACTTGGGATTTGAACATTGTTCTTCATGGGCTTTCTCGGGATCCCTTTGAGCCCTTGTCTGCTGCTTCCCTTCCATCTCTCTCTCACAAGACGGCGTTTTTGGTAGCCATTACTTCGGCCAGGCGAGTTGGGGAACTGCAGGCGCTCTCGATCCAGGCGCCTTACCTCGTGGTTTCCGATGATCGCATTACGCTTCGGTTGGATCCGTCCTTCCTTTCTAAAGTTGTGTCGGATTTTCATCGGTCCCAGGAAGTGGTGCTCCCGTCCTTTTGTCATTCTCCTGCTAATGCAGCTGAGGCCGTGTTTCACACCTTGGATGTCCGTCGGTCCATCCTCCACTATCTCCAACCGCTTCCTGGAGATTAGATCAGAACCTGTTTGTTCAGCATTTTGGGAAAAACAAAGGGAAGAAGGCTTCCAAGGCTACCATCGCTTCCTGGATCATGAAGGCGATCTGTTCGACCTACGTCGCTCAAGACCTTGCTCCTCCGGTGGGGTTGAAGGCTCATTCCACTCGGGCTGCTGCTACATCCTGGGCGGAGCGGGCTGGAGCTTCATCTGAGCAGATATGCAGAGCGGCTACGTGGTCGTCCCTCCACACCTTTTCTCGCCACTATAGGTTAGATCTGTCCTCTAGTCGGGATCTGTCCTTTGGTAGGAAAGTCCTACAGGCAGTTGTCCCACCCTGAGGAGTATCGGTGGTATTCCTCCAATGCTGTCGTGGAAGGCGATGGAGAAAAACTGAATTAGTCCTTACCGGTAATTCCTTTTCTTGGAGCCTTCCACGACAGCATCAGTTCCCCCCCTTATTGTCGATTTTTGGATTCAGGTGTATCAGGTAATCCATGTCTTCAGGTGATCTTGATAATACACTGGAGTGCGGAGAAAGGGGAGGGGCTTTTAACCTCTCTGTGTTCCTGTCCCCCAATAGGGCGTGGACGACATCCTCCAATGCTGTCGTGGAAGGCTCCAAGAAAAGGAATTACCGGTAAGGACTAATTCAGTTTTTCTTGCAATTTCACTGCACTTGGAATTTGTTTCCCATTTTCTCGTACACTATATGGTAAAATAAATTATTTAATCTGAAAGTACAACTTGTCCCGCAAAAAACAAGCCGTCATATGTCTATATTGACGGAAAAATTAAAAAAAGTTATGGCTCTTGGAAGAAGGGGAGGAGAAAAATTTAAAACCAGAAAATGGAAAATGGCCGGGGGGTGAAGGGGTTAATTCTTAACTTCTAGTGGATGAAAATTGGTTCTGTTCAATATGACAGATTGCATCTTACTACATTACGGTAACCAGAGCGGTCACCTTCCTCATTATTATATTACCAAATCCTAATGCTGCAAGTAAAGATCCAGAGGAAAGAACAGAAAAATAGCCATAAAAATACATGAGAAAATATTGGCAAACTTTTTTGGTAAGGGAGTGAAAGTTTTCAGAGAGAGAGAAATTGATCGTCTAATTAAATGGTCAACAACTCCAGCTTTTGTGAGACTACAACTCCCAACATGTCATTGCTGCCTGCTTAGTCTACTCAGTCTTATAGTCTTATCTTGATTTATGGAACTTTCCCACATTTTTGCATTTCTCCACCAGCTGGATCTCCATAAGGAGAATCCGTAGATTCTAAGTTTATATCAGTGGTTCTTAACCTTATGTGAGGTACCCAACCCACCAGTTTCATATGCACATTCACCGAAACCTTCTTTAGTGATAAATCTACATGCTGCCATCGGGAGTGTGTTGACCTCCATGGCGGAGGCTCTGCTGAAACCCTGAGACTGATATACCATACCCCTGAGGTTAGATCAAACCCCGGTTAAGAATCACTAGTTTATATGAAGAATTGCTTGTCTGCTCTTCCACAGTCTTAATGTGATGGGTTTATATTGTCGTGACTTTACCTTCCCGTAGATCTCAGCTCCGCTCTGACTTCCACCCCTAACTGCAAGGCCGTGAACGGGAAAGCGGAGAGCAGTGATAGTGGAGCCGAATCCGCAGAAGAGGAGAACAGAAGGCAGGAGGAGGAAGATGAGGATGAGGAAGATGAGGCCGAGTTCAGTGAGAAAGGTATTGTGCTGTGATGTGTACTATAAAAACTTGATTTGGTCCATAAAGAAAAGCTTGAAAACTCTTTCAGACCTCTTCACCTACTTACATGGGACTTGTATTATCTTGTATATGGGACTCGAATAGGTTTAAAGGGAACCTGTCAACAGGATTTATCACTATAAAGTAAAGCGATGGCCATAATGTCGCTGTGATGCTGATCACACTGATACCTGTGGTGAAGGAATCCGATCTGTGGTTGTTGAAGAATCTTCTAAAGTTATGACGTCTTCTGTGCATCGGGGCAGGACTTGGGGTCAGGTCTTCAGCTTCTCCGCTCCTCTGCCTGCCTCCTATGTTTCCTCTACAGGTTACCGATTATTCAGTTACCTGCCTCCTTTTTTAAATCTCACTCTGCCATCATTGCGGTGGGTGATGTATGAACTGTGTGATTCTGCTTCTCGTCTGCAGGTGATCAATGAAGTGGCCCTGGAGGTGGCGCATGCGCAGATTGAGGTGTCAGCTCAATGTCTGCTATATTAAGGCAAAATCTCTATCAGCGCATGTGTCGCCCCCGGTGCTATTTTATTAAAGGCAGTGTGTAGAACCCCACTGAGCACGATTTTCAATTAAACAGTGCTGGTGGTTGCTCATTTCCTGATCGAGATTCTGCCTTAATGAAGAGGTCATTGAGCTGACATGTCGATCTATGCATGCGCCGCTTCCGGCACCTTTTTCTTGAAAACCTATAGATCGCCTGTAGAATCACACTGCGCACATGCAACATGGAATTTCTAAAAAGAGGCAGGTCAGTGACCCGTATAAGAAAGACGAGGCAGGCAGAGGGATGGAGATGATGATCCGACCCCCCCAAGTCCTGCCCCTATGCACAACAGGCGTCATTAGATTAAATCTTTAGAGGAAGATTATTCAACAACCACAGACTGGATTCCATCTCCGCAGATATCGGTGTAATCAGCATCACAGCGCCATTATGGCAGTGGCTTTACAGTGCTAAATCCTGCGGACAGGTTCTCTTTCAGTGAAAAATGGGTCTGTTTTTGTCCTAGAGCAGTTCCACTCCTTACTACAGGACGCATTTGGTATTGCAATTCATGTGCTCGATTGGTGTGAGCTGTGATACACATTGCAAACATAAAGGTGGCACAGGATTTTTTTTTTTTTAAATGTGGCTATTCACCAACCAGGAGTTAAGTGTATGATCTCTGGGGGTCTAATCGCTGGGACAGGGGTCCCACATCTCCTGTGCGTGGAGCTGTAGTTTGCACATGTGAAACCACTGCTTCATTTACTACCTACAGGAGGATAGTCGTGCACGCTCACTACTGCTCATATAGAGGTGAGTGGAGCTGTGGTCAGCCATGTGCAGTACTGCTCCAGTCACACGGAGGACACACGGATCTCCAATCTCATGATTGGTGGGGGTCTCATTGGACAGACCCCCCCCCCCCAGCGATTATACATTGATCACCTACTGTATGCTGTGGATAGGTGATAAATGTTGTTTATCCAGGGCAAATAATACATAGCGGTAAGGCTGGGTTCACACGTTGTCCACCGTGGAACCCTATAATATTCATCATTCCGGACGTTCATAGATTGGATATACTACATAGTATTAGAGTGAGCAGAGAGTGTGTGTGCGGTTATCAGATGCATGTTTATGTGTACAGGATATAGGAGCCGGACAGCAAACGGAGACAATTCACTCTGTATTCATCTAAAAATAAAAGTGTTGAATAATTTTAGGTCAAATGAAAATATTTAGCGGTCAATACAATTAATCCCCTGGTCGATATTTCTTTTCTAGAGGTAGAAACAGTTAAGGACGATGTCACGTCTGTACCGGGCCCGGATCCTACAATTCCAAACGGTTTGCACATAAATCACATTGATCACATTCCAGATATCCCCAATCATGTAGCCAACAAGTCTGAGCTCAATGACCTTCCAAATGAAATAAATGGAAATCCAGAGAGTGCACAGACAGATACCGGGAAAGACGTGGAAGCCAGGAAAGGTTAGTGCTCCATCCCTGATTATTTATTCATTATAGAGCACTGGCATGATATTGACCAGTAAGGAGACATGCAGCCCTGTGACTCTTAGGCTGTGTGCAAGCGTTGCATTTTAACGCATTTTTTTATGCGTGCAGATTGGTCACAAAGTTGATGAGAATCCTGAAGTATCATGCACACGATGATTATTTTCTCCTTGCAGACTTGGTGCAGAAATAAATTGGCAACATATCAATTCTTACAGCAGATTTCACCCATTTTAATGAATGGGAAAAATCTGCATCAAAAACGCACCGGAAATGCCGCAAAAATGCACATTGTTATTGCAAAGAGATGCCGAAATGGTGTAGAAATGTAAGCACCAAATCCTAAACGTGTGCACATACCCTAAAGCTTCAGTTTAATAAATCAATAACATAAAAATGTATAAAAGCTCAGTTATAATTAAGCATTTCCTCAGCATTTTCTCAAGAATATCTGCGCACAATATATTTATAATGAATATTTGCATATATAAAATGGAGTAACTTTGTGAACACGCATTACCCTTCCTGCCGTGATCTTGAGCTACTGCCTGTATTATACTTCAGAGCTGCATTCATACTTCAGCTGGCTGTCATTTTATACATTCAACATGCTTTTTGATATCTCTAAATTTGTTTGATTCTGTTGTGGGGAGAGGGGAGATGGGGTTTAGATTACTCTACATTTTCCAATGTAAGAAGGACACTTTCCAGAATGCCGATTGCTACAGCTAGCTTTGTAAAAGCATTTCATCGGTGAGGACTGCTGGGGGATTTCAGCTGTGAAGTTCGTAGAATTGTGAATGCAGCTGGAAACTATAAATATAGGCTGTAACGCAGTGTCAGCATAAGCAAGGCAGTTTTCAGGCCCTGACACATAATAGTGCAGATAAATGGTAATGTTCTGTACGGCCAATATTGAGCTGAACACATGTTGGAGAATGCTCATTGCCAGTCAGTGTGGGCAAAATCTGCAAGTATAAAATGATCTTTAGTTCTAGAAATACAGGTAGAAAGGGCTGCTTTTCAAGTGACCTTACGTCAACCCATTGTGTACACCTCACAAGAGGATTAATAGGATATTATTATTAGTTAGTTCCTTCTCATATGACCGGCAGTGTGTGTAGAGGGGCTGGAGCACGGACTAATACTGTAATCTGCGTCTTACTGTAATTAGTATTATAGGAAAACCAGATAAAGCGCACGGCACCATGTGTATTGTAACAGCTGGGTGTCCGATCAGTCCAGCCTTGTCAGGACTTATGGACACTGTAATGTATGGGACTTCCGCTCTGACCCGCAAACAAGCACTCTCGTACATGGGCAGTCAGTGGTCTTAATGGACACCATATAATGCTACAGAGAAATGACTTCTTTCTTGAGTATTGACAGCTGACATATTAGAGAGAGGATCGATGGGGAAAAAATCCTTTTAAAAAAAAAAAAGCAGCTGTTATCAATCCATACAGGTAGGGCTGTATCCACGTCACATTACAACTCTTGTTTGGGAAAAGATCGCTAATGTTTCTATAAGGACCTGGTAAAATTTCACTTTTAAATGTACAAAAAAAGTATAGTTAACTCCTCTCTACTATGCAAAGGCAAAACCTGTGCGCAATTTACCACGTTAGCATGGGAGTCTATACATGTATGCCACTGCTGGTATAAAGGCATACCCGGGTCTAATGTGACGGCACTGGAGACTTATTGATGTGGATCACAATGGACTCATGATCGTTACGATCCATTCCTAGACCTCTCATGATCTGTTCTGATTGCCCTCCTTCTTCACCATGGGTCAGTTTTACCCTTGCCCCTTACAGGGAGATTATGCTGACAATATACTGCCGGGTGATCAATAAACATGATGAATGAAACTAGCACTGACAAAAGCTGATGATGTCAGACATTTTTATTATTATTATTATCATTATTATTAATAATTTATAGAGTACCATTCATTATGACTCCAACCA
This sequence comes from Allobates femoralis, assembly GCA_033576535.1. Lineage (NCBI taxonomy): Eukaryota > Metazoa > Chordata > Amphibia > Anura > Aromobatidae > Allobates > Allobates femoralis. The sequence goes on along the minus strand of JARQOC010000005.1, from coordinate 530,751,353 downwards.
GTCAAAACTTTGTCCTCCCACCACCGGCATCCTGTCCCCCTACACCCCAAACCCCACCGGCAACCTGTCCCCCCACCCCCTCCAGCACCCTGGTCCCCCTGTCCACCCCTCCTGGCACTGTGTCTGCCCTGCCTGTTCCTTATCCTTCCCTCTCGTCAACCTGTCTGCCCATCCCAGCACCCTGCCTGCCCCCTCTTGGCAGCCATCTGTCCCTCCCAGCACCCTGTCCCACCCCCGTCCAGCACTCTGCCTCTCCCGCCACCCAATTGCCCTTCTGTCTTTTTGAGTTACACTCTGGAAACCATCTCTAAAAGTCACAATTAACCAATAAAGTCCTGTCTTTCAGGAGATGATTGCACAGAGGACATTGCTACAATGCAGCACTTGACAAGTGACTCCGACTCAGAGATTTTCTGCGATTCCATGGAGCAGTTTGGACACGACGATGTAAGTGAGATTTTCTTCCATGTACATTGGATCTGGCACCGATGCAACAGATTATAATGGCTTCAGTGTTTTATTAATTATCTGGCACTTGGAGACCTCTACATCCCATGCTAAATCTGAGAGCACAAATAACAGGACCTTTCTCCTAGATGTTCCCTTATTTACCCTATTTCCAATGCCAATATGCCAGAAGTAAGAAGTGTTCTTTATCATACTCTGTTGGCAAACACAACGTTCGTTCCGCCTAGTCCTCTTTTTTTTATTTTTTTTATTTTAAAGGTCATCTCCACCCATAAGGGAAAATAACGTCTTGACTCCTACCCTTAAAATGTGTTTCTGGGGTCATCAGTGGTTTTAGCAATGAAAATGAAAAATGAAAGCACAAGATGATCATAGTCCTCCCTTATTGTTAAACAGTCATGGCAGGGGTAGACGTGCCATATATTTAATATAAATACAAAACCAGATTACAGACAATTAGCCTGGAACCCAAAATAGAAGTGCCAAAAATCCAAGATAAATAAAATATGACCTTTATTAGTAGGAACAAAATATTTTGAAAAATAGCTACATAAAAATATACAAAGAAAAGATTATGAGGGGGACGGCCAAAAAACATACAATTAACAATTGTATAACATTAATTCATGTGCAATACCTAAGGCAATAGGGTAATATCATGTACACAGAAAGGCCCAAAAGTAGCAGCAAGGAGTTAATTTAAAATGTATAAATATAATATATTAATGGAAAGACATTGTACTCAAGACTAGAGACAGAAGGTACAAACATCAGACCCACATGTCAATGCCAGGAAGCCAATACAACAGAGTAAACATATAGTTAACAGAAAGCTGAAACCCTTACCTAAAGAATGTAGTGCCTTGTGAGCGTACCCCCTGACCCAACATACGTTTCCCCTCTTGCTTTCTCAGGGGGCCAGATATTGAACCTGAGCGGTTGCCTGGTGCAAGCCCATTGCGCTACTTTAAGGGCCCCTTTACACACGGCTACATTTGTAGCTTGTCACCAGGTAACTTACTGGTTGCAGTGAAATCATGGATACATGATTCCATTTGTACACTGCAACAAGATAGAACCATGTATCCATGATTTCACTGCAACCAGTAAGTTACCTGGTGACAAGCTACAAATGTAGCCGTGTGTAAAGGTACCCTAACAGACTACACTTGGCTAAATCCACCAATTTCTTCAGGATTGGAACACATCAAATGTGTACACATCCTTGGTGGCAGATGTCAGAGGTTGAAAGAAGAATATAATACTTTCGAGGTTTTCTCCCATCACCCTATAATCGTGCATACTTGGGTGAAGGTGCATTAGATTGCATGGAAGAATTAAACTACTGATTTCGATCCGTTGCTCACAATGACTTGTAAATACATAACAAAAGTGGGGAGGGATTTTCTGGAAAGCCACAAAGGAGGCCACCTATTATTTGCACCCACTGTCATCAGATCACTTTGTCCCAGTCCAACCTCTGGGCTGTGGAGTCGCTAAGCCAAACCTCAAATTACCTGAATCTGACGCTATTAAAATAGACACTGACTCACACTCCACCACTCTGACTCCCCAGCCCTGGTGTGCAGTTGGTAAGCCAAACCTCTAACTCCATCTCCTCAATTTCCCTGAATCGTACTCAGACGCCATCAAAATGGACACTGACTCCACAACTTTAACGCCACAGTCCTGGTGTGCAGTCGGTGAGCCAAACCTCCGATCCAACTCTGACTCCTCAATTTCCTTGAATCCGACTCCGACGCCACAAAAAATGGACATCGACTCCACGAATCTGACTCCACATACCTGTCCAACTCTGCAGCAGGGGTACTCCTAACCCTACTACTAGCACTACTTTTGAACAAGGTCTTCTGGACCCTTTAATTTTAAATTAATTTTAAAGCTGGCTCAGGAAAAAAAAGTACAAAAAAAGCTCCATCACCTCCTGCTCATAGATATCTAGCACTATGGACCCAAGGACAAATTGCTGGGAAATTGCCAGCCAAACCTAGGTCTGTGGTAATTCTAACTATGCCACCTAAATCTGAGGTCACAACTAGCTCAACTCCACCTAAATCTGAGGTCACAACCAGCTCAACTCCACCTAAATCTGAGGTCACAACTAGCTCAACTCCACCTAAATCTGAGGTCACAACTAGCTCAACTCCACCTAAATCTGAGGTCAGAAGTAGCTCAACTCCACCTAAATCTGAGGTCACAACTAGCTCAACTCCACCTAAATCTGAGGTCAGAAGTAGCTCAACTCCACCTAAATCTGAGGTCACAACTAGCTCAACTCACAGGTGCCAGGAAACCTTTCCATTTAAGGCTGCCTATTGAAGTCTATGATTCGATATTATGTTATTCACGTCTGACATTCATGATTTCCAGGTGGATCATAGTCATCTGGTAGAAGGCGCTATGTTGACCGAGTTATTGTCAGATGTAAAATTTGGCGGAGAAGCAAAAGAAGGTGGAGAAGATGGGAAGCCTCCTGGACGAGCTCCTCAAAAAGATAAATCTGGCAACGAGAAGGCTGAATACTTTACATCTAGAAGAGGAAGAGGTGGGTGATCACCCAGTAGGGTTACACCAGCAGACAGGCAGTTTTGAATAAGAAAGGGTTAATTCACATGGCTATATGCTGTATATTTTTGACCATCTTACTATCGCTGTCCCAGCCCAACTGCAGTTGTTATGACTTGTACTGACAACAACAGAGGCTTGTATGCTACTGTTAGTTCAGATCATGAGACCCATGGATGCACTGGGACCTATGGACGCTATACTGCCACATAAATTAACTTTAAAGGAGATCTATCACGACTTAATCTGAGAACAGCATAATGAAGAGGCAGAGACTCTGATTCCAGCCATGTGTCGCTTACTGAGCTGCTTGCAGTAGTTTTGTTAAAATCATTTTATCAACAGGAGATTAACAACACTAGAGGACTAGTACACTTGCTGCCAGAAAGTTCTTCATATTCATGATCTCCATATAACCCCGCCCCACAACTCGATTTACATAGAAAGCTGCCAATGAGTGGTGTGGGCGAGGTTATACAGAGCTCAAAGTTCAGAGAGCTGGTAGATCTGCAATAATAGTGCAGTTCTTTTAATAATGTGGGTCCATCTAAGAATGCAAAGACATTCAATCACAATCTATAATCAAAGTATGAACCATACAATTATCCAAAAAGCTGTACAAATAGCTGCCGTCACAATACAAGTCTACATCCAGGGTCACTCAGGTGTCCCAAATACCTCGTGTTGCTTTACTTTACATCACATTTTCTCCTGTGCAGCCAATCGAATGCACCCTGTGGGTGATGGAGCCCGCGGGGGTCAGATGGGAAGCGGTGGAGATGGTGAACGATGGGGGTCAGAGCAGACATCGGAGGGCAGCATTAATGAACAGATAGCTGTGGTACTATTGCGGTTACAAGAAGACATGCAGAACGTGCTCCAGAGGCTGCAGACATTGGAGGCTCTCACTGCTTCTCAGGTAAGGACCTGTGTGCAAGTCTACTACAGATAGTCATGGTTTAGGCTCCTAAACAACTCATTAAAGGATATAAGTCATAGTCACTGCTGGATATTCTCACTCATAGGTGTGTTCCCATGAACAAAGTTCATTTTGAAGTTGAATTTAATGAACAGATCTTGGAATAATGATAATTACACAGGAGGGACACGTATATAATATCTCAGCACAGGACATGTAGTATGATCAGACCGTGTCCCTGTACGGTCAGACACATCCATTACACAGTACATAGCAGGGACACATATATAATATCTCCGCACAGGACATGTAGTATGATCAGACCATGTCCCTGTACGGTCAGACACATCCATTACACAGTACATAGCAGGGACACATATATAAGATTTTCTCAGCCCAGGAGATGTGGGTATGATCAGACCATGTCACGGTGCGGCCAGACACATCCATTACACAGTATATAATATAATCTTATATATGTGTCCCTGCTATCTCAGCACAGGAGATGTGGTATGATCAGACCATGTTTCTGTATAATAAGTTAAACCAGCATGACGATGCGGTTTATTCCTTTATTCAGTGTATTAATAGCACACAAAAGACATCCCCAATAGGGGGAACGCTAAACACGTTTCAGGAACCACTTCCCCTTAATTATTAGCACCCAGTGCTTCACTTGGTGGGCGTGGCCTAGCGGTTTCCCGCTCCAGGCCTGATTTCTGGCGCTTTTTCTCTGCTACGGGCGCCATTTTCTGCAGCAGAGGGACCTTCCGTGTGGGCACAGTCTGAGCTCTGCAGGGGGACACAGGATCCTGGGCCAGCACTACACTTGCTGTCATTTCCAGGTGACAGGGATCAGCAGTGATCTGTTGTTTCTGCTGCAGCCCTAATCTGTTGGTGTGCTCAGCGGCAATCCATTATTTCGGCTGTAGCCCTAACCTGGCTGTTTGTGTTCTACATCCAGCAGTGTATACTTCTACTGTGTGTAGCAGGGGGAATTTTGCCATTATGTCAGGCAATAAAAACAAGAGGGCACCAAAGGTCTTTGCTGTGTATTATGCCTCTTGCGCTGCATGTAAGACAGCTCTGCCAAGCGGTTGTTCTACTCTGCTCTGCCAGGCCTGTGCCTCTGTTTCCACTCAGCCCTGTGCCTCTGCCTCTGTGCAAGCCCCCGCTGGTGAGGATACATCCTCTAGTGGCCCTGATACCCCTGAATGGACGGTTGCATTATCGCAATCCGTGAGCCAATCTATGCAGCTACTTTCTGAGACACTGATCCAGGCTCTACAGCCCCGATCTTCATCCTGACCGACCTAGCTCCCAGGACGACCTCTCCGGTCGTGAGGAGACATGTTCTCGGGGACGAGCTCGTACCTCCCCTCTTTACATGATTCTGCTAGGAAGAGGCTCCGCAGGAGCTCATCCATGGCACTATCACAGGGTTCTCGTGCCTCACCTACAAGGAGCATGTCCAATGACTCATGCTCATCTGGTGAGCTCCATGATCCTGATTCGTATCCGGTCCAGGAGGATCCCTTTGATTTGGCCTCCTCTGATACTCTTGCCATGGTGGATGACCTGGTCTCGGCTGTTAATCAGGCCTTGTCAGTGGCTGACCCAGCCCGATCGGCACCCTCAGACCACGTGGTCTCCTTCAAGAGACCCAAGAGACCTCAAAAATTCTTCTTAGACTACCCTGAGATTCAGGAGATTCTGCAGAGACATTGGTCCCAGCCTGATAAACGTTTTGGTAATCATAAGGTGATCGAGGTCCGTTACCCCTTCTTGCCAGTGGTATTACAAGCCTGTGTGGACCCTCCAGTGTCCCGTTTGGCCTCAAAGACTCTGCTCTCGCTCCCTAATTGCGCGTCTATCAAGGATGCCACCGACCGTCAGCTGAAAAACTTGTCAAAATCGGTGTTTGAGGCTTCAGGCTCGTCCCTATCCCCCTCCTTCGCCTCCCTGTGGGTGGCTAAGGCCATTGTGACCTGGGCAGGTGATTTGCATTCCTCCTTTTGTCACCGGGATCCAGATCCAGAGTTGTTGGATCTGGCCGCTCAGATTTCTGTAGCAGGGGATTTCTTGGTTCACGCCTCTATTGATGCGGCCAATTGCACTGCAGTGGCGGCTTCAAACGCCATTGCAATTCGCCGAACCCTCTGGCTTCGATAGTGGAAGGCGGATTCGGCCTCAAAGAAGTCTCTCACTAGCATGCCCTATTTAGGTGGGCGTCTCTTTGGGGAAAAGCTTGATAAGCTAATCTCAGATGCTACGGGAGGTAAAAGTATCTCTCTTCCTCAGCAGAAACCCAAGCGTAAGTTTACTAAGGGTCAACAGACAAGATTCCGGTCCTTTCGGAACTCGTTCAGGTGGTCTACTTCCCACCCGTCACAGCCGTCCCATGCGCCTCGCACAGACAGGGGTTCCCAGGCCCCTAACAAGCTGAGTTCAAGCTGGCAGCCCCGCAACCGACAGGCCAAGTCGAAGGAGTCCGGGTCTCAGAGGTTCTCCTCTTCCTGACTTGGTTCCTCCGGAAGACACCTCCAGAGTTGACGGCCGACTTTTTCGCTTTCAGCACGTCGGGAATTGGTGTCTTTTGGCTACAGCATCAAGTTTCACACTCGCCCCTCAGAAGATTCTTCCCTTCCAAACCCCCGGGAACGCCGGCAAAGGTGAGCGCCTTCTTTCAGGCCATCAACTCCCTCCGGCAAGCAGGAGTCGTCGTTCCAGTACCTCAGAATGAGCGGTTCCAGGGATTCTATTTGAATCTGTTTATCGTGCCCAAGAAGGAAGGGTCTTCCTATCCCATTCTGGATTTGAAAAGACTCAGTTTGTTCGGACCCGGCATTTTCGGATGGAATCTCTTCGTTCCGTTATCGCGTCCATGCAACAGAGGGAGTTCCTCGGTTCCATCGATATCTGGCACGCTTACCTGCATATGCCGATATCCGAGGCACATCAGAGGTTCCTGCGCTTTACTGTCTACGAGGACCACTATCAGTTTGTTTCTCTTCCTTTTATATTGGCGACTGTCCCGCAGGTTTTCACCATTGTCATGGCGACTGTCATGACCATCCTGCATTCACGGGAGTCTCTGTTCTCCCCTACCTGGATGACCTGTTGATCAAGGGTCAGTCTTTCGGGGACTGCGAGGACAATGTCACTCTCACGCGCCTAGGATGGCTTCTCAACCTACCAAAATCCTCGCCAACTCCGAGCCGCAAGCTCACATTCCTAGGGATGGTTTTGAACACGTCTCGGGGACTTGTGCTTCTCCCCCAGGACAAGGCTCATTATCTGCGCTGTTCAGTTCGGACACTGCTTCAGCCCTTCCCGCACTCCCTCCGGTTTGCAATGCGAGTCTTGGGAAATATGGTGGTGGCAATGGACGTAGTACCATTTGCCCAGCTACATCTCCGGCCACTTCAGCTGGCCCTGCTATCAGCCTGGAATCGCAGCCCGTTCACCCTTCACTGGACATTCCATCCGTCGGCGGCAACTAGGCACTCTCTCCGATGGTGGCTGATCCCGTCATCTCTCTCTCGGAGGAGATCCTTTCTGCTGGCCTGGTGGGACATGCTGACCACCGATGCCAGTCTCCTCGGCTGGGGAGCGGTTTTTCGTCTGCATACAGCCCAGGGTCCAACAGAGTCTTCTCTGCCCATAAGTCTCCTGGAGATTCGGGCCATCTATTTGGCGTTGAAAAGCTTTCATCGTCTCCTGAAGGGCTGTCACATCTGCATTCAGTCGGACAATGCCACAGCTGTGGTATATGTCAACCATCAGGGCGGAACCCGCAGGAGGTGGAACCGATCCTCTGCTGGGCCGAGTCCTCCGGAGCTGTCCTCTCGGCAGTTCTTCAGAAGCCGTCCTTCGAGCCTCTCAGGGAAGTCTCGCTATGCCTTCTTTCTCAGAAGGTGTTTTTTCTCGTGGCAATCAACTTCATTCGGTGGGTATCGGAACTGGCGGCACTCTCCTGCAAGGCACCTTTCCTCACGTTTCACCAGGATAAAGGTGGTGCTGCGTCCGGAGCCGTACTTTCTTCCGAAGGTGGTTTCGCCTTCCATTTGAACGAGGACATTTGTCTCCCGTCCTTCGGCTTCAGTGCACCGCATTGAAAAGGCTCTGCACATCCTGGATCTGGTCCATGCTCTCCGGATTTATGTCTCCGGGACAGCACCTTTCAGGAAGTCGGACTCCCTTTTCCTCCTTCCAGAAGGGCACCGTGAAGGGATAGCTGCGTCCAAGGGCACTCTTGCCAGGTGGATTAATCTTACCATTCAGGAAGCTTATTCCCTATGCAACTTGCCCATTCCATCGGGGTTGAGTGCTCACTCCACTCGCGCAGTGGGTGCTTCCTGGGCTATTCGGCACCAGGCTATGGCTGAGCAGGTGTGCAAAGCTGCCACCTGGTCCAGTCTTCACACTTTTGTAAAACACCATCGTGTCCATACTCAGGCCTCGACAGATGCGAGTCTGGGTAGACGAATCCTGCAGGCTGCGGCTGCTAACCTGTAGACTGCCATTTCAGAATGTAGATGTTTTTTCCCACCCAGGGACTGCTTTGGGACGTCCCATTGTCCTGTGTCCCCCAAAGAGACGAAGGAGAAAAGGAGATTTTTGTGTACTCACCGTAAAATCCTTTCCTCTTAGCCTCTAATTGGGGGACACAGCACCCTTCCTGTGGCCAGTTGGCCTTGTTTTGGTAGATATTTTCTTGTTTTTAAGTTCCTAGTTGCCTTACCGGCTTATGTCGTTATTCCTCCTATTGCTTTAGCACAAAACTGGCTAGACTGTCAGTCAGGGGGTTATATACTGCTAAGGACGAGCCACTGTGCTTCTCTTTCAATTGTTTAGTGTCACCTCCTAGTGGCAGAATAGCATAGCCCATCATCCTGTGTCTCCCAATTAGAGGCTAAGAGAAAAGGATTTTACGGTGAGTACACACAAATCTCCTTTCTTCCTTTCAAAACAGCTCGAGCTCCGTGAGGTTGGATGGAGAGTGTTTGTGAACAGCAGTTTTCTCCTCTTTCCACAGATTCTCAATTGGATTCAGGTCTGGACTGTGACTTGGCCATTCTAACACCAGGATACGTTTATTTTTGAACCATTCCATTGTAGATTTTGCTTTATGTTTGGGATCATGGTCATGTTGGAAAATAAATCTCCGTCCCAGTCTCAGGTCTTTTGCAGACTCCAACAGGTTTTCTTCCAGAATGGTCCTGTATTTGGCTCCGTCTATCTTCCCATCAATTTTAACCATCTTCCCTGTACCTGCTGAAGAAAAGCAGGCCCAAACCATGATGCTGCCACCACCATGTTTGACAGTAGGGATGGTGTTTGGAGGGTGATGAGCTGTGATGCTTTTACGCCAAACATATTGTTTTGCATTGTGGCCAATAAGCTTGATTTTGGTTTCCTCTGACCAGAGCACCTTATTCCACATGCTTGGTGTCTCCCAGGTGGCTTGTGGCAAACTTCAAACGAGACTTTTTATGGATATCTTTGAGAAATGGTTTTCTTCTTGTCACTCTTCCATAAAGGCCAGATTTGTGCAGTGTACGACTGATTGTTGTCCAGTGGACAGACTCTCCCACCTCAGCTGTAGATCTCTGCAGGTCATCCAGAGTGATCATGGGCCTTTTGGCTGCATCTCTGATCAGTCTTCTCCTTGTTCGTGATGAAAGTTTAGAGGGATGGCAGGGTCTTGGTAGATTTGCAGTGGTCTGATACTCCTTTCATTTCAATATGATCACTTGCACAGTGCTCCTTGAGATGTTTAAAACTTGGGAAATCTTTTTGTATCCAAATCCGGCTTTAAACTTGGCCACAACAGTATCTCGGACCTGCCTGGTGTGTTCCTTGGTCTTCATGATGCTCTCTGCACTTGAAACAGAACCCTGAGACTATCACAGAGCAGGTGCATTTATACGGAGACTTGATTACACACAGGTGGATTGTATTTATCATTACCAGTCATTTAGGACAACATTGGATCATTCAGAGATCCTCACTGAACTTCTGGAGTGAGTTTGCTGCACTGAAAGTATAGGGGTCAAATAATATTGCACGTCCACTGTTCAGTTTTTTACTTGTTAAAAAAGTTGAAAATATCCAATTAATTTCGTTCCACTTCACAATTGTGTCCCACTTGTTGATTCTTTAAAAAAAAAAAAAAAAAAAAAAATAGAATTTTATATCTTTTTGTTTGAAGCCTGAAATGTGGCAAAAGGTTGAAAAGTTCAAGGGCACTGTATTACGCCTTGTGCACATGTTGAGTATTTGATGAGTTTTTTTCCTCAGTATTTGGAGGCAAAACCAGGAATGTGTAAAAAATGGTGACCTGTTTCTGTATACCTGATTTTTCCTCTGATTGTTCCACTCTTGGTTTTGGCTACAACTACTGAGGTAAAAACTCACCAAATACTCAACATGTGCACGAGGCCTAACACATGGACTAGATGACTATCAGATTTCAGCGTCCGATCTTTACCCAAGGGGGATTAGCAACTGTCAGATTGTCTGATCACCGCTTACTCCCCTCTCCCCATTCAGATTACCCGCACACTCAGTAGACCGTGAGATTAATAATTTCCCATCAGATGTCCCATGTGATGCTTTTTTCTTTCCTTTTTTAGGCAAGGTCATTGCTTCTGGAATCTAATCTTCAAGAGTCCACTAACAAGGTAAAATAAGATGCTGGTTTATTGAGATTGTCCAATTGGCAGCACACCCACCGTATATTTGGGATTGAAAAACACTTTTTGAGGGGAAAATGGGGGTGCATTTTACGATCCAAATCTTATTAAAAAAGAAAAAAAATTCACCAAAGGGGTTGGAGGCTGCGGTGGTGGAGCGTGGTGCCGAAGGCAGTTTTGCAGGATCCACAGGGGGTGGGGGCAAAGATGTCGATCTGCGCATGCACCGTGGCCATTTCCGGAAGTCTGGCCACTAGAGTGCGACCCACCCCTTTCATCAATACATGTAGACACATGGAAAATAGCGACCCCCACTGCTATTCCAGTTACCGGACAGCCCCGCAGCACCAGGCCCTGTGGATCCTGCAAAACTGCCTTCGGCACTCCCGCTATATACCAAATGGGGGGGCTATGATGAGTGGGATATGTACCAGGATAAGGGGGCTATATACTCAGATGGGGGAACTATATACCCAGATGGGGGGGGGGGTGGGGAGCAATATACCCAGATGTGGACGTATGTACCAGGAAAAGGAGGCTACATACCCACATGGGGGGCTGTATACCTAGATGAGGGGGTATGTACCAGGATAAGGAGCCTAAATACCCAGATGAGGGGTTTGTACCAGGATCAGGAGGCTATATACCCACATGGGGGGTATGTACCAGGATAAGGAGGCTATATACCCACATGGGGGGTATGTACCAGGATAAGGAGGCTATTTACCAGGATAAGGGGGCTATATAACCATTTTAGGGGACTATGTACCAGGATACGGGGCCATATAACCAGGTGAGGGGGGCTATGTACCAGGATAAGGATGTGTATCTGGATTGGGGGGAGAGGGGGGCTATGTACCCAGATGAGCAGGGTATGTACCAGGATCGGGGAGATATATATACCCGTGTTGTGGGGCATGTACAAGGATGAGGGTTGCTGATTATAGGACAGACCCTATTTAACATTAAAACATTTTTTTTCTCTTTTCCTTCACCAAATTTGGGGTGCGTCTTATTTTCCAGCACATTTTATTAAGCGAAAAATACGGTATCTCTAGGATAAGTCATCAATCCTGTGAATAGGTGATACATTTTATCTAAATGTTTTTGGGTCTATGTTCTATTTATTTCAGATGGTAATCATCAGTGCCGCTACTTATTTTTGTAACCGTACACAGTAATTATCTAATTACTGATGTCTTTTTTAATGTGAGGTCAATAATAAGATTCACTTGCCAACCATATTTCTGCCGGCGTTTATTGACATGTAGTATGAAACGTGATCTTAGGTGGATTCAGTGGTCACTTGGGGGCTCGCTGTGTATACGTCCAATCCTTTATGACTTTTTTTTTTTTTTTTTAACCGCTTCGGAAGTCATGAAGTGGCTAAAAAGAACTGACCTGAACATTCTTCAGACAACTTCCGCTTTAAAGACGCCACTATGTTATATATTAAAAAAATAACTGGAAAAAATGACGTTTGTGGCAAAGCTGATGTAAAAGCTGTGGGCGAGGTAAAGACACCTCAGGAAAGCACTGCTGGCATTTCTTGAAGAAATGACCTCTCCAAGCTGGGTCTGACTCGTGCATGTCGATATTTGGATGTAATTCCCATTTGAAACACAGGCATTTAGCCTAAGGCTGAGCGATGAAACATTATATATATTACATTGAATAAAAATACCATCTCGCAAAGATATAGTTGTGACTTTTGTCTCCCTTCAGAAATCATCTTGGTGGCCCTTTGAGATCTCGTCCGGCACACTGGTGTTCGCAGTCGTCTGGCCATTTGTTGCTCACTGGTTAATACATCTATACTTACAAAGGAAACGGAGGTGTGTATTATTATTATTGTGTGTTTATATAGCACCATTAATTCCATGGTGCTGGACATGAGAAGGGGTTACATACAAAATACAGATAGAGTTAACAGTAAACAAATTAACAATGACAGACTGTACAGAGGGGAGAGGACCCTGCCCTTGTGGGCTTACATTCTATAGGATGATTGGGTGGGAGACAGAAGGTTGTGGGTTGCAGCTGATGATAGTGGTGAGGTGGCCACTCCGGTGGTGGTGATGATGAGGTGGCCACTCTGGTGGGGGTGGTGATGAGGCGGCAGTGTGGTCATTGTAGGCTGTAAGATTTCTTGAATAGATGGATTTTCAAGTTCTGACAGAAGCATGTGAACGTGGTGGATTATCGGACATGTTGGGGCACAGAATTCCGGAGAATGGGGATATTTGGGAGGTCTTCTAGACGATGGGGTGAGGTACAAATAAGTGTGGAGGAGAGAAGGTGCTCTTGGGAGGACTGGAGATTATGCAAGGGAATATATTGGGAGTTTAGTTTGAAGATATGGGTAGTGGACAGGTTATTGATGGCCTTGTAGGTCAGCGTTGGTAGCTTGGATTGGATTTGTTGGGGAATTTCATGGAGTGGAGAAGCGGGGGAGTATTGAGGAGAGGGGAGGATTAGTTGGGCAACAATTAAGGACAGATTGGAGAGGTGCAAGACGTTTAACAGCAAGGTCACAGAGGAGGATGTTGCAATAGTTGAGGCAGGAGATGGTGAGGGCATGTAAAAGTATTTTAGTAGATTGAGGGTTGAGGAAAGGACTGTTTGAGGTGACCAGAGTTTAGATGTGCAGCTTGAAGGACAGGGGAGAATTACTCCAAGGCAGTTGATTTCCAGTACAGGCGAGAGCATGATGCCGTATACCTTGATAGATCAGATAGGGAACATACGTGAGGTGGAGGAAAGATGATTTCGATTTGTCCACATTGAGCTTTAGGAAGCAAGAGCAGGAGGATATGGCAGATAGACACTCGGGGATTCTGGACAGCACAAAGGTGACATCTAGGCCAGAGAAGTAGATCTGAGTGTCGTTAGCATATAGGTGGTACTTGAAGCCATGTGATTTTGAGTTGTCCTAGACAAAGGGTATAGATGAAGAAGAAGAGGGGGTCCTAGGATGGAGCCTTGCATGATTCCAACAGAAAGGCCTTTGATTAGGAGGCAGTGTGGGAGTGAGAGACACTAAATGTATGGTCACAAAGGTTTGAGGAGATCCAGGACCTGCCCGGCAAGGCCTTGGACGCCAAAGAAAAGAAGGATCTGTAGAAGGAGGGTGTGCTCAATTGTGTCGAAGGCAGAGGACAGGTTTAGAAGGAGGAGTATAGAGAAGTGTCTTTTAACTTTGGCTTTAAGTAAGTCGTAAATAATTTTTCAGAGCAATTTTGGAGGAATGGTGGGGCTGAGATTGTAGGTTATTGAAGGGAGATTTAGATAAGAGATGGGAGGAAAGTTCAGCATGGACATGCTGCTTATAAGGAGTTTAGAAGTGAATGGGAGCAGCGATATTGGGCTATAGCTGGGCTTATCAGTTGGGTCATGGTTTGGTTTTTTGAGGATAGGCGTGATCGTGGCATGTTTGAAAGCAGAGGGGAAGGTACCACAAGTTAGTGATTGGTTGAAGATTTGGGTTAGCACTGGGATAAGCATGGTGCTGAGGTTGGGGAGGGGGTGAGATGGGATGGGGTCAAGAGCTCAAGTGGTGAGGTGTGATTTGTAGAGGAGCTTGGTAAGCTCTCCTTCAGTGATGGTGAGGAGGAAGGTTATAAGGGAAGGGTTTGGGGTAGTGAACCAATAAAGGCTTGCCTTGTTTGATCAATCTTATTTTTGAAGTGTGTGTGGAAAAGTCCTCAACAGAGATGAGGAAGGTCGGAGGGGGCAGTGGTGGGTGGAGGAGAGAATTTACAGTACTGAACAGCTGTTTGGGGTTGTAGGATAAGGAAGATACAAGGGTTGTCAAGTAGGTCTATTTAGCAGAGGGTGAGGGATGATATGAATGTGAATGTTGCTTGTTTAAATGCAGTGAAGTCGCCTTGCGAGTTTGTTTTCTCTCAGCACTGCTCCGCAACCCTGGACACTAGAAAAAGCTTTTTGGTGTCGTTATTGTGCCACGGTTGTCTATTGGGTCATCGCACATTGCCATGCACGAGAGGGTAGCATTGCAGAAAGCGGTAGTGCTGTTCATATCGAAGAGTGAAGATATGGAGGACAGAGGTAGAATAGAGTCAATAGAATGTGTGAATGTCTAGATGTGCAAGTTGCTGTACATGGGTGTGGGTGGCAGATGATAAGGATGAGAAAGTGAGTAGATGGTGATCAGATAGGAGGAGAGTGGAGGTTCTTAGTTTAGATGGGGATCAGAGGCAGGTGAAGATAATTTCTAATGTATGTCATTCTGTGTGAGTGGCTGTGGAGGACCACTGAGTAAGTTTAAAGGATGAAGTCAGCGACAGGAGTTTGGAGGCTGCTGACTGGCGGGTGTCAGTAGGGATATTGTAGTCACCCATGATGATGGTGGGAATGTCAGCAGAGAGAAAGTGAAGAAGCCAGGTGGAGAATTGGACAATAAAGGCTGTTATGAGGCCTGGAGTTCAGCAAATGACGACCATTTGGAGAGGGAAAATAGATCCAGACACAGTGCATTTCGAAAGAAGGGAGGGTAAAGGTCAGATTGGGTTGAAGGTGCAGTTGGTGAAAAGGAGAAAACCCACCCCCTCCACCATATCTTTTATCAGGGCTAGGAATGTATGTAAAATGAAATCCACAATAACACGGCACAGCAGGGGAGGCATTGTCAGAGGGCGTCAGCCATGTCTTAGTGAGGCCCAGGAAGGAAAGGTTGCCAGAGGTAAAGAGGTCATGAATTACATGAAGCTTGTTGCAGATGGAGCAGGCGTTCCAGTGTGCTCCAGAGAGAGGGAGCAGGGGAGGGCATCATGTGCATGGGTTATACGTCTTAGGGTGCTTTCACATCTGCGTTTTCCGTAATTCGCGGCAGATGCGGTGAAAAAACCGCATCTGCCGCGTTTACCGCATAACCGTTCCACTTGCGGCGCGGTTGCGGTTTTTTCTATGCAATGTATAGGGGGACTTGCGGCAGGTGCGGCAAGTGCGGTTTTGCACTTGCGGCAGGTGCGGCCGCGAAAAAAAACGCAGTAAGCCGCGTTTTTTTTTCGCGGCCGCACCTGCCGCAAGTGCAAAACCGCACTTGCCGCACCTGCCGCAAGTCCCCCTATACATTGCATAGAAAAAACCGCAACCGCGCCGCAAGTGGAACGGTTATGCGGTAAACGCGGCAGATGCGGTTTTTTCACCGCATCTGCCGCGAATTACGGAAAACGCAGATGTGAAAGCACCCTAAGAGATTGCATTAGTTTGAGGGTGTTAGGAGGGAGAATTAGTGTGAGATATCAGTGGGTGGTGGGGGGCAGGTTTAGGAGGTATATCACTGGCTGTGAGAAGCAGCAGAGAAAGGGAGAGCAAGTGGGAGGAGAGTGACCAGCTTGTCTTATGTTTTAGTAGGAGAGATCTGAGGTTAAGGAGCAGGTATGGCGATGAAGTGAGGTGGGGGTATGAGGGAAGGGGAGAGATTTATTTGGTTACAGGGTGCTGGGGTTGGTGATAGCAAAGGACAGTGAGGATTAGTGGAGCCAAAACTGTAAGAGCATATGTAACCATGGTGAAAGAGCAAGTGTGAGAAAAGAAAGGCAAGTACGTTTAGTTTACGTTTAACAGTGGTATTGCTTATTATATATTCACTTCTGGGACATTTCTGGCGTATTTCTGCTGCACACTTGAAGAAATCACACCTAGACCATTGTCACAGACTCGGGTCTCAAACATTTATACATCTTTAAGTGTGCAGAGAAACAACCAGGTGGAGCAGGAGGGAGGAGCACAGGGAGACGGGTCAGAAAATCACAGGGGGGGAGGGTTAAGATAGGGGTGTTAATTTGGACTGTATATAGCATGAGAAAGAGACACAGAACAAAATGGAAAGATATGGATGAGTGTGAACTAAGATCAATAAGTTGGAGGGATATTGGATTCATAAAGAAGGCATACCAGTACAAAGAGATATACAGGTGTGAATTGCAAATATTTGTGAATATGCAAACGGAATGAAGTGGAGTGGAGAGTTGCAAAAAAAGAAAAAACTGGGCCACAATCACGAAGTATTCAACCATCCATTAATGGGCACCAAATAACAC
Organism: Allobates femoralis; assembly: GCA_033576535.1. Taxonomy (NCBI): domain Eukaryota; kingdom Metazoa; phylum Chordata; class Amphibia; order Anura; family Aromobatidae; genus Allobates; species Allobates femoralis. The sequence goes on along the minus strand of JARQOC010000005.1, from coordinate 530,734,617 downwards.
CCAATTTTTCACCACGATCATTATTATTGCCATATACCAGGAGGAAACGATTGTCCTGTTGAGACAATTAGGGAGCCCTTAAATATGCCAGAATTTTGTCTACAGTGTAAAATGACTTGTCACCTCTGACTTGTGGGAGTGTATAATCAGATATTGAAAGCTGTGGAAATCCTGTGTCCCTCATACAGGTGCTTGTACATTGCTTATTAGGGAGTTTATATGCCATAATATGGCAACCAATGCAGCATTTCCTTTGCTGGAACTAATTGCAGCAGGGATACAATGACGCCTTATGGAAGGTTGTGGTGTCACAATCGCGAAAAATTAGGGCATATGGGTGATAATAAGGCAGAGATGCAGAAAAGGCTGGTTTTTACAATGGCGGATGTTCTTGAACTGAAAACCCGCTGTACATTGTAATAGTGTGCTTCTGTCACATTTAGGCATTTATGTAATTGTATTTATTAATTTTTTATCCTTTAGGAAGCCGACCTGAGCATTGTCAGATGTCACTCTGATCTAGAAAAGCTACCGGGGACGTCCACTAATTGACCCACGGAGGACGGCAGCGGTCGGGAGCTCGTCCTCTCTTCGCTCTAGTAAATTCCTTGCACTACGTGAATGATATAATAAGGACTAATTTTACTGAAGCTTGAATACAAGACATATATACTAAGCTGGCAGTAGTATTAATGCGTTTTATCACATTTGAATTTAAAGTAAATTATTTTTAAACTTGTGGAAAGCATGTAATAGAGTAAATAGACAATTGTGAGACCTCGATGCAGGAACAAGAATGTCAGGCCTGTGATTTATAACAAAAAGAATGGACTGCGATGGATAATGTGAAACTAGAATTTTCCTCCTGTAATATTTACTTTAGTAATAAAATCTATGCATAAAACATGAAGTGGCAAAACTTTATTTCTTAAAGGTAAAGCGAGGAGAAATATTCAATAGCTTACTTGTTCATTTCAAATAAGGTGTATATAATTGAATTATATTAATAAAAAAATAAACTTCACAGTTTCCATGTACAATACTGTCATGGTGCCTTTCATTTTAAAGCTAACGGTTGTGCTGCATACCTCTATTTAAAGGGTTTGTCCAGCGTTGCTTACTGCTATGTCAGATGAGTGGTTCCAAGATGTTGCATCTGCATATATGTTCCAGGTCATTAAGAATGAGCAGATGTAATGGCATCACCTCAGAAACATACATGACACTTACTTTAGGCTACATCCCCACGAGTATTTGACGTTGCATATTTTCTGCACCCATAATGTAAAATTAAGTAAGAACCAATCAAATAATTATGGTATGAATAAGCAAAAAATCTGAGATAACCATGTAATAAAACCAAAGAATTTTATTTATGTGCAGAATACACCCAAGGTGATAAAGGGTCCAATGATGAGATAGTAATCTTGAGCACACTTAAGCCCCAGTCACACATAACGAGATTGTTAGCGAGATGTTGTAACTGTGACGTTACTACGATCTCCCCAGCGATGTCGTTGTGTGACATCTAGCAGCGATCAGGCCCCTGCTGTAAGGTCGCTGATCGCTGCAAAGGGCTCAGGACCATTTTTAGGTCGTTGGTCTCCCGCTGGTCAGCACGCATCGCTGCGTGAGACAAGAGAGACCAGCGATCAGTGACCTCACAGGGATGGTAACCATGTTTATCATGGTTACCAGCGCTAATCAGGGAGGACGCTGGTAACTATGATAAACACCGGGTATCCAGGCAGCGCGCGCGCCCGAGCAAGCAGGGAGGACACAGGTAACATCGCGTTCCAGCGATGTGGGAGGTGGCTCCCTGATCCCTGATCGCTGGGGAGATCTGCCTGTTGAACAGCTCCCGGACCAGATAACGATGCTCCGTGATCCGGCATGTCGTTATTGCTGTCGGGATCGCTGGAGTGTCGTTGTGTGTGACAGGACCTTAAGACAGGGAGGAAGAGAGGGGGAAGAGTACTGTGGAGGTCAGTGCCGTAGTCAGTAGTCTATAGCAGAGGTCCCCAACTCCAGGCCTCAAGGCCCGCCAACAGTGCAGGTTTTCAGGATCTCCTTAGTATTGCACAGGGGTTGGAATCATTACCTGTGCAGATGATCACATTAGCACCTGTGCAATACTAAGGAAATCCTGAAAACCTGCACTGTTGGCGGGCCTTGAGGCCTGGAGTTGGGGACCTCTGGTCTATAGAGCTAGTCTACGAGGAGTTGGGTCACTATCAAGGTCCTGCACTGTACTTTTAAGTGCAGCTAGCTCTACTGGAGAATGGAACCCTATGGTCACACAGGGAGTGACAAAGTTACTACACAGTGAAGATCATAGTCACTAAGTAAATGATAGAACAGTATCTGTGGATCAAAACAAGATAATAAAATGGCACATGAAATCACACCATAGAAATAGCGTAGCAAGACAGTGTAAAATAAGTCACTCAAGAGATCCTTTACCAATTGTACAAATATTGGGTTGAGATACCAAGAAATTAACAACGGTAGTAGCTGCCACCAGATTAGGTTGGCTCAAAGACTATTCTTTAAATGTCCCTCATTCAGACACGGGAGCAGGCAAAGTGTCCCTCATGTAGTAACTTTGTCACTCCTGTGTGAACATAGGGTCCCATTCTCCAGTAGAGCTAGCTGCACTTAAAAGTGCAATGCAGGGCCTTAAAGGGCTAATCTATGCTGAGCGGGGACGCTATCGGACTACTCACTAGGGCGCCGACCTCCGTGCCCAGGCAGGGGACTTTGTAGGGCGATACTCTCCCCCTCTCTTCCTCCCTGTCTTAGTGTGTTCACAGATTACTATGTTATGATTGGTACCCTTTATCCCCTTGGGTGTATTCTGCATATAAATACAATTCTTTGATTTTATAACATGAGTATTGCTTCCTTGGTAAAATTAGGTTACTCACTTCTTGCTGCTGCAGTTTTAGGGTATGTGCAGACAATCTGGATGCAGTGTTTCCAAAACAGAGGAAAGCCGTCGATCTCCGCAGCTAAATGCAGTTCCCCTGTGCCAATGATCTGCGTTTGGAGCAGGCTGGCTTTTCCCTACGTTCACCGACCATGGTCGCATTCAACTCTGCAGTAATAAATTGACATTCTGCGGAGAAGAGGCGGCGCACAAAGCTGCCCGGCATGTCAGTTTACGCTGTGGAGTAAAAAAGCACAGTAGGCACGGGATTTCTGTAAATCCCATTCACTGTGCTTGTACTGTATGATGCACCGTTATGGACGTAGCGCAAACACGATGCATCCATAACGCTTCAAACACTGATCATGTGCACGCAGCCTTAGTCTTTTGTCTGTTTTTTCAGAACCCATGACTGCACCATAAGGGAGAGGGATCCGCCCTTCAAGGATAGGACACCTACAAGATTAAAAGGGTGGTACCTCTCACCGCATTGGTTGGTTACAGACCATGAAAGGACCTCCAAAAAAAATGATCCAAACCTTAATCCATAACCATGATACCACCATGTAACAAGGGAAAAACAAATAATGAGTGAAGAACCCTCATCATCAATGGAAGGGAATATAAGGTTGCAGTCATGGGTTCTGAAAAAACACACTACCAGTAAGTAATTGTTTATCATTCACCCGTAACCATACCACAAGAAAATTACAGAAAATAGATATATATATGGGGGGGGACTACAGTCAGCAGAACCCTTCTCCCAAAGGTGTCATCAGAGGAGGATATATCTAGTCTATAGAAGGAGAGGCGACAACCATGTTGCATCATTCCATTTGATCAGAAGAGCGTTACTGCATAAGGACTTTGTCTGGGGCTTAGGGAGCAGAAACGATTTATCTTCCGCTTGTGTTTGTTTGCAAACAGTTCTATGACCGTAACCCCCATATATCTACTATCTGACTAAAAATAGAACAAAGTCCACTCACCCCGCCTTATCCAACTGAGAAATTCTGCCTTTTAAGTTGCTTTCCCTTTTATGTGGACAGTTGAAATGGAATCTGGGATTCTGGATAGTGTACCTCTTTGGTGGTTCAAATAAGCTACTGCCACTTGGTTGTCTGAGAGAATCTTCACCTGATTGCCTTCTAGGAAGGAACAGGAGTTTTGTTTACTGCATACTTTACTACCAGTAGTTCTTGTACATTTGAAGAAACGACTTTCTGACTCTGACAATCCTGAACTAGGTGATCCTATAAGCGAGTCATGACCTAGACTGAGGATGATCAGAGGCACAGGCGATGGACAGAGGCTGGGTCGAGCACCACAGGCAGACAGCTTTGCATGCTGTGCAAGCAGAAACAGTAAAGGCCTTAGGTGCCGTCTTGCCCTTGTTGCCTGGCATCATGCAGCCTTTCTCCACCGCTGCGCTCAGACTACACACCACAGTGCAAAGGTAGTATGAAGGGAAGAAACCGCAGTGTAATCATAGGTCTAAAGTTAGCCGCATCTCGCAGCTACTACGGTCAATCATTGCCGTGTACACTGAGAGGCTAGAAAGCAAAACGTCTGTGTCACGCAAGGGATGTCCTGTGCTGCCCAGCAATGGCGAAAACGCGGTGATGGTTCTGGGGCAAAACGCAGCGGTCCTGCATGTCCATGGCCACTGTGTCCAACCAGCTCTCCGCTACATGACACTGCCAAAGGTGCATGTGCTAGTAGGCCATACAGGTCGACCGTGCCTCCTATCAGAATGAGCAGCTCAAGACGATCAAACGTGACTTCAGGAAGAAAAGTTGCCACATGTCGTGCCAGTGGTCGGGGAAAGCAGCCCGGAAAAAAACCAGAGGCCCCAAGGAGACCAGGCTACTCGCTCATGCTCCGATGGTAGCCACTTCTTATCCGCAGCCAGATCCATTGCAGGGGTGTGCAGAATCGACCCACACAACTGAACGACACGCGCGTCAGGAGGAAAACACATAGAAGATAGAAATTTTTGCAATCCAGCCACATCCTGCTACGATACCAGCTTTTCGAGTGGGGCAGGGAGGACCTGCGTCAAAGCAGCACTCACTATAAGTGAGCACCTAGTTACATTCGCATACTACTGTTTATGATGAGTTTGAGAGGTCCACTTTCTGCTCAACAGAATCCACTTAGTTTCTAGTCAACAAAATAGGATAACATAATACACACAAGTAACAGCTGTGCTTTTCGAAGACACTATAGAAAAAATGTCAACTGTGGCAGACAAGAGGATTAAAAACGCAAGGAAAATGGCATTATTTTTTTGGAGGATTCGCATTTTATGGCCCAAAGCGTACTACACCAAATCTCTGTGTTTGCACCCAAATTGGCAACGGGGAACTTTTCATGAGAATCTAACTGCTGTACATACACGTTTCTAGGAATGTAAGTGAAGCCCATTCTTTTTTGGCACATCGACACAAGTCCGGTGGAAAAAACCTTGAAAGCCATACTTTTAAGAATCCACCACTTGGACAATTCTCTATTATGCACAATTCTGACACCTATAAAATTATGAAGGACCATATCTCACACAGCTGGCTGTTTCAGCTTGAAGCCAGACTGAGTAAGGATAACCGCTTCTCAGCGGAAATAGTTTGTTGAAATCAGAGTTCAGGAGTACGAGAGGAAAAAAACTATGTTTGTATGTCTATTTCATTGTAGGTTAAGTTAATTAATATGGTGATTTCCGTTTCATCAAAACATGATCAATCATTGAAGAAGAACAACAATACTAGATTTGTTACCGGTAGTTTTTAATTTCTGAGGTCCCAGTGTACAAAAAAGTAACGGGCATCATATTACTTTATTTTAAATTGTTAGGTCCAACATGGGGAATAAGAAGCGGGTTGTCCAAGTAGTGGACAACCCCTTTAAGAGTGCATACTCACGATAAGTAAACGCCCTTTTGTGGGTGCATCGCCTTGCTGCTACGTCCAAAACACTGCATTGTACAGTAGCAGCATTGTGGATGGGATTTGTAGAAAATTCCATCCTCACTGGGCTTCCCCGACCGCAGTGTTCTTTTAGCTGTGGAGAGGGTTGCCGGCATTCCGCACCTACACAGTATGTTCATTGCATGCTACGAAGTCAGAAGCTGCCACCATTAGGTGCACGCAAGGAGAAGCTGTCCTGCACCCTATGCAGATGGCGAGTACAGGGCGGCTATGGTCTCCCTGCGGGCACCAGCGGGTTCCTGCAGGTCCGGAGCCACTGTGTCCAAGACGCAGTTGCTCCGGACCATGAGCACATACTCTAAGGTGCATTAGTCCTAGTAGGCATGTGCAGGTGTGACCGTGCGCTCCTCATCCAGAAGTGAGCAGCTCAAGACGATAAACTAGATTCAGGAACGAAAAGTTGCCATCATTGTCTGCCATATTAGGGTGAAAGCATGTGCTCACGGTCCCGGACCAGAGGGTGCCCGCAAGGAGACGGCTACTCCCTTCATGCATCCGATGGTAGCCACTTCTGACTCTGCAGCATGAAATGAACATTCTGCAGAGGTGCAGAATGCCGGCAACCCACACCACAACTGAACGAACGCTGCGTTCGGGAGAAGCACAGTGAGGATGGGATTTTTACAAATCCCATCCACCATGCTGCTACTGTACTACGCAGCGTTTTCGATGCAGCAGGAAGACACTGCGTCCAAAACACTGCATTTACTTATAGTGAGTATGCACCCTTAGTCTACATTCACACATACCCGTTCACTGTTTATGATGAGTTTTTGAGGATCCACTTTTCTGCTGCAAATCTGATCCATTTTTTTTTTTTCTTTTCAAAATCACATCACCTATTCACACGTGCGTTTTTTCCAACTTATAGACAATAATCAATGGAAAAAGCAGATTTGAAAAACGCAAGCAAAATGGACATGCTCATTTCTTTGGAGGATCCATTTTTATGCCCAAAAGCGGATCCTCACAAAACTTTGTGTTTGAATGACAAATCTGGAAACCCATTGACTTTGCTGGGAAGAGAAACTACCAAAGCTGCTGTAAGTACAGGTCTAGAGAGTAAAGGCTAACCCCTTAAATTCCTTATTTTGGCAATCCAGCACAAGTGCCCGGTGCACCCTTGACATAGCCACACAGATCAGTCCACCCACCAGCTTGTCCTTCTCTATGTAGCACAATTTCTGACACCATAATAATATGGAGGACATTCTACAACAGTACTGAGCTGTGCAGCTGTGAATGCAGCACTGAGGTAAGGATTAACACTTACTTAGCAAATTAGTTTTTTGTTGAGAATCATGAGTTCAGGAGACAGAGAGGGAAAAAAAAACTTATGTGATAAGATATATTATAACATTTATTATATTAGCTTTTACTATTGATTTCCGTTTCAATCAAGAAACATGACATCAATCATTAAAAACAACCATATACTGTAGCTTTGTTCAACCCATTACAAGATTTTTTTAAAATTTCTTTTTGAGCGTCCAGTGTACAAAAAAAGTAACGGGTCATCCACTATTTTACTTTATTTTACAATTGTGGTCCCAGGCTTAGTGTAAAGTGCACAGATTGAGAACACTGGTAATAAAGCAAAACTATTTACAATCCATAAGATCCACATAGACATCCCACCATTTTATACATTTGAGAACGTCGCACATAGCTAAAATGACAAAGTGAAGCTAAAAACCTGACTTATTACATATGGGCAGTGCTCCAATTTATAGATAATAAAACAATGAAAGGAACATTCAGGAACAGATCGTCCTACAGGCTGAATCCAGACACTTTGAGATCCTGAGCGTTATTTCTGGCGTCAAAATAAGTCGTGTCCGTCTCATCGTCCGGCTGTGGGATGAAAGGCATCGGCAGATTCTGCAAGTTTTCCCAATCTACACCATGGAAGAACGGATGAGCCTTCAGTTCTGCACAAAAACATGTAAAAATCAGAAGCATTATATATACAGTCACAGGACCTTTTTTTTTTTCACCGATGAACAGATGCTTTAAATCTAAGCTCCTGGTCATATACTTACCTTCTGGTGGCTTCACGTCCTAGCAGCGCCATCTTGTATCTGTAACTTCTGTCTGACCGGAAGTGAGAAGTTACATTACAAGAACTCAATGCAAAGTCTATGAGAGCCAAAATAAAACCAAAATGAGGCTCTCAGAGATGTATTGAGTTGTGACCTCTGGCGCGCTCCATGAAACACTGGAGCTGAGGCAGGGCACTATTTGGTGCAGACAGGTGAAGGTGAAGGCAGATGAAGGAGAATATAACACTAGGGAAGACTTATATTTAAATTACCACTCCAGCAGTGTAATAAATAAAACAAAACGCAGCTGTAATGGTGCTTTAAAGGGAACCTGTCACCAGTTTTGGGGGTTCCAAACCGTGCCCACCACCTTTAACATGATGTAATTGGAGTTCTTGTAACCCTTTTATATACCCAGACGCTCCCCTGTATACCTCAGAAAACGAGTTCTATTCTGTCCCGCACCATATGCCAATTTGTATGGGTAAGCGCCGCCCCTCCTGACTGTATGCATGTGGATGGTGCTGCTATGCTATCCACACAATTCCCACGTCTCGCGCCTGCGCAGTGGTGCACCTCATTTTGCCCTATTGAACAGCTGGTGAGTCCACTGTGCAGGCGCGAGAGTTTGGTTTCTACATCAGCCGCACAGTGCTCGAAGTCTCATGCCTGCGCAGTGGAATCACTGTCTGTACAATAGGGCAAAGTGAGGCGCACCACTGCGCAGGCACGAGACGTGGGAATTGTGTGGATGGCACGGCGATGTCACCCTCTTGCACACAGTCAGGAGGTGCAGTGTATGCATGGAGCAGGTCAGTGCTGACTGCAATGTGCAGACACCTATATGACCCATAAAAGAAATTAGCATATGGCGCAGGACAGAATAAAACCCATTTTCTGAGGCATGCAGGGGACGTTTGGGGAACCCCCAAAACTGGTGACAGGTTCCCTGTAAGCAAACATAGCAATGCAACGCTATTTCCCTGCACACATTCAACTTGACATTGTCTGTGGTTATAAATCTGCTGATCGGCGCTCAGAAACTGAGAAGTTACAAATTCTCCTGTCAGTCACAGTGAGCTCACTGACTGAAAAAAAGGGATCCTGCTGCATCAATGAAAGCAAGGTTATTACACATTGTTGGAGTGTGCCAGACTTCACAGGGAAAAATTATCAAAAGCACATTTCTATTTCTAGTGGCCAAAATCCTAGTAACAGGTTTCCTCTAAAACAGGGGTCTCAAACACGCAGGCCACGGAATGGTGGATAACATTCAGAATGCCGGCGGTACAGTGCACGGGGCCGCCGCGGTCCCCCCTGTGTTATGGCTTCCAGCCGCGGCACTGACAAGGCTCTGCCGCTCAGCAAGATCTATACAGGCCACCAGGCAATGAGAGGCCCGCAGGTGACATCATACACCGATGGCAGCTGCGGGCCTCTCATTGGCTAGCGGCTTGCATAGACCTTGCTGAGCGGCAGAGCCTTGGCCAGAAGCCATAACACAGCGGGGACAGCGGCGGCCCCCTGCACTGTACCGCCAGCATGCTGAATGTTAGAAAACTGTGTGTGAGAGAGTGAGTGTGTGTGAGAGAATGTGTGTGTATGTGAGAATATAAGTGTGTGTGAGACAATGTGAGAGTATGTGAGGAGTGTGAGAGAATGTGTGTGTGTGTGTGTGAGTGTGTTTGTGTGTGTGTGTGAGTGTGTGTGAGAATGAGTGTGTGTGTGAGAATGTGAGTGTGTGTGAGAGAATGTGAGTGTGTGTGTGAGAATGTGAGTGTGTGTGTGAGAATGTGAGTGTGTGTGTGAGAATGTGAGTGTGTGTGTGAGAATGTGAGTGTGTGTGTGAGAATGAGTGTGTGTGTGAGAATGTGAGTGTGTGTGTGAGAATGTGAGTGTGTGTGTGAGAATGTGAGTGTGTGTGTGAGAATGTGAGTGAGAATGTGTGTGTGTGTGAGCAGCATGATGTAGGCAAAGAGATTCTGAAACTAATGATGTATCACATAGATTACTGAGTGCGGCCATTTTTATAAAATCAAAGCATTTAGCTTTAGCCATGCAGCAGACCTGGGAGAGCTGCCCCCACCAGCACCAGGGTCTGTATGTACCAACAAAAACAACAAGGATAATGAGCAAATACCCTAATAATAAAAGTAAAATGCTATATAGTGCATAAAAGTAATAAATAGGGTACTTGGTGACATTATTTTGATTAGAAAATGCACAAGTTATCCCACCACGTCAAGGTGACCCCATCGGGATAGTCCATACCTAGCAGTATTAAAACCTTACTATATGTGTTGTGATGTATACATGGCAAGGAATGAGTAGGCCTGGGTACCAACAGAGAACACCAGCAATGGGAAGCTACACACATAAAATAACGTCCATGATCATTTTCCTTGTTGTTGTATGATTACACTTTAGTTCCAGTTCTGGTTTTTGGTTCATTATGTTTTGTTGCAGTCATTGCAATCTAAGGAGTGCCCAGCCTTATGAGCTGGATATTAATCTGTGTAGCTTCCCATTGCTGGTGTTCTCTGTTGGGACTCTGCATCCCATCTTCACTAAAAAAACAAACAAACAAAAAAAAAAAAAAAACAAACACAAATGTAGAAATTTTTGCAAATTTATTAAAAATGAAAAACTGAAATATCACATGGTCATGAGTATTCAGACCCTTTGCTCAGTATTGAGTATTTGCACCTTTTGAGCTTGTACAGCCATAAATCTTCTTGGAAATGATGCAACAAGTTTCCCCCCCCCCTAGATTTGGAGATCCTCTGCCATTCTTCCTTGCAGATCCTCTCCAGTCTAATCAGGTTGTATGGTGAACAATACCAATACTAATTCTAATACCGCTAGGCAGGGACCGCCTCGATGGGGTCACCTTGTCGCGGTGGGACGGCTTGCTCATTTTTTGATCAAAGTAATGTCACCAAGTACGCTATTTATTATATTTATGCTCTGTAGAATTTCACTTATGTATTTTTAGGGTATTTGCTCAATTTAATTTTCTTGTTTTTGCTATTATAAGGCCCGTGTGAACATGCACCTGCTGCACGATTAAATTTTAGTTCCAGATCTGTATGTACAAAGTCTATAGACAATGAGCTGCTAATCACAGCAAGGGGACAGAGTCCGACTAATGATAAAGAAGGGAAGCTTAAACTAACATAGCAATTAACCAAAATACACTTTGTGATAACAGACAAGTGGCTGAAACGTCTGTTAACCCTTACAACTTCCTGCTTCAGATTACATAGCAAAAAGCTGCTGACAGATTCCAGTTAAAGGGGTTATTCAGGATTGTAATAATAATAATAATAAAAAAAAAAGTGCCTAAGCACTAACACGCAGGTAACTGCACCTATCTGCTTGTTGTCTCCGGCACTGTTCACCACTGTTCATCCCCATCACAGACCGCTCCGGGGGCAGCATGGCCGTGTAAACAGAGTGGTGGGGGGGGGGAACACAGCCGGTCTCATTCTGATTGGAGAAGCCGGCTGTCAGTAAGAGTGATGTCGGCTATGTGCCGGTCTACAGATGGGAGAGACCGCCTTTGCATATGTGATGTTGGCGGAAGCAGCAAAAATCGCTGATGGGAGCGGTCTTGTGCCAACTCCGTTTTGGCAGTGACCAGTGACGCGCACATCAGGCAGGTAGATTCCAGATACCTGCCTATTAGTGCTTAGGCACTTTTTTTTTTTTTTTTTTTTTTTTGGGGGGGTAGGGGGAAAGCTAAATTTCAGATAGCCCCCTTAACCATCATTTAAATTTTTATTTCATAGTAATGTAGAGCGAGTGATTATAGTCAACTTTTAAATATACTTCATTAATGTAATCAGGAGGGCGGCCATTAAAAAAAAACTTCCACAAGATGTCCTCAGTAGGTTGTGTGTGAAGCTTAATTTTAGTCACCTTCATCTTCAGGGGGCATTGCCTAAACTGCATGATAAAACTGTCAAATTACCTCATGCTGGCACCTCCATTCACATGACTCTGCTGGGTATTATCACAGTGCACAGAGCAGAGGCCATGTGAACCAGGAGTCAGATAAGATCTCACAGCAGCTGTTTCAGCTCAGCATGAGTGCTGGCATGAGGTAATTTAACAGTGGTCTTATCTATATTATGAACAGCTAGGCGATGCCCCTTGAATTCGAAGGAGGAGAATTAGCTTCACACACAGCCTGCTGAGGACATCTTGTGGAAAGTTTTTTACTGCTTTACCTTCCCGATTTTATTATAAGAAAAACGTATTAGAGGGTTCCGGGCACTAACAGTGTTGCGGGTTTTGTTATAAAGTCAGGTTACCAGCTGTGGGTTTTAGTCTGGCGTTGCACGATCCAAAAGCCAGTAGAAATGAATGTGTGTTGATACAAAAAGGATGGCACTCACTGGAAACAGTCTTAAAAAACTTTATTTTATATTCCAGAATAGGGTGTTACAAGCGGTGCAGGGTGGACAGAGCGCCCATAGTCTACCCAGCACTGCTTGTAACCCCCCTATTCCGGAATATGGAATAAAGTTTGATGCACATTTGAAGATGTTTCCTGGTGAGTGCCATCCTTTTTCTATCAATAAGGTTTTAGTAATAGAAACGCTCAGGCACTGGGTTCTATTATTGATTAACTTTTAATGTACCACGACGCGTTTCCACGGCGGATCGCTGTCTTCCTCAGGTGGATTTACAAATTACATGCATTAAATAGACCGTTGAGCCAATTGGGGTGCTTCATTTAGATGACATCACTTAACTATTTCCATGCTGGTACTCAAGCTCACTAACATATATCTCTCGCAGTAACCCTTTAAATCCCTTCTTATCACGTGGATTGACATATTACTAAAAAAGTTATACAATATAAAACACATATCACAATCTCCACTGATTATATATCTATACACAAAGCTGCGTGTAACTGTAAACACTGATAACTAACATTCCAGAAACAGTAACCAATTATTAATATAAAAAATCAATAAAGATGAATAAAAAAGTGATAAAAATATTAATAAAGAAATAAAAAATATTACAAAAATTATTAATAATTGATAAAAATGATCATAAAATTATGCGTAAGTTAGCAAACTATTCCATTCAGAGTTAAATGGCAATATTCCTTCCTGTGTATGTTTAGTGAATAATGATAAATTATTTTCTGACCATTCTCCTGTTGTTGGGAACATTATTATTGATGAATTACAATCTCTCGTGTTCCTTTGTGTGGATGTGTTAAGGGCCTGTCACACGCGTCAATGTCGTCAGTGAGATGATTGCTGACGACATTGACGGCTGATCGCTGGTGAGCTGTCACACAGGCAGACTCACCAGCGATCAATGGACCAGAGACATCGTGGAAACGATTTAAATATCGTTTCCACGATGTCTTGCTCCCGCTGCCAGCCTGCTGGAAGCGAGAGCAGGCTGGTCTCCAAGGTAAACTGCAGTTATCTAGGCAGCGCGCGCTGCCTAGATACCCGATGTGTACCTTAGTTACCAGCCTCCTCCGCTCACCGGCTGGTATCTAAGGTACACAGCGGGTAACTAGGGACCCTACACAATAATCACCCATAGTTACACTCTATCACCCAGTTCCCAATAATCTGTATAAAATGTCATAATCCACTTTTTACCATCTCCTCCCAGGGTATTGCATTCAGTTCTCTCTCAGTCCAGAGTTTCACTCTCCAATTAACATTCCAATTAAGGGTTTAAGCCATTCTAAATATGTAATTTATCTATTACAGTGCGTGTGCGGACTCCAATACATTGGTCGTACGATACAAGAGATTAACGCAAGACTAAATAAGCATAGATCCAACATCTGAAAAGGATTTTTATTGCGTAGCGTCTCTAAGCACATGAGTATGATACATGAAAAAAATCCAATGCTTCTGAGATTAACCCCAGCCTATTTTGACCCTAAAGACCTTGGCATTTTGTCTATTCGGACCAGTGTCCCTTTATGAAGTAATAACTCTGGAACGCTTCAATGAATCCTAGCGATTCTGAGCTTGTTTTTTCGTGACATATTGGGCTTCATGTTAGTATTAAATTTAGGTCTATAATTTTTGCGTTTATTTGTGAAAAAATCCAAAATTTAACAAATTTTGAAAATTTCGCAATTTTCAAATTTTAAATTTTTATTCTGCTAAACCAGAGAGTTACGTGACACAAAATAGTTAATAAATATTATTTCCCACATGTCTACTTTACATCAGCACAATTTTGAGAAAAAACATTTGTGGGGTAGGAAGTTATAAGGGTTCAAAGTTCATCAGCAATTTCTCATTTTTCCAGCAAAATTTACAAAACCAATTTTTTGTAGTGACCAACATCACATTTGAAGTCCCTTTGAGGGGTGTACATGACAGAAAACACCCAAAAGTGACACCAGTCCAATAACTGCACCCCTCAAGCTAATCAAATCTACATTCAAGAAAATGATTAACCCTTCAGGTGCTTCACAGGAACTAAAGCAAGGTGGAAGGAAAAAAATGAACATTTTAATTTTTCTAACAAAAATGTTCTTTTAGCCTCAATTCTTTCATTTTCACATGGGCAACAGGATAAAATGGATCCTAAAATTTGTTGGGCAATTTCTCCTGAGTACATCGATACCTCATATGTGGTCATAAACCATTGTTTAGGCGCACGGCAGGGCTCAGAAGGGAAGGAGCGCATTTTTGACTTTTGGAGCTAATTTTCCATTCAAAAAGTGAAATGGCGCTCCTTCACTTCTGAGCCCTGCTGTGCGCCCAAACAGTGGTTTATGGCCACATATGAGGTATAGGTGTACCCAGGAGAAATTGCCCAACAGAATTTAGGATCCATTTCATCCTGTTGCCCATGTGATAATGAAAAAATTTAGGCTAAAAGAAAATTGTGAAAAAATTTACTTTTTCATTTTTACACATCAATTTGTGAAGCACTTAGGGGTTCAAAGTGCTCACTATGCATCTGGATACATTCCTTGGGGGGGGGGGGTCTAGTTTCCAAAATGGGGTCAGTTGTGGGGATGTTTAGGCATACAGGGGCTCTCCATACTTGACATGGCATCCGCTAACAATTGAAGCTAATTTTCCATTCAACATGTCGCGTATGGAGAGCCCCTGTGTGCCACCAGAACAAGGGGAACAGGAAGAGTTGGGGTACAGCACCAGAAAATGGTGCTTCTAATGAATGTGCTATTTTCTGGGGTGGCTGTGGGTTGCAATTTGCAGTGTGGGGGGCCCACAACCTTTGGGTCTCTCCACGCTGAGGATTCCAGCCCCCCAGCTGCCAAGTTGTACTTGGCTGGCAACCAAAAATACGGCAAAGCACCGTAATTTTATTTGTAGAAGTAATTTTTTTAAAAAATGACATGGGACTTCGCCATATTGTTGGCCCAGCCAGGTACAACTCGGCAGCAACGGACTGCCCCAACCCCCAGCTGCCTCGTTGTACCTGGCTGGCAACCAAAAATACAGCGAATCCCTTTTTAATTATTTCTAGAACGAATTCTAGAAAAAAAAAAGGACATAGGGCTCCGCCATATTTTTGGTCCAGCCAGGTACAACTAGGCAGCTGGGGGCTGGAATCCTCAAAATGGAGGCGCCCAAGCATTCTGGGCCCCCATGCTGCGAATTGCAGCCCGCAACCGCTCCAGAAAATGGCGCATTCATTGAAGTGCCATTTTCTGGCGCTGTACACAGATTTTTCCAGTTGCCCTGGTGCCGGTGGCAAACTGGGTAATGAAGGGGTTAATGCCAGCTTTTTTATTGGCAGCTGGCACTAAGCTCGAGATTCATAATGTCGGGCCAATGTTAGACCCGGCCATTAGGAATCTCTAGTAAATAGTCAAAAAAAAGAGAATTTTGTTTACTTACCGTAAATTCTTTTTCTTCTAGCTCCTAATTGGGAGACCCAGACATTGGGTGTATAGCTTCCGCCTCCGGAGGACACACAAAGTATTACACTTAAAACAAAAAGTGTAGCCCCTCCCCTACTGTCTATACACCCCCTCTAGGAGAAATACCATCAGTTCGGTGCACAAGCAGGAAGGAGGATAAAACCCACACCAGGTCCGGCTATGAACTAGCGGCCAACAGGGCCATAAAAGCGACATGTATAACACCAGCCACTTGAATAGAAGAACAAAGCCCAAAAGGCAACAGGGTGGGTGCTGAGTCTCCCAATTAGGAGCTACAAGAAAAACAATTTACGGTAAGTAAACAAAATTCTCTTTTTCTTTTTCGCTCCATTGGGAGACCCAGACTTTGGGATGTCCAAAAGCGATCCCTGGGCGGGAGAAGACCCAAAACGTGACAGTACCCATCAAAGGTGAGAGACCGCTGCCTGGAGGATCCGTCTGCCCACATTAGCGTCTGCAGAGGCATACGCATGAATCTGATAATGTTTCGTGAAGGTGTGTAGGCTGGACCAAGTGGCCGCCTGACACACCTGTTGTGCCGTGGCCAGACTGCGTAAGGCCCACGAGGCACCCACAGCTCTTGTGGAATGCGCCTTAATCCCAGCAGGTAAGGGCGTACCAGAGGAAAGGTAGGCCTCCTGGATAGGAGCCTTGATCCATCGAGCCAAGGAGGACTTGGAGGCCGGCGCTCCTTTTTTCTGACCTGTCGTGAGAACGAACAAGGCATCCGCGCGGCGAAAAGAAGCCGTGCGGGACACAAATCCTGATAGCCCTGACCAGGTCCAAAGTATGGAGAGACTTCTCACACTGGTGAACAGGATTAGAACAAAAAAACAGCAGGACAATGTCTTGGTTCAGATGAAACGGAGAAAGCACCTTGGGTAAGAACTCTGCCACAGGCCGGAGCACCACTTTATCCTGATGAATCACCAGGAATGGAGACCTGCAAGACAGGGCTGCCAGCTCTGAAACTCTCCGGAGAGAGGTAATGGCCACCAGAAAGGCAACTTTCTGAGAAAGTCTGCAGAGGGACACCTCTCTTAGAGGCTCGAAAGGCGGCTTCTGCAGCGCCGCAAGGACAAGATTAAGGTCCCAGGGGTCCAAGGGACGTCTGTAAGGGGGAACGATGTGACTTGCCCCTTGCACAAACGTCTTTACCTGAGGCAGGTTAGCCAGACGTCTGTTGAACAGCACAGAAAGTGCGGAGATCTGCCCCTTGAGGGAGCTGAGGGCCAAATCCTTATCCAAACCGGATTGAAGGAAGGCAAGAAGGGTTGGGAGAGAGAAAGGCCAGGGAGAACTTCCGTTGAGATGGCACCAGGAGAAAAAGATCTTCCAAACTCTGTGGTAAATCTTTGCCGACGCAGGTTTCCTGGCTTGTTTCATGGTTGCGGCGACTTCAGAGGAAAAGCCGTACGATGTCAGCAACCAGTCCTCAAGGGCCACAAAGTCAGGCTGAAAGCCGAATTGTGGTGGAAGAACGGACCTTGCGACAAGAGGTCTGGCCGGGTTGGGAGTTTCCACGGATTTCCTGCCGTGAGCTGTAATAGGTCCGGATACCAAGCCCTCCTGGGCCAGTCTGGGGCGATGAGCAGGGCTTGACGACATTCCGTCCTGAGCTTCCGTAGGACTCTGGGCAACAGAGGCAATGGAGGGAAGATATATGGGAGGCGAAACTGGGACCAGTCCTGGACTAGAGCGTCCGCCCCCATACCCTGGCAGTCTCTAGAGCGAGACATGAAGACCGGGACCTTGTGGTTCAATCGAGAGGCCATCAGGTCCACGTCCGGAGTTCCCCATCTGTCGCAGATGTGCTGAAACACGTCTGGGTGGAGTACCCATTCGTCCGCGTCAATACCTTGTCGAATTAGGTAGTCGGCCTCCCAATTGTCCACCCCGGGATGTGAACTGCCGAGATGGACGAGTCGTTGTCCTCGACCCATTGCAGGATACGCTGGACCTCCGCGAAGGCTTGAGGGCTGAGAGTGCCTCCCTGGTGGTTTATGTAAGCGACCGCGGTCGCGTTGTCGGACTGTATCCGAATCTGATTCCCCGCCAGGAATTTCTGAAAGGCCAGTAGAGCCAAGTAAATGGTCCGGATCTCCAGGACATTGATCTGCAGGGAGTATTCCTGCTCAGTCCAGGTGCCCTGAGCACTGTGGTGAAGGAATACGGCGCCCCAGGCCAAGAGGCTGGCGTCCGTGGTCACTACCAACCAAGAGGGGGGTAGAAAGCATCTGCCTCGTGATAGAGACACGGGAAGCAGCCACTTATTATTATTATTATTAATTTATATTTATATGTTATTATATTAATAACAATAACAATTATATATAATTTATATAGCGCCATTATATTCCATGGCGCTTTACATGTTAAAAAGGGCAGACTAGGACAAGTAACATAGTAGCAATACAAGTAGCAATAAATGTTGACAATTCAGTTGTACAGAAACAAGAGGGGAGAGATTCCTTCGTTGACAGAGACAGAGGAATGAGCTGGTCGAGAGAAGAAGGATTCTTGTCCCAACCGCGCAGGATCTGCAATTGCAGCGGACGCAGGTGGAATTGCGCAAATGGTACTGCTTCTATGGTCGCCACCATCTTCCCTAGAATGTGCATCAGACGCCTGATGGTTACTGAGTCTGACTGCATAAGGAAACAGACTTCCTCCTGAATGGACACCTGCATGTCTAAAGGTAGAATGACCAGAGCCGGAGCAGTGTGAAACTCCATGCTGAGATACGTTATCTGAGCAGGAAGGAGAACAGACTTTGGCACGTTGATCAACCATCCGAAGCGCTGCAGAGTGTCGAGAGTTACCGAGAGACTCAGTTGGCACTGCTCCGCAGAGTGGGCTCTAACCAACAGATCGTCCAAGTATGGAGTTACTGCGTGGCCCTGGGAATGCAGGACAGCCACCATTGCCGCCATCACCTTGGTGAAGACCCTCGGTGCAGAGGCAAGGCCGAAGGGCAGAGCCACAAACTGAAAGTGCTCCTCTCCTACTGCGAACCTCAGCCAACGCTGATGTGCATGGGCGATGGGTACGTGTAGATAGGCATCTTTGACATCCACCGAGGCTAGGAAGTCCCCTTGAGATAGTGACGCAATCACAGATCGCAGAGACTCCATTCAGAATGTCCTGATTTTTACGTGCCTGTTGAGCAGCTTCAGATCCAAAACCGGCCTTACCGAACCGTCCTTCTTGGGGACCGTGAAGAGTTTCGAATAAAACCCCTGGAAGCGTTCCCCGGAGGGAACCTGTATCACGACCCCGTCCTGTCTCAAGGCGTCCAGCGCCTGACGAAAGGCAGAGGCCCTTGCCGGCGGGGGCGAAGAGAGACAGAAGCGAGTCGGACGAAGCGAGGTTAGCTGTATCCTGTAGCCGTGGGAGATAACATCTACTACCCATTGGTCTTGGATAAGACTGCGCCAGACGTCTCCAAATTGGGAGAGCCTGCCACTGACCGAGGATGTTGCTGGGAGAGGCGGCGAGTCATGAAGAGGCAGCCTTGGCGGACGAGGCGCCGGCAGGCTTCTTCTGTTGAGGCTTAGTCCTCCACGTCCGGTTTGATTTCTGCTCCTTGTCTGAACAGGAGGAGGAGGAGGTCTTTGAAGAGGGACGAAAAGCCCGAAACTTGGCGTGCATCTGACGTTGGCCAAACTTCTGCACCTTTGATTGGGCAAAGAGGTTGACTTTCCACCTGTGGATTCTTTTATTATGTCGTCCAATTGCTCGCCAAAAAGCCTGTTCCCCGCGAACGGGAGTCCCTGGAGGAACTTCTTGGAAGTGGCATCATCTTTCCAATCTCGCAGCCACAACATTCTGCGGGCTGCAAGAGAGTTGCGGTATGACTTGCGGATTCCATGACCGCCGACCTAGCGTAGTCCGTGAACGCGGTGGCCTGAGACGTGAGAGTAGTCACCTCGGGAATATCCTGAGCCACAACATTGAGTTCTGCCAAGCAGGCAGAAACCACCTGCAGGGCCCAAACTGCTGCGAAAGCCGGAGCAAATGAGGCTCCAGTGGCTTCATAGATTGAACTTCTGCAGAAGTTCAATCTGTCGGTCAGTGGGATCCTTCAAGGAGGAGCCATCTGCAACTGACATGACAGTATTGGCAGACAGTCTAGAGACCGGAGGGTCCACCTTAGGGGAAACCGCCCAACCCTTTACTACGTCAGGAGGAAAAGGATACCGAGTATCCTTCGGTTTCCTAGAGAAACGCTTATCAGGGCAAGACCTAGGAGTCTGTACAGTTGATCGGAAGTTGGAATGATCAAAGAATGAACCTCGAGACCTGGATGGAGGAAGGAACTGACACAGTTCCTAAGAGAGCGAAGTCTCCACCGTGGGAGGGGGAGCAGTTAGATCCAGTACGGTATTAATGGCGGACACTAAATCATCCACTAAGGACTCTTCCTCTGAGGTCTCGTCCGAAGGTCTCACAGAATCCTGTCTATCCTCCCCATCAACCTGAGAACCCTCAGCATGAAACTCCGTGTGATGAGAGGAGGCAGGGGAGAGCGCTCTACGTGGCCGTTTGGGGGGCCGCGGAGAAGCTAGATCAGAGACCCCCGTATTATCTCCAGAGTCCAAACCCCTAGAAGGGGACGACTCACTGTAGCGCCTGCGGCGTGAGGCAGAGGAACCGGGGGCACTTTCCCGGTGACTGGCCTGTAAGGACTCCTGCAGGACTCTGGATAGAGCAGTCATAGACTGGGCAAAAGAGTCAGAAAGGGACTTAGTGAAAGCTTCAGTCCAAGGAGGTGGCACTGCCGGGTCCCCATGGCTAGGGGAAGGCTCTGTAGTAACAGAGCTGGGGGGAGCCCCATGTTCCACCTCAGTTTCATGAGAAGTGCAGGCAGAGCAATGAGGGAATACAGAACCAGCAGGCAGCAAGATCTTGCAAGCAGTGCAAGATGAATAAAATGTCTGCACCTTAGGGGCTTTGCTCCTGGTGGAAGACATATCGCCTCCAGGTAGAATCCTCCTAGTGGGAATACACCAGAGGGGAAAAACAGGGGGAGGAAGACACCACCGGAGAACCTGGGGTGACTTACCAGCCTAATAGAGAGATTGTGTGCCCTCCAGATACAGCGCTCCTTCCCAGAAGCCGCAGGGTCTAGGAGAAGTTGCTGAGAGCAGTCTCAGCCCAAGGCAAAAGATGGCCGCCGGAGCCGAGTGAGGGGGCGTGGCCATAGAGGTGCGGGAATCCGGAGGGCAAATTCTCTCCCCTGTCTGGATCAGGAGGCGGCCATCCGGAGGGATGGGAGTGGCCGGGGCTCTAAGACCGCCCGAAAAAGGCGGCCGAACCCGTCTCCTGTAAAGCCCGGGCTCCGGGCAGAAAAACTAGGCTGCGGCAAAGCCGGGGCCTAAATTTTGGCGGTCGGCCGGCGCTCGGAAGCGGGTGAGCTCGGTGCATCACGGGAGCACCGGAAACCCCGCAGCGCTGCAGGGACCGGATGAACTGGAGGTTCCAGAGTCCCAGGAGAGTCCCAGCGACCACCCCCAGGTGGAATACGACCGGGCTGCAGCAGCAGCCAAACCCCACAGAGTACCTCATATAGGTGCAGGGGCCGATCCCTGGGGTCCACAACTCCGGCCAGCAGATCCCACAGGGGCTGTGGATGGAGTCCGAGCTCCAGATTACATGGAAGCCCGCAACGATCCCACTTCTCTAGAGCCCCTAAGGGATGGAGAAGGAAAACAGCATGAGGGCTCCAGCCCGTTGTACCTCAAAGGTACCTCAACCGCCTCTGCCCGAGGGTGAGGAAGGAGACATGCTGGGGATCCCTAAGGATCCACTTTGCTTCCATCCGACACTCTCCAGAGAGAGTGAGTAAGACTAAAGTGAGAGTGGATGAGTGCAGAGTGTGCCTCCTTCAAACACAAAGCTAAGAACTGATGGGATTTCTCCTAGAGGGGGTGTATAGGCAGTAGGGAAGGGGCTACACTTTTTGTTTTAAGTGTAATACTTTGCGTGTCCTCCGGAGGCGGAAGCTATACACCCAATGTCTGGGTCTCCCAATGGAGCGAAAAAGTACACAAGGAAGGTCCCACGACGCTCGATCGCCTCCAACGTAGTCCACAACGAAGGTCCCATGACGCTCGATCACCTCTGCTATATCCATCGTCCATAGTGGATCACTGCACCCGGGCTGACAGATCACTATTTTGCAGCCCGATCCCCCTGCATGGGGGATCGAGCTGCAGAGAAGTGGCAGCTCACCTGGTAGTGGCAGCGGCGGGAAGCAGGCGGCAGTGGCCGGCAAAAGTGCCATCTTAGTGAAGATGATGGGGAGTGATCAGATCACTCCTCATCAGTGCTGGAAGGGGCGATCCTCGCCCCCTCCAGCACTCCGGCCTATATAAGGGGCCCCTTCTATAGCTGGAGACAGTATCACTGCGTTTCAACAGCTAATCACAGTGATACTGGGGACGGGGTGGGGAATCCACCCCCTGACCTCGAGCCTCGGTGCTCTGTGATAGGAATCACAGAGCACCGGGGGCCCGATGGCGGTTACTGCGGCAACTGTGCCGCGGTAACTGCCATGACGTTGTGCAATGTCATGGGTCGTGAAGGCACTGACTTTCATGACGTTGCAATGTCAAAGGTCGGGAAGGGGTTAATAAGAATAGATCAAATTCCAGATAATGTAGAAAATCGGTTCAATAAATTAATTCAAAAAGAAAATTATTGGATATATAAAATAGGTACCGTCCACCTGGAGGCCCTGAATTAAAATATAGAGAATGTGTGCAAATTATTAATATACAGGTGGAGTGATATACAATGATAGAAGATAAATATCAAGGAATTCTCTGGTCATTTTAGATGGAGCATAATATTGCTTATTTTTTAGAATATTAAAATACATATAAAATTACATATGTTTGTAAATTGTAAAAGTTCTGAATTGAATAGTTTGCTAATTTACACAATTTTATGATCATTTTAGCAATTAATTATTTTTATAATATTTTTCTTTATTAATTTTTATTAATCTGATTTTTTTTATATTAATAATTGGTTACTGTTTCTGGAATATTACTTATCTGTGTTTACATATATATACACAAAGCTGTGTGTAATTGTAATCAGTGGAGATTGTGATATATGTGTTTATATTGTATAACTTTTTAGTAATACACTGTGTGCAGAATTATTAGGCAAATGAGTATTTTGATCACATGATACTTTTTATACAGGTTGTCCTACTCCAAGCTGTATAGGCTTGAGAGACAACTACCAATTAAGTAAATCAGGTGATGTGCATCTCTAATAAGGAGAGGTATGGCGTAATGACAGCAACATAAGGTGTGCTTAATTATTAGGCAAATGCTTTTCCTTAGGCAAAATGGGTCAGAAGAGAGATTAAACGGGCTCTGAAAAGTCCAAATTTGTGAGATGTCTTGCAGAGGGATGCAGCAGTCTGGAAATTGCCAAACATTTGACGCGTGATCACCGAACAATCAAGCATTTCATGGCAAATAGCCAACAGGGTCGCAAAAAGCATGTTGGGCAAAAAAGGTGCAAAATAACTGCCAATGAATTGAGGAAAATCGAGCGTGAAGCTGCCAAGATGCCATTTGCAACCAATTTTGCCATATTTCAGAGCTGCAATGTTACTGGAGTATCAAAAAGCACAAGGTGTGCTATACTCAGGGACATGGCCAAGGTAAGGAAGGCTGAAAAACAACCACCTCTGAGCAAGAAACATAAGATAAAACGTCAAGACTGGGCCAAGAAATATCTTAAGATATTTCAAAGGTTTTATGGACTGATGGAATGAGAGTGACTCTTAATGGGCCAGATGGATGGGCCAGAGGCTGGATCAGTAAAGAGCTCCACTCCGACTCAGACGTCAGCAAGGTGGAGGTGGGGTACTGGTATGGGCTGGTATCATCAAAGATGAACTTGTGGGACCTTTTCAGGTTGAGGATGGAGTGAAGCTCAACTCCCAGATCTACTGCCAGTTTCTGGAAGACAACTTCTTCAAGCAGTGGTACAGGAAGAAGTCGGTACCGTTCAAGAAAAACATGATTTTCATGCAGGACAATGCTCCATCACATGCATCAAACTACTCCACAGCGTGGATGGCCAGTAAAGGT
Source organism: Allobates femoralis (assembly GCA_033576535.1). Taxonomy (NCBI): domain Eukaryota; kingdom Metazoa; phylum Chordata; class Amphibia; order Anura; family Aromobatidae; genus Allobates; species Allobates femoralis. The sequence goes on along the minus strand of JARQOC010000005.1, from coordinate 530,710,627 downwards.
CATAAAAGAAGAAAAAAATAATGACATGGCCCCCTTATTCACCTGATCTGAACCCCATAGAGAACCTGTGGTCCCTCCTAAAATGTGAGATCTACAGGGAGGGAAAACAGTACACCTCTGGGAACAGTGTCTGGGAGCCTGTGGTGGCTGCTGCATGCAATGTTGATTGTTAACAGATTAATCAACTGACAGAATCTATAGATGGAAGGCTGCTGAGTGTCATCATAAAGAAAGGGGGCTATATTGGTCACTAATCTTTTTGTGTTTTGTTTTTGAATGTCAGAAATGTTTACTTCTAAATTTTGTGCAGTTATATTAGTTTACCTGGTGAAAATAAACAAGTGAGATGGGAATATATTTGTTTGTTATTAAGTTGCCTAATAATTCTGCACAGTAATAGTTACCTGCACAAACAGATATCCTCCTAAGAGCCAAATCTAAAAAAAACCCACTCCAACTTCCAAAAATATTAAGCTTTGATATTTATGAGTGTTTTGGGTTCATTGAGAACATAGTTGTTGATCAATAATAAAAATAATCCTCTAAAAAGCATGAGCACGGGATCTATGCAAACAAACTGAAGGACCTGCAGTGACGTCAGCGGAGCTGTGGTCACGTGACCGGCCCTGAACACATCACCTGACTGGAAGGGGGAGCAGTACCGGAGACAGCGGCATTGGCAGATCGCACAAACCGGGGTTGTGCAGGGGTGGCACAACCCAACAAGGCGAGAGCACACACATAGGCAGGGATCCCCCACTAGACCACTGGGTACCGCTCATGAGCGCTTCTCAACATTATATTCTATATATCTTTTTTCTATTAACATGCATACATTCCTGATTTTATTAATACTGTATATGTGAAAGTTGATTATATTCACTTGCTCTACATTACTATTAAATAAAACTTTTAATAACGATTACGCTTTAAGGCCCCAATTTCATTTTACATTTTAGCCGTCTCTTGCCGACTGAATGGCTACTAAGAAAAGCAAAAATGACTGCTCATGGCAATAACTACTACAGATGATACACAGATTTGTAGAGTTATATCCAGGTAAATTAGAATTTAAAAAAATATATACACTAATATGTCTTTTACTAGTCATAAATAGAATAAAAAAAAAAATATCCTCCTATCGAAGACAGACAATGCTGTAACATGATCATTTTTCAAGCTGCGAGCCCACCAGGAAAAGAAGTATAAATAAAAAAAAATATTTACCTTTTAATCCAGCTCTCTTTGTGTTGTCCAGGGTGAGGAGGATATCTATTGCACTGTGAGCATTAACTGAAAGGGTTTCATCATCTTCTGGCCAAGGAATATCTGGAAATGCCAAAAATGAAATGTTTTTCTTTTTAAGTCACCTTTTTTTTTTTTTAAGATTCTACATGTGATTCTATGAATTTTAAATGGAATCTTTCATCAGAAAATTACCTAGTGTTTATGAGTTTTTTGTATATATATAAAAAAAAAAAAAATCACAATCTGTATTAAATATACCGTATATGCTCGAGTATAAGCTGACCCGAGTATAAGCCGAGGCCCCTAATTTTACCCTCCAAAACTAGGGAAACTTATTGACTCGAGTATAAGCCTACAGTGAGAAATGAAGCAGACCCCCATCCTGTTATATAGCCCCCAAGCAGTGGTATACAGGCCCCCAGCAGTAGCATACAGGCCCCCAGCAGTAGTATACAGGCCCCCAGCAGTAGTACAGTAGTACGCAGGCCCCCAGCAGTAGTACGCAGGCCCCCAGCAGTAGTACGCAGGCCCCCTCCAGTAGTACGCAGGCCCCCTCCAGTAGTACGCAGGCCCCCTCCTTAGTACGCAGGCCCCCTCCTTAGTACGCAGGCCCCCTCCTTAGTACGCAGGCCCCCTCCTTAGTACGCAGGCCCCCTCCTTAGTACGCAGGCCCCCTCCTTAGTACGCAGGCCCCCTCCTTAGTACGCAGGCCCCCTCCTTAGTACGCAGGCCCCCTCCTTAGTACGCAGGCCCCCTCCTTAGTACGCAGGCCCCCTCCTTAGTACGCAGGCCCCCTCCTTAGTACGCAGGCCCCCTCCTTAGTACGCAGGCCCCCTCCTTAGTACGCAGGCCCCCATCAGTGATATACAGCCCCCACTCCTTAGTATCTGGCCCCCATGCTGCAGCACATATTAAAATAAAATAAAACATTTTATACATCACCTTTCCGGCGACTCCTTGCTGGCACCGCCACGTCCTCCAGTCTCCCGACTTCTTCCTGCTTGTGTCGTCTTCTATTCCGATGAAGCAGCGATGACGTCACATGACACCGGCAAAAGCAGGAAGAAGCAGGGAGACCGGAGGACGCGGCGCTGCCAGCAAGGAATCGCCGGAAAGGTAATGTATAAAATGTTTGTTATTTTAATGTGTGCTGCAGCCTGGGGGACAGATACTAAGGTAGGGTGGCTGTATATCACTGCTGGGGGCCAGTGTAGTGCAATATGCACCGCTCCCCCGGCCGCTGACAGGAGGATGCAGTGCATATTCATTACACTAATGGGCGGACCCATGTGACTGCCCGCGGTCACTGCGGCCCCCCTCCTGCCTCCTCCAGCCCCGGTCACAGCCCCCACAGCAAATACTGAGTGACTCGAGTATAATCCGAGGGGGGCACTTTTCAGAACAAAAATTGTGCTGAAAAACACGGCTTATACTCGAGTATATACGGTATATATACATTTGGTGAAGGAAAAGAGATTTTTGTGTACTTACCGTAAAATCCTTTTCTCCTAGCTCATCATTGGGGGGACATAGGACCATGGGGTGTATGCTTTCCTGCCACTCAGAGGCAAAACTAAGTAGAGATAAAGTTTAAAGTTCTCCTCCCTGCAGTATACACCCCTCAGTAGGAGTAGTTATTCAGTTTAGTATTAAAGCAGTAGGAGAACACGTTAACATAATAAGGTACAAGAGACTTAGGCCCAGGCTATGTGTAGACAATTGAATGCTGTTAGGGTGGGTGCTGTGTCCCCCAATGATGAGCAAGGAGAAAAGCATTTTACGTTGAGTACACAAAAACCACTGTTTCTCCTTCACATTATTTGGGGACACAGGACCATGGGACATCCCAAAGCAGTCCCTGGGTGGGAATTAGCTAAGTAGCAGTCGAGCATCATGCGCCACCTGCTTACAGATGTGCAACTGCCGCTTACAAAATTTTTTTCCTTAGGCTTGCGTCTGCAGAGGCCTGGGTGTGAATGTTGTACTGATTGGTGAAGGTGTGCAGGCTGGACCAAGTTGCAGCTTTGCAAAGTTGGGCTGCTGAGGCCTGGTGTCGAATGGCCCATGAGGCGCCCACTGATCGAGTTGAGTGAGCCTTGATACCTGCTGGGATTGACGTCTTTCTGACGCGGTAGGACTCTTGGATTGCTGAGCGGATACACCTTGCCAATGTGGATTTAGAGGCTGCCATTCCTTTCCTAGGTCTTTCAGGGATGACGAACAACTTCTTAGTTTTACAAAAGTGGGCTGTTCGGGAGATGTAGCATCTGAGGGCCCTTACCAGGTCCAGGGCGTGAAGCACTTTTTCGAAGCGGTTGTACTGGTGCTGGGCAAAAAGAAGGTAGAACGATGTCCTCATTGAGGTGGAATTGGGAAACGACCTTGGGCAAGAAGGACGGTGGCGGACGGAGAACCACTTTATCCTCGTGGAAAGATAGAGGGGGGATGACAGGATAGGGTGGCCAGTTCTGATACGCGCTTGACTGATGTGATTGCGACTAGGAAGGCGACCTTCCATGAAAGGTGGGTTAGAGATACTTCTCGCAGTGATTCGAATGGGGGCTCTTGTAGGGCGCCCAGAACCAGGTTTAGGTCCCAGACGGCTACAGGTATCTTGTAGGGGGGCCACATGTGCGAGTCCTCTTGGATAAATGTGGTTTGGTAGCAATTCTGCGTTGGAATAATATGGTTAGGGCGGAGATTTGGCCCTTAAAGGGAACCAACCACCTCAGATGACGACTATAAGCAGTTAATACATGTCCCTGCACCCTACCTACACCGTTCCAGCTATGTTTTTGCTAAGAATATTGATAAATGCAAACCGAAATATACACTTTGTAAACTTACATGCCTGCGTACTTGAGGGCGTCTCCCTGTGTGTGCTGGCACTTGTGAGCTGTGTTCGTCATGCCTGCTCTCCCCCTCCCTTATGCACGCCCCCTCTCAGCCTGCTATACTGTGTGAGGCTGATCTCGTCATAAAGGGGTGGGGCTAAATCGCGGCATCCCGGTAGCCCCGCCCCTTTATGACACAATTAGCCTCACACAGTATAGCAGGCTGAGAGGTGGCGTGCATAAGGGAGGGGGAGAGCAGGCATGATGAGCACAGCACACAAGTCCCAGCACACACAGGGAGATGCCCTCAAGTACGCAGGAATGTAAGTTTACAAAGTGTATATTTCGGTTTGCATTTATCAATATTCTTAGCAAAAACATAGCTGGAACGGTGTAGGTAGGGTGCAGGGACATGTATTAACTGCTTATAGTCGTCATCTGAGGTGGTTGGTTCCCTTTAATGGAGCTGAATGCCAGGCCCAAGTTAAGGCCAGTTTGAAGGAACTCTAGGATCGTAGGGATGGAAAATAGGAGTGGGTTACGGTTGTGGTCATTGCACCACCGGAAGAAGGTCTTCCAGATGCGGTGATAGATGTGTGAGGATGTCAGTTTGTGGGCAATAACCATGGTGGTTATGACCTCTGGTGAAAAACCTGCCTTGGGTCAAGACTAGTGATGAGCGAGTATGCTCTGCGCTGCTCGGTACTCGCACGTGTATCCCGGTACTCGGGATGCTCGGCGAGCACCGAGTACCGCCGAGATGCTCGGACTGCTCGGTAATAATAAGCGATCTGACACACGTACACAGCTCCCTTCAGTGCACAGAGTTAGCTGGCACCTCACAGAGAGCAGATTCATTGTTAGGATCCCTCTGGGGGCCACAGCAAGGTGTTGTATGTTGCAGCGATTTCAAAAAGCCCCCCCTCCCGCCCTTTCCCAGCAATACTCGTTTTATAACCGGAAGACTGTGGGCGGAGCCTGTCACTCATTGACTTACATTGGGCTCGGTGCTCGGCCGAGTACACGAGTATCTTGAGATGCTCGGCCAGAGCACCGAGCACCCGAGCATTTTAGTGCTCGCTCATCACTAGTCAAGACCCATGATTCAACAGCCACTTCGTTAAAGACAGGGCCCCGAAGATCTGGTGGCAAATGGAGCCCTGGGTCAAGAGGTCCGGTTGGTTTGGGAGTTGCCAGTGTACGTCGTCGAGAAGTTGTATGAGCTCTGCGTACCACGCTCGTTGTGGTCAGTCTGGGGCAATGAGTATTACTTGGACTCCTTACGCTTTGATCTTTCTGATCATTCGTGGGCAGTGGCAGTGGTGGAAAGACGTATGGGAGTTGGAACTGATGCCAAGGAAGGCCAACGAGTCCACTCCTGGCACCAGAGGGTTCTGGGACCTGGCTACGAAGGCTTGGACTTTCGCGTTTAGCCTTGATGTCATTAGGTCCACATCGGAGGTTCCCCAGTGCCGACAGATCTGTAGGAAAACTTCTGAATGGAGGGACCATTCTCCTGAGGCCAGACTCTGGCGGCTTAGGAAGTTTGCCGCCCAGTTGTCCACTCCCGGGATGTGAACTGCTGATATGAATGACCAAGTTGTCTCAGTCAAGCGGAGGATATGTTCCACTTAGCACATTACAGCCTTGCGGCATGTGCCACCCTGGTGATTCATGTACGCCACCGCTGTTACGTTGTCTGTTTAAATGTGGACGGGATGACCGGCTAGAAGGTGGTGAAAGTGTTGGAGCGCTAGCCGCATCGCCCGTAGCTCCAGGATGTGGATTGGGAGGTGTGACTCCTCTGTATCCAGCGACCTTGGGCCATGTGTTGGCGATAGACAGCCCCCCCAGCCGAGTAGGCTGGCGTCAGTGGTGACGACTAGCCATTGGACTGGGATAAATGATTCTCTTTGTGATTGATGATGGCTGTGTCCACCAGTTGACTTTTTGACTTGCGGAGATAAGCGGTGCCTGCGGTTGAGGCTGAAGGGATTTTTGTCCCAAGCCGAAAGGAGGGCAAGCTGCAGGAGTCGGAAGTGTAGCTGAATGAAGGGAACTGCTTTCATTGCTGCTACTATTTTTCCTAGGACCCCCATGCCGAAGTGGATTGATTGAGGTGTTTGACCGCAAAGAGTACAAACTCCTTTGCGAATCGCCGTGGCCTTGCCTTGAGGGAGTATGACTAGCCCTCATGTGGTGTCGAAGGTCATCCCTAGAAAGCTTATGCTTGGGCCGGCATTGAGGATGATTTGTCTCAGTTTATGAGCCACCCTAGGTGAGAGAGCGTGTCAGATGTTATTCGGACGCTGTTGAGGTAAGCCTGAAAGGATGGCCCCTTGATTAGCAGGTCATCTAGATAAGGACGGACAACCACTGCCTGCAAATGGAGGATAGTCATGACAACCTCCATTACCTTCGTGAAAACTCTGTGTGCGTTTGCGAGGCCGGAGGGCAGTGCTTTGAATTGGAAATCGTGGTTTTGAACGGCGAACCGTGGATATATTTGATGCGGGGGGGGAGGGGAGAGGGGAGAGGGAGATGGGAATGTGGAGATATGCGTCTTGGATGTCGATGGTTGCTAGGAACTCCCCTTTTTCCATTCACGCGATTACTGAGCGCAGGGATTCTATTTTGAATTGTCGGACCTTCACATACGATAAGGCGTAGTGTTCTGTCTTTTTTTGGAAAGATGAACAGGTGCGAGTAGTATCCTTTGAACCTTTCTGTCTCTGGTACTGGTGCTATGACGTCGGTTTTAAGTAGAGCATTGATGGATTTGAAGAACGGGCGATCGTTTGGTTTGGGGGCGTGAGAGGAAAAAAACGAATTGGGGGTCGGGGAGAGAACTCTATTTTGTATCCTGACAACAGGTCTCTGACCCAATTCTCGTGTACGACAGTGAGCCATAAGTGACGGAAGTGTTGGAAACTCCAGCCTATTGTGTTGATGTCGAGCAGGTGGGGAGGGGAGTCATGCGTTGAATCTTTGGGGTCTACTGCTCTTTAAGCGGGCTTGTTTCGGGCGACTTTACCAGTTGGGGTAGGCCATTCAGATGTCCCTTGAGAGGTGCGAAACCGTGATTGTTGCTGTGTGCGGTGAAAGGGCCGCTTGAGTTTTTGCTGGGGGAGGAACTTGCTTTTTCCTCCTGTGGCTTTGGAGATAAGCTGGTCTAGCTCTTCTCTGAATAGACCAACTTGGTAGGGTAGGGTTATAAGGGATCTTTTAGATGCAGAGTCTACTTGCTAAACTCTGAGCCATAGCTTTCAGTGAATGGAGATGGCGTTCGACGCTGCCAATGCGGAGCAGTTGGCCATGTCTAGGGACGCTAGTAAAAAGTACTCCTCTGCGATACAGATGATCAAATAGATCCGTTGCCTCTTGAGGGAGGTTGAAGTCTAGTAGGGTATCTGTCCAAGATACCATGGCTTTTGCGACCCCACTCCGTTGCGAAAGAGGGTGGGAGGGCTACTCATGAGGCTTCAAAGACAGAACGTGCTAGGTTATCTATTTGGCAGTTTTTGATAGATAGATGAGGTGTCCGAGTGTTATGCTAGCTCGATGCGATCACGGGGGTGGGGGGGGGCGTCGACGGCTGGTGATTCAGACCACTCTTCACATTGGTCTGGCGCGAAGGGGTACTTACCTTCGATAGCCCTGTGACCTGCGAAACGCTTGTCTGGGCGCTCCCAATGTCGTCAGATTATGTCCTTAAAATCGGGGTGATTTGAGAAGACTCAATATGAGTGTTTTACCTTTTTAAAGGACACTGTGTGCTCCGGGGCGGTGGTAGGGTCGTCACTGACTTTTAGTGTTTTGTCAACTGCCTCAATGAGCTCAATGAGGCTGTCAACCAATGTCTGGGTATCCGTCGTCTCCAGGTCCTGGGACGATTCTGGCTCACAGTTCCCCTTCGGAGAGCAACTCTGGCTGGGTGTCGGGTGATGGGGAGCGAGATGTGTCACCTATGGGTGACGTGGTGGGCGAGTGTCCCTGGGACGGACTTGCATGGGTCAGTCTCCTGGTCGACCCTAATCTGGGGACGTTCGCTGCTTGTTGGCTGATCCCCTAGAGAGGAGCCTGGGGTGGGGGGGAGGGGGAGTGTTAGCGGTCTCGGTCGGTGGCATCGGCTGCGCGGGAATGACTGCATTATTCTGGCTAATGAGTCTACTGATTGCATCAATGCCAGGGCCCAAGCACGGGTGTTAGACATACTGGGTACTGAGTCAGTGGTAGGCTCCATGGGGCATTGGGGCTCACAGTTTAGGCAAAGTTGCGAAGCGTGTCCCCATGGGAGCGCAGTTTGGCAGTTGGTACATGATGCACTGACCCCTGTGTGGGCTTTGTTATTTCTTTTGGATGGTTTGGGGTCTGCCATAGTGTACCAGATTACAATTGAAAGTGGTACTGCGGTGTAATTAAGCGATCTGGTTTGGTGGGATGCTGCAGGGAAAGAATCTCATTTCGGAGCTGAACCGGATCCTGTGTCCCCTTGTTCCTTGTGCTGCAGAGGTGCTGGGCAGAGGAACTTTCTCTTCAGAAGCACAGGAGGAAAGGGTTGTGCTGATGTCAGCTTACTGAATTAGTGTGTGTGGGCTCCGTGTGGCCCCACCTTGTGGGGATGGACTAGGGGGCAGGTAAAGCGTCTGGACATGGGCTCTGTACACAGGGCTGCTTCAGAGGCCCACGTGTAGCCTTTGTCTGCTTGTATTTCGCGCCGTGTGGGTGGAGTGGCCTGTATGTGCAGCCATGTGCTGATTGGTCGGCGTGCGTCATCAAGGGGGCGTGGTGCAGACCACCCCCTGCTCCGTGATTAGGCGCATGTCATCAGGGTGATGCGACCGTTCGAGGCTTGTTGTTATTGGCAGCTTCGGCTGCCAATCACCGAGTGGGCGGTGTTGGAGTGAAGGCCAGGATCAGGACCTGGAGTAGTGTGAGCCCCGGATTGACAGTGGGGCCCACAATGTTTGTGGGCTGCACTGCTGGTACGGGCCATGGCCACATACCCTGAGCTTACCGGCGGTGCGTGTCCCAACATGGAGTCGCCGCATACTGTTGTATGTATGCGATCTGGTGCCCTGCAGCGGCATGAGTTGGTCTTTGTGGTGCTCTTAATCACCTGCTCCTTGAGTGGAGGAGGTGAGAGTCGGAGTGAACTCCTTTCAACCCATCTGTTATACCGGGGGATGCAGTGGAATGTGTGCAGCTGGCAGCTGTATGTCTGTGGATCTCTTGGGTTTGAGTCCCAATGATGCAACAGACTGCCGTCCAACGGGGAAGACCATCAACCACAGGGCTGGTTCTGTGGTTGAATGGGGAGAGCATAGCCCTTAAAGGTTCCGTCGCCCCAAAAGCGAGATGCGCGTCTTGCGCGATCCCCCTTGCTACAAGGAGAGCGGCGCCCTAAAGGAAGCAGTCGCCTGATGTAGCCAGTAAAAAATGTTAAAAGAGAAAAAGTAAAAAATAAATAAACAGGGTAGATTTAGTCTGAAGACAGATCACGTCTGCCTCCTTGCGACACTAAGCTAAAACTGATTAGCTACTCTTACTAAGGGGTGTATACTACAGGGAGGGGAACTGAAACTTTATCTCTACTTAGTGTCACCCCCTGGTGGCAGGAAAACATACACCCCATGGTCCTGTGTCCCCCAATGATGCGAAGGAGAAAAAATTGTTTTTAATGCTAAATGGGGTCCGTCTTATAATGCTAGTGTATGCCTTACAATCAGTATATATGGCCCCCCCATCCTGGTGTATATATATCCTCCATCCTGGTACAAGGCCCCCCCCCATTCTGGATAAGGCCCCCAGTGAGGGTACATAGCCCCCCCATCCTGCATATATCCCACTTTGGTGGGACATAGCCCCCCTTCCCCGTGTCCTGCACTCATCACCCACCTTGGATATGGTCCCACGTCCTGAGCTCACCCCCCTCCATGCCCCCATGCTGGCGCGCACTCAGTAAAATAATAAACAGCCGATTACTTACCCTCTGGCGCTCACATCTTGCCAATTTCTCCCTGTCTCTGTGCCCGGCATCTTCCGATCATGTGATCGGGGCCCACAGCGATGATGTCATTGCTGTGGGCCCGGTCACACGTTCGCATGCCGAGCAGCACAGAGGATAAATGTGGCGAGATGTGAGCACCGAGCGCCGGAGAAAAGGTGATTATGCAAGAGAGGAGAGCAGGGTCAGAGGGGACATCGCCTATTGGTAGTACAAATGTTAACTGTGTAAACAGGCATTACCTGCCTGTGATGACAATGAGGCTGCTGAAAACTCTTCCATAAAAAGCCCCAGTGTCCAGTGTGAAAAAAGCATTTTTTTTATTTAAAAAAAATTCAACATGTAACAAAAACTTTATTTCAACAATATGTTTCTTTCTGATGAAAGCTCCCCTTTAAGCAAAAATGCTTTTTTAATTTAGTTTTTTAAGGCAAAAAGATGCATATTTAACTAAAATGTCACAAAATTTGGAGTATGTGGCATTATTATCTTAATCATGAGATTACATGCCACTTTGCTGTCAGTTGACCTCATGTTTTAGGGGACCCTTTGGCACCTTTACTCTTTGAGACAGGAGCCCGGTGGCGAGTATAATAGAACTCACCTCTCTTCAAAATATTCTGGAACACCTGAGCGGGAGTCTCATCGTTAAATGGGGGTATGCCAGTAAGAAACTCGAACAGGCAAACTCCGAGGGCCCACCAGTCCACCGCCGGTCCTAAAGAAGTACATGTAGCCAGAGTCAGTAAAGTCAATCGATCGGCAGGAGGCCTCAGCATCTTGTGTTAGAAATGCCAAGCTGTCATTAACCCCTCCGCATCCGGCAGCCAAATCAAGCACATAATGGTACAGCTGGTGAGAAAGCATAAAAGGTCCCGGCCAGCGCAGAGCCCAATGCCAGAATAAACCTAAAGCTTTTCGCAACACAATGGCTGCATCCGGCAATTTTTCCCCTTCTAGCCACCACAATAAACCATGTCACCAAAATGAACACCTGGTTGGAAAGAGAATCCTTCCTCACATGTGCAACTTCAAATAAAACTCATAGCAAAAATTACTTAGTAGGGTTGCTTAATTTAGCAGGTCTCAAAATACAGGTTTCCAAGATATAAAGGGCTTAAAAAGGCTGCACAGCACAACATAAAATCATAGCTAGACAAAGTGGGAAGAGGATGTGGGCTCCATATCTGATGACCAATGGACCAGTATTATGGAATATATACCTAAACTATTTATATGTGAATCATCAAGATTGTCGCAATTATATGTGTTACATAGAGTATATAGATCGCCAGCGATAATGTACCGAGCGGGATTGAGAAACGACTCGGAATGCTCGAGATGAAAGGGGGTAGGGAGCCGGAATTTACCACATGATGTGGTCCTGCCCACGACTGTTCTCATATTGGACCACAGTTATCAATCGGATAGAGGGAGCATTCGGGTGTGTGATTCCAAGGGATCCTATTGTCTGTCTGCTGGGATATGTGGAGGAGGTGGCGATTGACAATGCACTAAAGGTGGTCGTCGCGAGATTATTATTTGTGGCAAGGAAATTGTTAGCGAGACATTGGATTCGGGAAGACCCCCCCCCGAGTAGAGAGAGTATATGAGAATGGTAGAGGAATTAATCCGATTGGAAAGGGGTGTATGTGAGAGACGAGGAAAATCGGAAATGTTTGAGAAAATGTGGTCATCATGGATACAATATGGGTGAGCTGAGAAGATATTCCTGATATACTTACCGGGGGTAGGATAGGTGACAAGATGATTGTACATGTTTTCACATTTACGCTAATGTTTGATTCCTATTGTCTGGCCGCTGTTGGCTGGATTTGCTGTCAGGGACGGAGGGGCGGGAGGGGTTGTACCTTGTACTAATGTAACCTGTTAAAATGTTCAATAAAAATCTACCAGGATTTAAAAAAAAAAAAAAAAATCATAGCTAGTGCTCTGCAAAAGAAGTGGAGGTCCTAAACTGTTTATCAGGGCAGGAACCAATTAAAGGGAATCTGTCAGCAGATTTTGAAGTCACATCTTAGAGCAAATGTAGGCAAAGAGACCCTGAATCCAATGATGTATCACATCAACATATACTGGCTGCAGCCATTCTGTCACAAAGCATTTAGATTTAGCCATGTAGCAGAACGAGAAGCCCCAGCCCACACGGGCTCTGTATAGAGATTGTGAATTCACTGTGAGGTCTCAATTAGAGGAAGCGTGTCGTACTACATTGCGCGTGACTTTCTAGTAACTGCGATGTTAATAACAGTATGATAAGCGCCTTCAGTTTATGTAAAAATTGTACAGACCCTGATAAGAGAATCACATTGCTTTTTGTTTTTAACCCTTGCAGCATGCTGTCCTCAGCTTATACAGCAAAACCCTGCTGACAGATTGCCTTTAAGGAGTTGGTGCCAGGTGATCTCTCAGTCTGAATTCTCACTTCATGTGTGTGCAGAGTCCTTATCCTTCACTGTGGACTGACAATTTCTATTTCTAGAACGCCAACATATTCACTTCACAACTCACATTAGGCGGCATTCCCGTTCATGTCCTAGCATTGTTTGTTTTTTCCTTTGGACAGACCATAGGTTCATTGATCCATACACACCAATGTTAAAAACAGATCTGTCTCTCCCTGGCGTCAATTAATAAAACTGAGTGTAGGGAAAAGAAATGGATGCAAAAAGGATTTTGCAAAACCGACAAACCCTTTAAATGCTAAGCCTGAACACAGTAATCTCGCCCCAGTGGTTTGTCTGTCCACAGGATTTTCTGCAGTTTCTGAAACAAAACAGTATTGTAGAAAAGCTGCAGAGGTCAAGGGATTCATTCAAGGATCTGTTCTATTCTTGGCTAAAATGACAGTGTATATCTGGGATTTTGCAAACAAAAAATGTGCTTAAGTGCTAACAGGCAAATAGTTGCCACCATACCTTGCGGACACTGGAGCGGTCTAAACTACTCCTGACGTTTCATCAACACAGTTGCGGCTTCTCTGCTCTGTTGATGTTCGTCACAGTTGAAGTCAAGTTTATTGACAGCCGAATCCCCCAGTTAGGTATTGTGGAGCCAGCTGTCAATCAGCAGAATGTCGCCTGTCCCTTCTACAGAACAGGGCGGAAAAGAAGCCCTGCTCTGATGAAGAAGAAGACATTGTATCTCCGGCTGGAGCGGTCTGTGACTTCTTTGTGCTGGTGATAAAACGTCGTCAAGTACAACAAGCAGGTAGGTGGCAACTTCCCGCCTTTTAGTGTGCTTGGGCAAATATTTTGTTTTAATCCCAGATATACCATTTAAAGGGTGTTTAGTATTCCTTTTACCACCACAACACCTTAAAGGCCCCGTCACACCAGACGATGGGGCTGGGGATGTCGGCGGCGACTGGCGGGTGCACGCACATTTTTGGCACCCCACCAGCGTCGCCGTCCCCCGTTTACACGGGGCGACACCTCCAGCCCCGCACCGGCGAGCTGTCAGGTGGCATCGCCGCCGTGGTGTCTGTAATCCCCAGCGGTAGGCAGGGCAATGGGAGCCTATGGCTCCCATCGCCTGACAGGTCACCGCGCCCGTTACATGGGGCGATGTGTGCACATCGCCCCATGATGGTCGCCTGGTTTCAGAACACTGCTCTGAAACCAGGCGACCACCCGGCACCGCCGACATGGCCTCTTTACATGAGGCGACGTAGGGGCGATGTCGCCGTCGATAGGCCACGCCCCCACGTAGCCTCTATAATGGGCAGCGATGTCGCCCAGTGTGACGGGGGCTTAAGAGTCTAGTATTACTTGTGGCTCTGCAGATCTTAGCTGAATCTGCACAGTGCAGCCTTGGAGCTCTGGCAATGCAGATTGCACATTTCCTTCCCTTCAGCCATTTCCGTCTGCATTTAGACACCAAAGAAAAAAATTTGAAAAGTCTTCCTCCATAGTATGTGCAGGGAAAGCAGGCAAGCCTGTGATGTATCCTCAGCCGATAGCCCGAGGGCAGGAGGTTTTTTGGGTCTTTGTGGCAGGATATCTTTTACGGCCTAGTAGCCAGCAGCCATTTCATTGCCTTATTGGGCACAGAGCACCTTGGAAACCTGGAATTAATAGTTCTGATCCATTACAGGACCAGTATGGCTCCATTTTACAAATTTGGAACATTTGAGTTGCAGTTATGTCTGTATGTATTGTGCCCATGCAATTAGCCAGTTAAAACCAAGAGTTTGCAATGTAACATTGTTCGCTCCATAGTGATGTATAATCGAGATTGGACTGTAGTAATAAATGTAAAGAATGTTACTGAACAGTGTGTAAAGCCTCCTGCTACCAAAGCAGCAATGGTTAACTTACCGGACACCACAAATCCTATGTGAAAAGAAAACATTATGTTACAGGGACAATTACAAACTGTATAATATATGCAGAAGTGACCAATAATCCTATAATACTAGCCTGAACACTAGCTGAACAGACACAGCAGAAAGTGCGACTAAACCCAGCAGATGGTTCAATTTGGAGAAACTCACCATGGGATTTTCCTAGTAACAGCTCTGGAGCCAGGTAGTCTGGCGTGCCAAGGATTTTCTCATGCTCGGGTTGCATTGCTCCTCGTCGGACAGACTTTGGCGTTCTGTAGGGGGTTTCTGCCTGACCCAAAAAAAATTACAGAAAATGCATTTTATATAGGTTGATCTATTTTGTCCAGAGTTAGTGTGACTGTGTGGAACTTTGCGAAGCAAGCAGTGGCCCATAAGCAGGCGTTCAGGTGACCAAAGATGGCATCCGCCTGAGTAAGTGCGAATGCTCGCTGGGTATGCGCATGCACAGTTCCTCAGGTGGCTATGTGTGCGGATGGCTGCGGCACCATTGCACAATGGACCAGTACTGCCACCGGGTGCCATATTCGCACCCCCCATCACTTGGGTGTGCAAACATGGCGGAGGCTGCAGCGCGTAATAGGAGGACAAGGAGGGTAAGAGGGTTTGCTATACATGTCCCGTTATTGTACTTTATCTTGCTGTACATAATCGTATATTCGCTTCATGTATCTTGCTTTGTTCTGTATGTCTTATAAATTCAATGAAAATTATCTGATTAAAAAAAAAAAAAAAAGGTACCGTCACACGTAGCGATACGGCTTCCATATCGCCGGCAAGTTGACGTGAGGGCGCACGTTTCGGGAACTTTTTTGCACATCGGCGTCACCCCCGTCACACACAGAGATCTCGCCTGCGTTCTACAGCGTTCCTGCGTTCTGGAAATCGCCTGCAGAAGACCGGAAGCAATTTCTCTTTTCCACATCGCCACGTCACACGCCACCACGTCAGCGATGTGGGCGTAGAGTGTGAGTACGGCTAAGAGACAGGCGTGCCAGAGTGTTTTTCACAGCGCCCCTACCACTCCGATTGTCCGACAACTGCATTACCAATGGTCAGCCTTATCAGGATGCGCACTACATGACGCATATGCCCCTTCTACTATATCGCTATTCAAATATGGCGCCTTAGCCATGGGCAGCCAATGCGAACGAAGGAGCGTACACCAATCGCGGCAGACGGGGTGAGCCAAATAGAACGCTCAGGCACGCCTCTTGATTTGACTCTAGATGGTCTGAGCTCGCTTTCTACATCGCTATCGCCCTGTCACACGCCACGAAGTGCTAAGATCACCTGGTGGATATCGCCTGATTTCACTGCAGAGCAGGGCGATCAGGCGACGCGCCACCGGCGATTTCTCGACGTAAAATCACCCTGTCTCACGCCACTACGCACAGGCGATGTTGCTTCCACATTGCCGAAATACACAAATTTACGGCGATATGGAAGCCATATTGCTGCGTGTGACGGTACCTTAAGTGTTTGGTGCGCAGACTATTAAATCATTACTCTAAACCACTGTTTCCCAAACTCCAGTCCTCACGGCCCCCAAAAGGTTATGTTTTCAGGTTTTCCTTAGTATTGCACAGGTGATACCTTGATGATGATACCACCAATGCTAAAACAAATTCCTGAAAATGTGACCCATTGGGGGCAGTGAGGTCTGAAGTTTGGGAAAAGCTTGTCAACATCTATACATGAAGGTTATACCTGGGAGTTCTTGTGTGTTCTGTCCTTTTGTGCAGGAGTAACCGTCATCGGATATGATCCTGTACAGCCCAATGAGAAGTGTATTTTGTCCACAGATCCAATACTGATTCGAGAAGGTTCAGAGAGGTTTGACCCATTTATAGGACTGTTGTAGCTCCTAAAAGCCACCAAGGTTCTTCTTTTAGTCTTGTTTAACGTCCGAATTGTGGCACAAGATGCCAACGAAGCATTGGCCAATTCTGATTGACCAAGACCCAAAGCCCTGCCCTCCCCTTGCTCCTCATTTTTGGATGTTGTGACTACACTCACTTCCTGAAAAGAACAGCTGGAGTTGGCATCACTTTCTGACTCAAAAGACAGTTCTTTCATGCTTTTATCTACATCAGACAGCTCTTTCTCCAGAGGTAGATCTGTAAGAGACATATTCAGGGGTTCCATAAGAGGCAAATTCGGGGGTTCCATAAGAGACACATTCAAGGGTTCCATAAGAGACACATTCGGGGGTTCCATAAGAGACACATTCGGGGGTTCCATAAGAGACAAATTCGGGGGTTCCACAAGAGACAAATTCGGGGGTTCCACAAGAGACAAATTCGGGGGTTCCGCAAGAGACAAATTCGGGGGTTCCACAAGAGACATATTGGGGGGTTCTATACGAGACAAATTCAGTGGTTCCATAAGAGACATATTGGGGAGTTCCATAAGAGACATACTGGGGAATTCCATAAGAGACATACTGGGGAGTTCCGTAAGAGACATACTGGGGAGTTCCGTAAGAGACATACTGGGGAGTTCCGTAAGAGACATACTGGGGAGTTCCGTAAGAGACATATTGGAGAGTTCTGTAGGAGCCTTTCTATCTGGACTTGGCTTCCAGGCACCGGTCTTCTCCTGCTCACAGTTCTCATCTAACTCACCCAGTAAGTTTTTGGCAACCGGATTCCCAGAGCAGAGTTTCTCTGGAGTAGCTGGAGTGTTTTGGAGCTTATTATCCTTCTCAATGTTTTTATGGAGGTCACCAAGAAAAAAAGTCTCAATCTCAATAGTTAGACCTGACCTTGGGTTGTCCTGTGCCCTGGAGAGATTGTAGGCTCGTTTATACTGGGAATTATTAAGATCATCCTCCGGACTCATTTCAACAAGTGAAAAGGTTCTTTTAACACTGACTCGATCAGTATTTACATCTTCGTTGTACTGTAGGGGATCCAAAGAGGAACTTGCCAGCCAAGGAGGAGATTCTGGAGATCTGGGCAAGTCTTTCAATTGTCTGTCCGCACCCAAGTTCTCCTTTTCTTCTTCAGCTATAGGGTTATAAAGACATTTCCTGATTAAGCCTTTTGCGTTCAGGCCAGCAATGGGAGTTTCCTCCAGGTCATTAATATTCTGAATGGCAGGTTTTTTGCCTTTTCTAGTATTAACAATAGGTGAGATGGTCGATTCCAGGTCCTTCATGCACTTTGCAGCTTTTCCTATGGGAAGTTTGCTCAGAGACTTATCAGACAAACTGTTCTTTAAACGACTGGAGCTGAGAAAGCGTGGCACTTCTAAATCCTGGAGCAAAACAGAGACAGGGGAAAACAGATCATGATCATTAGTACTGAGATGATAAGAAAAACTGTTTCATTGTGGCTCCAGGCAGGGACCACTTTACTTCCGCAGCATCAGAAGAGCGCAGGGGCAGTGAAGTTGGCTAGATCCAGCTATCCTGCCACCTTCAGAACAAGCATGCCTAGCCTAGAAGAATGGCCTCCTCTGATAGACCACAGAGGTGGCTGTTCTCTGGGCAACAAGCAGTAAATAGTGATGATTGAGTAGTGAGATATTAGGATTCGGATAGCTCTAACTGAATACTTTGAACAGTTTCACTATTCGTATCAGAGCGAGTTCCCCATTGACTTGCAGTGGATTCGTTACTCGTTACAAGTATTCAGTTAGAACTATCCGAACCCGAATATCTTCCCACTCACTCATCACTGGTAAGAGCAGAGAAAAAAATGCAACCACAAGTCCAATATACCGTATATACTCGCGTATAAGCCGAGTTTTTCGGCCCAAAAATTGGGCTGAAAAGTCTCCCCTCGGCTTATACGCGAGTATATACCCAGTATACATCCGCCCGCCCGCCATCCCCATCAGTATACAGGCCCCCCCATCAGGATCCAGGGCCCCCCCTCCTTGCTCCGCAAAACCTGCAAAGGAAAATCATTATACTTATCACTGATAAGTATAATGATTTTCCTTTGCAGGTTTTGCGGAGCAAGGAGGGTGGGGCCCTGGATCCTGATGGGGGGGGGCCTGTATACTGATGGGGGTGGCGGGCAGGCTGCTGTATACTACCACTGGGGCTGTATATACACCTCTGGGGCTGCTGCTGTATACTACCACTGGGCTGCTGCTGTATACTACCACTGGGGCTGCTGCTGTATACTACCACTGGGGCTGCTGCTGTATACTACCACTGGGGCTGCTGCTGTATACTACCACTGGGGCTGCTGCTGTATACTACCACTGGGGCTGCTGCTGTATACTACCACTGGGGCTGCTGTATACTACCACTGAGGCTGCTATATACTACCACTGGGGCTGCTGTATACTACCACTGGGGCTGCTGTATACTACCACTGAGGCTGCTGTATACTACCACTGGGCTGCTGTATACTACCACTGGGGCTGCTGTATACTACCACTGGGCTGCTGTATACTACCACTGGGGCTGCTGTATACTACCACTGGGGCTGTTGTATACTACCACTGGGGCTGCTGCTGTATATACCACTGGGAAGGCTGCTGTAACACTGCTGGGGCCTGTATATACCACTGGGGAGGCTGCTGTATACCACACTGCTGGGGGCTGTATACATGTGCAGGGGTCCACCCTCGGCTTATACACGAGTCAATAGGTTTTCCCAGATTTGGGGGCAAAAGTAGGGGGGTCGGCTTATACACGGGTCGCCTTATACACGAGTATATACGGTATATGCAAAAGTGAAAATCCTTTAATATATATTCAGGATAGGTACAGGGCTATACTCAAACCAAAAGGGCAGCGTTGTTATACAAACAGAGAGGCTAGACAGTCAAATTCTAAAATAGCACTTGATGTATACAACAGGAGTATAAGTATACATCAAATACACATAGGGTTTGTTTATATAGTCAGAAATCCATGTAATATCCTATACACATATAGCATTGCTACAGGGATTAGTTTCCACTTCCAGCTCCTCTACACTGTATGGATTAAATGCTGAAGTGCTGTATAAGACATATCAATTGGTATAGAGGTGTCAAATGGCACTTATACATGCTCCGAATAATTTTATTACAGTACTAAAAAAGAAACTAAGATTTGTGTTCACTATATAGATTTTACACCTACAAGAGTGCGGCGCCTCATTGGTTAGAAGTGAGTGCGGCGCCTCAGTGGTTAGCAGTGAGATTGGTCAGTGTCGCCTCCTAGTAGACAGCAGCATAACACCCACGGTCTGTGTCCCCCAATTAGAGGCTAAGAGAAAAGGATTTTACGGTGAGAAAACATAAATCTCCTTTTACACCTACAAGAACCAATAGGGTGTTGGTAGTACTTAAAAGCTATGGCTGTTCTATCAAATCCCCTTTGCTATATACACTGCTGTTCCACATATGTTTCACAATCAAACACTATGTGCATGCGAGCTGACTATTATCCCACTTCTTATACATCCGCTTCCCATAATCTGCGGCCAATACACATCAAGAGTTCTCTTTCTCAAGAAAGGAAATACTGTTTAATAAAGTGGTGCAGCTAGAGTAAAAGTGGCAATAATTACCACCTAAAAGAGCCAATATCCGTCCAGCGTCCTCACTGTTTGTAAGCCGCGCGCCCTATGCGCATTTTGGCCAATCCTTTGTCACGGGCTGTGACATAGGCACTTTTAGGATGTAATTATTGCCACTTTTACTCTAGCTGCACCACTTTATTAAACAGTATTTCCTTTCTTGAGAAAGGGAACTCTTGTTATATATGTGTATTGGCTGCAGATTATTGGCAGTGGATGTACGAGAAGTGGGATAATGGTCAGCTTGCATGCACATGGTGTTTGATTGTAAAACATATGTGGAACAGCAGTGTACATAGCAAAGGGGGTTTGATAGAACAGCCATAGCCTTAAAGTACTACCAATACCCTATCGGTTCTTGTATGTGTAAAAGGAGATTTATGTTTTCTCACCGTAAAATCCTTTTCTCTTAGCCTCTAATTGGGGGACACAGACCGTGGGTGTTATGCTGCTGTCTACTAGGAGGCGACACTGACCAATCTCACTGCTAACCACTGAGGCGCCGCACTCACTTCTAACCAATGAGGCGCCGCACTCACTGCTAACCACTGAGGCGCCGCACTCACTGCTAACCACTGAGGCGCCGCACTCCCTGCTAACCACTGAGGCGCCGCACTCCCTGCTAACCACTGAGGCGCCGCACTCACTGCTAACCACTGAGGCGCCGCACTCACTGCTAACCACTGAGGCGCCGCACTCACTGCTAACCACTGAGGCGCCGCACTCACTGCTAACCACTGAGGCGCCTGTATACACACAATTAATTTCACCACACTCCCCTAACTATTAGTAAATAGACTATATATGGATTCTAGACTACCCGATTCTTTAGAATCGGGCCGCCATCTAGTATCCTATAAACATATAGCATTGCTACAGGGATTAGTTTCCACTTCCAGCTCCTCTACACAGTATGTATTAAATACTGAAGTGCTGTATAACACATATCAATAGGTATAGATGTGCCAAATGGCACTTATATATGCTCCAGATAATTTAATTACAGTACTAAAAAAGAAACTGATTTGTGCTCGCTATATAGATTTCTCCTTCGCCTCATTGGGGGACACAGACCGTGGGTGTTATGCTGCTGTCCACTAGGAGGTGACACTAAGCAAGATCTGAAAAAGATTAAGTGGCTCCTCCTCTGCAGTATACACCCCTGGCTGGAGCTTGCCTAACCAGTTTTGTGCTTAAAGCAGTAGGAGAATAAGATGAAATAAACATAAGCCTGTAAAGAAGGTTACTATATATGAACTTTTAAAGAGCTAAGAGAATGTCAAACGGCCCAATACGGGCGAAGAGAGGGTGCTGTGTCGTCTACTTAGAGGCTAAGAGAAAAGGATTTTACTGTGAGTACACAAAAATCTCCTTTTCTCCTTCGCCTCATTGGGGGACACAGACCGTGGGACGTCCTAAAGCAGTCCCTGGGCGGGTAAAGAATAGCTTCATAGACTCTTATAAGAAATGCACCATATGGCAGTTCACTGCCGCCTGGAGGATGCATCTACCCAGACTCGCAGCTGCTGAAGAATGAGCATAACCACTGTAATGCTTTGCCTAAGGTGTGAAGGCTGGGTAAGCTGGCAGTCTTGCCCCCCTGTTGAGCAGAAGCCTGGCGCCGATGGCCCAGGATGTCCCCACCGCACAAGTTGAGTGTGTCCTTACACCTGAAGGAATCAGCAATGTCCGCAACTGATAAAGTTCCTGAATAGTGGATCTGATTCACCTGGCCAGAGTGGCCTGCCCATTTGGTGTCCTTTCAAGAGGATGAAGAAATCTCCTGAAGGGTGCCAATCTAGACGTGTAGGTACGAAGGGCTTGAACTAGATGCCGTGAGTGTGCGGAACTGTCTTGACAACGATGCACCGGTGCCGGACAAAGGATATTAAGGAAAAACCTTGTTGTTTAGATAGAAGGATAATACCACCTTCGGAAGGAATGACGGCACAGTTTGAGTATCACTCAATCCTGGTGAAAACACCAAGAAGGGTGCTCTGCAGAAGAGCGCTGCAAAGTGTGAGACTTAACAGACAGAGTTAAAAGCTATCGTCTGGGAAAGTAGACGAAAGGAAAACCCCTGTGATAAACTCAGAGAGTGGGTCATGCAGCACGTCGAATCCCGGGTCAAGGCCTCATGCTTCCAATGTCGTTGGAAGAGGGGCTCATGAGGCGAGAAACAACTCCCTGGATGAAGGTCTTAACCCGAGGTGTAGCCGTTAAGCGGCAGTGAAATAATGCGGATAGCGCGGAAAAACTGTCCCTGAACAGATCCGGGGGAGAGAGCCGCATCAGAACTCCAAGATGGTCGGTAGGGAAAAAGACAGAGGTGGTCATTGTTGAGAACTGCACCAGGCAAAAGAAGGCCTTCCCCTGTGTAGTAATAAGTCCGAGCATACGCAGGTGTTCTCGCCCTGAACATAGTCGCAACGACCTCTGAGGAAAAAAAATGGTCTGAGTCAAAAACAGGTTGCAAGGGCCACACCATAAAATTCAGGACCCTCGAATTCTCGTGGGAAAACGGGCCCTGAGAGAGAAGGTATGGACGGTCTGGAAGACACCAGGGGATGTCGGCGGCGAGCTGAACCCGGTCGGCATACCAGGCACGCCCGGGCAAATGTGGGGGCATGAGGATGACCGGGATGCCCTCCGACTTGCTGTTCCGTCCCACTCTGGGTATGAGAGGCAGAGGGGAAAGATGTAGGGGAGACAAAGTTGTGTACAGATTGGACTATGGCACCTGCTCTCAGGGACTGTGGGTCGTGAGACCAGGACATGAAATTGGATAATTTGGAATTGAGGCGAGATGCCATGAGATCTACATCTGGAGTTCTCCACCGGTGATCTATCAGAACACTTCCGGATGTAGGGACCACTCTCCTGACACGATACCCTGACAGCTGAGGAAGCCTGCCGCCAATTGTCGACTCCTGGAATGTGTACTGCCGAGAGAAGCGATCTGGTTGAGTCGGCCCAGAGGAAGATGGGCTGCACTTCGCACTGGTTGACGTATGCTACTGCCGTGGCATTGTCCAACTGTATTTGGACATGGCGACCTGTGAGGAGCCGATTAAACCTCTGTAGTGCTAAGTGGATGACATGGATCTCCAGTAGGTTGATGGGTAAGGTGTTCTCTGAGGGAAACCATCTGTCTTGGGCCATGTGATGATGGTACACTGCCCCCCACCCTATTAGGCTTGTATTGGTGGTAATCACCTCCCATCGAACTGTAGGGAAGGATCTCCCATATGAGAGGGGGGATGGACGTAGCTACTAGTGAAGAGAACGTTTGGCGACAGCTGACAGATGGAACATCCTGTCGAAGGGGAAGGGGCTCCTGACCCAGGCTGCGAGAAGAGCCAGGTGGAGAGGTCTGAGGTATAGTTGGGTAAATGGCACTGCTTCCAATGTCGCCATCCTTCTGCTTAATACTCTCATAGCAAATCGGAGGGAGTGAGGTGATGGGCGAAGGAGTGTCCGCACTCCTTGGCATGAGGTTCTTGAACTTTCGTGGGGAAGAAGAAACAACCTGTGGGAGGTATTGAAGAGCATTCCCAGGAAGGTCAGTGTTTGGTTCGGAACTGAAGATGATTTTTGGCAGGTTGACGAGTCAACCTAGATGCCTTATTCTATTGTGGCATGGGTACCTGTTCGCAATCCGTAAAAGAAGGAGCTTTGTTGAGTAGGTCGTCTAGATAGAGAAGAACGACTACTCCACTTGAGTAGAGGATGGTCATGACTTTGGTCAAGACCTTGGGCGTTGTGGAGGTCCGAGGGGCAATGCCAGTGATAATCCTCGTTGATTGCGAAACGCAGAAATTTCTGGTGTGCCAGAGATATATCGTGATATTTAGATAAGGTTCCTGAATATCTATGGATGTTAGGAACTCTCCCTCTGTCATAGAAGAAATGATTGATCGTAGAGATTCCACAAGGAGATGATGAACCTGAACGAAGTTGTGTAGTTGTTTCAAGTCCAGGCTTGGTCGAACTGAACTTCCTTTCTTGACAACTACAAAGAGTAGAACCCCTGAAACATTCGTTTTGAGGGACCGGGATGATGACTCCTGATTAGGAAGGTCGGCCGACTACCTGGGAGGTGTCTTCCGGGATTGAAAGGGACACTGTCACCAGGTTTTTGCCATCCCATCTGACAGCAGCATAATGTAGAGACAGAGATCCTGATTACAGCGATGTGTCACTTACTGAGCTGCTTGCTGTCACTTTAATAAAATTACTGTTTTCTCTGCCTCAGATTTAGCAGTAAATGACTATGCTGGACTATTTGATTAGTCCTACAATGTTAATCTCCAGCTCATTGAACAGTGATTTTATGAGAACTATACTGAGCAGCCCTGTAAGAGACACATCGCTGGAATCAGGGTCTCGGTCTCTACATAATGCTGCTGTCAGATGACATGGTAAAAACCTGGTCACAGTGTCCCTTGAAGAGTCATGAGGATGAGAACCTATGGGATCTAGATCCCTTAGGTTTCGATTGTCTGGAGGTGAATTGTCTGTTCGTATTTAAAGGGATCCTGTCACCCCCAAAACACCTCCTAAAGGTATTAAAAGCTGTCCCTAGAGCATATTAACACTTACCCTACACTCCTTTTACCTCCTAAATGCACATAGTCAAAGTGAATAAAAACGTTATTATAGTACCTCATTACTGATGATAATGAGTGACTATGGTATTCATAGTCACTCATCCAGGCTGCCCCTCTTCATCATATCACGCCTGAATAGGCGTGATCTACATCACAGATTCAAATTCGCGCCTCCCTGCTCTCCTATTCCGTCCGGGCTTCAGTGTGGATCGCGTCATACAGCCCCCACACTGAAGCCCGAACGGAATAGGAGAGCGGGGAGGCGCGCAGGGAGGCGCGAATTTGAATCTGTGATGTAGATCACGCCTATTCAGGCGTGATATGATGAAGAGGGGCAGCCTGGATGAGTGACTATGAATACCATAGTCACTCATTATCATCAGTAATGAGGTACTATAATAACGTTTTTATTCACTTTGACTATGTGCATTTAGGAGGTAAAAGGAGTGTAGGGTAAGTGTTAATATGCTCTAGGGACAGCTTTTAATACCTTAGGAGGTGTTTTGGGGGTGACAGGATCCCTTTAACTGCTGGGGGGCCTGAGAGGTCCTGCCTCTACATAGTGGGCAACTGTCAATCTGTGCCCCACGTGAGGTGGACCAACCAAACAAGATCCGAAAGGAACGAAACTGTGTCTGATGGCGACGAGTGAAGAGCTGCTTAGGCTTGCGATGGGGAAGTGAAGTACTCTTTCCTCCCGTGATATTAGTATGTCTAATTTATCGCCGAAAAAACAGCCACTGAGATAAGGAAGGCTCATGAGTGATTTTTAGAGGCAGCGTCTGCCTTCCATTCACATAGCCAGAGAGCTCATCCGATTGTAATGGAATTGGAAGCGGCTACGGCCATGCAATTGACTATGTCTGGCGATGCATGAACTAGGTATTCCCCTGCTACTGAGATCTACGCTGCCAGATCCATCAAATCTGGATCAGGGTCCCTGTTTCGTAGGGCGGTGTGAAGTTTGCCAGCCCAGATCCAAACTACTTTGGCTGCCCAGACCAAAGTGAAGGAAGGGGATAGTGACAAACCTATTTTCCTCGAGAATAAATCGTGCTATTTGTTCTACCCGACGATCTATGGCATCCTTAATGAAGGATCTGTCAGGGGGAGGAAGAAGAGTCTTTGAGGCTAGATGGGACTGGGGAATCTACCTGTGGAGATTCTGCCCAGCCCTGGGTTACTGCCGGTTGCGTGGTCTCTTTGCTCTTTTGCAGAAAAACTGCATGGTCTGGGATTTCACAAGTGGGGCCGTCACTTCCAGTGTTTGGTTTATGGACGTGATCAGGTTTTCAACCATGTCCAGGGTATCCCAAGTCAAACTCAAGGGACATATGTAATTCAGCGTCTGAGTCTGGGCCATAAATATCCTCAGCTGAGGGGGAACCTTGGCGCCTGTCCCTGTTGGGAGAATCTGTAGATCCATGGGGAGGGGGGGGGGGGGAGGGGGAGGGGGGGGGAACGCTGGAGAAGGTACCTCTGGATCCTTTTCCGTTCTATAGTAGAGAGTAATGGCATAGGATCGGAAAGTGTGAGTGTAGGGTCCACTGTCTTCCTGCAGTGTGGCCTGACCTGAGGTGCCAGATGTGGAGCGACTCTGCAAGGCTTAGAGCATAATGGTTGTAATAGGAAAAATGCCCATTCAGGGGTATTTGAGACACTGACAGGTACAGTATCGGTGGGGGCCTCAGTCACAGTGGTATTACATCCACTAGGCCGGGTAGCTGCATGCTGTGCTAGAAGCAGAATAAGATGCATATACTGTAGTAGTGTTTTTTTTCCTGGAGAACGATATGGTTATTCAGGGCAGTACTGCTATTACGGCCCCTGCTGCCTGTAGTGCTCCTGCTCCGGTAATTGTATATGCTGCCGAGAGAGGAAAGAAAAAGAGGAGGGGAGAGCTCCAGTAGTAGTATACTGTTGAGCTACTTACCACCTTAGTGCCTGCACCAGCCCAGCGATCCAGTGTCCTGCAATGCCGATATTGGTATTGAATATGCAAATGGAGTCCGTGGATCCTCGTTTAAGAGTCTCAAACACAAATTCCCAGGGGGTAATGCACCATGGATTTCACTGTGTTAGAGCGCTTTAGCCGGCTGCCTGCAGCGTTTTCCTCGACTGGTCTCCCTGAGATCAGTGAGAGCTTTGTGATGTTGGTCTACTAGGCCTTGCTCCCACCTAGCCAGAATCCTACTTCACACTGATGAGGGGCAATACCCCGAAACTGCTGTCTGTGGATGGATAATTGGTTTTGGTAATTCCCTTGTCATATCCTTAAGCTCGTAACTGAGCAGGATAGTGACTGAAAAGGCCATTTAATATGGTGGTTATGGTAGTCTCTGCAAAGAGTCCACCCAGGGCTAGGTCATTCCCTTAAAAGGTACCTTTACACGCTGCCACAGGAAGGCAGAAACTGCCAGGCACTGGGGACAATTGTGCCCGTTTCCATGAAATCACTACGAAGTGGCGGCGTCTAAATTGGGAAATTACTCCCTGTGTCTTGCAGTACCTTCGGATACCTGTTTTTGAGCCGTGCTCAAAAACATGAAGGCACAATTCCTATGGTGGTGGCGTGTAATCGGGGCACAGGCAAGGTATTTGCGTGGCCTAGCGAATTCCCAGGGGCGTGCCATGGCGTTATGGATACCACGGCCTATCAGCGATCATTGGTGGAGGCTCCTGCGTTACGATTGGTTGTCCCTTAAAGTGACCCTGAACCCGGATGCAAACCCCACATCCCCTTCATACCTATAGATGCAGCTTGTGCAGCTGCTGCCATCCATCCATGAATCGTGCAAAACCGCTGGGGCACTCTTCATAAATCATAGTTTTCATATCTCAGTTCGGGGCGTTTCTGTGAAATTTTAAAGCCGGAGCAGGCGGGCTTGTGTGCCGCTCTCCCCCTCCCTGTCTGCAATCCTGCACGCCCATGGCTGCGTGCATAAACAACAGAGAGGCGGCTCGCCTCATAGTATGGGCGGTGAAGCCGATATGACGCGTATTACGTCACACCGGCTTCACCGCCCATACTATGAGGCGAGCCGACTCTCTGTTGTTTATGCACGCAGCCATGGGCGTGCAGGATTGCAGACAGGGAGGGGGAGAGAGCGGCACACAAGCCCGCCTGCTCCGGCTTTAAAATTTCACAGAAACGCCCCGAACTGAGATATGAAAACTATGATTTATGAAGAGTGCCCCAGCGGTTTTGCACGATTCATGGATGGATGGCAGCAGCTTCACAAGCTGCATGCATAGGTATGAAGGGGATGTGGGGTTTGCATCCGGGTTCAGGGTCACTTTAACAGGGCGCCATATTTAAAGAGCTATCCATTCACAGTCCACAATTGCAATGGCGCCATGTATTAACCAGCCTTCCTGCGCAGGCTGGCCCATCATGACTATTGCGTTGTCCAATCAACGCTTGTGCATCACGGAACACACAACTCTGTCATGCCTATGTACCAACGGCGCGAAATATGTACGCCCATATTTCTTTGTGGTAGCGGCGTGTGATGTAGCGAAGGTATTCCACAGGAAGTAAGCCGCGGCACCCGTCGGCACTTCCGGGAAACAAAAATACCTTCAGTGGAGCATGCAGTGGCGGCGATCGGTATCCACCGTTAAAACCGTGCGCGTGCATGTGCGGTGGATACCTGTTGCTACCCGCTGTGGCGGCGTGTAAAAGGTACCCTAAGGGATATCTGGCTAGTCCCTTGTTTGAGACTCTTAAACGAGGCTCCACGGACTCCCAGGGGGCAATGCACCATGGATTTCACTGTTTGAGCGCTTTAGCCAGCTGCCCGCAGTGGTTTCCTCGACTGGTCTCCCTGAGATCAGCGAGAGCTTTGTGATATCGGTATTGAGTGTGTTGTCCTGGGACTCCATAATGGCGGCCGCCGTATAGCGTGGAGCTGGAGGGGCAGGGCTGAATCAGTTAGGGAGCGCAGGAGATCTCGCAACAAGCGCCAAAAATGACGTCCCGCCCCTTCCACGTCGCGGCCGGAGTGTCATCTGGTGGGCGGGTGGAAGGTGGGGCTGGGTGGTGACGACGTAATCTAGGCCAGACCCGGGACCTAGATTATAATGCGGCCCGAAAACGGGGGAAGGCCGGCGCGGAAGTCCGGACGGCTCTCCGGCAGCGGGGAGCCCCCTATTAATGTAATGAAGGTGGGAGCCCCCGCTAGGGGTACTGAGCACAGTACCATGCGGCCTTAACGCTGGGTTCTGTGCAAACCTGAGCGGTGGCCTTGACCCTCCAACCCCTTTTAGGGGTGAGAGGGGAGGACAGATTGCCGATGCGGAGGTCCGGGAACCCCACTGAATCTGCGATTATGGACTGGCACCATAGTGGGAAAATGGCAGGAGCAGCTCTGAGGGGAGCCCTCACAGGGGGTCCTGTGCCAGACAGGGCTGCGGAGCCCTGCATTAGACAGAGCTGTGGAGCTGAAAATGATGTCTCGACCCAAGTACCCATATAGGGTGAATTGGGGAGGGCGGCTGTTGGTCTTGTATTTCTTGGCCGATATATGGCCTGATCCTGCAACCCAGAGTCTCACCTATGGGGTCTGGGGAGGGTAGCCAGGTAGTCTTGGTGTATCTCAACTTCAACCCGAATCCCCCAAGTATGGGGCACAGAGGAAGGAGCATGGCATATGTTGAAGTATCTCGATCTCAACCCAGCTCCCCAACTGTGGGCAGCCGAGGAAGGTGCATGCCAGGGTCCTTAAGGCATCGTTGGATGCGACCCAGAATCCAAAGGTCCATAACTTGAATCATCTTCTTGAGAAACAGAGAAGTAAAAGTAATAAAAAAATTGTCTAAAAATAAAACAAACAATAAAAAGTAGGTCTGCCTCCTAACGACACTAAGCAAAAACAAGATAGGCAAGCTCCAGCCAGAGGGTGTATACTGTAGAGGAGGAGCCACTTAATCTTTTTCAGATCTTGCTTAGTGTCACCTCCTAGTGGACAGCAGCATAACACCCACGGTCTGTGTCCCCCAATGAGGCGAAGGAGAAATCTATATAGCGAGCACAAATCAGTTTCTTTTTTAGTACTGTAATTAAATTATCTGGAGCATATATAAGTGCCATTTGGCACATCTATACCTATTGATATGTGTTATACAGCACTTCAGTATTTAATACATACTGTGTAGAGGAGCTGGAAGTGGAAACTAATCCCTGTAGCAATGCTATATGTTTATAGGATACTAGATGGCGTCCGATTCTAAAGAATCGGGTAGTCTAGAATCCATATATAGTTATTTACTAATAGTTAGGGGAGTGTGGTGAAATTAATTGTGTGTATACAGGCGCCTCAGTGGTTAGCAGTGAGTGCGGCGCCTCAGTGGTTAGCAGTGAGTGCGGCGCCTCAGTGGTTAGCAGTGAGTGCGGCGCCTCAGTGGTTAGCAGTGAGTGCGGCGCCTCAGTGGTTAGCAGGGAGTGCGGCGCCTCAGTGGTTAGCAGGGAGTGCGGGCGCCTCAGTGGTTAGCAGGGAGTGCGGCGCCTCAGTGGTTAGCAGTGAGTGCGGCGCCTCAGTGGTTAGCAGTGAGTGCGGCGCCTCATTGGTTAGAAGTGAGTGCGGCGCCTCAGTGGTTAGCAGTGAGATTGGTCAGTGCGGCGCCTCAGTGATTAGCAGTGAGATTGGTCAGTGCGGCGCCTCAGTGGTTAGCAGTGAGATTGGTCAGTGCGGCGCCTCAGTGGTTAGCAGTGAGATTGGTCAGTGCGGCGCCTCAGTGGTTAGCAGTGAGATTGGTCAGTGCGGCGCCTCAGTGGTTAGCAGTGAGATTGTCAGTGCGGCGCCTCAGTGGTTAGCAGTGAGATTGGTCAGCGCAGCGCGGCGCCGTGGGCAGAGTGGTCAGCGCGGCGCCGTGGGCAGAGTGGTCAGCGCGGCGCCGTGGGCAGAGTGGTCAGCGCGGCGCCGTGGGCAGAGTGGTCAGCGCGGCGCCGTGGGCAGAGTGGTCAGCGCGGCGCCGTGGGCAGAGTGGTCAGCGCGGCGCCGTGGGCAGAGTGGTCAGCGCGGCGCGTGGGCAGAGTGGTCAGCGCGGCGCCGTGGGCAGAGTGGTCAGCGCGGCGCCGTGGGCAGAGTGGTCAGCGCACACATATATACACACACACACACACACTCTCCGCTATAGTTAGCACCGACCCTGCGTCTTCCCCGCCGCTTGGATCCGAGTCGACATGTCGCCGCCCGCGGGCGACTGGATCCAATATGGCGTCCGGGAAGTTTGGCGAGACTTCTTGGACGCTATATTGGATCCAGTAGTTGGGGGGTGGCGACATGTCGACTGAGGATCCAGGCGGCTGATGCAGGGCCGGTGCTAACTATAGCGGAGTGTGTGTGTGTGTGTGTGCGCGTGTGTGTATGTGTGCGGACAAAGTGAGGGAAGTGCGGACAAAGTGAAGGAATTGACTACATACACACATACTCTATATACACATACTGTACATTGCATATGGAGGGGTGAGGGGAGCGGAGGCTGGAGGGGTGAGGGGAGCGGAGGCTGGAGGGGTGAGGGGAGCGGAGGCTGGAGGGGTGAGGGGAGCGGAGGCTGGAGGGGTGAGGAGAGCGGAGGCTGGAGGGGTGAGGAGAGCGGAGGCTGGAGGGGTGAGGAGAGCGGAGGCTGGAGGGGTGAGGAGAGCGGAGGCTGAAGGGGTGAGGAGAGCGGAGGCTGAAGGGGTGAGGAGAGCGGAGGCTGGAGGGGTGAGGAGAGCGGAGGCTGGGGGGGTGAGGAGAGCGGAAGCTGGAGGGGTGAGGAGAGCGGAAGCTGGAGGGGTGAGGAGGGGTGAGGAGAGCGGAAGCTGGAGGGGTGAGGAGGGCAGAGGACAGGGGAGGTTGGAGGGGTGAGGAGGGCAGAGGTCAGGGGAGGCTGGAGGTCAGGGGAGGCTGGAGGTCAGAGGGCAGGGAGAGCTGGAGGTCAGAGGGCAGGGGAGGCTGGAGG
The DNA here is from genome assembly GCA_033576535.1 of Allobates femoralis. Classification (NCBI taxonomy): domain Eukaryota; kingdom Metazoa; phylum Chordata; class Amphibia; order Anura; family Aromobatidae; genus Allobates; species Allobates femoralis. The sequence continues at coordinate 530,679,089 of JARQOC010000005.1, read as the reverse complement.
TCAGAGGGCAGGGGAGGCTGGAGGTCAGAGGGCAGGGGAGGCTGGAGGTCAGAGGGCAGGGGAGGCTGGAGGTCAGAGGGCAGGGGAGGCTGGAGGTCAGAGGGCAGGGGAGGCTGCAGGTCAGAGGGCAGGGGAGGCTGGAGGTCAGAGGGCAGGGGAGGCTGGAGGTCAGGGGAGGCTGGAGGTCAGAGGGCAGGGGAGGCTGGAGGTCAGAAGGCAGGGAAGGCTGGAGGTCAGAGGGCAGGGAAGGCTGGAGGTCAGAGGGCAGGGAAGGCTGGAGGTCAGAGGGCAGGGAAGGCTGGAGGTCAGAGGGCAGGGGAGGCTGGAGGTCAGAGGGCAGGGAGGCTGGAGGTCAGGGGAGGCTGGAGGTCAGAGGGCAGGGGAGGCTGGAGGGTAGGGGAGGCTGGAGGGCAGGGGAGGCTGGAGGGCAGAGGGCAGGGGAGACTGGAGGGGGAGAGCGGAGAGGCTGGAAGGGAGAGCGGAGAGGCTGGAGGGGAGAGGCGGAGAGGCTGGAGGGGAGAGCGGAGAGGGGAGGGAGGGGAGAGCGGAGAGCGGGAGGGGAGAGGCGGAGAGGGGAGGGGAGAGCGGAGAGGCGGGAGGGGAGAGCGGAGAGGCGGGGAGGGGAGAGCGGAGAGGCGGGAGGGGAGAGGCGGAGAGGGCGGGAGGGGAGAGCGGAGAGGCGGGGAGGGGAGAGCGGAGAGGCGGGAGGGGAGAGCGGAGAGAGGCGGGAGGGGAGAGCGGAGAGGCGGGAGGGGAGAGCGGAGAGGCGGGAGGGGAGAGCGGAGAGGCGGGAGGGGAGAGCGGAGAGGCGGGGAGGGGAGAGCGGAGAGGCGGGGAGGGGAGAGCGGAGAGGCGGGAGGGGAGAGCGGAGAGGCGGGAGGGGAGAGCGGAGAGGCGGGAGGGGAGAGCGGAGAGGCGGGAGGGGAGAGGCGGAGAGGCTGGAAGGGAGAGCGGAGAGGCTGGAAGGGAGAGCGGAGAGGCTGGAAGGGAGAGCGGAGAGGCTGGAAGGGAGAGCGGAGAGGCGGGGGGAGGGAGAGCGGAGAGGCGGGAGGGGAGAGCGGAGAGGCGGGAGGGGAGAGCGGAGAGGCGGGGGAGGGGAGAGCGGAGAGGCGGGAGGGGAGAGCGGGAGGCGGGAGGGGAGAGCGGAGGCTGGCTGGAGGGCGGAGGCGGGAGGCCAGAGGCGGCTGGAGCGGCTGGCTGGAGGGCAGAGGCGGCTGGAGCGGCTGGCTGGAGGGCAGAGGCGGCTGGAGCGGCTGGCTGGAGGGCAGAGGCGGCTGGAGCGGCTGGCAGGAGGGCAGAGGCGGCTGGGGCGGCTGGCTGGAGGGCAGAGGCGGCTGGAGCGGCTGGCTGGAGGGCAGAGGCGGCTGGCTGGAGGGCAGAGGGCGGCTGGAGCGGCTGGCTGGAGGGCAGAGGCGGCTGGAGCGGCTGGCTGGAGGGCAGAGGCGGCTGGAGCGGCTGGCTGGAGGGCAGAGGCGGCTGGAGCGGCTGGCTGGAGGGCTGAGGCAGCTGGAGCGGCTGGCTGGAGGGCAGAGGCGGCTGGAGCGGCTGGCTGGAGGGCAGAGGCGGCTGGAGCGGCTGGCTGGAGGGCAGAGGCGGCTGGAGCGGCTGGCTGGAGGGCAGAGGCGGCTGGAGCTGCTGGCTGGAGGGCAGAGGCGGCTGGAGCTGCTGGCTGGAGGGCACAGGCGGCTGGAGAGGCTGGCTGGAGGGCACAGGCGGCTGGAGCGGCTGGCTGGAGGGCACAGGCGGCTGGAGCGCACAGGCGGCTGGAGCGGCTGGCTGGAGGGCACAGGCGGCTGGAGCGGCTGGCTGGAGGGCACAGGCGGCTGGAGCGGCTGGCTGGAGGGCACAGGCAGCTGGAGCGGCTGGCTGGAGGGCACAGGCGGCTGGAGCGGCTGGCTGGAGGGCACAGGCGGCTGGAGCGGCTGGCTGGAGGGCACAGGCGGCTGGAGCGGCTGGCTGGAGGGCACAGGCGGCTGGAGCGGCTGGCTGGAGGGCACAGGCGGCTGGAGCGGCTAGTGGAGGGCAGAGGCGGCTGGAGCAGGCAGAGAGGAGGCGGCTGGAGGAGGAGCGGAAACGTTCCTGGCCAGCTACAGTGCACTGGTGACGTCACCAGCATGGGTCCGGAGGCCATCACGGATATACCCTTCGGGTTTTCCGGAAGTGGCCTTCGGCTTTTATATTATAGATTACATGGATTTCTGACTATATAAACAAACCCAATGTGTATCGTAACTGAGACTTTGATGTATACTTATACTCCTGTTGTATACATCAAGTGCTATTTTAGAATTTGCATGTCTAGCCTCTGTTTGTATATCAACTCTGCCCTTTTGGTTTGAGTATAGCCCTGTACCTATCCTGAATATATTTTAAAGAGAACCTGTCACCCCCCATACATGCTGATTTAATTGCAGCACTGAATGCAGCATGTCTGCTGCATTCAGGCAAGGGGTCCCCCATCCTTGAGCCCCCTGTACCCCAAGATAATTGAATTAAAAAACTTACAATGTGGAGCCAAAGAGGTGGTGTAGCGGCTGGAGTCGCTTCTCTTCACAGGTCAATTTCACGCCCCCTGTATGTATTATCCTCTCTCAGCTGCCTCCCTCATGGTCTCCCTCTCCTGAGGCTGCTGCATGAGAAGCTGGAACGCGCCATACAGGAGAACGGAGGCGCGCGTTCATGTGACAGTGAGGAGAGGTAGCAGCAGGCGAGCATGATGATTGACAAGAGGGGGCAGGTCAGAGGAGCACGAAACCCGCCTCCCGGTCACCGGTTTTCTGAAGTGTGAGCATTTATCCAAGTGCATATTTCATTGTATATAGGGCATCAAAATGCTATAGACACCTTCTCTGAAAGCAGCCTTAGTGCTGCAGAAGGTGGCTATTTTAGCTTTTAATGTCCTGGGGGGGAAGGGGGGGGGGGTGACAGGTTTGCTTTAATAATCCATTCAAAATAATTGGCCAAAACAAACTGGTGAAAACTGAGGCAATTATTTCCATATGATTTAAAGTAAATCCAAGTACCGTATATACTCGTGTATAAGCGACCCCTACTTTTGCCCCAAAATCTGGGAAAAAACCTATTGACTCGTGTAATAAGCGAGGTGGACCCAGCACATGTTAATAAAGCCCCGAGCAGTGTGGTATAAAAGGCCTCCCCAGTGGTAGTATACAGCCCCAGCAGTGTGGGTATACAGCAGCCTCCCCAGTGGTAGTATACAGCCGCCAGCAGTGTGGTTATACAGCAGCCTCCCAGTGGTACATACAGGCCCCAGCAGTGTTACAGCAGCCTTCCATGGGGTATATACAGCACCAGCCCCAGGTGGTATATTACAGCCCCAGCGGGTACTTACATAGCAGCAGCCCAGGGTATATACATTAGCAGCAGCCACAGGGTATATCATAGCAGCAAGCCCCAGGGGTATATACATAGGCAGCAGTATCTGGCACCAGGGGTAATATACATAGCAGCAGCCCCATGGGTATATACAATAGCAGCAGCCCCAGGGGTATATACATAGCAGCAGCCCAGGGGTATATACATAGCAGCAGCCCCAGGGGTATATACATAGCAGCAGCCCCAGGGGTTATAACATAGCAGCAGCCCCAGGGGTATATACATAGCAGCAAGCCCAGGGGTATATACATAGCAGCAGCCCACAGGGGTATTATACATAGCAGCAGCCCCAGGGGTATATACATAGCAGCAGCCCCAGGGGTATATACATAGCAGCAGCCCAGGGGTATATACATAGCAGCAGCCCACAGGGGTATATACATAGCAGCAGCCCCAGGGGTTAATACATAGCAGCAGCCCCAGGGGGTATATACATAGCAGCAGCCCCAGGGGTATAACATAGCAGCAGCCCCAGGGGTATATACATAGCAGCAGCCCCAGGGGGTATATTACATAGCAGCAGCCCAGGGGTATATACATAGCAGCAGCCCCAGGGGTATATACATAGCAGCAGCCCAGGGGTTATACATAGCAGCAGCCCCAGGGGTAATATACATAGCAGCAGCCCCAGGGGTTAATAACATAGCAGCAGCCCCAGGGGTATATACATAGCAGCAGCCCAGGGGTATATACATAGCAGCAGCCCCCAGGGGTATATACATAGCAGCAGCCCCAGGGGTATAAAATAGCAGCAGCCCCAGGGGTATATACATAGCAGCAGCCCAGGGTATATTACATAGCAGCAGCCACCAGGGGTATATACATAGCAGCAGCACCATGGGTATATAATAGCAGCAGCCCAGGGGTATTATACATAGCAGCAGCCCCAGGGGTATATACATAGCAGCAGCCCAGGGGTATAACTATAGCAGCAGCCCAGGGGGTATTCATAGCAGCAGCCCCAGGGGTATATACAGCAGCAGCCCAGGAGGTTCAAAAGCGAGCCCACTCAAGAAGGGCCCCTGTACCCTTTGCTCGGCAAAACCTGTAAAGTAAAATTATTATATTTATCACTGTCCTGTCGCCTCCGTCCCGCCGCTGCCGAACCCGCGCTCCTCGTCTTCATTCAGCGCTTCCGGCTTCCTGTGGTCGGCGCAGACAATGACGTCATTGCCTGCGACCACAGGAAGCCGGAAGAGAGACAGATGAAGCCGGGATCGCGGGTGTCGGCAGCAGGGCGGACGGCGGGCAAACAGGACAGTGATAAGTATAATGATTTTACTTTACAGGTTTGCCAAGCAAGGGGGGGGCCCTGGATCTTGATGGGGGGGGGCCTGTATACTGATGGGGGTGTCGGGCGGGCGGTATACTCGCATATAAGCCGAGGGGGGACTTTTCAGCCCAAATTTTGGGCTGAAAAACTCGGCTTATACGCGAGTATGTACGGTAATTTGTTTTTTTTGACACTTCAAAATACATACCAAAAACACATTTTATAGAGAATTAAGATAGTGTTTAATACCAAACACATTAAGAAATTAATAAAAAAAAAAAAAAAGAGTAATGTAAAGAATAAATGAACATTTAACATGGCATTTACTGTTCTAAAGACTCTTCTTGGTGTGGATGGTGACTAGGAGAGAGAGGGTTCCAGATTTTATTGTTTGGAAGGGGATTGAGAGGGTCACCCTTTATTATTGCAAAATTAGCAGCGAGGTCACATGTGCATGTCAATGAAAACCAATGCAACCAACAGAGACCGAGATAAATTTTTCATGGAAAAAATAAAATAAAATAAATCAACTAAAACCGAAACCAATGTCAACGAAAACTCAGATATTATTGTAGTTTACAAAGTAAAGTAAGACAGCGCCTCACCGGTTGGTATTATTCAAAGTGTCTTCTTTATTTCTGCCCCCAGACGAGCGACGTTTCGATCAAAGATCTTTATCAAGCATTATTGTAGTTTAGTTCATACTCAACACAGTGTAAAATATGTCCTTTAGGACATTTAGACCATGACTGTCCTGGTTAAAGTTAATCTAGGAAAATATGGCAGCGTTGTTCCTGGTCACCTGGTTGTGTACAGGAAAATGCAACCAGCCCATGCAATGAGCTACAAGTAAAAACAATCAACAACAAAAAAAAGGAGATTTTTGTGTACCCACCATAAAATCCTTTTCTTTTAGCCTCTAATTGGGGGACACAGGACCGTGTGTTAGGCTGCTGTCCACTAGGAGGCGAAACTAAGCAGAAAATGCAAGAGAGTTACAATGGCTCCTCCTCTGCAGTATACATCCCTGGAGCAGGCACAGCCTCACCAGTTTTGTGCTTAAAGCAGTAGGAGAAAATAACAAGGTTAACAACACAACAAAGCCTGGAAAAGGCAACAATGTAATAGCTCAAGAGCAACATAAGAACCTGAAAGGCCCAAAACAGGCAACAGGGTGGGTGCTGTGTCCCCCAATTAGAGGCTAAGAAAAAAGGATGTTACGGTGAGTACACAAAAATCTCCTTTTCTCCTTCGCCTCATTGGGGGACACAGAACCATGGGACATCCCAAAGCAGTCCTGGGTGGGAAGAACAATGGAACTTCAACCATAAAGACGCCTACAGGTGGGCTACTGCCGCCTGAAGGATGCACCTACCCAGGCTCGCATCTGCTTAAGACTGGGTGTGAACACTATAGTGTTTCGTAAACGTGTGTAAGCTCGACCAGGTGGCCGCCTTACACACTTGAGGAGCTGAGGCTTGGTGCCGAATGGCCCATGAAGCCCCCACGGCACGGGTAAAGTGTGCTCTGATACCAGCTGGAAGTGGCAAATTTTTTTATCCAGTATGCCTCCTGAATAGTGCACCTGATCCACCTAACCAGGGTTGCCTTAGAAGCCAACGTGCCTTTAAGGCTGCCTTCCGAAAGAATGAAAAGAGAGTCTGACTTCCTGAAAGGCGCAGTCCTGGACACGTAAATGCGAAGTGCCCTGACAAGGTCTAGAGTATGCAGAGCCCTTTCAATCCGGTGAACCGGTGCCAGGCAGAGGGATGGCAAGGAAATCTCCTCATTCAGGTGAAAAGAGGATATCACCTTCGGGAGAAAGGATGGAACTGGATGGAGTACCACCTTATCCTGATAAAACACGGCTTGCAAGAAAGCGCTGATAGCCCTGATACTCTGCGGAGAGAAGCGATTGCCACCAGGAAAACCACTTTTTGAGTGAGAAGGTGGAGAGAAATGCCTCTAAGAGGCTCAAAAGGCGGTTCTTGTAGTGCAGTTATGACTAGGTTAAGGTCCCATGCATCTAGTGGTCTGCTGTAAGGGGGAACTAGTCGAAAAACTCCCTGGAGAAAAGTCTTTACCTGTGGGTTGATGGCAAGGCGACACTGAAAAAGAACCGAAAGAGCAGAGACTTGGCCCTTAAGGCAACTTAGGGACATACCAGATTACAACCCTGACTGAAGGAAGCCGAGAACTAATCGGTAAGGAAAAGGGGAATGGAGAATAAGCTCAAGAGGACCACAAGGCAAGGAAAGCCTTCCAGGTGCGATGGTAGATCACAGCAGGGGAAAACCCTGCTTGGGTCAAAACCCAGGTCTCAAGAGCCACGCCGTCAAATTAAGCGTCCCTGAATTCTGATGGTATATCGGGCCCTGAGAGAGAAGGTCTGGACGGTGTGGGAGACACCAGGGAACGTCTGCCGTGAGCTGGACGAGATTGGCATACCATGCTCGTCTGGGCCAGTTTGGGGCTATAAGAATGACTGGAATGCCCTCCTGCTTGCTCTTCCGTACGAATCTGGGTATTCGAGGCAGAGGAGGGAATATGTAAAGAAGGTGGGATTGCGTCCAATCTTGAATTAAGGCGTCTGCTCCGAGAGATCGTGTGATCTGGCCACGAAGGCGGGAACCTTCGCGTTGAACCATGATGCCATCAGGTCCACGTCTGAGGTTCCCCAGCGATGGCATATTTGTTGGAAGACGTCGGGATGCCGGGACCACTCTCCTGAATCCATGCCTTGCCGACTGAGGAAGTCCGCTTCCCAGTTGTCCACTCCCGGGATGTGCACTGCCGATTACACAGATGCTGTCGATTCTGCCCATTGCAGAATGCGCTGGACTTCTTGCATTGCCTGGACACTGCGGGTTCCGCCCTGGGTGATTGACATATGCCACCGCCATGGCATTGTCCGACTGAATCCTGACATGGCTCCCTGCCAGGAAGCGATGAAAGGTATCCCTGATGAAGGTGCCAGGTGGGCACTGAAACGCGTAGGAGGAGAATAAAGAAGGTTTGGATTATAACTTTGCCTTGGGTCTTCCTTGATGATTCTGGTAGCGCGGACCGCAGCACACCTTCCTTCCCTGAATTTCTCGGTATAACCACTCGTGAGTGGAGCCGGTGGAGGTCCAGCAGCAGCCATCAGGATATTATCCTACATGTTTTCAAGCCAGTTGTGGGTCACACAACTGAAGTAGGTGAGTGGATTGCATTGTTCACCGCTGAAATTCCTAGTGTCTAGTGATAAGGGCACTATTGCGCCTCTTGTCCCCCTCCCCTCTCTCTTTTATAGGAAGCGATGAAAGGCCTTCAGTGCCAGGAATATGGCTCGGATCTCCAGGAGGTTGATGGTTTTGGACGATTCCGCTGGGGACCATGTTTCCTGTGCTCTGTGATGACGGTATACTGCTCCCCAACCCGTCAGGCTTGCGACGGTGGTGAGGACATTCCATTGAGCCGGTAGAAAGGACTTCCCCTGTGTGAGGGAAGCTGGTCTGAGCCACCAATGGAGGGAACATCTGGCTGTAGGCGACAGCCGAAACTTTCTGTCTAGGGAAAAAGGACTCTTGTTCCAGGACGTCAGTATTGCCAGTTGGAGAGGTCTGAGGTGAAGCTGGGCGAAAGGGACTGCTTCCATAGAGGCGACCATCCTGCCCAGGACCCTCATGGCAAAGCAAATTGACCGAGATGATGGAAGAAGGAGAGTGCGGACTCCTTGGCGGAGAGCCCATGCTCTTTCCTGGGGAAGGAGAACCAGACCCCTGGAGGTGTTGAACTGCATTCCCAGGAACATTAGCGACTGTCTCGGAACTGGTGATGTCTTTTGAAGGTTGACTAACCAGCCCAAGCGAATTAGGGCGTTTACTGTGATGGAAACACTCTGTTCGTAATCTCTGAGAGTAGGAGCTTTGATGAGCAGGTCGTCCAAGTATGAAAGGATGACTACTCCTCTTGAGTGAAGTATGGTCATGACTGCCGCCATGACTTTGGTGAACACCCTAGGAGCCGTGGCGAGTCCAAACGGAAGGGCCACAAACTGGTAGTGGACCTGGTTGATTGCAAATCGAAGGAATCTTTGGTGGGCCGATGATATTGGGATGTGGAGGCACGCATGTTGTGTATCGATGGAGGCAAGGAATTCACCCTCCTCCATGGACAATATGATGGAGCGAAGAGACTCCATGCGAAAATGACGTACGTGGACAAATTTGTTTAGTTGTTTTAGTTCCAGAATGGGCCGGACCGCACCTCCACTCTTGGGTACCACGAAAAGGTTCGAGTAGAACCCGTGGTAGCACTCAGCTGGCGTAACTGGTATAATAACTCCTGTCTGTAACAGGGAATCGACCGACTGGAAAAAAGCGCGAGCTTTGGATGGTGGTGTTGGAGGAGTCGACAGGAAAAACCGATTGGGTGGTTGGGAGTTGAACTCTATAGTGTAGCCGGAAGGCACCAGTTCTCTGACCCAGTAGTCGTCTATAGTGGCGAGCCAGACTTGATGAAAGCGTAAAAGTCGGCCACCTACTTGTAAGGTGCCTTCCGGAGGATTGGAGTCAGGAGGAAGAAAACCTATGGGATTTTGGATCCCTTAGGTTTGGACTGCAGAGAGTGAGACTGCCAGCTCGACCCAGATTTTTGCAAAGTCTGCGGACACTCCAAGCGTGGTGACTGGCTTGCCAGCCGGCGGTGGCCTCGATACAGACCAGCCAAGCGATTTACTAAAGGATCGGAATAGAGTTTGCGGTCGGCGGCTGAAGGGTTGTTTAAATTTACGTTGGGGAAGAGAAGTACTCTTGCCTCCTGTCGCGTCTGAGATTAGTTTGTCTAACTTCTCACCAAGGAGACAGCCACTAAGGTAGGGGAGGCATGGGAGAGACTTCTTCGAAGCTGCATCAGCCTTCCATTCCCTCAACCAAAGAGCGCGTCTGATTGATAGATTAGAGGTTGCTGCAGCAGCGCAATTTGCGGAGTCTAGAGCTGCATGCGTTAAGTAATCTGCAGTGAGAAATTTGAGCTGCTTGGACTAATAGAGCTGGATCAGCGTCTGAGGACCGTAAAGAAGTATGTAAGCAACCAGCCCAAGTCATAATGGCTTTGGCTGCCCAGACTGAGGCAAAAGCTGGTCCCAGGGAAGATCCTGAGGCCTCAAAGACAGATTTGGCCATCTGCTTTGCCCGACAGTCAGTTGAGTCTTTAATTGATGAACTGTCTGGTAGAGAGAGAAGCGTCTTTGCAGCTAGTCGAGAGATTGGGGGTCTACTTGGGGCGGATCCGCCCAATCTTGGGTGACCTTAGGCAAGAAAGGATAAGGCACTTTAAGAGTCTTGCGGTTGCCAAATCTTTTTACAGCGTGAAACTGATGTTTTTGTAGGATCTCCTGAAACTCAGGATGATCTGCAAAATATTTATGTGGTCTCCTGGCTCTTTTGAAAAAAACCTTATGTTTTGGGGCATCGCCGGTGGGTCTGAAACATCCAGAACTTGGTTGATGGATGTAATTAAGTCCTCAACCAGAGCCACCTTGTCGGGCGGATCTAGTTCCAGGGACGTATCAAAATCCAAATCTGAAGCAAGACATAGGGACCCTCAGACTGCTGGGAATCCTTGTGGTTTTTGTGGGATAGAAAGGCCCTAGAGCTGTGAGAGGACGCCGGAGAGGGAGTTCTCTGGACCCTCTTGCGCCCTGAATCAGAAGTAGATAGGATAGGGTCAGTAGACCGTCCTGGGTCCGAGGCTTCGCCCTGAGTGGTGGTTGGCTGAGCAGTGGAACAGGGGGGAGAACAAGTCTGCAGAGCCTGAAGCAATGTCGAGGAAAATTTTTAAATAGACTGCAACATAGATTGAGACATAATAATGGCCCATTCTGGCGCAGTATCAGGTGCACTGTAGATGCCAGGGCAATGGTGGGTTCTGTCACCGTATTTATGGTGCATTTCTGGCAATGTGGAGAAGTGCATCCAGCAGGGAGAAAAGCTTTACAAGCAGTGCAAGTAGCATAATAGCATTAAATGCCTTGGTGTCCCTCTTGCTCTTAGAGCCAGACATTGTGAATAGATCACTTGTGTTGAAACACCTTGGATTACCAGCAGAGTGGATCTCTTGTATTGAGATCCTGTGTTAATCAGAGGGTGCCTGTGCAGACAAGTGCAGGGACAGAACTAAGAAGATGCCTCTGCAGAGGTCTTACCATCAAAGCGCTTCCCAGTAGCAGCCCACCATCTCTGTCTCCCCCGGAGAGCTGAGGCGCCGATAGCAGGAAGATCCCCACGTGCTGCGTAATGGCGAGCGAGGGAGAGGAAAAAAGAGGTGTAGCAGCGAAAAAGGCGCGCTTCCTGAGCGGAAAGGCGCTCTAGTGACCGCTCCGCCCCCGCTATGACGCGTGTCAGCGTTATCTGGAAGGCGGAACAGGGGCAGTGTATGGGAGGCGGATTATGTGCTAGGCCCGAAGCTGGGCCTCGCTTAGAAAAGGGCCCCGAAAACGGTGGAGGTCAAGCGCGGAGGTGCAGTCAGGAGACCGGAATGGACCCGGACCCCACCAGACTCTTGAGGCCGGGTCCTCCCTGTAATAAAGCAGCAGTACCGTCACCGGGGCCAATGCTGTGCCTTGAACTAAGCGAAGGCAAATGTGCTGCTGTCATCTATGCTTGCAGTGTAGAGGAGCCGATGTGCTGCTGGTACCTGCGCTGGGAGCATGTAGGATAATGCGGTGCCCAGTATTTTAGTGCAGCCGATTTGTGCTGCTGGTACCTTTGGTGCCTCAACTTAAAAAAACCCCAAGGGTGATTAGGGGGACGTCTGCTGGCAGTCTTTTGTCCAGGGTCGCAGAAACTTGCTGAAGGTGACGTAGAGCCTCAACTTCAACCCATGAAGAAGGTGGATGTTATGCTGGGATATCTCAACTTCAACCCAGCACACCAACAGTGGGATGCTGAGGAAGGAAGACTGCATATGTAAGGAATTCTCAACTTCAACCCAGCGCCCCAACAATGGGGAGCCGAGGAAGGAGCATGCCGGGGGTCACACCGGACCCACTTTTCTTGTTGTAAAAAAAAAAAAAATGTAAAAATAGATAATAAAAATTAGAAGTAAAAATATATATAGGTGTGCCTCCTAACGACACTAAGCAAAAACTGGTGAGGCAGTGTCTGCTCCAGGGGTGTATACTGCAGAGGAGAAGCCACTGTAACTCTTTTGCTGATTCTGGGTTAGTGTCACCTCCTAGTGGACAGCAGCATAACACCCACGGTCCTGTGTCCCCCAATGAGGCAAGGAGAAAAAACGTACAACAACACTGCGATCCCTCAATTCTCTGGCTTGGTGTGGATACCAGGAGCCAGACCTCAGTGATTAAAACATGTTGGTTTATCATAGGGATTAAGGCAGTGTCAAGCAAGAAAAGATTATCCTTCTAAAAAAGATGTAAGTAAACGTATAATTCAGACCTGGTTTCCAGTCTCCCATTTCGGACTGCTGCAATAATCAGACTCCACACTTGATAAACATAACCGGGACTGACTGCTAGTGCTGGACGTTCCTACCCGTGCCCTGAACTTCAGAAGGTTGGGTGTCAGACATTTCACTGGCATGCTAGGGCTGGAGGTGTTTATGTCAGGACCTAAAAAAAAAAAAGGAAAGAACGAGTGGTCCTGAGGCGAATACTCACAGGAATATATCTTTATACAGATTTTTAAGAAAAGGGTCATTCCCATCATTAAAATATTTTATCCATCAATAAAGGATAGGGGCAATGTGTGTTTCGGTGAGGGGCTGAAACCTGGGACTCCTTACTGATGAAATGGAGCAACAGCTGCACTCTGCTTTCTCCATAGTCTACAGAGACTTAATGGCGCATCGAAGCACGTGACCATCATCCTCTTCCAAAAGGGCAATTTAAAGCCCAGTTTTTGGGAGTGATTGTTTTCCCAGTAGTTGAACCAGCACAGATCCATAAGTAATCATCTATACCTGTGATAGGCGATGACTATGTACAGTGAGTCCATAAAAGACTAAATACGACTAACATATCACAGGCTCAGGCTGCCATATTGCCCCCCATGCTTTACACTGCAAAAATGCAGAATGGGTAGAAAATTGAACAGAAATACACTAGCAATGCAGATAAAGGTCTCCAGTACACTGAAGCCAGTGACTAAATTATAATATCGCTATAAATTACAAACCACTTACATGATATTAGGAGCTTTCCGGCTTTCCCGAATTTTCTTTATTTCTCATTAATAGAGGAGTGGAGTTGCTCTGAGACAGTTCAGTAAACGTTGGGGTCATGGAGGGAGCCGGCCCTGCACCTTATTGCGGACTGGAGAATTCTGTAATGAAGGAAACGTGAAAGGTTAATCAAAAATAGAAAGACACAAAAGAGAGAATGAGACCCCTTATTGTACTCCAACACATCATAGTAAAAATGTCATTAAAAATATTATGTTTGATGTCTGCAGCGCAATGTGTCTCCAGAGTTACAGATGATAAACAAAACCTGTGTAATCTGGGCCTGCGGTGGTACCCGATTTCCAGAGTAAGGTCATGTGAACATTGTGATATTGACAGCATAGGTTGATGTGCTGCCAAGAACTATCACTTTTAAGCAAGCTTAATAATCATTTCCCCCAGCGGATGAGCAATTTTTCTTGCTCAAATGATTGACAGCTGGTATAAAATGACCAATTATCGGAAATGAGTGATCCTAGGAACTCACGGTAATATTGCTAGGCAATTTCACTGGCAATTTGCTGTTGCAGTGAAATCATGGACACAATGTTCCATTTGTACACAGCAACAAAATAGAACAATGTGTCCATGATTTCACTGCAACCAGCAAATTGCCAGGGAAATTGCCTAGCAATATTGCCGCGTGTGACGGTACCTTAAGTGTACCCAAATTGCTTTGTGTTTTTGTTTTTTTTTAAACACACAACATAATTTAATATGAGCACATGCACTATGGTAATATCATTGCTATTCCTTGTATAAAGCAAATCTGTCAACAGGTTTTTATTATGTAATCTGAAAGCAGCATGATGTAGGGGGCAAATGCCCAGATTTCCAGCAATGTGTTACTAGGCTTTTTGTTTGTGCTTGGATTTTGGGCTGCTTGCTTTTCGTGGATCTTCATTTTGCTTGCATTACATTGCAATATCGCAGCATACAGCGATCTTTGGCCAGGCAACCTGTGTTGCAGGTAAATACACTGTATCTGACTGTCAGGCCATCTTCCATGCTCAGGTGCTCAGTGCTTGTAACGAGCAATCAGATGCTTAGATGGGGGTAACTTGAGTACGGGTATAATGGAAGTAAATGGGGAACTCAAGCATTTTTCTGAAGCATCTTCATGAAAAATGCTTGAGTTCCGCATTGTTTTTTTTTTTTTTAACTCGTTACTCGAGTTGCGCCCATCCGACTGCTCATTATGAGTACCGAGCACTCGAGCATGGTAGAGCTCAGTCATCACTAATGATAACCTTTTTGATCATTACCGACCATTTTCTAATTAGTTATAGAAATGTCTTTTAGGTGAGTACTTACAAATCCCAAAGAACTTATAAGGGAGAGCACTTGTCCCGGAGTGCGGAAGTAGTCTTGCTTTGGTTTGGCCATTGAAGGAGTTGTAAGAATGTCGATCATATTAATCTCTTATAAATAATAGAAAAAAAATATATAAAAGAATAAAATGCCTATATTATACAGAAATAACACAAATATCCCCCCTCTTCCTCTGTATAAAACCATAAGGCCACATATACATGTTTGGTGAGTTTTTTTTACCTCAATATCTGTAAGGCCACGTGCACATGTTGAGTTTTTGGTGAGATTTTTACCTCAGGATTTGTAGCCAAAACCAGGAGTAGAACATTCAGAGGAAAAGTATAATAGAAACCCGTCACCACTTCTGGATTTATCACCCACTCTTGGTTTTGAAATACTGAGGTAAAAAAAAACTCGCCAAATACCCAACATGTCACCGTGGCCTTATAAAACCTCACCTGATCCTTTACACCTCGTGTACAAGTTGAATATTTGGGGAGTTTTTTACCTCAGTATCTGTCAGGCCACATGCACATGTTGAGTATTTGGTGAGTTTTTTTACCTCAGGATTTGTAGCCAAAAACCAGGAGTGAAACAAATACTGAGGTAATAAAACTCACCAAACAATTAACATGTATACATGGGCCTAAAAGAATACATGGTGTAGTCATGAACCCATCCATTGGTGACAAATGAAAATGGGCCCAAGGCTGAGTTGTCATGAATTTGTAAATTCTTGGGTTGGTCACATCGTTAAATTGCTGATGTGTCCTTGTCCTTGGTACAGAGCCTGAGGGTGTCAATTGGCACAATAATGAATGTAATTTACCTCAGGATTTGTAGCCAAAACCAGGAGTGGGTGATAAAAACAGGTCACCACTTCTGTATTTATCACACTTTTCCTCTGATTGTTCCACTCCTCATTTTGACTACAAATCCTGAGGAAAAAACTCACCAAATACTCAACTTTAGCACGTGGCTTTATGGCTCCAGAGATATTTGTCTTTTAAACCACGTTACACATTGAGTATTTGGTGAGTTTTTTTACCTCAGAATTTGTAAGACAAAACCAGGAGTGGGTGATAAATACAGAAGTGCTGCAGGTGTTTCTATTATACTTTTCCTCTGATTGTTCCACTCCTGGTTTTGGCTACGAATACTGAGGTAAAAAGTCACCAAATACTCAGTGTGTGCAGGTGGCCTAAAAGCTTATATAAATTCTATGTTGCTTTGCAAAAAGCCTCACAACCTTATGCAATATTGATATATAACCATGAGTCACCCTGTGCACACAAGTCCAGACACGATAGTGTACGGGTCCTTCTGCTATCTGACCTGCAGGGCTATGGAAGAAAGTCTGAACCTACTATGTGCCCTCATGTATCTATATCAGCCCAGGAGACAAGGTCAAAGAAGAAGTGCTGGTGGAGACAAAGATTCTGCAGGCTGATAACAGGGAACAACAGATAATATAAGTTTATAGGAGGATCACAGCATTCTCAGTTTCGGTCACCGCCATGACACAGTAATATGAGGCATTGTGGCACGTGGAAACTAACCTCGTTTTAGAGTGACCTTAGAAAGTCCAAAGTCTGTCAGCTTAATGTGACCCTCGTTAGTTATAAGCATGTTATCCGGTTTAAGGTCCCTGTATATAAAGAAAAAAAAAAAACAAACAAACACAATGAAGAATGTGGAATTATTCAGATTAACATGGATTATGTGAACAAGAACAAAACTCCTGCAGAAATTTACCAGGAGGAACGCAATGTGCTACACAAAAACTGCAATGTGGCTTCTGGTCACAGCACAGATCAGAAAATCTTAAAGCATCACTTGTGTTTTTTTTTTTTTTTTTTTTCAGTGCTGGAGTGACGCTTTAAATCTAAATGTCTGCCCATAGTTTTATGCTTACCCTCAGGCTGCTTCATCGTTTTTTTGTACAGCTCACACGGGGCCATCTTGTGCCCATAGCTTTGGATGGGCCAGAAGTCAGAAGTTACATTACAAGAGCTCAATGCATCTCTATAGGGAGCCAGAACGTGGCTCTCATAGACTTGTATTAAAGAGTGACCTCCGACACGCTTTATTAAACACTTGTGCTGCTCACGGGTCATAAAATAAAAGGAGACGTTACTAGTATGAGACATGTAGGACAGGAGAGCAGGTTGTCAGTCATTACATGTCTCACACTGGTAACACCCAATTTCATTTTCTCGGGGAGATCTATGTCCGGCCCATACCCTTAACAGCATATTTAAGCTGCCTTAGATTTGCAGATGCCTCCGCAGCGTTTTGCAGGGCATCTGCAAGCATCTGCATGCAGACGGCAGCCCCTATGTTTATAATGGAGCGCACGGCGGTCTGCAGATGCTTGCAGACCGCCGTGCGCTCCCATTGCCCGCCAGATGTGATCTGTGCGCATGCGTATGCCTGCACACAAATCACACACTCCCGCCCGCACCAGGGACACGACATGTTGCGTCCCTGGTGCGGGCGGGAGTGTGTGATTTGTGCGCAGGCGTCCGCCTGCGCACAGATCACATATGGCGGGCAATGGGAGTGCACGGCGGTCTGCAAGCATCTGCAGACCGCCGTGCGCTCCATTATAAACATAGGGGCTGCCGCTGCATGCAGATGCTTGCAGATGCCTCCGCAAAACGCTGCGGAGGCATCTGCAAATCTGAAGGCAGCCTTACACATTAAGATAAACATGGATCTCTCTGGAATAAGACATCGAATCACAGATATCAAGGCATCATTTTATTGAGGTTACTATGACCTATATGTCCATATAGACAGCTGAGGAGAGTTGATCCCACTGACAGATTTCCTTTAATAAAGCGGAGGAGCACAAGTTCAACCTTCATTCCAGTCAGACTCTGCAAAGCCCCATACTCAGAAATGACAGAGTACCAATAGTCAAAATTGTAATAATGGTCTTTACCTATGAATTATTCCATGTCTGTGTAAGTAGTCAAGGGCCAAAGCAACCTCCGAAATGTACTTTACCGCCATATCCTCATCAAAGTAACCGTAGATGTGCAAGAGAGACTTCACATCTCCTCCAATGAGGTACTCCATTATCTGGTAAAAGAATGCTGTTATTAGACATGGATCCATATGATGTTATGTATTAAAGGGGTTGCCTGGTCTAAACTGATAATTCTGCACTCACCATGTGACTGCAGACTTATCAGTCCTCCCAGTAGACGTACAATGCACTGTGAGGATTCACCGGTTTCTCAGCCGGAAACAGACTGCAGTTATGTGATATACATGTTTCTGGCAACAACATGACTAGTGGCTACGGCCTAGCTCAATACAAGTGTATGGAGCAGGCATGTCTGACTAGTGGGAGCGGCCTTGCCCCATACACTTGTATTTAGTGAGGCCGCCCCCACTAGTTGCGTTCTGATTGGGAACATGCATATTGCATAATTGTGGTCCGTTCCCAGCTTAGAAAATGCTGATTTCTCGCTGTTCACAGTGTGTCCGCTGAGAGGATTGATAAGTCTGCAGTCACACAGTCAGACAGAGTGACTGCATATTTATCAGTTTTAGACCAGAAAACCCATTTAAAAAGGAAAAAAACTAAACAAAGGAAAAAAGGAGATTATTGTGTACTCACCGTAAAATCCTTTTCTCTTAGCCTCTAATTGGGGGACACAGGATGATGGGTTATGCTATTCTGCCACTAGGAGGCGACACTAAGCAATTGAAAGAGAAGCACAGTGGCTCCTCCCCAGCAGTATATAACCCCCTGACTGACATAGTCTAGCCAGTTTTGTGCTAAAGCAGTAAGAGGAATAACGACATAGGCCGGTAAGGCAACCAGGAACTTAAAAACAAGAAAACATCAAACACAACAAGGCCAACTGGCCACAGAGAGGGTACTGTGTCCCCCAATTAGAGGCTAAGAGAAAAGGATTTTTACGGTGAGTAAACAAAAATCTCCTTTTCTCCTTCACCTCATTGGGGGACACATGACGATGGGACGTCCCAAAGCAGTCCCTGGGTGGGAAAAAAACATCCACATTCTGAAATGGCAGCCTACAGGTGAGCAGGCGCTGCCTGTAGAATGAGTCTACCCAGACTCGCATCTGCCGAGGCCTGAGTATCAACACAATAGTGTTTTGCAAAAGTGTGAAGACTGGACTATGTGGCAGCTTTGCACACCTGCTCAGCCGTACCCTGGTGCCGAATAGCCCAGGAAGCACCCACCGCGCGAGTGGAGTGAGCACTCAACCCCGACGGAATGGGCAAATTGTATAGGGAATAAGCTTCCTGAATGGCAAGCTTAATCCACCTGGCAAGAGTGGCCTTGAATGCGGCCATCCCTTTACGGTGCCCTTCTGGAAGGACGAAATGGGAGTCCGACTTCCTGAAAGGTGCTGTCCTGGAGACATAAATCCGGAGAGCACGGACCAGATCCAGGGTGTGCAGAGCCTTTTCAATGTGGTCCACCGGAGGCGAACAGAAGGACGGGAGACAAATGTCCTCGTTCAAATGGAAAGGGGAAACCACCTTGGGAAGAAAGAACGGCACCGGACGCAGCACCACCTTATCCTGGTGAAACGTGAGGAAAGGTGCCTTGTAGGAAAGTGCCGCCAGTTCTGATACCCTCCGAATGGAGGTGATCGCCACGAGAAAAAACACCTTATGAGAAAGAAGGTGTAGCAAGACTTCCCTGAGAGGCGCCAAGGGCGGCTTCTGAAGCACCTCCAGGACCAGATTTCGGTCCCAGGCCTCTAAGGGCCTCCGATACGGTGGAACAATCCGAGAGACACCATGCAAGAAAGTACGAACCTAGGGTCTCGTGGCCAATCGGCGCTGAAAAAGCATGGACAGAGCTGAAACTTGCCCTTTGAGAGAGCCTAGAGAAAGGCCCTTATCCAGCCCATATTGAAGAAAACCTAGGATCGCTGGAAGCGAAAAACGCAAGGGCGGAAGATCTCCAGAGTCACATCAGTCCTGTGGTATATACGGGCGGCAACAGGTTTTCTCGCGCAGACCATAGTGCGCTCAACCTCTTCCGAAAATCCCACCAGAGTCACAATTCGGGCCTCAAGAGCCACGCCATCAAACAAAGGGCCCCCGAGTTCTGATGACAAAATGGGCCCTGGGAGAGAAGATCCGGACGGTCTGGCAGACGCCAGGGGACGTCTGCGGCGAGCTGCACGAGATCGGCGTACTACGGTCTCCTGGGCCAATCTGGGGCCACTAGAATCACTGGGACGTGCTCCAATCTGATCTTCTGAACCACTCTGGGAATGAGGGCCAGAGGAAGGAAGATGTAAGGAAGACGAACATGTGTCCAAGTCTGGACCAGAGGGTCCAATCCCAGGGCTCGCGGGAGCGGCCAAAAAAGTTCAGAACTTGCGCATTCATTCGCGACGCCATGGAGGTCCACATCTGGAGTCCTGGAGCGACTGCAGATCTGGCGGAATACTTTTGGATGGAGAGCCCATTCTCCCGAGGCAATGCCATTAAGGCTGAGGAAGTCCACAGCCCAATTGTCGATCCCCGGTATGTGAACTGCCAAGAGAACAGCTCCAGAGGACTTGGCCCAGCGGAGGATAGGTTCCACCTCCTGCATAGTTGACTTGCTGCGGGTTCCGCCCTGATAGTTGACATATGCCATAACTGTGGCATTGCAAGAGAAAAGAAAGAGAAAGGGGAGCAATAGTGCGGTTACCAGGGGGCTTTTTTTTATAAATAAAGGTCTGTTGAAAAACCATCCCAGTGCCTGCTGCTTTTGTGCCTGAGCGCCTCCAATTAGACCGCTTATAGTTTTTACCTTCTATAACTGTGGCATTGTCCGACTTAATGCGGATGTGACAGCCTGTCAGGAGACTATGAAATCTTTTCAATGCCAAGTAAATGGCCCAAATCTCCAGGAGATTTATGGGCAGAGAAGACTCCATTGGGGTCCACCGACCCTGGGCTGTGTGATGGGGAAAAACCGCTCCCCAGCCGAGGAGACTGGGATCGGTGGTCAGCAGTCCCACCGGGCCGGCAGAAAGCATGTCCCCCGAGAGAGAGATGACGGGATCAGCCACCATCGGAGAGAGTGCCTCGTTGCCGCCGACGGACGGAATGTCCAGTGCAGGGTGAACGGGCTGCGATTCCAGGCCGATAGCAGGGCCAGCTGAAGTGGCCGGAGATGTAGCTGGGCAAATGGTACTGCGTCCATTGCCGCCACCATCTTTCCCAAGACTCGCATTGCAAACCGGAGGGAGTGCAGGAGGGGCTGAAGAAGTGTCCGAACTGCACAGCGCAGAGCATGAGCCTTGTCCTGGGGGAGAAGCACAAGTCCCTGAGACGTGTTCAGAACCATCCATAGGAGTGTGAGCTTGTGGCTCGGAGTTGGTGAAGATTTTGGTAGGTTGAGAAGCCATCCTAGGCGCGTGACAGTGTCTACCGTGACGCGGACATTGTCCTCGCAGTCCCCGAAAAACTGACCCTTGTTCAACAGGTCGTCCAGGTAGGGGAGAACAGACTCCCTGTGAATGCAGGATGGTCACGACAGCCGCCATGACCTTGGTGAAAACTCGCAGGGCAGTCGCCAATCTGAGAGGAAGAGCAACAAACTGGTAATGGTCCACGTAGACTGCAAAGTGCAGGAACCTCTGATGTGCCTCGGATATCGGGATATGTAGGTAAGCGTCCCAGATATCGATGGAAGCGAGTAACTCCCCCTGTTGCATGGACGAGATGACAGAACGAAAAGATTCCATCCGAAAGTGCCGGGTCCGAACAAACTTGTTGAGTCGTTTCAAATCGAGAATGGAACGGGAAGAGCCGTCCTTCTTGGGCACGATAAAGATTTTAATGTATTCCCTGGAACCACTCGTTCTGAGGTACTGGGACAATGACTTCCGCTCGCCAGAGGGAGTCGATGGCCTGAAAGAATGCGCGCACCTTTGCCAGCGTTCCCAGGGGTTTGGAAGGGAAGAATCTTCTGGGGGGGGGTGAATGTGAAACTTGATGCTGTAGGGTTTCTGCTGAGGAAGAGAGGTACTCTTACCTCCCGTAGCGTCTGAGATTAGCTTATCAAGCTTTTCCCCAAAGAGACGCCCGCCTAGATAGGGCATGCTAGTGAGAGACTTCTTTGAGGCTGAATCCGCCTTCCACTCTCGAAGCCAGAGGGTTCAGCAAATCCCAATGCCGTTTGAAACCGCCACCGCATTAGAATTGGCCACATCAATAGAGGCGTGAACCAAGAAATCCCCTACTACAGAAATCGGAGCGGCCAGATCCAACAACTCCGGATCTGAATCCCGGTGATGTAAGGCGGAATGCAAATCACCTGCCCAGGTCACAATGGCCTTAGCCACCCTCATGGAGGTGAAGGAGGGGGATGGGGACAAGCCTGAAACCTCAAACACCGATTTTGACAAGTGTTCCAGCTCACGGTCGGTGGCATCCTTGATAGACGTGCCATCAGGCAGAGAGAGCAGAGTCTTTGAGGCCAAACGGGACACTGGAAAGTCCACCTGCGGAGGGTCTGCCCAGGCTTGTGATACCACTGGCAAGAAGGGGTAACGGGCCTCGATTGCCTTACGATTACCAAAACGTTTATCAGGCTGGGACCAATGTCTCTGCAGAACCTCCTGAATCTCAGGGTTGTCTGAGAAGAATTTTTGAGTTCTCTTGGGTCTCTTGAAGGAGACCACGTGGTCTGAGGGTGCGACCGGGGCTGGGTCAGCCACCATGGCAAGAGTATCAGAGGAGGCCGAATCAAAGTGAGCCTCCTGTTCCGGATCCGAATCAGGATCACGGAGCTCACCAGACGAGCGCGAGTCAGTGGACATGCTCCTTGTAGGTGAGGCACGAGAACGCTGTGATGGTGCCGTGGAGGAGCTCTTGCGGAGCCTCTTCCTACCAGAATCATGGAAGAGAGGGGAGGTACGAGCTTGTCCCCGAAGATGTGTCTCCTCGCGATCGGCAAGGTCGTCCAAGTCGGTCTGAGGTGCAGGATGAAGATCGGGGCTGTAGAGCCTGGATCAGTGTCTCAAAGTAGCTACAAAGATTGGCTCACGGATTGCGATAACGCAACCGCTCATTCGGGGGTAGCAGGGCCACTAGAGGACGTATCCTCACCAGCAGGGGCTTGCATAGAGGCAGAGGCACAGGCCTGGCAGAGTGTAGTAGAACAACGGCTGGGCAGAGCCGTTTTACATGCAGTGCAAGAGGCATAATACACAGCAAAGACCTTTGGTGCCTTCTTGTTCTTATTGCCTGACATAATGGCAAAATTCCCCCTGCTACACACAGTAGAAGTATACACTGCTGGATGTATAACACAAACAGCCAGGTTAGGGCTACAGCCAAAATAATGTTTTGCCGCTGAGCACACAAACAGACAGATTAGGGCTGCAGCAGAAACAACAGATTGCTGCTGTGCCCTGTCACCTGGAAATGACAGCAAGCGTAGTGCTGGCCCAGGAACCTGTGTCCCCCTGCAGAGCTCAGACTGTGCCCACACGGAAGGTCCCTCTGCTGCAGAAAATGGCGCCCGTACCAGAGAAAAAGCACCAGAAATCAGGCTTGGAGCGGGAAAATGCTAGGCCACGCCCCCAAGTGAAGCAGACACCCGGATGGGACACAAGGCAGAGGGGCCAGCCGGAGGCGTTCCTGGGCGGGCCGCATCATCACCGGGGGCGGAAAGAAGGCGGAGTGCGCTGTGTAGGGCCGAAGCTGGGGCCTAAATTAATGCAGTAAGCCGCCGGCCGAAAGGGGTCTGGCGCGGAGCACACCGTGCGGAGTGCGGCAGGTACAGGAGGCTACAGGGGGGCCGGGAAGCAAACGCGGTGCAGTACCTTGTGACCGCTCTCATCCCTGATCCCCCATAAAGGGCAGGGGAGCGCGGACCATCCATCCCAGGGCATCATGTGCAGAGGGCTCCATCCCATTCTTCTATATGCTGAAGGAGCCAGGGCCCGAGGGAGAACTTCTGCAACCCAGACTCCCAACTGTGGGGTCTGGGGAGGGATGCTGCAGTGAACCAGCCATCAACCTGCAAACCAGAGTCCCAACTGTGGGGTCTGGAGAGGGATGCCGCAGCGGTCCATGACACAGGCAACAACCCAGAGTCCCAACTGTGGGGTCTGGGGAACATTACAGGTATCTTGAAGAAAATAACAAACAGTGTCTTGCCTCCTAAGACACTAAGCAAAAAACTGGCTAGACTATGTCAGTCAGGGGGTTATATACTGCTGGGGAGGAGCCACTGTGCTTCTCTTGCAATTGCTTAGTGTCGCCTCCTAGTGGCAGAATAGCATAACTCATTATCCTGTGTTCCCCAATGAGGCGAAGGAGAAATGTTTAATATATGCTTGATTCCGCCTGGAATAAAGAGATGTCCTCTCCCCATTCATTTGCATGGCACTTCTAAAAACTGTAGAGGAAGCCTGTAACCATTAGACTACTGGGGTTATTCCTAGAATTTAAAGTTATCTCCCATTCATAAGACATAGGATAAATTACTGATTACTCAGGGTCAAATAACTGGGATTCCAGCTATCACAGGAAAGGGGCCAGGATCTGCAGAGCCCAGGCTTGATTCAGGGCTCTATCCCATGTTATCAGTAAGGCTGGTTTCACACTGGTGTTTTTAACCATCAGTGTGAATTCGTCACAAATGATGCACCTGCATCAGTTTTTGGCCCCACTGACTTTCAATGGGGTTGCATGCACTTGCGGGTGCATCCAGTTGTGCACGGTTCCCCCAGATTCAGGTGGATGCAGTTATCCACAGATTTTTCACAGAGACAAAAATCTGCATCTTGTTTTGATTTTCGCCTCCATAACCAAAACCATGAATACCTGCATCCACCCGGATCCGGGGCAATGCAGATAGATTTTAAATATGGCTCTATTGAGCCTGGATTCGTGGGACTCAAGATCCCGCTGTGCCCGGATCCAGGTTTTAGAACTGTGCCTGCCCAGAATGCAGTCCCCCTAGGGGGCATGTCTTCAAGGCCCAGATCCAGGAAGAACAGGTAATCAACTGGAAGCAACTGTTTGCTCACGCACCAGAATTATTTTTGATCAATGAGCCTGGATCAGTGTTACCACCGATGTGGGTGCATCCAGTTGCATCATTGAGGGGGATTTTGGGAGAATCCGGGGGCATGCAGGAAAATCCTGCATGCCCCAAATTCCAAAAAACGCTAGTGTGAAACTAGCCTTACTTATTCTTTATATTATAGAGGATAACTTTGAGTTCTGGGAGTATCAATTTAACAAGACTCATACAGCCCACAAAAAGCTTAAAAAATAAAAAAGGGGAGAAGGTAAAACCAAGTCCAGCATATGTATCCACAAATAGAAAACCCAAAAAGAAAAAAATCTGGTACATCATAAAAGGGTAGACTTTATTCCATTGAGGCTGGCTTCACACTACGGTGTGATCCGATCCGGGGCTGTCCCGTGTAAACCAGACAGCCCCGGACAGGTTTTTGGCCCCATAGTAGCCTATGGGGCTGGATGGAGCCGGATGGCAGCTCTCTGCCATCCGGTTTCTTCACTGCGGTGGAATCTGGGAGAATACGGATTATTCTCTCCGGACATAAAACTGCTGCTTGCAACATTTTTGTGTCAGGTGAGAATAATCTCCCCAATTTGCCGGATCCCGGATAATCCGGCGCTTCCTAACATGGGAGCCTATGGGGCTGGACTGCCCCGGATCGGGAGGATCCGGGAACCGGACACTGGCGGCTGCACGCCGCTGTTCTCTCAGGACCGCGGCTTGCTCCCTGCAAGCCGTGGTCCTGAATCATTAGCAGCTGCGGTTGCATCCGACTTCACACAGGACCAGAGGGCACATTTGGCCCTCCGGTCCTGTGTGCTGATCCGGTCCGGGGCTGTCAGGTTCATGCCTGACAGCCCCGGACCGGACCACACCGTGGTGTGAAGCCAGCCTAAGAAAATAATTGCAAAAACAGACAGAAAACAGGAATGTGGCTCACACGTTTCGAGGCTCCATGCCTATTAGTCATGTAGCTTCGAAACGCGTAAACCGCTACTATAGAGGATTTCCATCTTCTGTCAGTTTCCAGTTTTTGCAGTGATTTTTAGTGTCTGCCCTTTATGGTTCAGGATTTCTCTTTTAGGATTTTCTATTTACGTGGAACATTGTTATCCGGAGCACTCAGGGGACAGGTGAGCCGGACTCTTTTCTATTTATGTATCCACAAACACATACGGTAATGCAGGGGAAGGGGTAGTCAGTAATCTCCCTGTAGGAGAGCTAATCAGAGCAAGGAGATTATGCTCAGAGGAAAGCTCCTACAATGAGGAGGCTACTAACATTTGTAAAAGTCTAACTGATAGGGGATATAAGCCGCACTGTCTGAACAGAGCCCTAAATAAAGTACAAAGCCGAACCAGACAAAATCTGCTAAAGGATAAAGTGGGTAATGAGAAAGGAAAAACTGAGGTTTTACTTACTTTTTCCACAAATTATAGCGTGGATTATAATAAAATTGTGCATGTGTTTCGACCAGAGCTGGGGTGCATGAGGTACTCGGTCACCGGGGCTTCTGTGTGGGATGTCACGGGTGGTCGGTATCCCCGGTGCCGTGCCCTGGCGAACAATTATACCAGGTGTTGATGGTAAACGGTGGGGGTAAAAGGGGTTATTTACAGGGGAACGTGACGCCACCTGTAGAGTCCGGTAAGGTGGTACCGGCGCTGCCAGCCGGCCGCTGAGGTGATGGAGGGGGCAGCAGTGTGTGGTACAGCTCCCCACAGGTGGAGCTTTACCTCAGGGCAGCTATGATGGTGGTGAGACGGTGAGGGAGGACAGTGATGGTAAATGGTGGTGCAGTTCTTACCCGTCTGCTGTTGATGTTGATGATGTTAAGTCTTTTGAGCTGCGGCAGGAAGAATAACAGAAACCAATTCTTGTTTAACTTTGCTTTACTCGGTACCGGCTGATGACATAACAATACACGGTACAGTTTGGTTTAGGGTGCTGTTACCAACTCAGGATTTCTCTTAAGGAGTCTTTAGATGTTCTTTCTCTGTCTTTCAGGGTTTCTATTCTCTTTCTAGATCTTTCTGTCTTTCCCACCTTTGAAGAGCTCACCCGCCAGTCCTGCAGTCTGTATCTAGTAGGCTTAATTTGACTATTACCGGTCCAAATGGGAACAGCAGGAACGCACAAGTTTCCCACCTGACACCGGGTTTCAGTCTTTCCTCACTAGTGTAGGACCGTCTTTTGGGCATGAGGGGTGAGGTACCTTTGTGGGGCTGTCAGCAACCCGGTCCTGTTGGGCCTGCAGCTCGTCGGTTTCGCAGTCAGGGCTGAACTCCTGGCTGCCTCGGTAGTCCGTGTCACCTGTGAACCCTCAACATGACCAGCTGGTTCCTACCAGTCTAGGTCCGTTGCCATCTGTCCTGGGCCCCCTCATAAAGATGGGGTACCCTCCACTCAGCTGAGCCGCCAGGCGTGACCACACTGTCTGCCTTCCCAAGCCGTCTGAGGTAAATTCTTAACTGTCACTCTGCTCTATCCTAAGCTCCGCCCACCACCTGTGGAACCTACCATATAGTTAGTTTCCCCTACACTAAGTGGTGCGGTCCTAAGTGAGTGCTAAAAATAGACTCCATAAGATTTAAATCGTAACCTGGCAATTTACAAGGAAAAACACATCTTATATTCAAGTGTAATACCATTCTGTGGCGCATACCCGCAGGGGCGCCACACATGCATTAAAAAGAACTTTACCTATTTTAAACCAAGATCCTATCCTATGTAAGATCATTAAAGAAGGATACAGATGTGTTCCAAAAAAGGCTCTGAGTATCGGCAACATAATATCACCCTCAGAATTTAGAAGTAACATAAAACAACCAACATGGCTAAAAACAGTGGGTACCGTATATACTCGTGTATAAGCCGACCCGTGTATAAGCCGACCCCCCTACTTTTGCCCCCAAAACCTGGGAAAATCTATTGACTCGCGTATAAGCCGAGGGTGGACCCCAGCACAGGTATACAGCCCCCAGCAGTGGTATACAGGCCCCAGCAGTATAATATACAGCAGCCCCCAGTGGTATATACAGCAGCCCCAGTGGTATTGCAGCCCCTATATACAGCAGCCCCAGTGGTATTGCAGCCCCAGTGGTGTATACAGCAGCCCCTATATACAGCAGCCCCAGTGGTATTGCAGCCCCAGTGGTATTGCAGCCCCTATATACAGCAGCCCCAGTGGTATTGCAGCCCCAGTAATGCAGGGCCCCTATATACAGCAGCCCCAGTGGTATTGCAGCCCCTATATACAGCAGCCCCAGTGGTATTGCAGCCCCAGTGGTGTATACAGCAGCCCGTATATACAGCAGCCCCAGTGGTATTGCAGCCCCAGTGGTATTGCAGCCCCTATATACAGCAGCCCCAGTGGTATTGCAGCCCCAGTGGTATTGCAGCCCCTATATACAGCAGCCCCAGTGGTATTGCAGCCCCTATATATAGCAGCCCCAGTGGTATTGCAGCCTCAGTGGTATTGCAGCCCCTATATACAGCAGCCCCAGTGGTATTGCAGCCCCAGTGGTGTATACAGCAGCCCCTATATACAGCAGCCCCAGTGGTATTGCAGCCCCAGTGGTATTGCAGCCCCTATATACAGCAGCCCCAGTGGTATTGCAGCCCCAGTGGTAGTATACAGCCCCTGTATACAGCAGCCCCAGTGGTATTGCAGCCCCAGTGGTACTGCAGCCCCTATATACAGCAGCCCCAGTGGTATTGCAGCCCCAGTGGTAGTATACAGCCCCTATATACAGCAGCCCCAGTGGTATTGCAGCCCCAGTGGTAGTATACAGCCCCTGTATACAGCAGCCCCAGTGGTATTGCAGCCCCAGTGGTAGTATACAGCCCCTGTATACAGCAGCCCCAGTGGTATTGCAGCCCCAGTGGTAGTATACAGCCCCTGTATACAGCAGCCCCAGTGGTATTGCAGCCCCAGTGGTACTGCAGCCCCTATATACAGCAGCCCCAGTGGTATTGCAGCCCCAGTGGTAGTATACAGCCCCTGTATACAGCAGCCCCAGTGGTATTGCAGCCCCAGTGGTACTGCAGCCCCTATATACAGCAGCCCCAGTGGTATTGCAGCCCCAGTGTAGTATCCAGCAGCCCCGGTAGTAATAAACAGCCCCCCCTCCTTATCACGTCCCCCCCAGGCTGCGGCAGCTGTCAAAATAACAAACACTGTATACATCACCTTCCGACGCAGCTCTGCGCTCCTCCGGTCCTGTGCCCTCCGCTCGCCGGCTTCTTCTTCCTTGATGTGCCGACTTCTGTGACCGCGCGCAGGAAATGACGTCATCTCCTGCGCCCGGTCACATGACACCGGCACATCAAGGAAGAAGAAGCCGGCGAGCGGAGGGCACAGGACCGGAGGAGCGGAGAGCTGCGTCGGAAGGTGATGTATACAGTGTTTGTTATTTTAACAGCTGCCGCAGCCTGGGGGGGACGTGATAAGGAGGGGGGGCTGTTTATTACTACCGGGGGAGCCATATTAAGGAGGGGGGCTGTGCAGTGCAATATGCACGGCATCCCCCCGCCGCTGATGGACGGGGGATGCCGTGCATATTCATTGCACTAATGAGGCGGCCCCACGTGACCGCATGCGGTCACCGCGGCCCCCTCCTGCCTCCTCCAGCCCCCGGTCACAGCCCCCCCCCCCACACAGCATACCGTATGACCCGTGTATAAGCCGAGGGGGGGACTTTTCAGCCCAATTTTTGGGCTGAAAAACTCGGCTTATACACGAGTATATACGGTAATTATCGCTGTGGCGGAACAAGATGCAGTTTGTGCAGGCATATGGATGAAACTAAGTTGTTTATGAATAGGGTTACAAAACAGCAATATAGCATCCGTGCCTATATACGGTAAATTGCAATACAACCAATGTAGTATATATGGCATCATGCACAATATGTGCCAAGGACTACATTGGATGTACAACCAGACCAATGAAAAAAAAAAAAAAAAAAAAAAAAAAAAAAAGATTAATGTATATTTAACCTGTAGCCCAACACAAATATAACTGTGTGACTAAAGCAGATTGGCTCCTATAATTAAATGAAAAAACAAAGTAGGAGGTCTTCAACCTACGTCATGAGTAGAATATGTTTCACATGTGTGTAATTATGTGTGTCTCTGAATGTTTAAAAAGGAAATTTTGTCATTGTGATTTTATGCTGCTGACGAAGGACTATGTCCGAAACATGTTCAGCGTCTTGCTGGGGCTGTGGTCCCATGATATGATCATTTTATTTGTGTTATGCACTAAAAAATAAAACACAAATATTGAAGAATTTGGTCCGGTGCCGGATTTTCCTTTTATCACTAAACACATACGGTACATGTATTAAAGGGGCAGAAAGTTGTCTGAATGACCAGCAATGTAATGCTAGAAAAAGTCATTGTTGGGTAAAACAAGTATTGAGCGCTGTGATTTTTATTATTGTTCCAGGGAAGACACGAGGCTCCAGATCTCCAGCAGCGTCTGGCCTCGTTCTCTACATCAGTGACATGGAGGTCCCAGAGCTTACAGTCTGGATATTTACACCGAATTAAAGGAAATTACCGTACTTGGCATCAGAACAAATATGTAATGTATTTACAAAGTTACTCAACATTTATGATGAACGGTGTAAAAAGTGAATATGCTCCAATATGAGCTGGTGCGAATCAATTTCAAGGACAGATCAGTAAATTGTGGCTGTCAGACCAGAGCCTGAGAACGGCCTCCAACCTCGGGCAGCCGCAGCTCTTGTTTTAATTAAAATGAATCTGTCAGCAGGTTTTAGCTGCCGCATATGACATCAACATAATGTAGACAAAGAGATTGTGAATCCAATGATGTATCACGTTGGTTACTGGCTGCAGCTGTACTCAAACAATCAAAGAACTTAGTTTTAGAGGCACAGCAGAGCTGAGAGAGCTGCCCCCGCTCACACCAGGCTCTCTATAGAGAGTGTACATGGGGGGGGAGGGGAAAGCATGTTGAACTGCACTTGACAAAGTAGTCCTGTAATGGTAATCACCAGGTGATAAAGCGATTAGTTTAAGTAAACAATTGCACAGACTAATAAGAGAAGCAATTGCTTTTAGTTTTTTAACCCTTACAGCATACTATATCAGCTTACATAGCAAAAACTTGCTGATGAGTCCCTTTATGTGACATCATACAAGGCCGGCTAATCAACACAAAAGTTGTTCTCAGGGACAGGGCTCCCATCCAACGGTCACAGATTATGGACCCGATGGCTGGATCGGGTCCTAAAATACATTAGCTACAGTTCTAATACCTTGTTTAATATAGGAAAAAAAAAAAAAAAAGTTTAAAGAGACGGATGAGCAGTAATATTCCAATGTGTAATGACGATGAATACTACCCTAGTTATTTTTTTACATAGAGTAAACCCTTTATGCGCACGTGCCGTAGAGCAGATGATAGACAGCGATGGGAGCAGTGAGGCCTCCGGGCACTTACCAGGTAGATATTGTTGGCCGACTGCAGGGAGTAATATAAATGTACAATAAAAGGGCTTTTACTTAAGGCGAGCGCGTCCCTCTCTGCTTGAACCTGATGCACCATGTTCTTATTAATCATATCAGCTTTCTTCACCACCTGGAAAAAAGAAAACCAAATTACTAAAAAAAAAAAAAAAAAAAAAAAAAAACCCACCACATTATTAAGGTAGAAATACTACATTGGCTCTAATGGCGGGTTTTCAAATGTCAGCTACAGGGTACAAGTGCTCTATGGAGCCACTATCCGAACAGAAGAACTGCACGTCTGTGGAGCCGCCATCCGAACAGAAGAACTGCACGTCTATGGAGCCGCCATCCGAACAGAAGAACTGCACGTCTATGGAGCCGCCATCCGAACAGAAGAACTGCACGTCTATGGAGCCGCCATCCGAACAGAAGAACTGCACGTCTATGGAGCCGCCATCCGAACAGAAGAACTGCACGTCTATGGAGCCGCCATCCGAACAGAAGAACTGCACGTCTATGGAGCCGCCATCCGAACAGAAGAACTGCACGTGCTGGCTTAGGGCTCGTGGAAACGACCTATTTTCAGGCTGAGGGCAATTTGATAAAATATGGGATCGCACTCAGACACATGTTAATCTATGGGGCCGTGCATAGATCCGATTTACTTCTGCATTCACAGGTTTCTCAGAGATGGAGAAGATGCAAAAATATGTTTTTCTCCATCGGCTCCATTGTGTCAGACTGTGAAGGTCCGATTTTTTCCACGGGCCCCGTGACTTCTATGGCGACGGGCGAGTGTGATCCAATTGATGGAAACAACTTGGACTTGCTGTGACTTTTTCCTTGGACTTCTGCACGGCCCCACAGAATAACATTGGTCCAAATGTGATCCGATGTTTGGTCTGATCACACTGAGGCGGCCGTCACACGCATCAATTTCTTGAACGATATCGCTTAAGCGAGCTGCTTTTTGATCGCTTAAGCGATATCGTTTGTGCATCGCTGCGTGTAATCAAGCGATTTTACAATGTAAAATCGCTTGATTGTTTGATCGCAGATTTGTGAGCCGGAGCTCAAATCAAGCGATAATTGCTGAATCAATCTGCCTCATCGTGGTGTGTGACACCACGATGAACGATCTCCCAGCGGCAGAGCCTATGCTGGGAGATGGTATCTATGGTAAACGTCGGGTTACTAAGCGCCATGCGGTGCCTAGTAACCCGATGTGTACCATGGTTACCAGCGATCTCGCTGCTCCACATCGCTGGTGAGTCTGTCTGTGCGACAGCTCACCAGTGATGTGAACGATATTGTTAGCGATCGCGCGTGCATGAGATCGCTAACAATATCGCTCACAAGATTGAAGCATGTGACGGCTGCCTCAGACAGAACATACGGTCATCTTCGTAAACCTTTAGTGCAATTCAAAGTTTTGCAACACTTCCAGCTGAAGCACAATTTTTATTTGCTGCTCTTGGACTTGTAAATTGCATAGGGTCTTGCCACCTAAGTCTCTGCCACACAATAAGGACCGCACTGCAAATACCTGAGGAGCAGAGGAAATACAGGTGCAGTTTTAAGGGGAATCTGTCAGCTGGTTTTTGCTACCTCATCTAAAAGCAACATAATGTAGGCCAAGAAACCCTAAATCCAACTATGTTTAAGGGCCACGTCACACACACAGATATCTGTGCAGATATTGTTCACAGATCGCTGGTTGCAGTGAAATCATGGACACATTGCTCCATTTGTATACGGCCACAACATGGAACAATGTGTCCATGATTTCACTGCAACCAGTGATCTGCGAACAATATCTGCACAATTATCTGTGTGTGTGACTTGACCCTAACTTAGATTACTGGGTGCAGCCATTTTCACACAAAGTTTTGAGAATTAGCCATGTAGCAGAGCTGAGAGATATGCCCCCGCCAACACCAGACTCTGTATATACAAACTCTATAAACTGAACTGCTAATCACACAGAGAGCGAGCCGGACTTTGACTCACAGCATTGCCGAGTCCTGTAATAATAAGCTATTGGTGCTAAAACAAACATTCCAGGTAAACAACAACACAGGGGGACTACCATGGTTGAAATCTGTGTGTTAACCCTTATGGTCTTCAGAATACGTAGCAAAAACCTGTCGACAGATTCCCTTTAGGCCGGCTTCACACCACGGCACAATCTGATCCGAAGCTGTCAGGGATGAACCTGACAGCCCCGGACCGGATCATCACACAGAACCGGAGGGCTAATATGCCCTCCAGTCCGGTGTGCAGCCGGATCCCTCTAATTGCAGCCGCTGATTTCTCAAGATCGCCGCGATCTTGAGAAATCAGGGAGCTAGCCACGGCCCTGAAATTACAGCAGCGTGCAGCCACCGCTGTCCGGTTCCTGGATCCTCCCGGATCGGGGCAATCTGGCCCCATAGACTCTCATGTTAGGGAGTGCCGGTTTGCCCTGGATCTGGGAGGATCCGATTTGGGGAGATTTTTCTCCCTGGACACAAAAATGCTGCATATTCCATTTTTGTGACCGGAATGAAAAATCCAATTCCTCCCGGATACATGGAGACCAGATGGCAGGGAGCTGCCATCCGGCTCCATAGGGTACTATGGGGCCAAAATCCAGTCTGGGGCTGTCCGGTTTACACCAGACAGCCCCAGATCGGATTGTGCAATGGTGTGAAGCCAGCCTTAATGGGTTTGTGTTCGCGCTCTGAAAAACAAAACAAAAACCCTACAGATCAGGCTTGTACATTAAAAATGGATGTCCGAATGAGGCCTTGGACAAAACAGTGTTTGGGTCAGTTTTATTTCATTTTATGTGCTGGGACATCTCTTAGTGTATACCACTAATCATAATCCAGCCATCATCCCACATTATAGCAAAACATATTTTTCCTTCAATGAAAAATTACTCTGAAACTTAACATTAAAATAATATCCCCGAAGTACACCCCTCGGTCATACATCCATTGAATATTGTAGAGTATATGGGTGCCCAATGCTATTGCATCGGGAGGGCAGTGATGTCACAATAGGGGCGGGCACTGTGACCATAATTCCTCCCTGTTCACTCCCTTCCTCCCCCCTGTGCTGTCTTCTCCCCTCTGTGCGCTCTCCTTTGACCTGTCTCCCCAATGTGTGCGGTCTTTCTTACCCCTAGTGCACTCTTCCCCATGTGCTGTCTCTCTCCCCCTACTCTGTCTCCTTTCAACTGTCTCCCCCCTGTGCACTTACCCCCTGTGGGCTTTCACTTCCCCATGCTGTCGTCTCTTCCTTGTGCGCTCTCTCCTTTGAGTCGTCTCCTCCTTGTGCGCTCTCTCCTTTGAGCTGTCTCTTCCTTGTGCCTTCTCTCCTTTGAGCTGTCTCTTCCTTGTGCGCCCTCTCCTTTGAGCTGTCTCTTCCTTGTGCGCCCTCTCCTTTGAGCTGTCTCTTCCTTGTGCGCTCTCTCCTTTGAGTTGTCTCTTCCTTGTGCGCTCTCTCCTTTGAAATGTTCCCTCCCTCTGCACTCTTCTCCCCTCATGTGAACGTATATTTGAGCTCATTTGTCCAAAGATACCAGCTGCACAACCATGTGCACTTACTCATATGGCCGCCATCTTTGTGTACCCAGGTGTTCCTAGATGGCGGCCGCCTGATTAAGGCTGGCTTCACACTACGTTTTTTGTGACCCTGTTCTGTTCGTTTTTGAAACAAACAGAACAGGATCGTTTTTGCCTCTCATGTATCCCTATGATGCTGGATAGGCCAAATTTGGACATCCGGTTTTGTGTATTCAGTCACGGATTCGTTTGTGACCTGTTTTTCACCGATCCCAAAAATGAAGTGTGCAGCATTTTTGGGCTCCAGTGACAAAACTGGACAGAAACTAATCTGGTCCAAGACACTAATCATGGGGGCCTAGGTGCCAGATCCAGAAAAAAACAGAATCGTTTCACGGATCTGGTTCCAGGGTACAGAGCATGTTCAGAACAAAAGCACTGCTCTGTACCCTTGGTACATGTGTGTAATTTCACTTTAGCAGTGTATCTATATACACTGCTAAAGTGAAATCAAGGCAATGGATTGTTAAAAATAATACATTCTCACCTATCCGATGACTCTGAGTGTCCCGTGATGAATCCATCTCCGAAGGCAAAAGGACCTGTGCATCACCTGACCGGGAAGGGGCAACCCGATCAGCTGATACGTCACATGACAGCATCAGTGTGGTTTAAATCTTAAAAACCGCGTTGATGCGGTTATGTGACTCATCAGCTGATCGGGTTGCTCCACCCCTTCCTAGTCAGCTGATGCACAGGTCCTTTTGCCTTCGGAGATAAATTCATCGCTGGACACTTGGAGTCGGCGGATAGGAGAGAATTTATTATTTTATTTTTAACCATCCATTGACTTAATTCCACTTTAGCAGTGTAGATACACTGCTAAAGTGAAAGTAGCAGCACTGGCAGCACTTGTCTGGCTCAGCTCCCCGCTGCTCTTTCTGTGTCCGGATCCCGGACCCGAACACAGAAGTGGCATCCCGAGTTGCAAATACAGTGCTGTCCGTTCCTGCTCGTGGGTTCCTTCAAAAAAACAGGATCCCATGAACAGGAAAAAAGACGTAGTGTGAAGACAGCCTAAGTGCGCATGCGCGTGCTGGGTATGCGCACTTACTGAGGCGCATCATACGCGCACAATCAGTAGTGACAGATGGGACAGTGCCATTAAGTAGATATGTTCAATTCTGCATCGTTTTCACTATCTTTTTCCACCAATTCTTAGGCCCTGTGCCATGCTGCTGATTTTGCCTCATTTCTTGCTGCAGAAAAGATGCAAATTTGTGTAAAATCCGCAACTCATCAACGTGCCAACCAAGTCTATGGGAACTCTGAAGTGTTGTGCCCATGCTGTGTTTTTTCTGCTGTGGAAATGGTTCAGAATTTGCTACAGAAAAACCTGCATCTTGTCAGTTCTTGCAGCAGATTTCCCCCATAGACTTGGTTTCTAATGTGTGTAAAACACAGAATCTCTCTCTCCGGATATGAAATTTTCAATGTTTCTGACCTGGAGGAAAAGTCACTAATAAAAACGTAGCCAAAATACGCAGGTTTTCCGCATGCAAATTGTTAAAAAAAAAAAAAAAAAAAAAAAAACACTGAGTAATTTGCTGCGTTTTTCAAAAACATGTTGTGAATTTGGTAATACTCAGTGTTGGTACATAGGGTACCGTCACACACAGAGATATATTGCATGCAACTCACTGGTTGCAGTGAAATCATGGACACATTATTACATTTGTACACAGCCACAAAATAGAATAATGTGTCCATGATTTCACTGCAACCAGTGAGTTGCATGCAATATATCTGTGTGTGACAGTACCCATAAGGTGCTGTCACACAGCACGATCTGGCCAGCGATGTCGGAAGCGATGCGCGGGTGCCCGCTCGCTTCCGACATCGCTGGCCAGCTGTCACACAGCATCGCTGAAGCCGGCGATGTCGCAGCGACGCGGGCGGTGACATCGCTCGCTGGGCTGGGCTCATTGCTCCATTTTGTGGCTGTGTACAATGGAGCAATGTGTTCATGATTTCACTGCAACCAGAGATTTGTTCAGAAGTTGGACACAGAAGTTGGTGTGTGTAAAGCGGCCCTAAGGCCCCTTTCACATCAGCTGTTTTTTTTTTTTTTTCAAATTGCGTCAGATTTACCGCATCTGCCGCCTAATGGTCACACTTGCAAGCAAGCCGCATGCATTGTCTATGGGGCGTGCATCAGGTGCAGTATTGCCGTGGTTTCGGCACTTGCGGCCACTAAAAAAAAAAAAAAAACCGCTGGTGACTGCGTGTTTTTTTTTTTCCGTCCGTAACTGCCGGATCGCGGCAATACTGCACCTGATGCACGCCCCAGAGACAATGCATGCGGCTTGCTTGCAAGTGTGACCATTAAGCGGCAGATGCGGTAAATCTGACGCAATTTGAAAAAAAAAAAAAAACAGCTGATGTGAAAGGGGCCTTAGGGCCGCTTTACACACACCAACTTCTGTGTCCAACTTCTGAACAAATCTCTGGTTGCAGTGAAATCATGAACACATTGCTCCATTGTACACAGCCACAAAATGGAGCAATGTGTCCATGATTTCACTGCAACCAGCAAGTTGGTCAGAAGTTGTACACAGAAGTTGGTGTGTGTAAGGGCCCTTTCACATCAGCGTTTTTTGAAATTTGCGGCAGATGCGGTGAAAAAAACGCATCTGCCGCAATTACCGCATACCGGCTGCACTGGCGGCGCGGTTGCGGTAAACGCCATGCAAAGTATAGGCGTACTTGCGGCAGGTGCGGCAAGTGCGGTTTTGCACTTGCGGCAGGTGCGGCCGCGAAAAAAACCGTGGTCAGCCGCGGTTTTTTTCGCGGCCGCACCTGCAAAACTGCACTTGCCGCAAGTACGCCTATACTTTGCATGGCGTTTACCGCAACCGCGCCGCAAGTGCAG
Organism: Allobates femoralis; assembly: GCA_033576535.1. Classification (NCBI taxonomy): domain Eukaryota; kingdom Metazoa; phylum Chordata; class Amphibia; order Anura; family Aromobatidae; genus Allobates; species Allobates femoralis. The sequence continues at coordinate 530,641,875 of JARQOC010000005.1, read as the reverse complement.
CCGGTATGCGGTAATTGCGGCAGATGCGTTTTTTTCACCGCATCTGCCGCAAATTTCAAAAAACGCTGATGTGAAAGGGCCTTAAAGCGGCCCTAACTCTGTAATGAGTCATCGCTGTTGCTGGTGTCTTCCCCGCCTCCAGCCCTCTCTTATTCAGCCTCCTGTATATGTCATCCCTTAGGGTACCTTTACACACGGCTACATTTGTAGCTTGTCACCAGGTAACTTACTGGTTGCAGTGAAATCATGGATACATGATTCCATTTGTACACAGCAACAAGATAGAACCATGTATCCATGATTTCACTGCAACCAGTAAGTTACCTGGTGACAAGCTACAAATGTAGCCGTGTGTAAAGGTACCCTGAGGGCTGGAGGAGGGGAGGACACCAGCAACAGCAATATCACATACAAGAGGCTGAACAAGAGAGGGCTGGAGGTGGCACACAGATGTCACCAGGGAGCAGCGATGACTCATTACTGAGTAAGTCCCTCCGGACTCCTTATCTGTACACTTTATAAAGTCTTTTTAACAGCTCACAGGGGGGGATAAAAACATGGGGGAGCCCTTCCCTGAATGAAGCTGACACGCTGCAATCAGTTTCCCAAGCCCCAAGGGGAAGGGGGGGTTAGGGGGTGGGTTGAAGGGGATTGGGGGGAGTGACAGGTCCTCTTTAAGGTGATAACCTGCTGATCGCTGGGAGTCCAGGCTGGCATTGATGCACCGAAGTCAGGTCCTGGTTGGGGCACACACTCACAAACCTATCTATTCAGCGTGCATGGGAAATAGCAAAGTGCTAAATTTGGATTTCTCCAGTCGGACCCTCCTCCGGGGTGGGGACACCCCCCCGAGCAGCAGTCGGACCCTCCTCCGGGGTGGGGACACCCCCCCGAGCAGCAGTCGGACCCTCCTCCGGGGTGGGGACACCCCCCCCGAGCAGCAGTCGGACCCTCCTCCGGGGTGGGGACACCCCCCCCCGAGCAGCAGTCGGACCCTCCTCCGGGGTGGGGACACCCCCCCCGAGCAGCAGTCGGACCCTCCTCCGGGGTGGGGACACCCCCCCCCCGAGCAGCAGTCGGACCCTCCTCCGGGGGGGGGACACCCCCCCCGAGCAGCAGTCGGACCCTCCTCCGGGGTGGGGACACCCCCCCCGAGCAGCAGTCGGACCCTCCTCCGGGGTGGGGACACCCCCCCCGAGCAGCAGTCGGACCCTCCTCCGGGGTGGGGACACCCCCCCCGAGCAGCAGTCGGACCCTCCTCCGGGGTGGGGACACCCCCCCCCCGAGCAGCAGTCGGACCCTCCTCCGGGGTGGGGACACCCCCCCCCGAGCAGCAGTCGGACCCTCCTCCGGGGTGGGGACACCCCCCCCGAGCAGCAGTCGGACCCTCCTCCGGGGTGGGGACACCCCCCCGAGCAGCAGTCGGACCCTCCTCCGGGGTGGGGAAACCCCCCCGAGCAGCAGTCGGACCCTCCTCCGGGGTGGGGACCCCCCCAGCAGCAGTCAGACCCTCCTCCGGGGGACTACCCCAGCAGTCGGACCCTCCCCCGACCCCCCCAGTAGTCGGACTCTCCTCTGGGGTGGGGACCCCCCCAAGCAGCAGTCGGACCCTCCTCTGGGGTGGGGACCCCCCCAAGCAGCAGTCGGACCCTCCTCTGGGGTGGGGACCCCCCCAAGCAGCAGTGGGACCCTCCTCCGGGGTGGGGACCCCCTCCCCAGTGATAATGGCTTTATTAGCGCCGCTCCCCTTCGGTTTTCCAGTGATCCAAGGGATCTTCAAACAAAACTACAGGTCCACCATGCTCTGCCATCCTGGAGCCGCCGCAGGGCATGCTGGGAGCAGCCATCACACGCACTATAAGTGTCAGCGCGCCCTGCCACATTGCGCCTCACCTTCACGGCGAACAGTTTGCTGTTGATCTTCTTACGAGCCAGATAAACCTTCCCGAAGGCCCCGCGGCTGATCGGCTTCACTATGGAAAAGTCCTCGATGGACGGCGGCTGCGGCACAGAGAACCTCTTCTCCCCGCACACGGGCCGCCCCTGCCCCGCCGGCTCCGGGGCCCCCATGACCCCCATGTTCTCCGGCCGCTCTATGGTCTATGTGCCCGCACACACAGCACCTCGGCGCCGCCGCTACAGTTTGAACAGAAGACACGCCTCCTCGTACGTCACTAACGTTTCCCTCCAATAACGGTCTAGCACTGTGGCCAGAACGGACAATATTGACCAATCAGAGTACAGAGGTCTTTTTAACCACGCCTCTATGGGCATTTAACTAGACACACGGCGGCCATGTTTCCTCAGGGTAGCCGCCCACATGTTTGTTTTTAAAACTTGGATAAGTTCGTACTTGTCATATGACTGATCTCCACCGAGAGCTGAGGAGCAGCCTGTCACTGTCAGGGGAGCCTCTGTCACCGTCAGGGAACCTCTGTCACCGCTAGGGGAGCCTCTGCCACCGTCAGGGGAGCCTCTGTCACCGCTAGGGAGCCTCTGTCACCGTCAGGGAGCCTCTGTCACCGTCAGGGGAGCCTCTGTCACCGTCAGGGGAGCCTCTGTCCCCTCTAGGGGAGCCTCTGTCACCGTCAGGGAGCCTCTGTCACCGTCAGGGGAGCCTCTGTCACCGTCAGGGAGCCTCTGTCACCGTCAGGGAGCCTCTGTCACCGTCAGGGGAGCCTCTGTCCCCTCTAGGGGAGCCTCTGTCACCGTCAGGGAACCTCTGCCACCGTCAGGGGAGCCTCTGTCACCGTCAGGGGAGCCTCTGTCACTGTCAGGGGAGCCTCTGTCACCGTCAAGGGAGCCTCTGTCACCTCTAGGGGAGCCTCTGTCACCGTCAGGGAGCCTCTGTCACCGTCAGGGGAGCCTCTGTCACCGTCAGGGGAACCTCCGCCACCGTCAGGGGAGCCTCTGTCACCGCCAGGGAGCCTCTGTCACCGTCAGGAGGCCTCTGTCACCGTCAGGGGAGCCTCTGTCACCGTCAGGGAGCCTCTGTCACCGTCAGGGGAGCCTCTGTCACCGTCAGGGAGCCTATGCCACCGCTAGGGAGCCTCTGTCACCGCTAGGGGAGCCTCTGTCACCGCCAGGGAGCCTCTGTCACCGCTAGGGGAGCCTCTGTCACCATCAGGGAGCCTCTGTCACCGCCAGGGTAGCCTCTGTCACCGTCAGGGTAGCCTCTGTCACCGTCAGGGTAGCCTCTGTCACCATCAGGGTAGCCTCTGTCACCTCTAGGGGAGCCTCTGTCGCCGTCAGGGGAACCTCTGCCACCGTCAGGGAGCCTCTGTCACTTCTAGGGGAGCCTCTGTCACCGTCAGGGGAGCCTCTGTCACCTCTAGGGGAGCCTCTCACCGTCAGGGAACCTCTGCCACCGTCAGGGGAGCCTCTGTCACCGTCAGGGGAGCCTCTGTCACCGTCAGGGAGCCTCTGTCACCTCTAGGGGAGCCTCTGTCACCGTCAGGGAACCTCTGTCACCGTCAGGGAACCTCTGCCACCGTCAGGGGAGCCTCTGTCACCGCTAGGGAGCCTATGCCACCGCTAGGGAGCCTCTGTCACCGCTAGGGGAGCCTCTGTCACCGCCAGGGAGCCTCTGTCACCGCTAGGGGAGCCTCTGTCACCATCAGGGAGCCTCTGTCACCGCCAGGGTAGCCTCTGTCACCGCCAGGGTAGCCTCTGTCACCGTCAGGGTAGCCTCTGTCACCGTCAGGGTAGCCTCTGTCACCTCTAGGGGAGCCTCTGTCGCCGTCAGGGGAACCTCTGCCACCGTCAGGGAGCCTCTGTCACTTCTAGGGGAGCCTCTGTCACCGTCAGGGGAGCCTCTGTCACCTCTAGGGGAGCCTCTCACCGTCAGGGAACCTCTGCCACCGTCAGGGGAGCCTCTGTCACCGTCAGGGGAGCCTCTGTCACCGTCAGGGAGCCTCTGTCACCTCTAGGGGAGCCTCTGTCACCGTCAGGGAACCTCTGTCACCGTCAGGGAACCTCTGCCACCGTCAGGGGAGCCTCTGCCACCTCTAGGGGAGCCTCTGTCACCTCTAGGGGAGCCTCTGTCACCGTCAGGGAGCCTCCGTCAGGGGAGCCTCTGTCACCGTCAGAGAGCCTCTGTCACCGTCAGGGGAGCCTCTGTCACCGTCAGGGGAGCCTCCGCCACCATCAGGGAGCCTCTGTCATCGCTAGGGGAGCCTCTGTCACCGTCAGGGGAGCCTCTGTCACCATTAGGGAACCTCTGCCACCGTCAGGGGAGCCTCTGTCACCGTCAGGGTAGCCTCTGTCACCTCTAGGGGAGCCTCTGTCACCGTCAGGGGAACCTCTGCCACCATCAGGGAGCCTCTGTCACTTCTAGGGGAGCCTCTGTCACCGTCAGGGGAGCCTCTGTCACCGTCAGGTGAGCCTCTGTCACCTCTAGGGGAGCCTCTCACCGTCAGGGAACCTCTGCCACCGTCAGGGGAGCCTCTGTCACCGTCAGGGGAGCCTCTGTCACCGTCAGGGAGCCTCTGTCACCTCTAGGGGAGCCTCTGTCACCTCTAGGGGAGCCTCTGTCACCGTCAGGGAACCTCTGTCATCGCTAGGGGAGCCTCTGTCACCGTCAGGGGAGCCTCTGTCACCATTAGGGAACCTCTGCCACCGTCAGGGGAGCCTCTGTCACCGTCAGGGAGCCTCTGTCACCTCTAGGGGAGCCTCTGTCACCGTCAGGGAGCCTCTGTCACCGTCAGGGGAGCCTCTGTCACCGTCAGGGGAGCCTCCGCCACCATCAGGGAGCCTCTGTCACCTCTAGGGGAGCCTCTGTCACCTCTAAGGGAGCCTCTGTCACCGTCATGGAGCCTCTGTCACCGTCAGGGGAGCCTCTGTCACCATCAGGGAGCCTCTGTCACCGCTAGGGGAGCCTCTGTCACCGCTAGGGGAGCCTCTGTCACCGTCAGGGAACCTCTGCCACCGTCAGGGGAGCCTCTGTCACCGTCAGGGGAGCCTCTGTCACCGTCAGGGAGCCTCTGTCACCTCTAGGGGAGCCTCTGTCACCGTCAGGGAGCCTCTGTCACCTCTAGGGGAGCCTCTGTCACAGTCGGGGAGCCTCTGTCACCGTCAGGGGAGCCTCTGTCACCGTCAGGGGAACCTCTGCCACCATCAGGGAGCCTCTGTCAACTCTAGGGGAGCCTCTGTCACCGTCAGGGGAGCCTCTGTCACCGTCAGGGGAGCCTCTGTCACCGTCGGGGAGCCTCTGTCACCGTCAGGGGAGCCTCTGTCACCGTCAGGGGAACCTCTGCCACCATCAGGGAGCCTCTGTCAACTCTAGGGGAGCCTCTGTCACCGTCAGGGGAGCCTCTGTCACCGTCAGGGAGCCTCTGTCACCGTCAGGGGAACCTCCGCCACCATCAGGGAGCCTCTGTCACCGCTAGGGGAGCCTCTGTCACCGTCAGGGAGCCTCTGTCAACTCTAGGGGAGCCTCTGTCACCGTCAGGGGAGCCTCTGTCACCGTCAGGGAGCCTCTGTCACCGTCAGGGGAACCTCCGCCACCATCAGGGAGCCTCTGTCACCGCTAGGGGAGCCTCTGTCGCCGTCAGGGAGCCTCTGTCACCGTCAGGGGAGCCTCTGTCACTGTCAGGGGAGCCTCTGTCACCGTCAGGGGGCCTCTGTCACCGTCAGGGGAGCCTCTGTCACCGCTAGGGGAGCCTCTGTCACCGTCAGGGAGCCTCTGTGACTGTCAGGGGAGCCTTTGCCACCGTCAGGGGAACCTCCGCTTATAGTCCAGGGAATTGTTTATATAACTATTCCTTATGGATTTTGTTTTCTAACCAAATCCATCTTATTCTATCCCCAGTAATGAAAAGAGTGCTGCTGCCGGGAACTCTGATTACCCCAAACCCGGTACTTGTAGGTCCTGTGCCTCACAGCACAACCTTTAACTGCAGCCCCCTGGGCCATCCTATAGGGCAGGGGCATGCATAGTAATCATGGGACCGGCCCCATAGCAGAGTATCTAGTTCTACCTCCCCCTCCCAAAATAAAAAGTAATAATAATATTCGTCTGGGTCAGACAAGAACATATCTCATGACTTTGCAGCCCTTATGTAGTAATTATCCTCCCATTGAAGTGTGGCACCCTGCTATTACAGGTAGCCACAGGACCACCTATGGCATGGATGGATTTCCACAACAGGTAACCCGCATACACACAACACCTTCCACCACAGAACAGTAGGGGAAGCTCCACTTGCTGCCTTTAGGCAAGATCCCCTATAAATACTGGTGCTGGGGGCGGAGTTAGCTAGAATGTGCAGTCGCTAGGAGAACTGTGAAGATATCCTGGTGTGTCGGAGCCGTGCTAGGCCCGAGCCAGATGACCAGCCTAGCCAGTGTGAGGGCCTGCGACTGAGGTCAAAGGCAAGGCTTATGGAGTAGAGAAGCAGACTGGGGGCAGAGGAGCCATACCGCTTCACCCCAGAAAGCAACCCGGAGTTCGAGTCTGCAGGAGAGCATCTAGCCCAGCAGAAACACCGATTCACAGAGGAGACTCCAGTCTCCCAGACACCTGTACAGCAACCAAGAAGGGAGCCAGGCACCGCAGGAGAAGTGATAGCGGTAGTCCATGAGGCGCCCCTGCGACCAGGGTGGCCACATAGGGAACTGCAGCCAGGCAGAAAGATAGTTTGTACACCAAAACTCTCACAGACACACACACCCACTAAAGGCGGCACCCAACCAGGAGCCCAGGATTCTAGGCAGGCAAGGGGTGGTGGGTTTAGAGGAAAGTGGGTGGGAAGAATGCAGATCAGGTGACAGAGAGTTCAAGTAGAGGAAAAGAGGAGGAAGGAGTTAGTAGGCCAAAGGTGCCGACCAGTGAAGACCAGTAGGCCAGAGTGAGTTGAGCAGCACAGACATCAGAAAGACAGACACATCCCGGTGGGATTGGACTCCCTGGAGACGCAGAATCCACAGAGTCATAGAAACCATGGAGAGAAAGCTCATCCATAGCCAGCATCCCAGGGGAGTGTGAGGAAAGAGATCGGACCGGTATCACCGGGTCCGAGTAACACTGCAACACCAACCAACTACTGGCGGAGTAGTTTTCCCTAGTTTGGGCTGGAATCACACGGCTTAGATGAAGTCTGGTAACGCCTTGCAAGATAGGGTTACTGCAGACTAGGCACATTCCAGAGTGTCGGCTCGGAGGGGAACTGAGATTCCATACCAGCTTCCCAGAAACCAACAGGGTGCTTGAATTCCAGGTTGGAGTTCCCAACAAAAAGGTTGGAAGCACAGCAGCAACCACGAGGACCCACAAGGGTCCGAGCTGCCGCTATACAATCCGGAGGAAGGACAAGAGAGAGAACAGTCTGAAAGGACACCTAGAAGGAGTGAGGGGTCTCAGAGTGACAGCCTGGCTGCAGAGGGTTCAGTGTTACCGGAGTTAACTGACTGTGAACTGTGAAAAGAACTGTACTGAGAACTGCTGTAAACTGTTTTGAAGAGCTGACAAGTAAAGCCGATGAACCCTGCCTGAGTGTCCGTGTCTGATTCCAGGAATACAGAACTGTTATCATACCTTTTATCCTGTCAGAAGCAGCCCGACCCGCGGCGGGCTCATCCATCTGGCTGCAGCCCCATCATCCATCCTCCTGGCAGAGCAGCTCTGCAGTGGTGGTCCCATCGCTGACCACAACCCGTGGGTGGCATCACGACAAACTTTATCCATTGTAAATATCCCTTTACTTGTGAGAACCCGGGACACGGTCCGGACCAGGACCTCCGTGACATCCCCAGCAGTACCCTGGTCCAGTACAGAGTACCCCGTTCCAGTGGGCTCCACAACTTGGCGTCATGAACAGGATGGACCCGGTCCAAAAGAACCGGACCCCATGTGCCTAAAAATCGTGTTCTGGACTTCTCCCGCCAAATCTGGGCTTAATGGCGTGCCCAGACCCTCCATCGTGTGCCGACTCGGTCCAAAGCGGGAAAAGAAAGACCCGCCCTGGCTCCCCTTAACTCCGGGGGAGCCAGCCATCAATCCTAAAGAAGAGCCTCCGCCCCCAAGAGCGCTCACCAATGAGAAGATGGCGGGAGCTGAAGAGGAAGTCGTCGCCCCGGAAAGGCAGGACAGGAAACCGATGCGGAGCAGTCGCCACTACAGTACAAATGGACGGAAGAGAAGGACGCCAAGAAGTGTGCTGCGGTGGAAAGAACTGAAGTGATCCCCGAGGGCCCACTGGAAGTAACCATGGAGGAACCCAGCCAGGGAAAGACCAACAGTGATCGAGGCAGCATGGCGGAAGGCGGCAGAGAGTGTCCAGAAGTCCGAGACACCCGGCGGGGTGTGATGCGGCTGCTGCCTCTACAGATGACCCAGGCCCAAGTTGGGCGGAGGACCCGGATTCAGATAGATGTGCACCAGAGACAGCAGTTCCTGTCTGAACAGCCCGGCTGGGCTGGAGTCTTCAACAGTCGTGCCTGGAGCGAGGAAGAATGCCGCACCGCGACCCTGATTGACTTGTCTGTTCCTGAGGCTGCACCGCGCCCTGCCCCAAGAGTGACTGACCCACTCGGAGCCCTGGAGGAGGGATGGTTGCCATTGCCGGAGCCCCTGATACTCGCGCCTGTAACATGAAAGGTGAGAGGGGAACAGCTCCGATGCTGGTGGGACAGGAGTGAGGCCAGCAATGACCTTATGGGTTTCCTTGCGGACCCTGACGGCCCAGTAGGCCCTGCAGAGCTTATCACCTGGGAAGAATATTTGCAATGCTGCATTTGCAAGTGGGAGAAGGAGGAGGTAGAGCGACAGGTACAGAAGCAGGTTATGATAGCCCGCACGATAAAAGCGAAAGCAGAGGCCCGACACGACAAGGAGGTGCAAAGATCTCCCCGGCACCAAGGACAGATCGTAAAGATCATTGGCTATAAAGGATTCTCATTTGCCCGTGAACCTGGTGTGCCAAGAGACATTTTCATAAACAGGTGTGATGTAGAAGTGCACCTTCCTGCAAAACACCCAGACAGAAAAGTGCAGATTGGCGAGTGGGTGTCCTACAAAATCGTACACAGAGAAAGAGGTCCCTATGGGGTTAAAGTAAGGAGACTGTCTTTACAAGCGCAAGAAGAAAATGAACCACCAGGATTAGAAGATCCAGAAACAGTTTACTCGGATTCGATTACTCACACGGATCCAGTTGCTAACACGGGTTCTACCAATTCAACAGAGACTGTTACAGCAAAGTTCACAGCAGATGTAGCTACTCCGATGCCCAGCAGTTACTTGTTAGTTCAAGCCCTACAAGAGCTGGAACTGTTCCCGAGACGGAGAGCTCCACAGATCTTGCCGTGGAAGGAGAAGAAACAGGAGTGAAGACCCGGATCCTGCTGCAAGGACAGTAAGTGTGAATGTGATATGTTCCTTATTGGCCCCATCCCAATCCTGAGTGAATGATAGCTTTTCCCCTGTCTGTCTTACATGTTTTATTGACATTATTATCACGGACGATGAGGTGATATAAACCTTCAGTTGTACATAGTTGAGCACCCGGTATGCTCCCAATTGGTTTTAAGACCCAAAGTGCACTTTTAAGACTGTGCAGAGAACTTGAACTGAACTTGCAAGGTGCTTTTGAACGCTTTTTGAAGCACTTGTCCCCTTTTGAATGTTTTGCACTTTTTGGAAAGACTTTTATACTTTTTTGCTAGAAAGTAACAAGCTTTTTGAAGAACTTTTATACTTTTACAGGAAAAGTAATGTTTAAGAGAATAATGAGAATATTTAAATGTGTTTTGCATTTAACCCGGTAGACCGTGTCCAAAAGGGTGGAGGAACTGGATTGACCCCATGCACATTAAGTTAGGGAAAGCAAGTGCCTAGGGGTGGTGTAGCGAATCCAGGCCTCCTAAGCAGAAACACCCGTGGACTAATGTACATAGTTAATGTAACGTTACAAGACCCGTGCCTCCTTAAATGGATGAATAAGTTTGAGGAGCGGAGGTGGATGACGGAGAAGGAAGTACTGACTGCTTTCAATTTACCTCAAATTCAGGCGATACAATATCGTCAGTTGAACCACCATCTCCTCTCACACCTGCTGGACCTCTCTGGAGAGGTTGATAATAATCTTTGGTCCGAAATACTAACTATAAATCAAGGCGATGTATCCATCACTTCATTGTATGCCAAAATACAACAAACTTTACGCCTGCAAAAGAGGAGAGGGTTTTTCAACAAATGGCGAAAACACATTAAAGACCCTGAACTCGCTCAAAAAATTTTAGAGGGATGGGGGCTTATGAGACGGTACATAAGTAATGAGAGATGGAGAGATTCCCAATTCAGGATTATGCATGGGACCATCCAGGGTTTTAATATTCCCCCTTCCCAGGCCAACCAAAAGAGATTGACTCACTGCCCAAAGTGTAAACTTGAGATGACGGACCTGGAACACGGTCTTTGGTCCTGTCCTGACACACAAGAATACTGGAAGAGGGTGCTAGTCTGGGCTAAAGAGATGTGTGGAAATATGGAGGGTTTAGACCCGTTACGTTGGATATTCCACTATCAGACGGATTCTGGGGCCCACAGACACCCACATATCCTTTGGCATTATATTGCGATAATAGCTAAAAGACTCCTTCTCCAACATTGGCTTAACGACAAACCCCCAGACCTAAAGCAGATCAAAATGCTGATGCGCCATACTTTGACGCTTGAATCGATGGATGCGATACGCAATCCGAGTAAACTAGCCAAGAAATTTTTCTCCAGATGGAGAGTTTTCATTGAAAAAGAATTTTCAGATGGTGAAATAACTAATTTCATGTTACCCTTCCGTTCGTCGGTGTGGTACGCAGAAGGAGAGTTAGAAGAGACGCTTGGTAGACTGAGGTGTGGCGTTTGAGAAACTGAAATGAGATTGGATTTGCTATATCCCTATCACAATCTTTCTCTTTAGAGAGCACAAGACATAACATGAGCAATGGATAATTTCCAGGGTGGGTAGGGAGGGGGGTTATTAAGATTTTTGTTGTGAATTTGTAACTTGTTGTATATGATTGACTACAGAAACCAGTGTTTGCATTGTGAACATTAATGTTGGATATGCTTATCCTAATATTTTGGAAATGTTATAATGTTTAAAACCCAATAAAAATATGGTTAAAAAAAAAATGGATGAATAAGTGCTGATTAATGTTATGTTGTTTCAAAATAAAAATGCTTTTTTTAGGGGGATCCATGCCGGACAGCGTGGGGACACGCCAGTTTAACTCCGGGAGAATGTGGCGCCCCTACAACCAGGGTGGCCACATAGGGAACTGCAGCCAGGCAGAAAGATAGACAGTTTGTACACCAAACACCCTTACGGACACACACACCCACTAAACGCAGCACCCAACCCGGAGCCCGGGACTCTAGGCGGGCAAGGGATGGTGGGTTTAGAGGAAAGTGGATGGGAAGAATGTAGATCAGGTGACAGAGAGTTCAAGTAGAGGAAAAGAGGAGGAAAAAGTTAGTAGGCCAAGGGTGCTGACCAGTAAAGACCAGTAGGCCAGAGTGAGCTGAGCAGCACAGACATCAGAAAGACAGACACATCCCGGTGGGATTGGACTCCCTGGAGATGCAGAATCCACAGAGTCATAGAAACCATGGAGAGAAAGCTCGTCCATAGCCAGCATCCCAGGGGAGTGTGAGCAAAGAGACCGGACTGGTATCACCGGGTCCGAGGAACACGGCAACACCGACCAACTACCGGCAGAGTAGTTTTCCCTAGTTTGGGCTGGAATCACACGGGTTATATGGAGTCTGGTAATGCCTTGCAAGATAGGATTACTGCAGACTAGGCACATACCAGAGTGTCAGCTCTGAGGGGAACTGAGATTCCATACCGGCTTCCCAGAAACCGACGGGGAGCTTGAACTCCAGGTTGGAGTTCCCAACAAAAGGGTTGGAAGCATAGCAGCAACCATGAGGACCCACAAGGGTCCGAGCTGCCGCTATACAATCCGGAGGAAGAACAAGAGAGAGAACAGCCTGAAAGGACACTTAGAAGGAGTGAGGGGTCTCAGAGTGACAGCCTGGCTGCAGAGGGTTCAGTGTTACCGGAGTTAACTGACTGTGAACTGTGTAAAGAACTGTACTGAGAACTGCTGTAAACTGTTTTGAAGAGCTGACAAGTAAACCCGGTGAACCCTGCCTGAGTGTCCGTGTCTGATTTCAGGTATATAGAACTGTTATCATACCTTTTATCCTGTCAGGAGCAGCCCGACCCGCGGCGGGCTCATCCATCTGGCTGCAGCCCCATCATCCATCCTCCTGGCAGAGCAGCGCTACAGCGGTGGTCCCATTGCTGACCACAACCCGTGGGTGGCATCACGACAAACTTTATCCATTGTAAATACCCCTTTAATTGTGAGAACCCGGGACACGGTCCTCTGTGACATCCCCAGAAGTACCCTGGTCCGGCACCGAGTACCCCGTCCCAGTGGGCTCCACATCCACACAGAGGTTTCCCACCACACAATGCAGGAGACAGAGACACAGAGGAGGCCAGGCCTAGTTTCACAAGAGTTAGAGGCTTCACTAAGGGAAAAGCAACAAGGATGCCTTATACTCACTCACTGTGGAGATCCAGAAGTGTTTCCCGACCACCATAGCGTGCCCTCGACAGTATCTTCAATACCACCAGTAAAGGTACAGAAACAACTTCCAGTGTGTGTATCCGTTGCTCCAACCCTGACCCTGTTCAGCTCAGAGACTGTAGCAGCAGCCCGGCTGCCTAGCCACCTCACTGGGCAAATCCCCGTCACCTCATCACAACCCCAAGGACTCTGCTCCACCTGTGGGGAGCTATACCAACCAGCTGCCCGACCATCATCCCCGGTGGCGCACAGCAGCGCTGGTGCCATCACCAGAAACTACAGGTGGCGTCACAAGACATTTATCCTTATTATTTTATTTACACTTGACTACCAGGACTACGGGTCTGGGCAGGCCACCAGTGACATCCCCCTAACTCCACGCCCGGGTTGCGAGTTCCCATAGACCCCTGGGTGAATCAGGGACCCCTTGCCCAATGCAGCAGACATGCAGCATTCAGTGCTGGACTTAGATTTTAATCCATGGGGGGGGGGAAAGACAGGTCCTCTTTAAAACCATGGGGTGCTCCCATGGTCTGTAACCGCATATGTAACATGCAAGAATATGTGCAATGGCAATGTTATAAAGTATCCGACATAGTAAATAGATAATCGTAGGTAGTAATAATCGTGATGGTCGAGAGGTGCCCAGAGGAGATGGTTAAATTAATACACGCTGTAAGAACGCTGAACCATGAGGTGCAAATAACAGGTGGTAGCAGTGGTGCAACTAGAATTCATGGCGCCCGGGGCAGAGATCCAATTTGGCGCCCCCCCCAAGAGTAGGTGAGGAAGGGGGGAAGGGGTGCGTCGCCTTCAGCCGTCGCCGCGCTTAGTGCGAGCGGGGGGGGCTGTCAGCTTCCCCTCTAGTGTCGCCCTCTCCCACAGGTGCGGATCCCTCCACCATGGGTGTGTCACCTTTCTCCCACCACTAGGTGTCGCCTCCTCCCACCACTAGTGCATTCTGACCATGCCCTCTCCACCACTAGGTGTCGTCCTTCTCCCACCACTAGGTGCACTCCCTCCCACCACTAGTGTGTCTTCTCCCACCACTAGGTGTCACTCCCTCTCCCACCACTAGGTGTCGTCTTCTCCCACCACTAGGTGTCCCCCTCCCACCACTAGTGTCGCTTCTCCACCACTAGGTGTCCCCTCCCTCACACCACTAGTGTCGTCCTTCTCCCACTCTAGGTGTCGCCCCCTCCCACCACTAGGTTCCCCTGTCTCCCCACCACTAGGTTCGCCTCCCCTCCTCACCACCACTAGTGTGTCCTCCTGTCACCATCCCACCCTAGGTGTCACCCCTCCCACCACTAGGTCGCCCCCTTCCACCACTAGGTGTCGCCTTCTCCCACCACTAGGTGTGCGCTCTCCCACCATAGGTGTGTGCCTCTCCCACCACTAGGTGTTGCCTTCTCTCACCACTAGGTGTCCCTCTATCCCACCACTAGGTGTCCCCCTCCCACCACTAGGTTCGCCGCCTCCCACCACTAGGTGTCCCTTCTCCACCACTAGGTGTCTGCCTCTCCCACCACTAGGTGTTGCTTCTCTCCCACCACTAGGTGTCACCTCTCTCCCACCACTAGGTGTCACCCTCCCACCACTATGTGTCGCCCCCTCCCACCACTAGTGCGCCGTCTCTCCACCACTAGGTGTTCTCTCTCCCACCACTAGGTGTTGCGCTCTCCCACCACTAGGTGTGCTTCCTCTCACCACTAGGTGTCACCTTCTCCCACCACTATGTGTCACTTCCCTCCCACCTCTAGTGTCGCCTCTCCACCACTAGGTTGTCTCTCCCACACTAGGTGTCGCCCTCCCACCACTAGTGTCGCCTCCCACCACTAGTGTCCTCTCCCACCACTAGGTGTCCCCTCCCACCACTAGTGCACCTTCTCCACCACTAGGTGTCGCCTTCTCCCACCACTAGGTGTCCCTTCTCCCACCACTAGGTGTCGCCTTCTCCCACCACTATGTGTCACCTTCTCCCACCACTAGGTGTCGCCTCTCCCCAGCCACTATGGTGTCGCCTCCCATCCCCACCACTAGGTGTCCCTCTCCCACCACTAGGTGTCCCCTCCCACCACTAGGTGTCCCTTCTCCCACCACTAGGTCGCCTCTCCACCATAGTGTCACCCTCCCACCACTAGGTGTCGCCTTCTCCCACCACTAGTGTCCCCCCCCCCTCCCTCCACCACTAGGTGTCGCCTCTCCCACCACTAGTTCCTCCCATCCCCCACTAGGTGTCGTCTCTCCCACCACTAGGTGTCACTCCCTACACCACTAAGTGTCGCCTTCTCCCACCCTAGGTGTCGCCCCCTCCCACCACTAGGCGCCGCCTTCCCACCACTAGGTGTCCCCCTCTATTCTCCTCCCCACCTAGGTGTTCCCCTCCCGCGCTCCTTCCACCACTAGGTGTCTACGCTCTCCCACCACTAGGTGTTGCTCTCTCCACCACTAGGTTGCGCTCTCCACCACTAGTGTCCTTCTCCCACCACTAGGTGTCACTCTACCCCCTTTCCCCCCCACCTCTAGGTGTCGCCCCCTCCCACCACTAGGTGTCACCTTCTCACACCACTAGGTGTCGCCTTCTCCCACCACTATGTGTCGCCCCCTCCCACCACATAGGCGCCGCCTTCCACCACTAGGTGTCATCTTCTCCCACCACTAGGTGTTGCGCTCTCCCACCACTAGGTGTTGCTTTCTCTCACCACTAGGTGTCACTCTCTCCCACCACTAGGTGTCACTCCCTCCCACCTCTAGGTGTCTAGGTGTCGCCCCCTCCCACCACTAGGTGTCGCCTTCTCCCACCACTAGGTGTCGTGCTCTCCCACCACTAGGTGTCAGCTTCTCCCACCACTAGGTGTCAGCTTCTCCCACCACTAGGTGTCACCTTCTCACACCACTAGGTGTCGCCTTCTCCCACCACTATGTGTCGCCTTCTCCCACCACTATGTGTCGCCTTCTCCCACCACTATGTGTTGCCCCCTCCCACCATTAGGTCTTGTGCTCTCCCATCACTAGGTGTCGCCCCCTCCCACCACTAAGTGTCGCCTTCTCCCACCACTAGGTGTCGCCTTCTCCCACCACTAGGTGTCACCCCCTCCCACCACTAGGTGTCACCTTCTCCCACCACTAGGTGTCGCCTTCTCCCACCACTATGTGTCACCTTCTCCCACCACTAGGTGTCGCCCCCTCCCACCATTAGGTCTTGTGCTCTCCCACCACTAGGTGTCGCCCCCTCCCACCACTAAGTGTCGCCTTCTCCCACCACTAGTGTCGCCCCCTCCCACCACTAGGTGTCGCCCCCTCCCACCACTAGGTGTCGTCTTCTCCCACCACTAGGTGTCACTCCCTCCCACCACTAAGTGTCGCCCCCTCCCACCACTAGGCGCCGCCTTCCACCACTAGGTGTCACCTTCTCCCACCACTAGGTGTTGCCTTCTCTCACCACTAGGTGTCGCCCCCTCCCACCACTAGGTGTTGCCTTCTCCCACCACTAGGTGTCGTGCTCTCCCACCACTAGGTGTCAGCTTCTCCCAGCACTAGGTTTCACCTTCTCACACCACTAGGTGTCGCGCTCTCCCACCACTAGATGTCACTCTCTCCCACCACTAGGTGTTGCCCCCTCCCACCACTAGGTGTCGCCCCCTCGCACCCCTAGGTATCGCGCTCTCCCACCACTAGGTGTCGCTCCCTCCCACCTCTAGGTGTCGCTCCTTCCCACCACTAGGTGTTGCTCCCTCCCACCACTGGGTGTGACCTTCTCCCACCACTAGGTGTCGCCTTCTCCCACCACTATGTGTCACCTTCTCCCACCACTAGGTGTCGCCCCCTCCCACCACTAGGTGTTGTCTTCTCCCACCACTAGGTGTCGCCCCCTCCCACCACTAGGTGTCGCCCCCTCCCACCACTAAGTGTCGCCTTCTCCCACCACTAGGTGTCGCCCCCTCCCGCCACTAGGCGCCGCCTTCCACCACTAGGTGTCACCTTCTCCCACCACTAGGTGTTGCGCTCTCCCACCACTAGGTGTTGCCTTCTCTCATCACTAGGTGTCACTCTCTCCCACCACTAGGTGTCACTCTCTCCCACCTCTAGGTGTCTAGGTGTCGCCCCCTCCCACCACTAGGTGTTGCCTTCTCCCACCACTAGGTGTCGTGCTCTCCCACCACTAGGTGTCGTGCTCTCCCACCACTAGGTGTCAGCTTCTCCCACCACTAGGTTTCACCTTCTCACACCACTAGGTGTCGCCTTCTCCCACCACTAGGTATCGCTCCCTCCCACCACTAGGTGTCACCTTCTCACACCACTAGGTGTCACCTTCTCCCACCACTAGGTGTCGCGCTCTCCCACCACTAGATGTCACTCTCTCCCACCACTAGGTGTCGCCCCCTCGCACCCCTAGGTATCGCGCTCTCCCACCACTAGGTGTCGCTCCCTCCCACCTCTAGGTGTCGCTCCTTCCCACCACTAGGTGTTGCTCCCTCCCACCACTGGGTGTGACCTTCTCCCACCACTAGGTGTCGCCCCCTCCCACCACTATGTGTCACCTTCTCCCACCACTAGGTGTCGCCCCCTCCCACCACTAGGTGTTGTCTTCTCCCACCACTAGGTGTCGCCCCCTCCCACCACTAGGTGTCGCCCCCTCCCACCACTAAGTGTCGCCTTCTCCCACCACTAGGTGTCGCCCCCTCCCGCCACTAGGCGCCACCTTCCACCACTAGGTGTCACCCCCTCCCACCACTAAGTGTCGCCTTCTCCCACCACTAGGTGTCGCCCCCTCCCACCACTAGGTGTCGCCCCCTCCCACCATTAGGTGTCGCCCCCTCGCACCCCTAGGTAACGCGCTCTCCCACCACTAGATGTTGCTTTCTCCCACCTCTAGGTGTCGCTCCCTCCCACCACTAGGTGTTGCTCCCTCCCACCACTAGGTGTCACCTTCTCCCACCACTTTGTGTCGCCTTCTCCCACCACTAGGTGTCGCCACCTTCCACCACTAGGTGTCACCCCCTCCCACCACTAAGTGTCGCCTTCTCCCACCACTAGGTGTCGCCCCCTCCCACCACTAGGTGTCGCCCCCTCCCACCACTAGGTGTTGTCTTCTCCCACCACTAGGGGTTGCCCCCTCCCACCACTAGGTGTCGCCCCCTCCCACCACTAAGTGTCGCCTTCTCCCACCACTAGGTGTCGCCCCCTCCCACCTCTAGGTGTCGTGCTCTCCCACCACTAGGTGTCGCCCCCTCCCACCACTAGGTGTCACCGTCTCCCACCACTAGGTGTCACCGTCTCCCACCACTAGGTGTCACCTTCTCCCACCACGCTATGTTTGTCACTATGGTAACCGATTCTTAGGCTAGAGGCGGAAGTGACGCCTCGCCCCGGAAGTTCCTGGGAGCCGGGTTATCCGGGTCACCTTTGTTACATCACGCCGGGTAGCTGACAAGTGGCCGGAGATTCACAGTAAGCCGGGCTTGACTCCCGGTGTGCGGACACCATGTTCTCACTCAGCAGCTCGGTGCAGCCGCAGGTGAGTGACGTCACGAGATGGCGCCGTTTCCGACACGAGTGACGTAGTATAGTGTGATGACGTCACCGGCCAGGCTTTGTCTGAGGTCTCTGAGCAGCAGGACAGGAGTGATGGCTCCTCATTATGTGGAGGGGCAGCCCGGCTCCAGGGTGCCTGTATCTATGTGGAGTCAGTAATGTGGCTGCCACCATGAGGGAGGGCCACATCCGCCAACTTCTTCAATTATACTGACACCACAGTGTATTTATATATCTGTGTATATAGGAGGGGGCAGACATTACTGCTCTCACCACAGCATTGTATCATGGGGGATGGTGGAGGTGGATGGGACCTCCCGGGCCGCCATGTGAAGGGGGCTCTCCCGGGTCGTCATGTGGAGGGGGGCTCTCCCGGGTCGTCATGTGGAGGGGGGCTCTCCCGGGTCGTCATGTGAAGGGGGGCTCTCCCGGGTCGTCATGTGAAGGGGGGCTCTCCCGGGTCGTCATGTGAAGGGGGGCCCTCCCGGGTCGTCATGTGAAGGGGGGCTCTCCCGGGTCGTCATGTGAAGGGGGGCTCTCCCGGGTCGTCATGTGAAGGGGGGGCTCTCCCGGGTCGTCATGTGAAGGGGGGCTCTCCCGGGTCGTCATGTGAAGGGGGGCTCTCCCGGGTCGTCATGTGAAGGGGGCTCTCCCGGGTCGTCATGTGACGGGGGGCTCCCGTCGTCAGGCGGGGCCTCCGTCTCATGTGACGGGGGGCTCTCCCGGGTCGTCATGTGACGGGGGGCTCTCCCGGGTCGTCATGTGACGGGGGGCTCTCCCGGGTCGTCATGTGACGGGGGGCTTCTCCGGGTCGTCATGTGACGGGGGGCTCTCCCGGGTCGTCATGTGACGGGGGGCTCTCCCGGGTCGTCATGTGACGGGGGGCTCTCCCGGGTCGTCATGTGACGGGGGGCTCTCCCGGGTCGTCATGTGACGGGGGGCTCTCCCGGGTCGTCATGTGACGGGGGGCTCTCCCGGGTCGTCATGTGACGGGGGCTCTCCCGGGTCGTCATGTGACGGGGGGCTCTCCCGGGTCGTCATGTGACGGGGGGCTCTCCCGGGTCGTCATGTGACGGGGGGCTCTCCGGGTCGTCATGTGACGGGGGGCTCTCCCGGGTCGTCATGTGACGGGGGGCTCTCCCGGGTCGTCATGTGACGGGGGGCTCTCCCGGGTCGTCATGTGACGGGGGGCTCTCCCGGGTCGTCATGTGACGGGGGGCTCTCCCGGGTCGTCATGTGACGGGGGGCTCTCCCGGGTCGTCATGTGACGGGGGCTCTCCCGGGTCGTCATGTGACGGGGGGCTCTCCCGGGTCGTCATGTGACGGGGGGCTCTCCCGGGTCGTCATGTGACGGGGGGCTCTCCCGGGTCGTCATGTGACGGGGGGCTCTCCCGGGTCGTCATGTGACGGGGGGCCCTCCCGGGTCGTCATGTGACGGGGGGCCCTCCCGGGTCGTCATGTGACGGGGGGCCCTCCCGGGTCGTCATGTGACGGGGGGCCCTCCCGGGTCGTCATGTGACGGGGGGCCCTCCCGGGTCGTCATGTGACGGGGGGCCCTCCCGGGTCGTCATGTGACGGGGGGCCCTCCCGGGTCGTCATGTGACGGGGGGCCCTCCCGGGTCGTCATGTGACGGGGGGCTCCGCTCAAGGCACGAGTCACTAAATCCTCCCAGACAGATGTCTGTACTCTGTGTGAAGACTCCATTGAAGGAGAACTCACCATCTCTCGTGGACGCCTGTTCCACTCGCTGATCACCCTCACTATCAAAAAGTTTTTTCTAATATCTAATCTGTGTCTCCTCCCTTTCAGTTTGATCCCATTGCTTCTAGTTTTTCTTTGTGCAAATGAGGATGAAGCTGATCCTCTACAGTGTGACAGCCCTTCATATATTTGTAGACAGCTATTAAATCTCCTATCAGTCTTCATTTTTGCAACTTAAACATTCCCAAATCCTGTACCTGTTCCTCATAGGACCTGGTTTGCAGACTGGTCATCATTCTGGCCGTCTCCTCTGAACTTGCTCCAGTTTTGTTGGTGTCTTTTTTTATAATGTGGAGCCCAGAACTGGACACCATATCCAGAGGAGGTCTTACCACAGAGGAGTAGAGGGGATAATGACTCCACATGACCTAGATCTAGACCATCTGCTTCTGTTAAAGAGGATATCCAGGATAACTCCAAAGAAAAACAAATTGTGTCTAAAGGTACTGTCACATGGGGCGATGTTGTAAGCAACATTGCCGAAAAGTCGTGCGTTCAGCGATGTTGCAGCGACATTGCAAGTGCGTTGTGCCGTGTAACAGCACAATGCAACTACGATAAATCGCTGGATCACAGTTGACAGGTTTACCAACATGTTGTTCCAGTGATCTGCTAACATTGCTCTGTGTGATACGGCGAAAACAATGTTGTAAGCGATGTCGCCTATTCACAACATTGAGGTGTATCGCTCGCTGGGTGGTGCACAACCCAGCGAGTGATAGCTGCTGCAACATCGCGACTGCGTCACTTCCAACATCCGTGTGACAGCTAAGGAAGCGATGGCAGAAGTGAGCGCGCATCCGCAGAATTGTTGCTGACGTTGTACCATATGATGGTACATTAAACCCCAAAAGGCAAGCAGTTGGCACCTACCTGCCTTTTGTGCCCAGCACCTTTCATAGACCGCTCCTGTCTGCGATTTTAGCGCCTCCGGTGACATCACGACTACAAAGGCGAGGATTCCCTCCTCTCGATACATTGGATATGCATCCGTCTCACACTGATTGACAGCCGCATCCCTCAATCAGATAGTGGGGAACCGGCTGTCAATCACCATGACGTCAGCTGTGCACCCACTTCCGCAGAGCAGAAAAGCCGTTTCTGCTCTGGTTACGCCATGTTGTCCTCTGCAGGAAAGGTCTGTGACCGCTCCGTGCGGGGGTGAATAAGTGGGGAATGGTGCCAGCAACAACAGGCAGGTAGGTGACATCTATCTGCCTGTTTTTGTTTGGGCACTTTTTTTTTTGTGTGAATATTCCGGATATTTCCTTTTACTACATCCCAGAATTGTTTGCTTCATCTCACTATTGACTGTCACCTCCCAGGGCATTTTATACTGTGCCCAGTGGTTATACATCATGCAAATGGGGTTCTAGTAACCCCTGTATATGCCCAGACGTGCCCCACATACCTGAAATTTGAAGTTATATTCTCTCTGGAGCTGGACTCAGATTGAGTCTTGGAGGCAACTATTACGTCATGGTGGGGAAAAGTTTCGCCGTCCATCCATGTTGGTAATCCTACCCTGAATCATTCAAATCTTCCGCCTACTCCTCAGGCCGGCGCGGTGGGTGACAGGAGCACTCGCGCTGGCGCAGTGGAGCGGGTGTCTGCGGGCATTGAAGTGCAGAAGTCTCGCGAGACGTCAGTACTTCTATGCCTGCAGACACCCGCTCCACTGCACCGGCACGGGTGCTCTCGTCACTCACCGCCACGGCCAGAGGAGGGGCGACAAATTTGAAAGATTCAGGGCGGGATTTGCAGCATGGAGGGACAGTGAAACTTTTCCCCAGCATGACATAATAGTTGCCTCCATGACTCAATCTGAATCTACCTTCAAAGAGATTATAACGTCATATTTCAGGTATGTGGGGCATGTCTGGGCATATACTGGGGTTAATAGAACCCCATTTACATGATGTATAACATGCTGGGCACAGTATAAAATGCCCTGGGGTGGTGACAGGTTCCCTATAATAATATGTTCAAAGATCTTTCCTGGAAAAGAAGTCAGGCTCCCTGGCCTGTAATTTCCTGTCTCAATTTTCTTTCCTATTTTAAAGTTTGGTACAACATTTGCCCTTCTCCAATCTTCTTGGACTTATGTTCTCTGTGAATTTTCAGAGATTCTGGCTAGTGGTTCTGCAATGTATCTCTTTCGGTATCCTAGGATGTAATTCCTCTGGACCAGGAGATTTAATTTAATTTCAATTAGCGAAGTGTCCCCTCACTGTTTCTCTGTTTAGATAGTGTGGATTCTTTTATTCTTTCAACAGCACAGTGAAGATAAGTTACTGTTTCAATTTATCGGTCT
Organism: Allobates femoralis; assembly: GCA_033576535.1. NCBI lineage: Eukaryota > Metazoa > Chordata > Amphibia > Anura > Aromobatidae > Allobates > Allobates femoralis. The sequence continues at coordinate 530,619,661 of JARQOC010000005.1, read as the reverse complement.
TTCGCTTTCATGTCTCCTAATAAGCAATGGTTCCTCCATTCTAGCACTGAAATACGATGGGCTTAGACTAGGAATACGTCTATTGCACCTTTTGGCATCGTGGTCTTGCCATGCGATATCATATCGAATGATTTCCTATGGTGTTGAATTCTCACCCATGATCTACAGCAGGGGTAGGCAACTCCAGGCCTCCAGAGCAGCACACAGTGCCGGTTTTCAGCATTTCCTTAGTATTTGACACTTGGTAATTTAATGTCCTGCACAGGTGATGGTTCCAACTGTTTTTGGAGTTCCCATAGAGATTAACCCCTTCACGACCCATGATGTACATGTAATAATAATAATATTTATTCATTTATATAGCACTATTAATTCCATAGCACTTTTCATACATCAGTAATGCTGTCCCTCTTGGAGCTCACAATCTAAACATCCTATCAGTATGTCCTTGCAATGTGGGAGGAAACCGGAGTGCCCGAAGGAAACCCACGCAAACACAGGGAGAACATACAAACTCCTTGCAGATGTTGTGCTTAGGGAATTGAACCCAGGACCTCAGGACCCCAGTGCTGCAAAAGGCTGCAGTGCTAACCACTTGAGCCACCGTGCATGTACGTCATGGGTCGTGTCTCGCACTTTGATGTGAGCTCACATCATTCCCCTGACAATTCAGCCGGTCTTATCAGCTGAGATGTAAGGATAACAGCACCGATCGGAATCCGCGACATATATTTATTTAAATATGTGCAAGTAATGTAGAGTGAGTGCATTAAGATACTCACCAGCCACTGTTTTCTTCGGGACCCATTGCCACTGAGCTCCGTTTGTCGGTGAGGTCACGTTCTGTGTCACACTGTGCTCTGAGTGACCCGGTAGTGTCTTTCACAATGTAAGTCTATGGAGCATCAGAAAGAGACTTGGAACAAGGTTTCATAGTCTTACATTGTAAAATAACATCCGGCTCATGCATAGAGGTAGCTGGCTATGAATTGCAGTGAGAGCAGCAGTAGGTGAGTATATTAATTCACACACTACATTACATGCATATATATTTATACACATATTTAATAAAAAAGAATATAAATTGCAGTGCTTTTTTAATATTGAGTAAACCTTCATGTATGATATTGTTTTAAAGGTGTTTTCTCATGAACAAAGTTCATTATAATAAATAGATCTTGGAATATTAATGATTTACACAATTGGATGTGTTTTTAATAAAATGTTCCTGTGCAGAGATAATCTTATATATGTGTCTCTGCTATGTACTGTGTAATGGATGTGTCTGACCGTACAGGGATATGGTCATCTCAGCACAAGAGATGTGATATGATCAGACCATGTCCCTGTACGTCCTTACCATCAGCAGCCAAAAACAAAAACCAACACAGCACTTATAGGATGCAGTCAGACCCCAATATGTAGAGCAAGCCCAGATGCAAGCCGATAAAATCACCTCTACCTACAAAGGCATGTGGAAGGTGACTTTCCATGCACATAATGGGTCTGCACAGGACTCCATTCACACTGATGAATATGATGCTGAGTGTCTGATACCTACCCTCTGGTCGTGCCACCTGATCAGATGGGCCACCCAGTACGATATCTCCGCACCACTGGATGAATGGTGCGCTGTGGGGCCCAGCTGCACCCTGCGAAAATTATAAAAAAGTGCAAAAAGTTTTTATGATAAACAAAAAACCTTTTTTATGGGGTATTGGTTGATCTATTGGCCAAGACACTTAAGCTCATAATGCACGTCACGGATCCCCATGCTTATGAGTCCTAACAAAATATATACAAAAACTACTCAAAAAAAGGGCAGCATCAGAAATTCTTGCCATCAGCTGCTGATCCTGCATCCTGTAAGTGCTGTGTTGGTTTTTGTTTTTGACTGATGGTAAGGATGTACAGGGACATGGTCTGATCATATCACATTTGTGCTGAGATAATCTTATATATGTGTCCCTGCTATCTATGTACTGTGTAATAGCTGTGTCTGACCGTACAGGGACATGGTCTGATCATACCACATCTCCTGTGCTGAGATAATCTTATACATGTGTCCCTGCTATGTACTATGTAATGGATGTGTCTGACCATACCGGGACGTGGTCTGACCATACCGGGACGTGGTCTGACCATACCGGGACGTGGTCTGACCATACCGGGACGTGGTCTGACCATACCGGGACGTGGTCTGACCATACCGGGACGTGGTCTGACCATACCGGGACGTGGTCTGACCATACTGGGACGTGGTCTGACCATACCACATCTCCTGTGCTGAGATAATCTTATATATGTGTCCCTACTATGTATTGTGTAATGGATGTGTCTGATTGTACAGACACATGGTCTGATCATGCCACATCTCCTGGGCTGGGGATAAGAGCATGAGTCACTTATGATAAGTCAGTATACAGAAGAAATAGCAGGTAACATCACAGGAGCGAGTGTTTCTGCCGAGTCACCATTCCCATGAACTCATCATAATTCAAGTCAGTCATATAGGCTCAATGGCTGCTCTGTCACTGATCTGGTTTATGACGAGCTCAGAGGAGTGGTGACTTGGCAGAAATACTGACTCATGTGATACAACAGGAAGGCATGCCCTCAGAAAGCAGCAGTTATGAAAGTTTACTTACTCCTTAAAGGGATTGTCTAACTTTTCCAAGGGAAGGTGATAAAATCATACAGAGAGCCATCCTTGTCGTCTGTCTTGCCCCTCAAGCACTATATGACCTGCTTGTCCCCACCGGATCAGAAAACGTTGAAAGTCCCCTATTTCGGTCACCTAACTGCTGAGTCCAGGGATTGGCTGCAGTGGTCTAGTCACCAATGGAACATCAGTTGAGGCTCATCTGATGACTTCTCATCCTGACTTCATCGATTTCTGACCTGTGCAATGCAGTGATGGGTATTGTGCTGATTGGGAGGTATCCACTGACTAGGTGGTTCAAGGAAACGGAGTAGATACAGTGAAGGAAATAATTATTTGATCCCTTGCTGATATTTTGTACATTTGCCCTCTGACAAAGAAATGAACAGTCTATAATTGTAAGTGTAGGTTAATTTTAACAGTGCGAGAATATAAAAAATTAAAATCTTGAAAATCACATTGTCTAAATGATATAAAGTTATTTGCATTTTGAAGAGAGAAATAAGTATTTGATCCCTCTGGCAAACAAGACTTATTACTTGGTGGCAGCACAGCAGTCAGACTTTTTTTTTGTAGTTGATGAGGTTTGTGCACATGTCAGGAGGACTTTTGGTCCATTCCTCTTTGCAGATCATCTCTAAATCATTAAGATTTGGAGGCTGTCGCTTGGCAACTCGGAGTTGCAGCTCCCTCCTTAAGTTTTTTTTTTTTTATGGGATTAAGGCCTGGAGACTGGCTAGGCCCCTTCATGACCTTAAACGGAACCTGTCAGGTCGTTCTACCTCCTGTACACTACCAGTACCGGTCCCTGCACCTTGCTAGCTGATCCCTAACCATTCCTGTCTCACCTAAAAGTGCCCTATAAAGACTGAGAAAAATGAGTTATTAACTTATATAGAGTCTGAATCTGCAGACTGGAAAGGCGGGCTCTGGGGCTCCATTCTCCTCTCCTCGTTGGCATTCAGCACGTCCCGCTGGGTGTCCTTCTTCTTTGTGTTGTGCCTCTTCTTTTTTGAACTTCCTGTCCCCCTTGCTGCAATGATACGCCGGGCCAGAACGTCATATCCGGCCCTGTGCATTGTGAGGCTGATCACGTGCTCGGGCGAGTGCATGCGCAGCGCGCATGTAGAAGCAGAGCCGTACACGTGATAAGCCCACGGAATGCAGTGGGCCGGATATGACGTGTACGGCTCTGCTTCAATATGTGCACTGCGCATGCGCCGGCTTATCAGTGCAGCAAGGGGGGCTGGAAGTTCAAAAAAGAGGAGGCACAACACAAAGAAAAAGTATGCCCAGTGGGGCATGCTGAATGCCGGTGAGGAGGGGAGAATGGAGCGCCAGAGCCCGCCTTTCCAGTCTCCAGGATTTAGACTCTATGAAAGTTTATAAATCATTTTTCTCAATCATTATATGGCAGTTTTAGGTAAGACAGGGATGGTTAGAGATCAGCTAGCAAGGTGCAGGGACAGGTAGTGGTAGGCTTGAGGGGTAGAACAACCTGCCAGTTACCCTTTAATGGTCTTCTTTTTGAGCCTTTCCTTTGTTGCCTTGGCTGTAGGTTTTGAGCTATGACCCATTGTTAATGTCTTGGCAGAGGGAAAGGAGGTTGTCACTCAGGATTTTATGGTACATGGCTCCATCCATTGTCCCATTGATGCAGTGAAGTAGTCCTGTGCCCTTAGCATAGAAACACCCACAAAATATGTATACACCGCCATGCTTGACTGTGGGGATGGTGTTCTTTGGGTCATCATTTCTCTTCCTCCAAACATGGCGAGTTGAGTTACTGCCAAAGAGCTCAATTTTTTCTAATCTGACCACAGCACCTTCTCCCAATCTTCTCCCAATCACCAAGGTGTTCATTGGCAAATTTAGCAGACATGCGGCACATGTGCCTTCTTGGGCAGTGGGACTTTGCGTACACTGCAGGATTTTAATCCATTACGATGTAATGTGTTACAATGATTTCTTGGTGACTGTGGTCCCAGCTGCCTTGAGATCATTATCACGTTCTCCCATGTAGTTTTGGCTCATCTCTCACCTTCCTCATGATCCTGGATACCCCACGAGGTGAGATTTTGCACAGAGCCCCAGATTGATGTCGACTGATACTCATATTTTGTATTTCACTTTCTTACTATTGCACCAGCAGTTGTCTCCTTCTCACCCAGCTTTGTCTTCCTTATGGTTTTGTAGCCCATTCCAGCCTTGTGCACGTCTAGGATCTTTTCCCTGACATCCTTAGAAAGCTCCTTGGTCTTGCCCATGTTGTAGAGGTTAGGCTGCCTTCACATTTGTGGACGCCTCCGCAGCGTTGTGCGGAGGGGATCCGCAATGTGACCGCAGCACCCCCAGCCCCTATCTTTATAATGGGAGTGCACGGTGCTGCGCTTGACTGCGCATGACCGTGCGCAACCATTCACTCCCATATGTGATCTGTGCGCAGGCGGATGCCTGCACACAGATCACCCAGTCTCGTCCGCACCACAAACGCGACATGTTGCATTTCTGGTGCGGACGAGACTGGGTGATCTGTGCGCAGACATCTGCCTCCGCACAGATCACATATGGCAGTGAATGGGTGCGCACGGTCATGCGCTGTCAAGCGCAGCACCGTGCGCTCCCATTATAAAGATAGGGGCTTGCGGTGCTGCGCTCACATTGCGGATCACCTCCGCAGAATGCTGCGAAGAGGTCCGCAAATGTGAAGGCAGCTTTAGAGACTGATTGAGTGTGTAGACAGGAGTCTTTTATACAGGTGACAATTAAGACCGCTGTCTTTACTGCAGGTAACAAGTAGATTAGGGGCGTCTAACTGATCTGTAGGAGCCAGAACTCCTAATGGTTGTTAGGGATCAAATACTTATGGTGGGTTTACACGTTGCGATATCGGCGTCCAACTCCGACCAAAAGTCACGTGGTTCGGGCGTTGGAGCCGATATCGTTCGTGCGTTGTACGGTGTGAACGTACAACGCGATGCAGGAACGATGGCAAACCGATATCGGGGGTTGAATGAGCGTGCTATTCAACCGCCCGATATCGGATGTCGGTTGGAGCCGGATCGTCCCCTGTGACGGCCCAACTCCGATGTGTACTGCAACGTCACCCATTAACTCCCATGTTAAATGGTCGTTCCTGGGTCGGGGGGCGTACACATCGTCGGGACGTGTAAACTGCCGATCTGACTCTTGCAAAACCGCCCACAAAAAGCGTGCTCCCGCGTCGTCTGTTCCAATATCGGACCGACGTTGGAGCGTGTAAACCCACCATTATTACTCTCTTAAAAATGCAAATAACTTTATGTAATTTAGACAATGTGATTCTCTGGATTTTATTTTTGATATAATATCTCTCACTGTTAAAATTAATCTACGCTTAAAATTATAGACTGTTCAAGTCTTTGTCAGTGAGCAAACTTACGAAATCAGCAAGGGATCAAATACTTATTTCCTTCAGTCTATAGTATATCTTGACTTCAGCAAAGAATTTGAGAAAGTATCTTACATTCTTATTGAAAAAAAATAAACAAGTATGGAATGGCAAGGAATTGTTAGGTATATTCATAACTGACTTAGTGATTAGACCCAAAGAGTGGTCATAAATGGCTGCACATCCAGTTGGAAGAATGTCTGAAGTGGGGTATCACAGGGCTCTTTCCTGGGTCCTGTGTGGTTCAACATCTTTATCAATGGTTTAGATGAAGGAATTGAGGTAAACTGAATAAAGTTACTGATGACACAAAGCTAGGAGGGATAGCTAATACTAGAGAAGAGAGAGAGGATTCACAAAGATCTAAACCAGGGGTCTCAAACTCGGCTGGGTTGGTGGGCCGCACATAGAAAAAAAAATTGATATTGGGGGCCGCATTCATTGTAGGACTAAGTGACATTTTAGCAATGCCAGAATTTTTTGCTCAATGTAGTAATGCCCAAATCCTGATCCTCTTCTTGTAGGAATGTCCCCACCCTAATCTCCTTTATGTAGGAATGTCTCCATCCTGGTCCCCTTCTTGTAGGAATGTCCCAATCTTATATTAATGTCATCCATCCTGGTCACAGAGCCCACGGGACTGTGCACACAGAGCCCACGGCGCACACAGAGCCCACGGCGCACACAGAGCCCACGGCGCACACAGAGCCCACGGCGCACACAGAGCCCACGGCGCACTCGGAGCCCACGGCGCACTCGGAGCCCACGGCGCACTCGGAGCCCACGGCGCACTCGGAGCCCACGGCGCACTCGGAGCCCACGGCGCACTCGGAGCCCACGGCGCACTCGGAGCCCACGGCGCACTCGGAGCCCACGGCGCACTCGGAGCCCACGGCGCACTCGGAGCCCACGGCGCACTCGGAGCCCACGGCGCACTCGGAGCCCACGGCGCACTCGGAGCCCACGGCGCACACGGAGCCCACAGCGCACACGGAGCCCACAGCGCACACGGAGCCCACAGCGCACACGGAGCCCACAGCGCACACGGGACACACAGAGCCCAGTGCACACCCTCAGTGCCTGGACCCTGCCTCACTGTCTGTGCTGATGTGCCCCCGCCGGACCTGGTAATCACTGCTTAAGTTAGGGTATGTGCCCACTGGACGGTTCTGCATCTTTGCTGACCGTCAGAAAACCGGTTGAGAATTGCAGAAACTGAGTTTTTTGACCTCAGCAGTGTCCATCGTTTTTTGAGCGGTTTTTGAGCGGTTTTATAGCGTTTGTACAGCGTTTTATCTACGGTTTTCTGGCGGTTTTTCTTAGCGTTTTACAGACGGTTTTTTGAGCACTTGTAAGCTGGAACCGCTGGAAAAACGCTCAAAAGAATTCACATGCTCTATCTTTGAAAACTGGTGGAAAACCAGTGAAGAAAGTGGAAAGGAGACAAACAAAAACGTTCTAATGTACACAGCGTTTTCTAAAATCCATTGACTACCATGTTAAGCCAACCGCTGGTTAGGATTAACATAAATTAACATAAAACTCATCGGAAAACGCCGACGGAAAACGCTAAAGAACAGCCCATAAAACGTCCAGTGGGCACATACCCTTACAGTACCATACCGGCGCCAGCGATGAGCTGCCTGGTCCTCCGCCGTGGGATCTTCCCCTGATGACAACTCCTCCTCACTGCTCTCAGGGCCTCGCTTGCCCTCCACAGCAGTGACAGGGCGGGATTCTGAGACCCCCTCAGGCGACCCGTAGCAGCCGGAAGACTGAGGTGGGTGGCGGGAGATGCTGAGGAGGGTGGGAGGAAGATGCTGAGGTGAGTGGGCGGAAGAGTCTGTCTTCCAGTCACCATCATAATCAAAATCATTTTCATCATCATCATACACACACTGCCGCCACATCATCACATCATCATACACACACAGCCACCACCGCCGTCATCATCAGTCACACACACGCCACCACCGCCGTTATCATCAATCACACACAGCCACCACCACCATCATCAGTAACACACAGCCACCACCACCATCATCATCCTCATCATCAGTCATACAAAGCCACCACTGTCGCCATCATCATGTTACACACAGTCGCCACCACCCATCATCATCAGTCACACACACACATACACAGCCATGATCATCATCAGTCACATGCACACATACACAGCCATAATCATCATGTCACACACACATACACAGCCATGATCATCATCAGTCACACACACACATACACAGCCATGATCATCATCAGTCACGCGCACACATACACAGCCATGATCATCATCAGTCACATGCACACATACACAGCCATGATCATCATCAGTCACATGCACACATACACAGCCATAATCATCATGTCACACACACATACACAGCCATGATCATCATGTCACACACACATACACAGCCATGATCATCATGTCACACACACACATACACAGCCATGATCATCATGTCACACACACACATACACAGCCATGATCATCATGTCACACACACACATACACAGCCATGATCATCATGTCACACACACACATACACAGCCATGATCATCATGTCACACACACACCTACACAGCCATGATCATCATCATGTCACACACACACATACACAGCCATGATCATCATCATGTCACACACACACATACACAGCCATGATCATCATCATGTCACACAACACATACACAGCCATGATCATCATCATGTCTCACACACACATACACAGCCATGATCATCATCATGTCACACACACACATACACAGCCATGATCATCATCATGTCACACACACACATACACAGCCATGATCATCATCATGTCACACACACACATACACAGCCATGATCATCATCATGTCACACACACACACATACACAGCCATGATCATCATCATGTCACACACACACACATACACAGCCATGATCATCATCATGTCACACACACACACATACACAGCCATGATCATCATGTCACACACACACACATACACAGCCATGATCATCATCATGTCACACACACACACATACACAGCCATGATCATCATCAGTCACACACACACATACACAGCCATGATCATCATCAGTCACACACACACATACACAGCCATGATCATCATCAGTCACACACACACATACACAGCCATGATCATCATCAGTCACACACACACATACACAGCCATGATCATCATCAGTCACACACACACATACACAGCCATGATCATCATCAGTCACACACACACATACACAGCCATGATCATCATCATGTCACACACACATACACAGCCATGATCATCATCATGTCACACACACATACACAGCCATGATCATCATCATGTCACACACACATACACAGCCATGATCATCATCATGTCACACACACATACACAGCCATGATCATCATCATGTCACACACACATACACAGCCATGATCATCATCATGTCACACACACATACACAGCCATGATCATCATCAGTCACCGCGCACAACCACATACACAGCCATCATCATCATCAGTCACGCGCACACATACACAGCCATCATTAGTCACACACATACACAGCTATGATAATCATCACACACACACACACACACACACATACACACACACACACATATACACACATATACACACACACACCTGGCCTATGGTCTTTCTTGTGCCCTCGGCTGTACGCCCGCAGCTGACGTCCCCGCTGCTGGCTTGATTGCTTTGCCCTGACCGCTGATTGGACGCCGCCTTTGATTGCTTCTCCCTGGCGGCGTCCCCAGGGCGGAAGTGCGGCAGGGCCGGCAGCAGAATGTTACTGGAGGCGGCGGGGGGCAGTGTTAAAGTGCGGCCGCCGGCGGGGGGCAGTGGAGAAGTGCGGCCGCTAATAAAGGGCAAGCAAGTACTGTCCAGTGTGTCCCCGGGCCGCAGCAATCAGCCTGGCGGGCCGCGTGTTTGAGACCCCTGATCTAAACAAACTGGAACAGTGGGCAGTAACTATCAGAATGGTTTATAACAGATAGAAAAGCAAAGTCCAACATCTGAGCAAAAAAAAAAGAAAAAAAAAAAGCATATACAGGATTGGAGGAATAGGACTAAGCAACAGCACAAGTGAAAAAGACTTGTGTATACTAATAGATCACAGACTGTACAGGAGTCACCAGTGTGATGCAGCAGCAAAAAAGGCAAACACAATGCTGGGCTATATTAACAGATGCAGATCACATGGAGTCATTATCACCCTCTACTCCTCTGTGGTCAGATCTCATCTAGAATACTGTGTCCAGTTCACATTTTAAAAAAGACATCAACAAACTGGAGCAAGTTCAAAGAAGAGCGAACAGAATGGTGACCGGTTTGCAAACCATGCCCTATGATGAGCGGTTACAGGATTTGGGAATGTTTAGCTTGTCAACAAGAAGACTGAGAGGAGATTTAATAGCTTTCGACAAATATCTCATGGGCTGTCACACTGTAGAGGGATCAGCTTTATTCTCATTTGCATAAGGAAACACTAGAAGCAATGGGATTAAACTTCTTAACAGTGGTGATCGAGTGGAACAGGCGACCATAAGAGGTGGTGAGTTCTCCTTCACTGGAAGTCTTCACACAGAGGCTGGGGAGACATCTGTCTGGGATGATTTAGTGAATCCTACGTTGAGTGGGGGGTTGGACCAGATGACCCAGGAGGCCCCTTCCAACTCTATCATTCTATGATATGTTTCTCCAGCAAATCCTCCTTGCACTGTGAGCGGCAGGGTAGGAGGTCAAGCCCTGTCCTGGCCTTCTCTGCTATTCTGGGTATTTGAGGCAACACCCAGGTTGTACAGCTGAAGGAATTGGGACAATATAAATAGACGTCCCTGACTCCTCCATGTGTTGTTGGTGTTTAGACTGGAAAGTTGAAGTGGGAACAACATACCTGAACATACTGGCATATCTTGGCCCTATACTGTGCTGATTGACAAGGTGGACTTTTGCTTTGAATTCCTGTCTGATGTAAGCCTGATTTAATAATACACTGTGTACCAAACCTGTGTGCGCCTCTTTACTGCATCCCTGCCAGAGCAAATCTCCCACACCTGCTAAAGACACGTGGCACGACCTGTGCTGGAGTTTTAGGGGTTACAGATGTAACTTATCACATACTCTGCCTTTTCAAAGAGCAAAGGCAGACAGTTCTTTTAAATGGTCTTTGGCGCTAATCGATCCCATTTTAAAGTGTCGCACAATCGCATGACCTGTTGGTGTATGTTACATTTAGGGCCCTTTTTTATATATGTGAAAAGCAGTTCACCATAGGACCCCAGAGTGTCTGTCATACACAGATAGAGACCATTGTTTTCCATATGTGACATGTGGTGCCAGCAGTGATCAGCTGTACTCTGGACAGGAGCCTACTTACACAAATAAAGCCTTGTATTCCCCTTTGAATATTTGGTTCAGCTACTATCAAAAGATAAGTGTCCCATCAAAGGCGCTGAATCATCCAGCCGGCCAGAGGCTGAAGGACCCCGTCTTATGTCTGTGAGGAGAGAACCTTTGGCTGAGGATCATGTGATCAGTGGGGGGGGGGGGTCTCAACACTTGGTCCCCACTGCTGAAAACTCCTGATACACCTATAACACCCCTATAATACCCCTAGACCTGAGAACAGATCAGGTTAAGGCGTTGGTCTTCTGCTGTCAACAAATTGTGCTTTTCAGCTTATTCCACCTGTCCCCTCACTTAACTTCCCTTCTTTTGAGGTACACACTGTAAGACTACAGGCCTTTCTCCCTGCAAGTGGCAGTGGTTTATCGGACCCCAGGCACCCCACTTCAATTTCTTGATCACTTTGCTACCTGGCTTCCCCACTTTCTAGCCTGCGATCTTCCCACTCTCATCATGGGTGCGTTTAACATTCCTATCGACAACCCCATCTCCACATCCGCCTCTCACCTTTTAACCCTAACCTCCTCTCTTGGTCTTTCACAACTTTGTGACTCTGCCACACATGAAGATGGGAATACATTGGACCTGACCTTCTCCTGGCTCTGCTCAGTGCATGATTTTACAAATTCCTCTCTTCCACTCTCTGACCACAACCTTCTTTCATTCTCAGTCATATACTGTCAACCCTTCAAGGACACTCCCAACTCGTTGACCTATAGGAATATGCGTGCCATTGACACTCAGAAACTTATAAAGAATTTACAGTCTTCACTCACCCCAATCTCCTCCCTCTCTTGTCCTGACTCTGCTCTAAAACTCTATAATGAAACACTGCAAAGTGCCCTGGATGAAGCTGCACCTCCTACACTTAAAGGGATCCTGTCACCTCCAGAACGCCTCCTAAGCTACCAAAACATGTCCCTTCAGCATATTATCACTAATCTCACACTCTTTTTGTCTCCTAAAAGCATCCTGTGTAAATGCATAAAAACGTTTTAATACTCACTCATTTGGGATTATAATTAGCAGGGGCTATATTCTTTAGCCCTTAGGGCGTGTTGTTTTGCAGCCTGAATGATCCACCCTCTCTCTCTCTGTGCTGCTTTGCTTGTGCAGGCTTTGCCCTCCAACTCTGTCACTCACAGAAAGCAAATCATTAGTCCTGCCTTCAGCTTCACATCCCAGCAGCACAGATAGAGGGTGGATCCTGGAGCTGCAAAACAACATGCCCTGGTGACTAAAGAATATAGCACCTGTTAATTATAATCACAGAGGAAGAAGTCACTCGGCTTCTTGCATCTTCTCGCCCTACTACCTACACCAGCGACCCTATGCCCTCACATCTCCTTCTATCCCTTTCTCCAGCTCTCACATCTCACCTAACTAAAATATTTAATATTTCCCCTCCTCCTTCAAACATGCCAGCATACATCCATTATTAAAAAACCAGACCAGAACTCTGCTGCTAACTACAGACCTGTCTCTAATCTCCCCTTCATCTCTAAACTCCTGGAACGCTTGGTCCACTCCCGCTATCTCTCTGACAATTCTCTTCTTGACCCTCTACAATCCGGCTTCCGCTCCTTACATTCTACTGAAACTGCCCTCACTAAAGTCTCTAATGGTCTACTAACAGCTAAATCTAATGGTCACTACTCCCTACTGATCCTCCTGGATCTCTCCGCTGCATTCGATACTGTGGATCACCAGCTCCTTCTCTCTATGCTCTGCTCTATTGGGGTTAAGTACACCACTCTCTCCTGGTTCTCCTCCTACCTCTCTGATCGCTCCTTCTCTGTATCTTTCGACGGCTCCTCTTCCTCTCCTCTTCCCCTCACGGTTTGGGTACCTCAGGGTTCAGTCCTAGGTCCCCTTCTCTTCTCTCTATACTCTGCCCCATTGGACAAACCATCAGTAGATTTGGTTTTCAGTACCATCTCTATGCTGATAACACCCAGTTATACACCTCTTCTCCTGACATCACCTCCACATTACTACAAAACACCAGTGATTGTCTGTCTGCTTTCTCTAACATCATGTCTTCTCTCTACCTTAAACTGAATCTGTCTAAAACTGAACTTCTTGTGTTTCCTCCCTCTACTAATCTTCCAAAACCTAATATTGCCATTTTTGTATGTGGTTCTACCATTACTCCTCAGCAGTGTTTTATATGTGACTCTGATCTCTCCTCTCCCCAAATCCGGTCTCTCGCTCGCTCATGTCACCTACACCTCAAAAACATCTCTAGAATTCGACCTTTTCTTACTGTTGACTCTGCAAAAACTCTAAACTGTTGCCCTTATTCATTCTCGCCCGGATGACTGCAATTCTCTATTAATCAGTCTCCCTTTTAGTAAACTCTCTCCTCTCCAATCCATCCTCAATGCAGTAGCTAGGATCATATTGCTCTCTAACCACTTCGCCGATGGCTCTATCCTGTGCCAGTCATTGCACTGGTTGCCAATCCACTATAGAGTACAATATAAAATTATCTCGCACACCCACAAAGCCCTCCACAGTTTTGCACAACCCTACATCTCCTCCCTCATCTCTGTCTATCGCCCTACACGTGCTCTCCGCTCCGCAAGTGACCTAAGACTGATATCAGCTACAATCTGAACCTCCCACTCCCGTCTCCAGGACTTCTCACGAGCTGCACCACTTCTCTGGAACGGATTATCGAAAACAATTCAATTACTTCCCAATACCAATAGTTTTAAGCGAGCCTTAAAAACACATCTCTTTAGACTGGCCTATCCCCTCACCTCACTTGTCTAACTATTCCTATCTTCCCTTTTTTCCAAATCTGGCCTCTTGTGTCATCTGTCTGCACCTGCAGACTGTCTGTCTGTCCCCCATGCATAATATAGCACTTTATCCGTACTTGTACAGATCCTGACCGATGACTGATTCATGCAGCGTTACGTGAATCCCCTAATTATTATATCGACTAGTAAAAAGGCCCGATGCAATTGCATCGGGAGCGTGGTGAAATGAATTGTGTTTATACAGGGGGCTCTGTGGGTAGCAGAGTATATACAGGGGGCTCTGTGGGTAGCAGAGTATATACAGGGGGCTCTGTGGGTAGCAGAGTATATACAGGGGGCTCTGTGGGTAGCAGAGTATATGCAGGGGGCTCTGTGGGTAGCAGAGTATATGCAGGGGGCTCTGTGGGTAGCAGAGTATATGCAGGGGGCTCTGTGGGTAGCAGAGTATATGCAGGGGGCTCTGTGGGTAGCAGAGTATATGCAGGGGGCTCTGTGGGTAGCAGAGTATATGCAGGGGGCTCTGTGGGTAGCAGAGTATATGCAGGGGGCTCTGTGGGTAGCAGAGTATATGCAGGGGGCTCTGTGGGTAGCAGAGTATATGCAGGGGGCTCTGTGGGTAGCAGAGTATATGCAGGGGGCTCTGTGGGTAGCAGAGTATATGCAGGGGGCTCTGTGGGTAGCAGAGTATATGCAGGGGGCTCTGTGGGTAGCAGAGTATATGCAGGGGGCTCTGTGGGTAGCAGAGTATACAGGCGGCTGGTGCCTTAGTTGAGGCGCGGGAGGGGGAGGTGATAGCAGGCTGCAGCCTACAATGACAGAGCGCCGCCGCCATCTTACCTGGGGAGGCTGGGGCGGCCGGCGTCTCTCAGGAAGCCGGGCGCTGATGCTGGCGCCGGCCCTTTTTTGTAAAGCCGCTCCCCCTGGCTGCTGCTGCTGGAGACTCAGGGCTGACACTGTCCAATGGATGGTGCAGCCCTGGCGGCGGGGGAGCGGGAACATGGGGCGGGGGAGCGGTGGGCATTGGTGGTGGTAGGTGGTGTGTGGCGACAGCCTTTTTGCGCTTCCGGGCAGTGACGGCGGCTCGCGATGGCGCATACACGCCATCGCTCGCAGCGCGTGATAGCGGCACAGTGGCCGGAAGCGCAAAACTGCTGATTATGTATATAGATGGCTGGACCATGTATGATATCATTTGTTACTATTACCTTTTGTGCCTCCCCTATTTCCTCTAGATTGTAAGCTTGCGAGCAGGGACCTCACTCCTCATGGTTTTTTAATTTTTGTTACTCTGTATTGTCTCATATTGTCTGTACATGTTCCCTGCGAATTTTAAAGTGCTGCGTAATATGTTGGCACTATATAAATAAAAATTATTATAACACATTAATACATTTGTAAACGTGCCATTGCCCCGTTAGATTGTATTAACCCTTATCTCCATATGATGTGTATGTCCAACATGAAAACTTGTAAGTTTGTGCTCCATGACAGATCCGTATGACCTACCGGTCGCATGGCCACAGAGGCCGCAATCAGGTGCAGGGGCAGCCGGTATCCTCAGCCCCTCTTGTGCTTTAATATCTTGCATTACTTCATACTTCATAACATCACCTGTGCCCTAATCACTAGATCTCATCATGACACAGTGGTACCTAATAAGTACAGGAAGCGCTCAGGATGCCAGGACAAGGATACTTACCGCCAGGGCTGTGGAGTTGGTAAGCCAAACCACCGACTCCGGAATTTCCTGGACTCCGACTCCTCGACTCTGACTCCCTCATACATGGTTCATGTTTAAGTAATATATTTATTGTAGAATAATGTGAACATCAGGTTTTTTTATTATAAGAAAATCAAGATAGAACATAAACATAATTCATAATAATAATATTCAGCACATTCTACATTGAATTACTGTAACCAATTTATTATATACTAGCTGTGAGCCCGATGCAAATGCATCGGGTGTCTAGAATACTATACTTTGTATGAGGATTACCGCAAGCGCGCCGCAAGTGTAACGACTCGCTGGCGCCGACCAATTAGAAGCGCGGCTCAGGCAGCGACTCGCAATAGCCTCACGGCCATTGCTCGCGCTACCTGACCGGTAAATCGTTAACTTTGAGGCCGAGCCTCTGGTTCAATTTTCGGCCAGCGACTCGCAATGGCCGCTTCGCCAGCGACTCGCATTGCTCGTACTCAGCCTGCGCGAGCAATGGCCTCGCGGCCATTGCTCGCGCAGGCCAGCGACTCGCATTGGCCGCTACGCGGCCAATGCTTCGCCGTGCTGACGTCACAGAGTGACATAGCCACGGTCTTTTCAGGGACCGACACGGAAGTGCCTATGGCAATTATATAGTAGATACTGTACATTGCATATGGAGGGTGAGGAGAGCGGAGGCTGGAGGGGAGAGCGGAGGCTGGAGGGGAGGGCAGAGGCTAGAGCAGAGGCTGGAGGGCAGAGGCTGGAGGGGAGGGCAGAGGCTGGAGGGGAGGGCGGAGGCTGGAGGGAGGGCGGAGGCTGGAGGGGAGGGCGGAGGCTGGAGGGGAGGGCGGAGGCTGGAAGGGAGAGCAGAGGCTGGAAGGGAGAGCAGAGGCTGGAGGGGAGAGCAGAGGCTGGAGGGGAGGGCGGAGGCTGGAGGGGAGGGCGGAGGCTGGAGGGGAGGGCGGAGGCTGGAGGGGAGGGCGGAGGCTGGAGGGGAGGGCGGAGGCTGGAGGGGAGGGCGGAGGCTGGAGGGAGGGCGGAGGCTGGAGGGGAGGGCGGAGGCTGGAGGGGAGGGCGGAGGCTGGAAGGGAGAGCGGAGGCTGGAAGGGAGAGCAGAGGCTGGAAGGGAGAGCAGAGGCTGGAGGGGAGGGCGGAGGCTGGAGGGGAGGGCGGAGGCTGGAGGGGAGGGCGGAGGCTGGAGGGGATTGGCTGGAGGCTGGAAAGGAGAGGCTGGAGGGGAGAGGCTGGAGGGCAGAGGCTTTAGGGCAGAGGCTGGAGGGGAGAACGGAGGCTGAAGGGCAGAGCGGAGAGGCTGGAGGGCAGAGCGGAGAGGCTGGAGGGCAGAGCGGAGAGGCTGGAGGGCAGAGCGGAGAGGCTGGAGGGCAGAGGGGAGAGGCTGGAGGGCAGAGGGGAGAGGCTGGAGGGCAGAGGGGAGAGGCTGGAGGGGAGAGGGGAGAGGCTGGAGGGGAGAGGGGAGAGGCTGGAGGGGAGAGGGGAGAGGCTGGAGGGGAGAGGGGAGAGGCTGGAGGGGAGAGGGGAGAGGCTGGAGGGGAGAGGGGAGAGGCTGGAGGGCAGAGGGGAGAGGCTGGAGGGGAGAGGGGAGGCTGGAGGGCAGAGGGGAGGCTGGAGGGCAGTGCAGACTCACCGCGCCGCGGCCCGTGCGTGTGCTGTAGGAGGAGAGGAGGGGCGGGCAGAGCTGCCGGACAGGAAGTTCCGTCCTCCCTCCTCTCCGGGCGGACGGCGGGCGGCTGGTGTCAGCACGGGGCCCCCCAGGGGGTGGAGGCAATGGGCCCCTCATGCCGAGTAGCGGGATGACAGCGGCGGTCGCAATGCCCGCTACGCGGGCAATGCCTCGCACGGCGTGGTGACGTCACAGTGTGACATAGCCACGACGTGCCGGGGGCCGACAGAAAACGTGCTACGGCAATTATATAGTAGATTTTAGGAGTCGGAGTTGGTCCATTTTCTACTGACTCCGATTCCACCAAAATGAGCACAGACTCCGACTCCACAGCCCTGCTTACAGCAAAACTAAACACTGCCGTGGTCTGGCTTCCACAGAGAGCCGAGCTGGATGGCCGTACAGGGCAATGTGAATCTTTGCTCAAACCTGGTTGTAATGGCATCCTGAAGCCCAAACACGCTCCTCCTTGTCTGTCACATACCAGTACAGATGCGGGATCATTCAGTCAGCCTGTTGGTATAAAGCTCAGTCTGGGCAATGCCCTGTATTATCAATACAATCTAAGGATCACATGTCCAGTCCTACTAGAAAAAAAATAAACGTTTTTATCTTTTTGAAAAAAAAAGAAAGTTAAAATGAAATCAGATTCCCAGTTTGTACAATGCAAATGCCTTTTTCTGGGGGGATAAAAGTGCCTTCTCCTAAGGGTACGTGCCCCTGATCAGGAGTGCTGGATTGTGGGTGCAGTGAGTTTTCTCTTCTGGAGATGTCCTCTACAGGTACCGTCACACAGGGACATATCGCCGGCGATGTTGCCGGCAACTGAGGGGCGTGGCCAGGTTGCGGCGACATCGCCGGCGAGTTGCCTCGTGTGACGGGGCGATAATCAGGCGATGAATCGCCTGAGTCACATCGCCAGGTTTCCCAACAATGTTGGGAAACCTGTCGATGTTGCTCAGGCGATCCTGCCTGATCGCCCTGTGTAACGCGGCAACCTGCAATGTTGCGGGCGATTCCGCCTATATCCAACATTGCGAGTGATCGCTTGCTGGGTTGCTGGGCAACCCAGCGAGCGATAGCTGCGGCAACTAGCCGGCGACGGTAAGTTGCTCAGTGTGACATCTCACCGGCGATGTTGTCAGGGATGCGCGCTCCCGCGATCGCCGGCAACATCGCCGGCGATATGTCCCTGTGTGACGGTACCTTACAGGAGAATGCGCTGCCCGTGCCCACGATCAGGATTCTGGGCGTATTGTATTTTCGCTGTATTCTCCTGCCGAGAACAATCGCGTCTCTGCAAGAATAAATAGTCCTGCAGCAACCCGGGAAGCTGCACCACAGGTCAGATTACAGAGCGTCTAAAAGAAGCCCGGTGGGCAGAGATTATAAATCCAACCACTGTGCTTGTACAACGCAGCGAAAACACAGTGTTCACAATGCTCTTAATCCTGATCGTGGGCACTCTCCCTAAAAAGACATGATTGTTATTGCTGCACCCATGTCAACCCTTACTAGAAATCGATTTATCCTACACTGTAAAAGGCGTTAAAATTTGAGGAACCCAGAATTATTTTTATATTTTTACCTGTCTCACCTAAAATGAAACCAGTGATCAGAAAGTTGTACAATGTGTCCCAAAATGTTCCCTTGTCCTGCAAAAAAAACAAGTCCTCTCAAAGCTCTATACAAAACTAAGTTATTTGTATTCTTTTTAGTGCAGAAGTTGTAACACCTAAGCCATACATGTTCTATAAAGAAAAAGTTTGGAAACACCGGTGCATATCATTATCTTCTCCAAATCCTTTTATTAAATACAAAAAATTAAAAACATCACAGCGCTCACGCAGGAGCAGCTAGACGTGTTTCGACAAACGTCTTGGGCTGCCTTCTCACTTGCACTCCCCGCCTCTGCGTATCGCAGCGGGGATGCGCAAGCCGAGCGCAGACCCCACGCATCCCTTTGTTTAACATGGGGACGCACGGTGATGCGCTCGGCTGCGGATTGCCGTGCGCACCCATTGACGTCCGTGTGTGATTTGTACGCATGTGGATGCTTGCATACAAATCACACATTCTCGTCCACACCATGAACTCGATATGCGGGGAACACAAGTGAGAAGGCAGCCTAAGACGTTTGTCGAAACGCGTCTAGCCGCTCCTGCGTGAGCGCTATGATGTTTTTAATTTTTTGTATTTAATAAAAGGATTTGGAGAAGATGATGATATGCACCAGTGTTTCCACAACTTTTTCTTCATTATGATAGGCGGTTGCCAAGCCATCACAACAGAGCAGGAGTCCTAAGGTAATTAGCGGTCGGATTGGCATCCCACCTTCCCCGTTCCTTATTCTCATTGATACATGTTCTATCCTTGTATTCACCTGCTGAATAAAGTTATAAAGTCTTGTGCACTAGAAGATTGTATCAGAGAAAACAACATCTTATCACACAAACATAAGCCCCTATAGCTCCATACGTGTACAGCTTTTGGCTCCCAGTATATGGGGGACACAAAAACAAATGATTCCTTATTTTTGGCAATGTATTTATAGTATAAACGAACTAAAAATACATAAGTATATGAATTTGATGTTGCTGTAACCATACTGGCCCAAAGAAACAAAGTCTGAACTTTATTTGTGCAGGATGTAAAAAATCTAAAAGGAACTGCAGAATAAGGCCATGTTTACAGGCCTTTTGAGTGCAGTTTTTTCCTGCTTCCATCTCCTAGGTAGTCAATGTACTACAGCAGAGCTGTGTGTGATTACTACTGACACATCTGCAGGTTCTTCTATGCTTCCATCTCCCAGGTAGTGTAATACAGCAGAGCTGTGTGTGATTGCTACTGACACATCTGCAGGTTCCTCTGCGCTTCCATCTCCCAGGTAGTGTAATACAGCAGAGCTGTGTGTGATTACTACTGACACATCTGCAGGTTCCTCTGCGCTTCCATCTCCCAGGTAGTGTAATACAGCAGAGCTGTGTGTGATTACTACTGACACATCTGCAGCTTCCTCTATGCTTCCATCTCCCAGGTAGTGTAATACAGCAGAGCTGTGTGTGATTACTACTGACACATCTGCAGGTTCCTCTCCGCTTCCATCTCCCAGGTAGTGTAATACAGCAGAGCTGTGTGTGATTACTACTGACACATCTGCAGGTTCCTCTATGCTTCCATCTCCCAGGTAGTGTAATACAGCAGAGCTGTGTGTGATTGCTACTGACACATCTGCAGGTTCCTCTCCGCTTCCATCTCCCAGGTAGTGTAATACAGCAGAGCTGTGTGTGATTACTACTGACACATCTGCAGGTTCCTTTCTTCTATGTCACTGGTAGTCAGTGTAATACAGCAGAGCTGTGTGTGATTATTACTGACACATCTGCAGGTTCCTCTCCTCTTCCATCTCACATGTAGTCAGTGTAATACAGCAGAGCTGTGTGTGATTACTACTGACACATCTGCAGGTTCCTTTCTTCTATGTCACTGGTAGTCAGTGTAATACAGCAGAGCTGTGTGTGATTATTACTGACACATCTGCAGGTTCCTCTCCTCTTCCATCTCACATGTAGTCAGTGTAATACAGCAGAGCTGTGTGTGATTACTACTGACACATCTGCAGGTTCCTCTATGCTTCCATCTCCCAGGTAGTGTAATACAGCAGAGCTGTGTGTGATTACTACTGACACATCTGCAGGTTCCTCTCCGCTTCCATCTCCCAGGTAGTGTAATACAGCAGAGCTGTGTGTGATTACTACTGACACATCTGCAGGTTCCTCTATGCTTCCATCTCCCAGGTAGTGTAATACAGCAGAGCTGTGTGTGATTACTACTGACACATCTGCAGGTTCCTCTATGCTTCCATCTCCCAGGTAGTGTAATACAGCAGAGCTGTGTGTGATTATTACTGACACATCTGCAGGTTCCTCTCCTCTTCCATCTCACATGTAGTCAGTGTAATACAGCAGAGCTGTGTGTGATTACTACTGACACATCTGCAGGTTCCTCTCCGCTTCCATCTCACAGGTAGTCACTGTAATACAGCAGAGCTGTGAGAGCTGCAGCAAAGGTGTTTGTAAGAAGACCTAGTTCAGTTCTACTGTTCTGTTAGTTACATGTCTCATACTGGTAACTCCTCTATTAGAAATAATCTCTGCAAGCAGATTCTCAGGGAGATCAGTGTCTGGACCATAGATCTTAACAGCTCATTTACATATAAGGAAAATATGAACCACTTCATTCTGCTTCTTATGACCTACATGTGTATATAGATGGCTTAGGTGGGTTGCTCCTACTTAGACACTGGGCAAAAAATGGGAATCTATTTCTGTTATTCTGCTCTGTTTTTGGTGTTGGAGCCGCCGGAACGTCTGTCAGTCAGGTGATTGTGCCGTGTCACTGTGACCTCACTTGCCCCTCGTGTTTCGCTCTCTCCTATTTCTGGGTCAGAGGTCTGGGATCTTGTGTAACAACCACATTCCATCTGTATTAACACTTTACTCGTCTAATAGATATTTGATATGAGGCGTCATAAACAATGCATGTGTTCTGTTAGACAGCGCGCCTACTTGGACACAAAGCAAGTTCTTATGGAGTTGTAGGTAATTTTACCTATTTTTCAAGAATACCTAATTGATCCCCATTAACCTTGCATTAATATTTTTTTCTTCCTCTTCCAAGTGCTCAAATTATATTTAATTTTCTTGTATAGACATGTCATACGGGTGGTGGGGCGCTTTTTTACAGGCCGAGCTGTGATTTTGAGTGGTGCCATTCATTTTAGCTTTCAGTAAGCTAGGTAACAGGAAATAAAATTCTAAGTGGTGTAAACATACACCTATATATGCATATATACATAGACACATATGAAAAAAAACGGAACAGCACCAGATATTACCAGACTTGTGCAGCGCTTTTTCAACACCGGTCAAGTGTCCATGTAAACAATCCAAAAAAGGGAAAAAGCAGCACCAAATAGATATCAAGTGAACCTTTATTGCCAATGGCGTGGCGACGTTTCGGACCGGAGGTCCTTTCTCAAGCCAAGAAAGGACCTCCGGTCCGAAACGTCGCCACGCCATTGGCAATAAAGGTTCACTTGATATCTATTTGGTGCTGCTTTTTCCCTTTTTTGGATTGTATACATAGACACATATACACATACATATGTACACAAACTCACATACGAATACACACACTCTCATACATACACAAACAAATATACATAATTACACCCACACACCATCCTATATTAACATACATGCACACACGCATACATACACACTCCGATACATATAAGCAAACAAACATACATATATACACAGACATACATACACACACGTGTAGTAGGAGTCACAGCTAGAAGACTGGTTCTGTGTCAATAACCTGTAAGAAGGCAGAAAATAATAGATAGCACTACCGCACTTGCCCTTAGGCCTTGTGAGCACAGTGCGATGTTTGATACTTTTTAGCAGCAGATTTTGAGACTCCTCATGTCTACCGGAGGCCAGCAAAGTCTATGACAGCTCAGTAGCGCTGTGCACATGTTGCTTTTTTTTTTTTCCTTGCATCTGTGGTTCAGATTTCTTTTTTCTGTACTAAAATCTGCAAGGGAAAAAAAGCAACATGTTCACAGCGCTACTGAGCTGTCATAGACTTTGCTGGCCTCCGGTAGACATGAGGAGTCTCAAAATCTGTGTTAAAAATAAAAGATCAAGCAATGCACCGTGGGCACAGGGCCTAAGGGAAGCATAGCTAGAATGTATAACTGATACCTGTACTGAGTGGAGGATTGGGTCAGTGAAGGTCCATATACTTTAAGGGTGCTATAAATCATGGGCCTGGAAGATAATAATACAGGGCAAAATTGATGATGGTGGTTCTCTTAGAAAGCTCGTACCTCAGGGATATTGTGAGATAATTTGTGTCTAAGGCTGCTTTCACATTTCTGTTTTTGAACGCAGCGTATGCAAACACAGCCAAATGCATGCACACTGCGTTCCTATGTTTAACATGGGAATGCATAGTACCTGTGTTTGGCTGCGTTCAGATGCGCATAATTCGGGTGCCCTTCGAATGCAACATGTTGCATTTTTTGTGCGTTCGCGGGTGTTTGTGTGCTTGTGGATGCTTGCTGATAAACAAAGAGTGAATGGAAGTCAATGGATCCGTAGTGTCCTCAGCATGACAGCGCAGGAGAACGCTGTGGATCACTTTGAAATCTCTTCCCGCGGCCGCCGGTGATCTCCCGGTCTCCGCCGAGACCGCTGTTGGCTGGCCGGGCATGACACTATGTGAGCGAATGCAGAGAATCCCCGCTGCGTTCACATCAGAATGGCAGCGTTTGGCTCTGCATTTGCATGTCAGTCAGTGTGAAACTAGCCTTAACTGTATGTTAAAATGTGAAGCTCAAGTGAAATAGAGGCAGGTGGGTGAACTGGAGTACGTCTAAAAAAGATATGTAGTGAAAACAGTAGTCATCAGGGGTCGTGAGTGCCTTGGAATAGATAAATAGAGCTAAGCTTGTAATGTAAGACTGAGGAGGTCCCACACATGTAGCTTCATTCAAAGTTGTTGAATAGGTTTGGTGGTTGAACCTTTTACAATAATATATCTTTAAGATTCAACCCCTTTGAATGACCCTGCATGTGTAGGGTGGGGGAGAATGTGATTTTAAAGCGCCATTCCATTTTTTTTTTTTTATTTCACTGCTGGAGCCAATGCATTACATGTGGGTCCCCTGCTGCCATCTTCATCTTTTTCCTGCATTGCTTCAGTTGGTCTTCTGTGACTTGTGCCCTGCCGGCAGCTCCAGTGTTTCATGGAGCGCGCTGGAGTTTATTCTTCAATGTAAGTCTATGAGAGTATCGTTCTGCTTCTCATAGAGATGCATTGAGAGCTAGTGATGTAACGTCTGACTTCCAGACAGTATGGAGTTATGGGCATGAGGTGGCGCAGCGGGATCAGAGTTATACCGAAAATAGATCAAGATGCTGGAAGGTAAGTATAACATGGTAACATAGTATTTAAGGTTGAAGGAAGACCTTAAGTCCATCTAGTTCAACCAATACATAGCCTAACATGTTGATCCAGAAGAAGGCAAAAAAGGGGGGGGGGCTTACATTCAAGCCACCACTCCAGAGCTCATAAGGAGAAAATAAAACCTTGGAATTGTGCTTTACATGTTTCACTTGTAGATACTTTTTTATGAATTGTAATAAGGGAATCATGCATATTTATTTCCAGACTCTGTTATCAATAGAGTTAAGCATATATATGAATATAGATGCATTTCAGATCCATATTGACCTCGAATATATTTCCATGTCCTCTTCTCCATAGGTTACAATACCATTGAGCCACCTCATCACTGCCTTCCACTCTCCCAAGACTGCGGTGTATTTTCCCAGCTCGTCCTCCATTCAGGTTCTGCAGCGCGAAGTGACTCCGGACACTGAACCATACAGCGCCGAGGTATGTAATAATCTCACAGCGGATCCTCTGTACTTCATCCTCAGAGGGGTCCGTCCACTACTGCAGCTGAGCTCCACTCGCTTCAATAAGGGCTGAGCAACAGAACCAGAGAACAGCCTGAACATGGTGAACGCAGCGGTGTTGTTCCAACTATGTTATTGTAATTTCGTTCTGAGTTGCAAATAGCTGATTGGTGGGAATGTGTGTATGTGTTGGACTTCCATTGATCTTGATGTTAACTGCATTCTGCCCAGACTGAGCGCCCCACAGGAGGAAAATAGCTTTATTCCTCCCAGCAGTGTTTGCCTTTCAGTCATGGTGGTGTCGCTATCGTGGTTTCAGCCATCGCTCTCTGTACATTGAGCGGTAGCAGTAACCGCGCCCTGGCACTGACTGACGGCCGACTTTACCTCCTTACTTCCTGCTTGCCCAGGGTTGGTGCGCTCCTGTACATTGCCACTTGGCCAGCTGCCGATTTTACTGGTGTCCTCTCTGATGCTGCTTTTTCTCTGCGAGGGGGGGGAGAGGGCACTGGATTTAGAAATCAGGCTTCAGAGAGCCACTTCAAGCCTCTAAAGGAACAAGCTTGTAAGATACCGGCCCCCTGCTGTTAGATGGTAAAAATGGCTGATAACCTAGGAAGCGGTGGTGTTGTGCAACTTTGCAAATTAACTGTTTAACACTATAATAAGTTGTGATGAGCGAGCACTACAATGCTCAGGTGCCCGGTACTCATAAGGAGCAGTGGGATGCTCGAATGGGTGCAAAATGGAGTACAGAGTATAATGGAAGTTGGTGGGGAGCTTGAGCATTTTTTCCAGAAAAATGCTTTGTTTCTAGTGATGAGCGAGTATGCTCGGCGCTACTCGGTACTCGCACGAGTATCTCGGTACTCGGGGTGCTCGGCGAGCACCGAGTACTGCCGAGATGCTCGGACCGCTCGGTAATAAATAGCGATCTGATACATGTACACAGCTCCCTTCAGTGCACACAGTGAGCTGGCACCATACAGGGAGCAGATTAATTGATAGGATCCCTCTGGGGGCCACAGCAAGGTGTTATATGCTGCGGCAATTTGAAAAAGCCCACCCTCCCGCCCTTTTCCGGAATTACTCTTTTTATAACCGGAAGTCTGTGGGCGGAGCCTGTCACTCATTGACTTACATTGGGCTCGGTGCTCTGGCAGAGTACAAGAGTATCTTGAGATGCTCGGCCAGAGCACCGAGCACCCGAGCATTTAGTGCTCGCTCATCACTACTTGTTTCCCATTGACGTCCATTATACTCTGTACTCTAGTTGCGCCCATCCGAGCATCCCATGCTCGTTATGAATACCAGGCATCTGAGCATGGTCATGTTCCCTTATTACTAATAGTAATGATAACCCCTTAAAGGGAAACTGTCCGGTCATTTTTCAGTACGATACTAATATTACCCTTCAATAGGGCTTGGGCAGACCTTTTTAAATATGTATAATCATTATTGTACAGTTCGTAGCTTCCATGTTACCAGCATTGTCATACCCTGAAGAGAGCTGCTGCATTAGTCCTGTCCCATTATAAGCAGACACTATTAGTGCTGGCCGTATAAACTTGTCATGTAATTATGCACTCCGTCAGCAGCTCTCTCCACCCTCCTCCCTCTGCTCTCCAGGAACTGTGGTTTCAATTTTAGGAGGTCTATTCTGTTGAGGACACAGGGAGAGACCAATTGCAGGTCTGCCTTATCTTATCTAGACTCCATTTGTTTCTCTAAGCAGGCATCCCTGCTGTGACAGTTTCTGTGTTGTATTTGACCTCTTTCCTGGCTGCAGACACAGAGCACATAGGAGAATACAGCCTTCCCCACTGATATCCTGTGCAGTGATGTGAATATGTGACATGAATATTCATGCATGGGGAGTAGACAGCTGAGAACTAAGTGGATCATTCACTGTGATTGACAGATTAAATGATTCTTTATTTGAAGTTTGCAGATTATAGGAGGGGGAATATAAATAAACGAAATGCATCAATAGAGAGAGTTTAGAGAAATGAATTAGAAAATGATAGCAGTTACATATGGATTTTTGACTTCACAGTTTTCCTTTAAGCATTTCCAGCCCAACAAGTAAATATCTGTTAAAATTTCAGACATGCCTCTAATGCTTTAAAATTATTGGTGTTAATGGCATATCTGTCATTAAGGTTATCACTGGAGGACACAGGAAACCATGGGTGTGTATGCTGCTGCCACTAGGAGCAAAGCTGGGCAGTTAAATCTGTGTCTGCAGGAGGCGGACACAGGGCTGCACTCGTCCTCATTTCTATCGTGTCCGTTTTGTTAATGTCATAACTATTTTTTGCTATAAAACTTCAGCCTTTTTTTCCAGCCTCTCTTAAACCTCAGAGACCTTGGTTTGTCCGAGTTGAGGACTACAGACCTCGATACACTTCTGAACAAGGTTCTACCCGGCTTCTTCTCCGATAACAAGAAAACCTCCCCCAGCTGGCACACATCACACATATCTGCTGAGAGTTTCTTTGAAAACAAAAATGGTGAGTGCTGGTCGTACTCCACAGACTTGGGTCCGAACCTCTCCCCAGTGCTACCGGGTGCCATGTCTGCTGCACATGGAGAGGTGACCTCATGCTGCCTCTCTATAGTCTCTCCCATGAATGAATCCTGACTGCAGCGAGTACACTTGTCTCGATCCTACTGGTTTGAGTGGTAACCAGCATCATCATTGTCTGAGAAACAAGAGAAGAAATCCTCTTTTCCCTGACTTCTGATACCTCAAACATTGTCCGGTCTTCTGCCACTCCCTCCCCACACATGACAACCACAGCACCCATATTACTGTTTATAGTGAATCACTTTTGCTGCCAGTGATCGGCTGCATTGGTTACATATTGCTTTTCTCTGGATGTCATGGAAGAATTGGGCACTAGTGACCTGCACTTAAATAACTCTATGTCCCTATTGCACCCCGAGGTATCGGCTTTCTTCGATCAATTTAAGAAATGGCTTAGAAGCTTTTTACAGTGTTACCTTGTCTGTTCAATTCTGTAAATTATGGTAAAAAAAAAAAAAAATAGCAACTTTTTATTGAGGTTCAGTAAAATAAACTCTGAATCTGTTAAAATATATAAAATACCAACAGGGCAGGAGCTCGCACTCCCCAGGTACAGTACCGGACCCCGACATCACGTTGACAGCGTGAATTACTGCTGTAGCCAATCGCTAAGCTTATGCTGTTTGAAGGGAACCTGTCAGATCCCCTAAGCTCTCTAAACCAGCGGTCCCCAACTTTTTTTGCACTGGGGCACAGCTTCATGCATGACCATTTTTCTGGGGCCCGGCAGGGTGGGGTGGCACAGGGGTGGGGCTTTGATCATATGGGGTGGGGCTATGGAGAAGGGGTTGAGTTTAGTACTTTGTTTCCCCGAAAGATGAGCTACATCTTATTTTCAGGGGATGTCTTATTTTTCAATGCCCTTGCAGCCCCCAATGTGATATCCCCATCATCCCCCTTGCAGCCCATAATATCCCGATCATCCCCTTGCAGCCCCCATCAACCCCATCATCCCTTTGCAGCAGCCATTAATATCCCCATCATCCCCCTTGCAGCAGCCATTAATATCCCTATCATCCCCCTTGCAGCAGCCATTAATATCCCCATCATCCCCCTTGCAGCAGCCATTAATATCCCCATCATCCCCCTTGCAGCAGCCATTAATATCCCCATCATCCCCCTTGCAGCAGCCATTAATATCCCCATCATCCCCCTTGCAGCAGCCATTAATATCCCCATCATCCCCCTTGCAGCAGCCATTAATATCCCCATCATCCCCCTTGCAGCAGCCATTAATATCCCCATCATCCCCCTTGCAGCAGCCATTAATATCCCCATCATCCCCCTTGCAGCAGCCATTAATATCCCTTGCAGCAGCCATTAATATCCCCTTGCAGCAGCCATTAATATCCCCTTGCAGCAGCCATTAATATCCCCTTGCAGCAGCCATTAATATCCCCTTGCAGCAGCCATTAATATCCCCTTGCAGCAGCCATTAATATCCCCTTGCAGCAGCCATTAATATCCCCTTGCAGCAGCCATTAATATCCCCTTGCAGCAGCCATTAATATCCCCTTGCAGCAGCCATTAATATCCCCATCATCCCCTTGCAGCAGCCATTAATATCCCCATCATCCCCTTGCAGCAGCCATTAATATCCCCTTGCAGCAGCCATTAATATCCCCTTGCAGCAGCCATTAATATCCCCTTGCAGCAGCCATTAATATCCCCTTGCAGCAGCCATTAATATCCCCTTGCAGCAGCCATTAATATCCCCTTGCAGCAGCCATTAATATCCCCTTGCAGCAGCCATTAATATCCCCATCATCCCCTTGCAGCAGCCATTAATATCCCCTTGCAGCAGCCATTAATATCCCCTTGCAGCAGCCATTAATATCCCCATCATCCCCTTGAAGCAGCCATTAATATCCCCTTGCAGCAGCCATTAATATCCCCTTGCAGCAGCCATTAATATCCCCTTGCAGCAGCCATTAATATCCTCATCATCCCCTTGCAGCAGCCATTAATATCCCCATCATCCCCTTGCAACAGCCATTAATATCCCCATCATCCCCTTGCAACAGCCATTAATATCCCCATCATCCCCTTGCAGCAGCCATTAATATCCCCATCATCCCCTTGCAGCAGCCATTAATATCCCCATCATCCCCTTGCAGCAGCCATTAATATCCCCATCATCCCCTTGCAGCAGCCATTAATATCCCCTTGCAGCAGCCATTAATATCCCCTTGCAGCAGCCATTAATATCCCCTTGCAGCAGCCATTAATATGCCAATCATCCCTTTGAAGCAGCCATTAGGCTATGTGCACATCTGACGTTTGTGCATCTCTGCAGAACGTCCAAAAACCGGTGTAGATTAGCAGAAACTGAGTTTTCTGTGCTCAGCAGTGTCCTCGTTTTTTGCTCGTTTTTTGCTCGTTTTTTATAGCGTTTATACAGCGTTTTGTCGGCTGTTTTTCTGAGCGTTTTTAAAACTGAGTTTTTTGCTGCACTTGTAAGCTGGAACCTCTGGAAAAACGACCAAAAGAAGTCACTTGCTCTATCTTTGAAAACCGGTGGAAAAACGCTGAAGAAACTGAAAACGACCAGAATAAAAACGTTCTAATGAAGACAGCGTTTTCTAAACTCCATTGACTAGCATGTTAATCCAACCGGAGGCTAGGATTAACATAAATTAACATAAAACTCAGCGGAAACCGCCGACGGAAAACGCTAAAAAACAGCCCAGAAAGCTACTATTATGCACATACCCTTAATATCCCCCTCATCCCCTTGCAGCAGCCCTCAATATCCCCATCATCCCCTTGCAGCAAACCATAATATCCCCATCATCCCCTTGTAGCAACCCATATTATCCCCATCATCCCCTTGCAGCTCCCATTGACAAACACACAGACAGACATACACCTTGCTCATCGGTCCACTGCTGCAGTTGGCATCGCTCTGCTCTCTGCCTCAGCTGTGTAGTTGTATGAGGGAAGCAGTCTGCTAACAACAGAGCGGCAGCCACTGGCCATTCAGGGCCTCACTGCTGCACTGTGATTGGCCAATGTCTTCGCTTGTACATCTATGCAGCTGAGGCAGACATCAGCTCAGAGCGGCGTAGCTGTAGTTGCGGGTCACGGTGGGCCGGAATATCACAGAGGCAGGGAAGCGGGCAGCACCCACCGCTCTGAGCCACCACAGAGCACACCTTCTGTGTAGAGCTGGTCTGCAGCGGCGCAGACCGGCACAGAGTCCCCCAATGCCCGGTCCCTGTCCACGGCCGGTGGTTGGGGACCCCTGGTCTAAACTATCAACAGGCGCATGTATGGGCCAAAATTCCTCGCCTTACCATCCTTGTCTAATGCTACTCTGAAAATGGAGTGCTTAAAAAAAACTTTTTATAAAGCTCCTTTTCCCTGTGCCAGTGAGACCAGTGGCTAGTCGTGAGGGCGTTGGTTCACCTGCCTTGGTTGCCCTGTTTGCGTGTTATCACACCCCTATGGACATTTACCCATGAATGCACCAGCTGATAGTTTAGAGGGCTTAGGGGACCTGATCGGTTCCCTTTAACTTAGGAATGGAGAGTACCTGCTTTGTTTAATGTGTACTAGTCTTAATGAATTAGAAGATCATCAAAAAGTTAATTTATTTCAGTAATTCAATACATAAAGTGAAACACATACATTATATAGTCATTGTTTCAAGTGTTTATCTCTGTTAATGTTGATGATTATGGCTTACAGCCAACGAAAACCCAAAGGTCATTATCTCAGAAAAGTTAAGTAGGGAGGATGGAAGGTTAACCACGCTGCTGTATTCCACGAGACATCAAAGGGTGAATATAATATTGATTTATCAGTCAACACGTTTCAGGGCTCCCAGAAACTCCCTGAAACATGGCAATATGATATTGAATTTTGATGATATTCTAATTCATTGAGCTGCACTAGTATATTTAATCTCTGGAGTGGAAAACCCCCTTCAACAAGAAACTTTGGCCACTGTTTTCTCATTAGTTTGTCTATTAGGAATCTCCTATAGTAAAGTGCCTGACTGTGGCTGGCCACCATGATAATGATTGATCTCCACAAACATGGGGAAGCTGGTGTGGTCATCTACATTGTCACAGACGTTCTGGCGGAACATCATGTATTAATTTCACATTATTGCTTTTTTTTCTTTTTAATAAGGATACCCTAATACATTTCACGCTCTGCGACCAGTTTCTCTACAACAACCAAGTCCACTAAAACAAGTCACCACTGACCTCCAGCGATGGCCGGGTAAGAGGAGTTATAGATTTCCAGATTTTGCTTCTTTTCCTCTTGAGATGATCATATATAGGGTTAAATTGTATAGAATAGGAGCCTCAATATCAAGTATCAGCGTAAATAATATAAAGGAAGATGCGATTGCCACTGCTATAATGTGACTTATAAAACTGTCCTCAGGTTACATACAGTCTCGAGGATTCAAGACCTTGAAAACCAGAGACCGCCGTCTGCAGTCCACCTCGGAGCGCATCGCTGCTCCGTCATTCATGAAGGTACGTATGGACAACGTAGACTCCTTATGTGTACTGTAGAGACCTTGTGACGGGCAGATTTGTATAGGACGGATGTCATCCAGACATGAAAATATATGACCATGGTTTTAGCGGGTTGGAAACACTGGATACATGAAAATAAAGTTACTATTATTTAATAAAATGTTTCCATAATAAATATCTTGCACCCCCCCCCCCCCCACAAGGCCTGATTATGCATTGTCATAAGGAGGTCACTCCAAGTGATTTCTGTGTGTTCTGATTAAGAAAATGTGTTTAGCTTTTAATTTGTGTCTTTATTGTAGGGATTCTTGATGAGAGATCGGGTCCCAGATGTAGAAAACCTGGAGAAGATCGTTAAAAATAAGAATGTTCCAGAAGGACAACAGGATGCTTTTAAGAACGGGTTTGCAGAGGGTTTCCTGAAAGCGCAGGCTCTCACCCAGAGGACCACCGGTATGGAGATGGCCGGCGTTCATGATCTTTTGGTATCAATGAGTTATCCACAAAATGGGTAATAACTGCTAGATCAGTGGGGTCTGACCAATAGACTTCACCAATCACCCAAGGGGGGTTCCTGTGTCCCCCTCTGAATTGTGCCCTCCAGCTGTTATCAGTCATTGGGACCGATGGTAGCCAAGCACTGTCCTCTGTCCTCATGGCTTTGTATGAAGAGGCCGCTGTTTCATTTGACTGGGGGTCTCGGTGGTCCTGCTCCGGCCATCAGAGGTGGCTCTCCAGGATCTAGCAATTATCAACCATCCTTTGAATAGGTGATAACGAGTTATAAATGAGATACATATTTAACCTTCTGCTTGCTGATGAATTTGAAGGAAATATTTTTTTTTTTAAATGGATATTAATAATTTTAATTTCAGTTAATTGGCTTTTGCTACAGTTGCCATCAAGGTGTGTAATACCATTCAGTAGATAATGGCCATAAACATGAGATATTTGTTTGGTACGCATCTGATTCTCTAAATGGTCCCAGATAGGTGTCCTTGACTCAAGGGAAAGAGAGGAAATACCGCACCCAGACATTTCTCCTTTGCCTCATTGGGGGACACAGGACGATGGGTTATGCTATTCTGCCACTAGGAGGCAACACTAAGCAATTGAAAGAGAAGCATAGTGGCTCCTCTCAGCAGTATATAACCCCCTGACTGGCACAGTTCAGCCAGTTTTTTGCTTAGTGTCTCAGGAGGCAAGACACTGTTTGATTTTCCTCTCAGGTTGGTTGTTCTTTGTAATGACCTCACCTTGCTCCCCAGACCCCTCAGTTGGGACTCTGGGTTGTAGCCTATGTATGGACCGCTACAGCATCCCTCTCCAGACCCCACAGTTGGGACTCTGGGTTGCAGGTTGATGGCTGGCTCACTGTAGCACCCCCTCCCCGGACCCAACAGTTGGGACTCTGGGTTGTAGGAGACCTCCCTTGGGCCCTGGATCCTGCATCATGTGGAAAGGAAGAGGACCTCCTAATGCCCTGGGATGGATGGTCCGCACTCCCGTGCCCTTTATGGGCTCAGGGAAGAGAGCCATCATAAGGTACTGTGCTGTGCTTTCTGCCCGGATCTCCCTGTAGTTCCCTGTGCCCGCCGCTCACCGTCCGGTGTGCTCCGCGCCGGACCACTCTCGGCCGGCGGCCTGCTGAATTAATTTAGGCCCCGGCTTCCGGCCTACATAGTGCAATCCGCCTTTTACCCGCCCCCGGTGATGATGCAGTCCGGCCGGCAACGCCCCCGGCCGGCCCCTCTGCCTTGCATTCCTCCCTGGTTTAGGCATCTCTGGGGGGATCGTGGCCTAGCGGTTTCCCGCTCCAGGCATCATTCTGGAGCTGCTCTCTCTGCTCTGGGCACCATTTTCTGCAGCAGAGGGATCCTCAGTGTAGGCACATCCGGGGCTCTGCAGGGGGACACAGGATCTGGGCCAGTGCTACGCTTGCTGTCATTTCCAGGTGACAGGGCTCAACAGCGAGTTCTATTTCTGCTGCAGCCCTAATCTGTCTGTGTTCTCAGCAGCAATTTAATATTTCTGCTGCAGCATTACTCTGTCTGATGGTACCTTACAGCAATGTATACTTCTACTATGTGTAGCAGGGGAAATTTTGCCATTATGTCAGGCAATAAGCACGAGAGAGCACCAAAGGTCTTTACTGTATTATGCCTGTTGCACTGCATGCAAGACTGCTCTGCCAAGCGGTTGTACTACTCTGCTCTGCCAGGCCTGTGCCTCTGTCTCCACCCAGCCCGGTGCCTCTGCCTCTGTTCAAGCCCCCACTGGTGAGGATACGTCCTCTAGTGCGGAGGTTCCCAACTCCAGTCCTCAAGGCACACCAACAGTGCAGGTTTTCAGGATTTCCTTAGTATTGCACAGGTGATAATTGAATCACCTGCACTGGGGATGATTCCAATTTCTAAGGAAATCCTGAAAACCTGCACTGTTGGTGTGCCTTGAGGACTGGAGTTGGGAACTTCTGCTCTAGTGGCCCTGCTACCCCCGAATGGGCATTTGCGTTATCGCAATCTGTGAGCCAATCTATACAGCAGCTTTCTGAGACGCTGATCCAGGCTCTGCAGCCCCGATCTTCGCCCAACACCTCAGACCAACCTGCCTCCCAGGACGATCTCTCCGGTCGTGAGGAGGTATGCTTTCGGGGACGGGCTCTTGCCCCCCCCTCTCTTCCATGATACTCGCAGTAAGAGGCTCCGCAGGAGCACATCCTCGGCTGCGTCACAAAGGCTCTCGTACCTCACCCACAAGGAGCTTGTCTCGTGACTCACGCTCGTATGGTGAGCTCCGTTATCCTGATTCGGATCCGGACCAGGAGGCCTCCTTTGATTTAGACCTCTTCTGAAACCCTCGCCATTGTGGACGACCTCGTCTCTGCTGTTAATCAGGCCCTGTCAGTGGCTGACCCTGCTCCGGTTGTTCACTCAGACCACGTGGTCTCATTCAAGAGACCTCAAAAGTTCTTCTCAGACCACCCTGAGATTCAGGAGGTTCTGTAGAGACATTGGGCCCAGCCTGATAAACGTTTTGCTAATCGTAAGGCGATCGAGGCCCGCTACCCTTTCCTGCCAGCGGTCTCCCAAACCTGGGCAATCTCTCCGCAGGTGGAGCCTCCTGTGTCCCGTTTGGCATCAAAGACTCTGTTTTCTCTCCCTTATGGCGTGTCTATTAAGGACGCCACGGACGTCGGCTGGAACACTTGTCAAAATCGGTGTTTGAGGCTTCAGGCTCGTCTCTATCCCCTTCCTTCGCCTCCATGTGGGCGGCTAAGGCGATTGTGACCTGGGCAGGTGATTTGCACTCTGCCTTACGTCACCGGGACCCCGATCCGGAATTGTTGGATCTGGCCGCTCAGATTTCTGTAGCGGCTTCTGAGGGTGCTTTCACACTACGATTTTTGCTTCTCCGATGCTGCCCGATAAAAATCGGACAGCATCGGATCGATTTTCGGACCCCATGCATCTTTATGGGGATCGGACCGAATCGGCTGTGCACTAAATGCCATCCGATTTGGTCCGATCCGATTTTATTATCGGTGCAAAAATCGGAGCCTGCTCTGATTTTTGCACCGAAAATAAAATCTGACCGAATCGGATCTGACCAAATCGGATGGCATTTAGTGCACATCCGATCTGACCCGATATCTATAACATGGGGCCCTATGGAGAAGGGTCCGAGGAAACATCTGATGTCTCCTCGGACCCGATTTTACTGTCCTCAGCATGCTCAGTACAGTAAAAATGCTCAACTAGGAGCGCAGGGGTTAAATAAAAAAAAAAAAAAATTCATGCTCACCTCCCCCCGAGCTCCCGCCGTCTTCCTAGATGTTCCCGGTGGCTCCCGCAGGCTCCCGGTGGCTGCAGAGGTCTTCTTCTGCTGTACACAGGACCTGCGGTGATGTCACAGTCATGTGACCGCGGGTTACCATGATGGAACCCGCGGTCACGTGACTGTGACATCACCGCAGGTCCTGAACAGCAGAGGAAGACCTCTGCAGCCACCGGGAGCCTGCGGGAGCCTTCAGGGAGACGGCGGGGGCTCGTGGGGAGGTGAGCATAAGTTGTTTGTTTTTTTTTCAGCCCAGAGGCAACGATTTTATGCCGGAATCGGATGCCTATTTGGCATCCGATTCCAGGCATCAGAAGGGAGCCGATGCTGTCCGATTTATATCGGACAGCATCGGCTCCCTAAAAATTGTAATGTGAAGGTAGCCTGAGTTTGCGCCTATATGGATGCGGCCAATTGCACTGCGATGGCAGCTTTGAACTCCATTGCGATTCGCCGGGCCCTCTGGCTTCGAGAGTGGAAGGCAGATTCGGCCTCAAAGAAGTCTCTCACCAGCATGCCCTATTTAGGCGGGCGCCTCTTTGGGGAAAAGTTTACCACGGGTCAACAGTCAAGGTTCCGGTCCTTTCGGACCTTGTTCGGGTGGTCTCTTTCCCGCCCGTCACAGCCGTCCCGTGCGCCTTGCACAGACAGGGGTTCTCAAGCTTCCAACAAGTCAAGTTTGAGCTGGCAGCCCCGCAACCGACAGGCCAATTCGAAGGAGTCCGGGTCTCAGAGGTTCTCCTCTTCCTGACTCTGTTCCTCCGGAGGACACCTCCCGAGTTGGTGGCCGACTTTCTCGATTTCGGCACGTCTGGCTCGCTGTTACAGACGACAAGTGGAAACCTCCGGGAATGCCAACAAAGGCGCACCCTTTCTTTCAGGCCACCGACTCCCTCCGGCGAGTGGGAATCGTAGTTCCTGTACCTCAGGATGAACGGTTCCAGGGATTCTATTCAAATCTGTTTATCGTGCCCAAAAAGGACGGGTCTTCCCGTCTCATTCTGGATTTGAAACATCTCAGCAAGTTTGTTCGGACCCGGCACTTTCAGATGGAATCTCTTCGTTCCGTCATCGCGTCCATGCAACGCGGGGAGTTCCTTGCCTCCATCGATATTTGGGACGCTTTCCTACATATCCCGATATCTGAGGCACATCAGAAGTTTCTACGCTTTGCTGTCCTAGAGGACCATTACCAGTTTATCTCCCTCCCTTTCGGATTGGCGACCACGCCACGAGTTTTTACCAAGGTCATGGCGGCTGTCATGACAATCCTGCATTCACGGGGAGTTTGTTCTCTCCTACCTGGACGACCTGTTAATCTAGGGTCAGTCTTTCGGGGACTGCGAGCAGGGGCGGGCTGGCCCAGGTGGCAGGGGGGCAAGTGCCCCCTGGGCTGGTGGTATAGTCCACATCTAGGGCCGCCCCCTACAGAAACGGGCCGGCCGCGGGCGTCGCTTTGCGGCCGGCACATGACGCGAGACGGCCCGGCTGCGGGAGTTGCTCTGTGACGCTGGAAGTCTCTGATCAGGTAAGGGCTGATAGCACCCCCCCACCCCCCCCCCCCCCCACCCCGCTTCTCAAGTCAGACCTGACAGCACCAGCCCCCCCCCCGCTTCTCAAGTCAGACCTGACAGCACCCCCGCCCCCCTCCCCCCCGCTTCTCAAGTCAGGGCCGGCAGGGCAAATCTGCCACCCAGGGATGGAGGCTCCAGCCAGCCCCTGACTGCGAGGACAATGTCCGCGTCACGATAGATACTCTCATGTGCCTAGTATGGCTTCTCAACCTTCCAAAATTTTCGCCAACTCTGAGCTGCAAGCTCAAATTCCTGGGGATGGTTCTGGACACGTTTCGGGGACTTGTGCTTCACCCCCAGGACAAGGCTCAGTATCAGATGGTGGCAGCAATGGACGCAGTACCATTTGCCCAGCTACATCTCAGGCCACTTCAGCTGGCCCTGCTATCGGCTTGGAATCACAGCCCGTTCATCCTTCACTGGACATTCCGTCTGTCGGCTGCAACGAGGCACTCTCTCCAATGGTGGCTGATCCCGTCATCTCTCCCTCAGGGGAGATCTTTTCTGCAGGCCTGGTGGGATGTGCTGACCACCGATGCCAGCCTCCTCGGGAAGCGGTTTTTCGCCATCACACAGCCCAGGGTCGGTGGACCCCAATGGAGTCTTCTCTGCCCATAAATCTCCTGGAGATTCAGGCCATTTACTTGGCGTTAAAAAGTTTTCATTGTCTCCTGGCAGACCATCACATCCGCATTCAGTCGGACAATGCCACGGCTGTAGCATATGCCAAACATCGGGGTGGAACCCGCAGCAAGTCAGCTATGCAGGCGGTGGAACCGATCCTCCGCTGGGCCGAGTCCTCTGGGACTGTCCTCTCGGCGGTTCACATCCCGGGGATCGACAATTGGGCTGCGGACTTTCTCAGCTGTCACGGCCTTGCCTCAGGAGAATGGGCTCTCCATCCAGAAGTATTCCCAGATCTGCAGTCGCTTCGGGACTCTGGATGTGGACCTCATGGCGTCGCAATTGAATGCGCAGGTTCCCAATTTCTTTGCCCGCTCCCGCGATCCACGAGCCTTGGGATCGGATGCTCTGGTCCAGAATTGGGCACAGTTTCGTCTTCCTTGAATCTTC
This sequence comes from Allobates femoralis, assembly GCA_033576535.1. Taxonomy (NCBI): domain Eukaryota; kingdom Metazoa; phylum Chordata; class Amphibia; order Anura; family Aromobatidae; genus Allobates; species Allobates femoralis. The sequence continues at coordinate 530,580,918 of JARQOC010000005.1, read as the reverse complement.
CCTCCTCTGGCCCTCATTTCCAGAGTGGTTTCTGAAGGTCAGGTCGGAGAGCGTCCAAGTGATTCTAGTGGCCCCAGACTAGCCCAGGAGACCGTGGTACACCAATCTCGTGCAGCTCGCCGCAGATGTCCCCTGGCGTCTGCCGGACCGTCAGGATCTTCTCTCCAAGGGCCCATTTTGTCATCACAACTCAGGGGCCCTTCGTTTGATTGTGTGGCCCTTGAGGCCCGAATTTTAACTCGGGCGGGATTTTCGGAGGAGGTTGCGCGCACTATGGCCTGCGTGAGAAAACCTGCCTTCGCCCGGATTTACCACAGGACTTGGAAGGCTTTCTTCGCCTGGTGTGATTCTGGAGGCATTCCGCCTCTGCGGTTTTCCTAGGTTTTCTTCAATCTGTGCTGGATAAGGGCCTTTTCTCTAGGCTCTCTCAACGGACAAGTTTCGGCTCTGTATGTGCTTTTTCAGCGCCATTTGGCCACGAGACCCCAGGTTCGTACATTTTTGCAGGGTGTCCCTCTGATTGTTCCACCGTATAAGAGGCCCTTGGAGGCCTGGGACCTGAATCTGGAGGTACTTCAGAAGCCGCCCTTTGAACTTCTCAGGGAAGTGTCGCTCCGCCTACTTTCTCAGAAGGTGGTTTTCCTCGTGGCGATCACCTCCATTCGGCGGGTATCAGAACTGGCGGCACTCTCCTGCAAGGTACCTTTCCTCAAGTTTCACCAGCATAAGGTGGTACTGCGTCCGGTACAGTCCTTTCTTCCCACGATGGTTTCCTCTTCCATTTGAACGAGGACATTTCTCTCCTGTCCTTTTGTCCAGCTCTGGTGCTCCGCATTAAAAAGGCTCTGCACACCCTGGATCTGGTCCATTTTCTCCGGAATTATGTCTCCAGGACAGCACCTTTCAGGAAGTCGGACTCCCTTTTCGTCCTTCCAGAAGGGCACCATAAAGGGATGGCCGCTTCCAAGACCACTTTTGCCAGAGGGATTTACCTTACTATTCAAGAAGCTTATTCCCTACGCAATCCGCCCATTCCGTCAGGGTTGCGTGCTCACTCCACTCGTGCGGTGGGTGCTTCCTGGGCTATTCTGCACCAGGCTATGGCTGAGCAGGTGTGCTAAGCTGCCACCGGGTCCAACCTTCACACTTCTGCGAAACACTATCGTGTTCATACTCGGGCCTCGGCAGATGCGAGTCTGGGTAGACGCATCCTACAGGCAGCGGCTGCTAACCTGTAGACTGTGCATTTCAGAATATGGATGTTTATTCCCACCCAGGGACTGCTTTGGGACGTCCCATCGTCCTGTGCCCCCCAATGAGGCGAAGGAGAAAAGGAGAATTTTGTGTACTCACCGTAAATTCCTTTTCTTTTAGCCTCTAATTGGGGGACACAGCACCCTCTCTGTGGCCTCATGGCCTTGTTGTGGTTGGTGTTCTCTTGTTTAAGTTCCTGGTTGCCTTATTGGCTTATGTAGTTTTCCTCCTACTGCTTTAGCACAAAACTGGCTGAACTGTGCTAGTCAGGGGGTTATATACTGCTGGGAGGAGCCACTGTGCTTCTCTTTCATTTGCCTAGTGTCGCCTCCTAGTGGCAGAATAGCATAACCCATCGACCTGTGTCCCCCAATTAAAGGCTAAGAGGAAAGGAATTTACGGTGAGTACACAAAATCCTCCTTTTGTACTAGCAGATTGTCTCCCCTGAAAACAAAAGGGTTGGCCCTTGATATTCCTCCTACCAAATTTTTCTCTTCCCCGACACATCATCTTTCAGGGACAGTCTTTATACATGACGGATGGTCTCACAGGCAAATTGTCAGGTTGTGATGACTGTCACCGTGTATATGAGGAACTCTAGTAATGGCCGATCTCTGTCTACTGACCATACACGTTTTGGCCAAACAATCATTCTGCTAACGATCAGTCTCCCCATTAGTCTGCTGGCCGGGCTGCCTATATGTGAGTGCTATATCTATGGGGACATAGATAACTGACTTTAGGTATATATGGGATTGCTTTTGTTTGATACGTGATCTACACCCTGGCATCACCCACAAGGGTCATACTCATGAGATCGCCTGCTTGGTTTTCGCTGCTGAATTCATCCTAGTTTAGAACTACTGTATTTTGCAAACTATAAAATGCACCGTAAATTTAGAGTAAGACAGAAGAAAGGATGTTTTATTTAAAACCTATAATCCTAGGTCCATCTCATCAGCAGTGTAGCCTACCTGATGGGGTGGGGTGTCACAGGAGGCAGGGTCAGCGGAAGGGGTGGGTTCACGGCCGACAGTGTTACAATGCTGTGGGGGGCTCGATGCTGTGTGGATGAGGTGTCCCGGTGGCAGGCAATGGGTGCCAGTAATTTCCCGGCAGTGGACACAAACTTCAGGAAAATGGTAGCTCATGCACAGATTGAGATTTTGCCTTTCCAAAATCCCAATCCGCGCGTGCGCTGCCTCTGCTGCCATTTTACTGAAGTTTATCACATTGGAATCAGCACACGGTGGATTGAGATCTCAGTTTACCAACACTTCAATCAGTGCGTGTGCTGCCTCTGCTGCCATTTCTCTTTCATCCTTTGTATCCACTGTTGGTAGACTAATGACGCCCGGTGAGCATCTGCCGGGACACCTCATCCACACAGCATATGGGGCCACCCGCAGCATTACCATGCAATGGCGCAGCCACCCACCACTGTGGTCTTGCCTCCTTTGACCCCGTTCCACTGTGCGTCTTATTATCTGAAAAATACTATTTAACACTTCTCTAATTCTCTAAAGGAATGATTAATGTGTTTGTACTGCGCTGCTGGGCAATATTTAAAAAAAAACAAAAACCTGGTTTATTAATGCATTTCGATGCTGTCTTGCGTCATCATTCTTGATGAAGAAGTCAGACAGCTTTGAAATGCGTTTTTTTAAATAACGCTCAACATCATCATTGACCACCAACGCAGAATAACCACTAATCATCCTTCTCTCCTTCTTATCGGCTTTTTAGCCGGGGCATCTGCACCAGCTGTTGTTTATGTGCCTTATGTTTTCCTCTGAGTTGAGTACATACGATCATCTATTTTCATTTTTTCTCGAATAAAACCCATTACTCTGTTTTACTCTGTTTTTCCCTCCTAGCGTTATTCACATTAATTCAGGAAATCATTTTAATGTCTTTCTTTTTAGAATCTCTGAAAAGGACCCGCTACATCCTACTGGCAGTACTGTTACTTGGCATTTATGGTTTATCAAAAACCCCATTTTTGTCAGGTGAGATATATATTATTTTTTTTATTATTGTAGTTTAAACCTTTGTGACTTTACAAACTTCTACCTGAGAAAAACAAAGCAAGAGCGACTTTCTTAGGACTTTACGCTGTGCCGTTCCTCTGTTATTCCTGCTGGTAGGATATGAATATATTAACGTGGACGTCACCATACTCTGTCTATATTCATTCATCACAGGCCGTCTCCCTCTGTGTAGTAAGATGCTTTTTTGGCCAAGGTTTTATTAAGTTTGATGTAGTTTACCGTATATACTCGTGTATAAGCCGAGTTTTTCAGCACAAAAATTGTGCTGAAAAGTGCCCCCCACGGCTTATACACGAGTCAGTGACGGCAACCCCCCCCCCCCCCCCGTGCTATTTACAGGCCCCCCGTTGCTGCCGCCGCACACCTGTAAAAGAAGAACTTTCATACTTACCCTCCTGTGACTGCGTGCGTATCCCCCGCTCTCCTTCCTGCTTCTACCCGGCGTCCATCCACGTGACCGCGCGCCTGTAATGACGTCATTATTTGTGCGCGGTCACGTGGATGGACGCCGGTTAGAAGCCGGAAGGAGAGCGGAGGATGCGCGCGCGGTCACAGGAGGGTAAGTATGAAAGCTCTTCTTGTACAGGTGTGCGGCGGCAGCAACGAGGGGCCTGTATATAGCACGGGGGGGCTGCTGTATACTACCACAGGGGGCCTATATATACCACAGGGGGGGAGGGCTGCTGTATACTACCACAGGGGGGAGGGCTGCTGTATACTACCACAGGGGGCCTGTATATACCACAGGGGGGAGGGCTGCTGTATACTACCACAGGGCCTGTATATACCACAGGGGAGGCTGCTGTATACTACCACAGGGGGCCTGCATATACCACAGGGGGAGGGCTTGCTGTATACTACCACAGGGGGGGCCTGTATATACCACAGGGGGAGGGCTGCTGTATACTACCACAGGGGCCTGTATATCCACAGGGGGAGGGCTGCTGTATACTACCACAGGGGGGCCTGTATATACCACAGGGGGAAGACTACTGTGTACTATCCACAGGGGGGGACTGCTGTGTACTACCACAGGGGGGGACTGCTGTGTACTACCACAGGGGGGGACTGCTGTATACTACCACAGGGGGGGACTGCTGTATACTACCACGGGGGGGACTGCTGTATACTACCACAGGGGGGGGGGCTGCTGTATACTACCACAGGGGGGGGGCTGCTGTATACTACCACAGGGGGGGCTGCTGTATACTACCACAGGGGGGGACTGCTGTATACTACCACAGGGGGGCCTGTATATACCACAGGGGGGGACTGCTGTATACTACCACAGGGGGGACTGCTGTATACTACCACAGGGGGAGACTGCTGTATACTACCACAGGGGAGACTGCTGTATACTACCACAGGGGGAGACTGCTGTATACTACCACAGGGGGAGACTGCTGTATACTACCACAGGGGGAGACTGCTGTATACTACCACAGGGGGAGACTGCTGTATACTACCACAGGGGGAGACTGCTGTATACTACCACAGGGGAGACTGCTGTATACCTGTGCTGGGTGTCCACCCTCGCTTATACACGAGTCAATAGGTTTTCCCAGGTTTTGGGGGCAAAAGTAGGGGGGTCGGCTTATACACGGGTCGGCTTATACACGAGTATATACAGTAATTTTTTTATTTTCTCTATTAAAAAAAAAAAAATTAAGGGATTTTTTACAACGTAAATATTTCAAGCTCTCTTCTAAATTATTTGAGACTGCTTAAAACTCCACCAAGAGCCATGACACCATGTACAGAACTATGACCCTCCCGAAGCGCCGCAGCAGGTTCAGTCAGTGGATGGGTGCCGGAGCTATTGTAATTTTCCTACCTTCCCCATGAGTGACACTCTCTCCTTTGAGCTAAATGGCAATAGTGTATTAGGGCCTCTGAGAAACACCCTAAACTGTAAGCATATAGATTAATAGTCAAAACGATTGCTTACATTTTCATTTATGATCTTATTTCTTGCAGTTCGCTTCAGAGCAACATCCGGCCTTGATGCAGCTGTGGATCCCATTCAGATGAAAAATGTGACTTTTGAACATGTGAAAGGGGTAAGTACAGACGATGACTTGATACAATCAATATAATGGCAGAGGAGAATCTGGTGGACCTATCTAGGCTTGGAGAAGAACCTGGTGGACCTATCTAGGCTTGGAGAAGAACCTGGTGGTCCTATCCAGGCTGCTCAAGATTGATCTTCCTACAGAGCGTTCATCCATCAAGTCACCATGGCTCAAGATCGGGCTGAAGGCCGTTAAAATAACAAAGTAATAAACGACGTGCAGCTGAGGGATGGTCACTTGTTAGCGGTTCTCTCCATTAACCTCTATGGGTGTGAAAAAGATTACAGGGCAAGTCGCTTGGCAATTTTTAGACCTGCAATAGACGTCGGTGGAGAGATCTGCTCATGCATCCACCTATTCATTTTTTTTTTTTTTTTTTTTAAATTTGGCTGGTCTCCAGATAGATGTGGGTCCTAATCGATCATGCGCACATGGCATATCCTGTGGATCAGAGACAGGAACCCTCATTACAAACCTATAGAAAAAGATAAAGGAGACAAGCAAGGCGCAATAGTGCCCTATCAATATGACACTGATTCCACACACAGATCAAAAAGAGGTGCACTCACCTGGTCTAGTTGTGTGCACCCACAACTAGTTTTTATTGCATGTAGTTTATAAGCTGCTGCAGGACCTCCACCGCCACGTAGCACGTGTAAAGATAACCAGATCCAAGGATGGTGTGTAGACAGTCCGCGCTGCTTGAAATAATCAGTCACAAGTCTTTAGGTAAAAGACCCCCCTTCTTTATTTCCACCTACACGTTTCCGTGCCACTCCGGGCACCGTCATCATACCCTGATGACGGTGCCCGGAGTGGCACTGAAACGCGTAGGTGGAAATAAAGAAGGGGGGTCTTTTACCTAAAGACTTGTGACTGATTTATTTCAAGCAGCGCGGACTGTCTACACACCATCCTTGGATCTGGTTCTCATTACAAACCTGTAAGTTAATACTAATAGCTGAGCCAGAGCACCGTGTGAACAGGTCTGTAGAACCATGTTACCACCACCAAGGATCTAGATCACAAAAAAGACAGTATAAAAAAAAAAGTCTAAAAATACTCTGCTATATAGGTAAAAGTAAAAACCAAGTGCAAGACAGTGTTAATAACAGGGTACTTGGTTAATAGGTTTCTTTGGCAACAAATGTACGGAAGCCGTTCTACCACGCCAAGGTGATCCTTATCAGAACGGTCCCTAAAACTAATGTATTTAAAACCTGATCTCATGTGAGCATTCTTGAAAGATGCAGGATGCAGCAGGGCCAGAGTCCAATATGGGCACAGGGCAAAAACCTGTAAGTTACTGAGAAGTACTGTAGTGTTTCAGAGAAAAATCAGTGTGAAATAGGGCCATGGGCAAGGTGACCAGTCATGGAGGCTTTCCCTTGGTCCACTCAGTTAGATTGACACATGGTGGGACAGATTATTCAGTCTAAGTGAGAGGAGGGGGAGACACCAGTGAGGACATACCGCCATGACTTTGTTCCACCTCGTTTTAGAGCAAAACCTGTTTGTAATGATGGAGCCACTCTCTGGTTTTTCTCCTTGTGGTTCAGGTAACATCAGCCGTGTCACCGCTTCCCTTAACTCTTCAAGTACAGTTTGTAGTAATGACATGAAACCCATTTCTACACTTTAATAGCACCGAATCATTCTGGAGTATTGGCTGATGGTATGTGATTAACCAGTTCCTGGCCAGGCACATTTGTTTTTGTTCATTTGGATTAAAAAAACATAAAACATTTTCATTCGGATATCCAATTTATATTTTTCATGATACATGAGACGTTATTTCTCCTTCGCCTCATTGGGGGACACAGACCGTGGGTGTTATGCTGCTGTCCACTAGGAGGCGACACTAGGCAGAATCTGCAAAAGAGTTTAGAAACTCCTCCTCTGTAGCATATACACCCTGTAGCAGGAAGCGATTCTCCAGTTTTTGCTTAGTGTCTTGTAGGAGGCACACCTAAAGGTTATTTCCTATGGAATTTTTTCGCTTTTTGGATTTTTCTGATTCAAGAAGAAGAAAAGTGGGTCTCTGTGAGACTCCCGGCATGCTCCCTCCTCGGCCCACCACTGTTGGGGGTGCCTGGTTGAGGTTGAGACCCTTATTCCACATGCCGCTCCCTCCTCGGCCACCCAATGTTGGGGCGCTGGGTTAAGGTTGAGACGACGGTCCTCCCTCCCCATTTCCCCACTGTTGGGGTTACTGGGTTGAGGTCGAGGTTCCGAAGGGGCCCTCTGATGGTGGACGCAATCCCTCCCTAAACACCCTTCAGGGGTTCCTTTAGGTTGAGACACCTCAGGTAGGGCCAGAAGGTGCAGCACCTCTGAGCACCCCAGGAGCCTCAGCTCTGCTGAGTCACTCCATTGGAACAGGCTGCAGCACGGACTGTTGCAGCATACCCAGGAGACACAGCTTCGCTGTGTTCTCCGGATGGGGCCGGGGGAACAGCAATGGGGCAGTCATAGCACTATCAGGGGCACAGACTGCCTGTGCCCCTGCAGCAGCCAGCATCACGGCTGCACTGCGGCCGGATGCAAGAGGACCCAGCGCTCTGGGTCCTCTGTGGGAGCTCCACCATGCCGCCGCTATAGTGCCCAGGGGGTCCGGCGAGGTCCGGGTCAGTTCCGGACCTCTCCCCGGACCTCCGCGCCGCTCTGGAGCCCTTTTCGGGCGCAGGAATCTAATTGAGGCCGCGGCTTCGGCCTAGCTCGAAGCCGCCGCCTTTTTCCACGCCCCCCGGCCCGCCCCCTGGATGACGAGGATGACGCGGCCAGCGTCACAGCAGGGGGCGGACCGGAGCAGAGAGGGCGCGTTTTTTACATAGAACGCGCTCTTTTTCTCTGCGCCCAGCCCCCCTTCTTCCTCAACAACCGCAGTTCTGGCACTATAGGTGGCCATTATCAGCCAGCCAGTCTCCGGGGGGCACAGGATGAGGATGACCCCTCTCTTCTAAGCTGCGGTGGCCATTAAGGGATTCGGGCACTGCTTCTGTCACCGCAGCTGCCAGCCTTGAGGCCCCGCACACAGTAGCCACATATAAGGGCTAGTCTGTGTGCAGACAATGTGTACAACACATGTAACAGCTGACACATGTAATAAACACACACATGTAGGTCAGCTGTCCTGTGAGCGGACAACCAAGTGCCCACAACCTTGCTGGCACAGTGGCACATAGGCACAGCCAGCAGGGATACAACGAGCAGCCCCTTTTCAAAGACGGGGAGCCCAACAGTGCTTCCTCCCTGCCGTGGTCTTCAAGGCACACTAGTGCAGCCAGGGGCCTTGTTTTTAGGAGTCCTACAGTGCCTGCCCCCTCCTCCAGGCCTCAATAACAGGAACAGGGACATACAGCAGAGCCTGCCATGCCATATAGGTGCGGCCGGTCTGCACTGCCCCCCATCATTCTCTGGTTTCCCAACAGCCATGGCTCAGCATCCGCTATGCAGGGGTACAGCAAGCGCAGCACTGTGAGGGCGCACACGCAGCGACTGGAGTATACCTTGCGCTCAGCTTCGCTGGGCAGCAGTCTCCAAACGAAAACGGCAAGACAACCAGCAGCGATGTCTCCTGCTCCAGCTTGTCCATCCCTCAGGACACCGTGTAAAGAGCAATAACATACTACGAGGACCAGTGTAACTTCCTCTACAGTAGTAATCAGCGCACGGCCCACCGCACGTATTGTTTTTCCTAACACCGTGCCAAATGCATGTACCTGTTGGTACAGTTGTCCAACCTTATTGCCCTGGGGGAGCTGGGTTGCAGTGAGCCACCGACATGCGTATTCCTTGGCCCCCAATGTTGACGGAGCCCAGTTACTATTCAAACGGCTCAAAATACTCGTCCATCAGACCCCTTCCCACACACAGTTGAGACAACTAGGTTGTGGTGGAATTACTACGAGCTTAACTCGCAGGTTCCTTCCTCGGCCCTCCATTGTTGGAGAGCCCAGCTGAAGTTGATGTAATCTACAATTACCTGACAACTGCAAGGGTCCCAGGACCGTTTGCCAAGTCCTCTCCAAAAGGGCTGGAGGTCTGGTTGGCGGTGATTACGGTCAAGTCTCACAAGACGCAGGCTGAAACTCTGTAATTCACAACTGCACGAGTAATTTAGCTACAGGTCTCTGAGACCTAAGACCAATTGCATACTCCCTCCTCAGCTCCCCACTGTTGGAGGTGCTGGGTCGTAGCCGAGATGCTATATACCATACTCCTTCCTCGACTCCCCACTGTTGGAGACTCGGGTTGAAACTGTGACGGCACAAGGCCTGGCCGGCCTCCGTCCCCAAACTACAAAAACAAAACTCTGGGTCGCAGAAATACGAGCCCTGTTGCCAATCTCCTCACTATACCTATATTAGGTACTTGGGTTGAGATCACAAGTGTGAGCACTCTGCACAGCCCACTTCAAAGCAGGACATCGCAGACCCCCAACCGCATTAACCCGATGGATGGGCCCCTTCTGGACCCCGTATGATTGTGGCCTGAACATTCTTCCACGCAATCTGTCCCTTCTCAACTCCTGAGTCCAATAGGAGAATGCTCATGGTGGGATAGCGCTCGCTGTATGCAGCGCAGGACAACGGCGACTGAACTATCGTGACGCAGCCTCCGGTTTCGGCCAGCGCTGATCCTGACTTCCGGCTCCCTCTGGACCTCCGCGCCGGACCTCTACCGCTCCCGGGCCCCTCGATTTACGCAAGGCCCTGGCTTCAGCCTAGCCGTGACGGCGCTGGCTTGCCCGCCCGCCATGCCCGCTCTCTTCCTGACGTCGGGGCCTCCGAAGCGTCAGCACAGGGAGTGGGGCGAGGCCAAAAAGGTCTGAAGCACAATGGATACAAAGCTTTTTCCCACCCTGAAGGTGGCAAGGTCTATACTACGATTCAGCAGTCTCCCATATCTGGAGGACTCTTTTTAGCAATGCATGTCTTCAAGGACTGTGAACACAGTGGCATTTACACCGTGCTCGCTAAGACGATTCGGTAGGATCGACCTCCACAGGTCTACCGCAATTCCAAGGCACATGCTGCAGCACAGCGCACACATTCCAGGAGTCCCTGCTCCGCTGCGTACTCCTGACGGCCACATGCTACAGCATCTCGTATGGAGTCTCAGCCATACTGGACGCACAGCACTGCATGAACACGGCCGCCTTTAGTTGCACCACCACAGCTCTAGTCGAATTTCCCCAGACAAGGCACAGATTCTTCATCTGGGAATCCGCAGCCTCCGTCAGAGGTCTCCTCAATCCTTCACAGCTGCTATAAGAGTCCTAGACAGCATAGTAGCAGCTTGAAATTCAGTTCCATTGGCTCAGCTGAATCGCTGGCCTTGGCAATTGTCCATGCTCAGGTGTTGCACAAAAACAGGATGGGGTGCGATATACCCCCATCAAATTGCACATGGCAGTAGCCTTGCCCTGTCTCGAAGATGCTCCTTACTTTCTGATCATTCGTGCAGTACCTCTAGTACTGAAATCTTTCAGTCACCTGGCATTGAACATGTCAGGATGCAGTCAGCCAATGTCACAGCCGTGGCATATGTCAACCACCAGGGTGGAACCTGCAGTCTCTAAGCGATGACAAGTTCGCACATCCTTTCCTAGGGGGAATCCTTGGAACACTGTACTGCCAGCTGTTCTCATACCAGGTGTACACATCTGGGAGGCGGATTTCCTAATCCACCAAAGGATGGACTCAGGACTAGCTCCTTCATCTAGAAGTCCTCCGTCGAAACACCAACGCCAGGACACCACAGATCTGGACCTGACGGAGTCACAATGTCACGGTCTCGGCCTTCCTGGCCTGGTCTCAGGATCCACAGTCAGTGGGACAGACGCCTAGTCCAAGCCTGGCCCGGTATCCGTCTCTCCTATATTCTTTTCCCACTACCAGTCTGGGATATCAAACGAGAATGTCGCGGGACCATTTTCGCGGTCTCAGAATGACCCACACGCGCTTGGTGCGCACACTTGTCCAATTTAGAGCAGCGGTACCAGGACGTTTCAAGACTGTCCAGACCTGCTCGATCATGGCCAGTTCTCCCTCAGAATTCCTTACATCTGAGTTTAATGGTGTAGCTTTTGAAACCTAGAGGTTAACCCAAGTGGTTTGTTTCCCAGGATGTTGTAATGACCGTAGTCACAGTGAGGACACCAGCCTTGTCAGCGATATCCCATCACGCGTGTTATCGTTTTGTTTTTGTTTTTTTGCTTGGGGCACCTCTAGAGGCCATTCCCCTTGACCCTACTTCATGCCAGGGACTCTCCGTTTTCTTTCTCTCAGACCTAGACTCAGGTCTGTCCTTAGGGTCTCCTGTACAGCAGGTTTTCAGCTGTTTTTCACCCTATTACAAACACGTCTTGCCACCAGACGTCTATAAAATCCTTCCTTCGAAGGGTCTGCTATTTCAGGTCTCCATACAACAAGACTACGCCCGTGGGGACCTGAACTTGGTCCTCACGGCACTACAAGAACCATCTTTTCAGCCTCGATGGGATGTTACCTTAGCATACTCATCCACATAGTTGTATGGTTCGGCGGCATTTATCTGTCTCTACAGAAGTATCGGTACTTACAGCAGTTTACTGTAATCCATCTTTTTCTAGTCTTCCTCTGGACAAGATTGTCCTATGGCTGGTTCCATTCTTCTTCTACGGTAGGTTTACTCCTTCCACCTACATGAAGAAATCTCTCTGCCATCGCCGTGCCCGACTCCAGTCTGTCCGGTCGCGAAGGACCTACGTATGCGGGACCTTGTCGGGGCCCTACGCGTCTAGGTATCCAGGTCAATGCCCTTCTAAGAGGTCGGATTCTCCTTATCCTTCTTCCAATGGGCAGACATAATGACACATCAGCCTCTAAGGCTCCCCTAACGAGGTGGATTCCTCTAACCATCCAAGACGCTTATACCTTCGAAACCTCATTCCTTCCGGCAGGTCACGGCACCTTCTACTACGGCCGTACAAGCCTCCTGGACAGTTCGGTAAGGGGTATCGGCGCAACAAGTGTATAGGCAGCCAAAGGGTCAGCCTACACCCATACCCAAGCCACTATAGTGCTTGCACTCAGTCCTCAACAAACGCAGGTCTGGGTATACGTGCCCTCCAGGCGGCAGCAGCCCGCTTGTTGGTGCATAGTTCTTCACTGACCATGCTCAGTGTCACTAGTTCCATTGTTCTTTCCCACCCAGGGACTGCTTTGGGACGTCCCACGGTCTGTGTCCCCCAATGAGGCGAAGGAGAAAAGGGGATTTTTGTGTACTCACCGTAAAATCCTTTTCTCTTAGCCTCTAATTGGGGGACACAGCACCCACCCTATTGTCCTTGTGGGTTTTTTTTCTACAGTTCCCACATAGCTTCTCAGCTGTTACATGGTTAACATGTTTACATATGTTTGCCTATTATCACTCTGTTAACTGTTGACTGTTTAAAACTTGTGCCTGTTTAGTTCCAGGCCTTATAGTACTGTGAGCCTGTTTAGTTCCAGGCCTTATAGTGCTGTGAGCCTGTTCAGCTCCAGGCCTTATAGTGCTGTGAGCCTGTTTAGTTCCAGGCCTTATAGTACTGTGAGCCTGTTTAGTTCCAGGCCTTATAGTACTGTGAGCCTGTTTAGTTACAGGCCTTGCTATACGATTATTACTTCGTTAACTCTTCACTGTTTTCTCCACATGCGCCTGATCAATTTCAGGACTTGTGGTACTAGCATTACTCTGCTAACTTTTCACTGTTTACACACGTGCCTGTTTGGTTTCAGGCCGTGTTACACTGTTATTACTTTGTTAACTATATTTGTTTGCACAGGTCGCCTGCGTAGACTCCTGTGTCACTGTTATTATCTGTTAACTCTCCTACTGCTTTAGCACAAAACTGGAGAATCGCTTCCTGCTACAGGGTGTATATGCTACAGAGGAGGAGTTTCTAAACTCTTTTGCAGATTCTGCCTAGTGTCGCCTCCTAGTGGACAGCAGCATAACACCCACGGTCTGTGTCCCCCAATTAGAGGCTAAGAGAAAAGGATTTTACGGTGAGTACACAAAAATCCCCTTTTTTGTGTCACTTTCATAGTTTGTTGTTTTTTGTTTCTGATATCAGTTGGAGGACCAGACTGAACCACCAAAAGATTGATTTTAAGGGGTGAGGGGGCATTTTAAATATAGAAATATATGTATTTTCATCTTATTTCCCTTCTACTGTATATTCACCCAGTTACAGGGAAAATGCAGAGATGTTTGGCTCTTCTCTGACCCCGCAGCTCCTGTTCTCTGCCTATACAACATGAGCTCTGTGAACGGAGAAGCCCCTTCTCTATGGGGACTGTGTCTCTGATGACTGGATCCTCGCTCCCGAAGCTACACGATTTCGTTTTACACTATCCCTTAAGAGTAGGAGCAGGACTGCCTAGACATTAAGTCTATGAGCCGGCAATAAGCAGTCAGGGCCTTGTTCACACTATCTGCAGAACGTTTGAGCAAGCAATATGGCCAAAGACTGAATTAATAACAGAGTTCAAATAAATTCTTCTAAATGTTGAATTTTAAGAAAGTGGAACAATTTTTGTCTCTATACTGTTGTCAGAATTTAACCTACTCATGGATTTGTGTATCAACAGGTTGAAGAGGCAAAACAAGAGTTACAAGAAGTGGTCGAGTTCTTGAAAAATCCTCACAAATTCACAGTATTAGGAGGCAAACTTCCCAAAGGTAAGGAACTCTCGGGGAAAGGTAAGGAACCCTCGGGGATTCACAGTCTTGTAGTCGCAAAGGAAAATGACACGTCTTTCATGTTCTTATAGACTGTACTGAGAATTGGACTCTATATACTTTGGTTCATGAGAAGTGAGAGAGCAATGAACCACAGTGACGAGAAGCCTCACATCGAGGGGTCTCGCTTGTCGCCCTGCCGGTTGTCTCCACTATGGGATAGACTTGCTGCCATCTTTCTGCCAGTTTGTAGTATCATTGGTTCTTGTGTTTCACATCTTCCTAAATTCTTCTTCATCTGTTAACAATGTGCAGATACAGTTGGGAGGAGCGTGTTCTCATTCTGAAACCCTATTAGAAAATGGAGTCCTTAAAGAGGCACCAAGAGAGTTTGTAGAGAAGTTTGGAGATTGAAATCCACCACCGAAACCTTATATTCTGTCATTGGTGAATAAGCTGGAATGTACAGGACATTACTGGGTAGGCACTATGGAGGATGTCCCAAAATGCCTATAACAACTCAAGATGTGTAACAGAGACTGCTAGCATCTCCATGTAAATCCTTACTTAGGCTTTCCTGGAAGACCGGCATGTCATATTCCACATGCTAAGAAAGGTAGTGTTCGCCTGTCCATAGTCACTGTCATTCGGGAATTGAAAGCACCCGATCACGGGAAAAGAATTTAGTTAGCTGTTCCATGTCTGAAATTGTCAGTGATTTCAGACGTTCATTGCTTAAAAAGAAAACCGTGAACTATGTTGTTCACTGACGAAGCCTGGTTTCACCTATGTGGTTATGTCAATTCACAAAACACCTGTACTTGGGCAGCTGACAATCCACACACGCTTCCTGAGTGGCCACTGCATCCAGAAAAAGTCCAGGTGGCTCCTAATTGGTCCCATATATTTTTTTTGAAGCAAGTGTGATAACAGCGGTGTACATGGAAATCTTCCAAACCTTCATCAATCTGCTGGATGGTGAGGAACTTGGAATGGGCTACTTCCAGCAGGATGGGGCAACGTGTCGCATGTCTTTCACCTTCGCCTCATTGGGGATACAGACCGTGGGTGTTATGCTGCTGTCCACTAGGAGGTGTAGATTCAATTACACGGTCTCATGCTGGGCGCTCTGATTAAAGCCAGGGACTCTGCTTGGTGGAAAGTCCTTTTATTAGAAATCCTCCATCCGCCACGACATGTTTCGACGGTATAGTGCCGGAGGTGACACTAGGCAAGATCTGAAAAAGATTAAGTGGCTCCTCCTCTGCAGTATACACCCCAAAGGCAGGCACTTGCCTCACCAGTTTTTTGCTTAGTGTTTTTAGGAGGTAGATATACTTTACAATTCTCAAATTTTTTCTAGATTTTTATTAGCTTTTTTCTACGGAAGAAAAAGATTCTTTTTAATGAGGATTCAACAGTCTTCAAGTGGATTCAAGAATGTCAGAGGCTGCTCCTTCCTCAGCTCCCCACAGTTGGGGTTCTGGGTCGAGGTTGAGACTGACCAACACTACTCCTTCTTCGGCTTCCCACAGTTGGGGATCTTGTTCGAAGTCGAGTCAAATCCAGAACAGCAGAGAATCCTCCCCAATCCCCACAGTTGGAAGCCCCGAGTTACATGGCTTCAGGTATCCATCAGGTGATGGGAGACAGCTATCCTCCCCAATTCACCCCATACAAGGGTTTTTTGGGTTGAGGTCTCAGGTATGTGGTGAAGCCCCAGTCTGTTACGAGGCCCCTCACTGAGACCATTTGTGCACTGGCCGGATATCACCCGGTCACAATCTACCCTCCGGGCTCCCTCTCGAGAGGCTCGGAGGTTGCCCTGGGATCCTGCACATGCCGGCATCCTGTGCAGCGGTCGCCATTACAGCGCCTCTCATCACAGGCTCCATCCTCCTGCTGGCGGGGGCGGAGGCGCCTCTGGCCCCCGAGGCCCAGAGGTTGTCCTGGCATCCCTCTGAAGGTGGATGCGATGACCTCCGCCCCAGCCTCCACACATTTTCGTGGCCACATCTAAATCGAGGCCCCCCCCCCCCCCTTGGTTACCAACGATCACAGTCGGCAGTGATCAGGTTGATATCGCAAACAGCAGCAAGTACATTATTATGTCTGTGGTGGGCTTGCCAGTCTACTCTACCCAGTGGATGTATTACCCACGCTGCCAGTACTGTCCCCCAATTACTGTACCACAGTCTATGACTGATGTCGTACTTCCCAGTACCCACAATACATCTGAAGGGGCAGTTTTCCTATCCCAATCCATGGCACCATGGAAAATCCTTCCTTCACACAAATCCAGATCCTGCAGAGTCGTCCCACTCCCTGCACCTCAGGTCAGTCTGAGCTGCAGGGGGACCCACAAGAACCATCGGTATCAGATGCAGGACGTAAAAGGTTCCGTAGGGCTCCACCTCTTCTCACGGCTTTCATGAGTCTCCCGCCAAGGAAACCG
The DNA here is from genome assembly GCA_033576535.1 of Allobates femoralis. NCBI lineage: Eukaryota > Metazoa > Chordata > Amphibia > Anura > Aromobatidae > Allobates > Allobates femoralis. Next base: position 530,564,376 of record JARQOC010000005.1, on the reverse strand, counting down.
ATCCTGAACATCCCTTGAGCTACACTCTCCGGCCATGATTAAGGACTTAGTCACGACCGTTAACAAGTCCCGGACACAGCTCACACGTCAACACAAATGTTTTGCTGTTCGTCCTCAATCTCAAAGAGAACAGAGATCCCATATAAAATCCACAAGGTGATGGCACCTCGCTACTCCTTTTTTGACTGCGTTAATGCAAGCATGGTCAGATTCCCCAGAGGTAGAACCTCTGGTCTCCTGTCTAGACGCAGGACTCTCCTCTCTCTACCTGATGGTTCTGCCATCAAAGATGCCACAGACTATCACGCGGAGGAAAGGCATCACTCGCTTTTGTTTCGATAGAGAGGTAATTCTGACCTGAACAGGTATTCGGCCCGCCGCCCTGACCCAGAGCTACTACGCGTCGGAAATAAAGATTATAATGATGAACACCATCTGATCCTTTGGTCCTTGCAGCGCAGGTCTGTATACACTGTCCACCCTTTTGCTTTCCTGACTCGGTTAAGGCCCTTGTCCAAGGAGTTCCCGCCTGGTCACTCCTTACATGCCACTGTGGGAGGCATGGGACCCTCAACCTGACATGCCACGCGCCGCAAATAATCCACCCTTCAGCCCTCAAAGGGTTTCCTTCTCGTCTTTTCCAGAAGGTTGTATTTCTGGTGGCAATTACACCTATTACTAGAGTCTCTGGATTCGCAGTCGCTCTCCTGCAGGGTACTTGGGTTGGTGTTTCACCAGGATACGGTGTCTCTTTCACCAGTGCCTCCATCCTGCCGAAGGTGGTCTCATCATTCCGACTGTACAAAGAGATTCTTTACCATTTTTTTGCCCAGCACACATACAGTGTGTGGCAACAACTCTGCACACACTGGACTTGATTCTAGCCTTTCAGATCTACGGAATCTGAACGGCATCCTTCAGGACATCTGACTCTCTATTCATCCTCTCAGAAATGCACCCAAAGGAGCATACTAGCATCCATGGCCATTTTGGCCAGATGGATCAAACCCACTATTCAGGAAGTGTATCAGTTGCGGAAAATGAAGATTCCTTCAGGCATAACGACGCGCTCCACTCGCGCGGTCGAGGCTGCCTAGGCCATTCAACACCAGGCCTATAACAACAGTATGCAAGTTAACACCTGTTCCAGCCTTCACTGTTTTGTGGAACATTACAGGGTTCATATCCAAGCTTCTGCAGATGCCAATCTGGGTAGACGCACTCTGCAGGAGGCAGTAGCCCACCTGGGAGGTGCACGTCTTATAAGAGTTTGACATTATTCTCTTCCCACCCAGGGACTGATTTAGGACGTCCCACGGTTTGTGTCCCCCAATGAGGTGAAGGTCGGTCTCTTAGCCTCTAATTGGGGGACACAGCACCCTCCCTGTTGCCCGTATCAAGGCTTTGTAACATTCTTCAACGGTTCCTTATTTTAAAATAAAGTTGCCCTTTGGTCTATAGGCTTACGTTTTCATTGGTTTACTTCTCTACTGCTTTAAGCACAAAACTGGTGAGGCAAGTGCCTGCCTTAGGGGTGTATACTGCAGAGGAGGAGCCACTTAATCTCTGAGGAACATACAGCAAGAAATTGAGGCTGTGACCCCAGACGTCCTGCAGTATAGATTAAACAACATGGAACAATGCGTGCAGGCACGCTCTGATGTGAACCGTGGACATTTTCAACACCTGCTTTAAAACGCCTGTGTCTAATGAACCAATTTATGTATAGTTCAAATTTCAGCACCGTAAGTTGTCTCTTTTAGAAGTTATCGCATTTTTTTCTGGGTGAAGTAATGAGCCTTGTGTATAATTACCCCTTTTAGTGCTCTTTCTTTCTCTTTCTCTCTGTCTCGTCGATTAGCATTGCCAAAGCAAATGGTAAAAATAGGGGGACGGGGAAGGGAGTAGGGAGGCAAATAGAGGTCCAGGATATATTGGGATCCTTTTAGAGGGTAGGGGCATGTCCAGGGTGGGGTATAGAAGTTCCATGACATATCAAATCTAAGATGGGGATAGGGACATGTCCAGGATGGGGTACAGAAGTCCATGGCATATCATCTCCTATCAGGCATATCGTCTCCTAATCATGGCATATCCGTCCTTCTGCATATCCGTCTCCTAATCATGGCATTCCGTCTCCTAATCATGGCATATCGTCCAATCATGGCTATCCGTCTCCTAACATGCATATCCGTCCCTATCATGGCATTCCGTCTCCTATTCATGGCATATCCGTCTCCTATTCATGGCATATCCGTCTCCTAATCATGGCATATCGTCTCCAACATGGTATCCGTCTCCTATTTATGATTCCGTTCCTATCATGGCATATCCGTCTCCTTCATGCAACTCTCTATATGGCATATCAATTTTCTTTCGTTCTCTCTGTCTCTTCTCCTCTCTCTCTTTATTTCTTTCTCTCTCTTCTTTCTCTCTCTCTCGTTCTCTCCACTTATTCAGTTGGGAGTTTTTGATAGTGATTGTGTAGACTAATGCTTATGGCTTAAAAATTGTGTTTTTTTAATCTATTTTTGACTAAGATGTGTTAGAAATGGCTTAATTATTAGCTTTTTCTTTAGGCATCCTTCTGGTCGGACCACCTGGAACTGGGAAGACCCTCCTTGCCCGAGCTGTGGCCGGAGAAGCCGATGTCCCTTTCTATTACGCTTCTGGTTCTGAATTTGATGAGATGTTTGTAGGCGTTGGAGCAAGTCGCATTAGGAATCTATTCAGTACGTACACTTCTAATTAGATGGAACAGTGCTGGTTTAGCGCTGCGCCCCATTTATTGTTTTTTTCACTGTGGAGCGGCATTATGTCAACTTTCATTCACTGCAGAGTTTGGGTGGTCAGGAGCTCCAATGTACAAAGAGAAATTCAAAAGTGATGAAACACTGTGAGCACCACATCCCCTTCTTTCTCTGACTAGGTGGCTGTCCCTGTAGTTGTATTTTCACATATCACAAACCCACTGCATACCCTAGTGAGGTCGACCCATATTTTACCACAAATTTTGTAACTGATACATCCCAACAAAGAAAACCTTTTGCTGCGGACCTCCCAAAGCAGAGGTGTCGCAGTAATATCCAAAATCTTGCGGAGGAGTTTAGTAGGAGTCACATGTTTTACCCATTTGCAAAGGGTGAAACGCCCACTGGCATCCTCAGTATAACTTGCCATACTGCGGATCTCAAACCTGCAGCTCTTGTTTACTTAACTGGGTTCTCCCAAAAACAAAGATAGTTTTAAAGTTGGATGCAGTCAATAGAATTGGTTGTTTGATAAAATGTTCCTGTGCTGAGATGATAATATATATATATATATATATATATATATATATATATAATATATATATATATATATATATATATAATAATATATATATATATAAAATGTCCCTGCTATGTACTGTGTAATGGCTGTGTCTGACCGTACAGGGATATGGTCTGATCATACCACATCTCCTGTGCTGAGATAATCTTATATATGTGTCCCTGCTATGTACTGTGTAATGTCTGAACGTACAGGGACATGGTCTGATCATACCACATCTTCTGTGCTGAGATAATACAGACTTTACATACTATCAAAATGCTTATTACAGCCACTTGATCACACGTGTCAAACTCAGGCCCTCCTGCTGTTTTAGAACTACAACTCCCAGCATAACCTGATAATGTCGGCTGTCTAGGCATGCTGGCAGTTGTAGTCTTACAACAGTGGGGGGCCAGAGTTTGACATGCCTGCACTAGATGGACTAACTACTTATACGGTAGATGCCTAAATCATAAATCTCTCCAGGCAGAGTTACCCAGAATTACGTCAGTTTTGTTCATGTTTCCTTCTTTATCATTCCTCTTGGCTCACACTGCATGACAAGCGTTTTACAATAGTTGAATGAGATAAAATTACAAAGATGATGCAAGTGTGTGAGTTCACTATTGTCGTTCACAATGCTTTATAATCATAATCACATTTACTTTATATATATATATATATATATATATATATATATATATATATATATATATATATGTATATATATGTATATATAGCACCAAACATTCCTCATCACTTTGCACAGCTTTAGATATGTTTTGGACCATCTCCCTATTTGCAGCATTGTGGAGGATGAGATCTGCAGGTGTATATAGACCTTTTCTTTGCATTATTTTTTTTTCTCTTCTTTTAAAGGGGAAGCGAAGACCAACGCCCCATGTGTCATATTTATAGATGAGTTGGATTCTGTGGGTGGAAAAAGGATTGAATCCCCCATGCACCCGTATTCTAGACAGACTATTAACCAACTCCTCGCAGAAATGGATGGGTATGTGTTTGAGTAGTGTACTATGAGGTTTTTTTTTTTTGAAGAATAACAAATCCATCATGAAATATTATTATTGCTATTGTGCGGCAGAAACTTGGGGACCTTTAACATCAGTGTTTTCTCATAATCGTGGCAGATCCAGCAGATTTCGCCACATCTGCTGCATAACAGCTGACTTGCAGCATGAGATGAGTCTGGCAAGCCCCATTCATTCTCTGTGGGACTTGCGGTCAAATCCGGCACTTGAGGCCGCACAAAAAAACCCTGTTCTGAAAGGAGCCTTAATTCTTTTTTTATACGTTTTATGAGAATACACATTAGTGTAGTCACATATGGTAACGAAAACTTATTAAAGGGGTTGTCAGGGATTTTTGGATAATTTCTATGTGCATCCAGACTGCAAAATTTTGACAGTTTGTAATATACATCCTGTCAACATTTTACATTGTCACCCAGATGTCGCCTATTTGTATCTGCCAGAGAACGACCAGGGGGCGTGTTTGTGTTGTAACCTGCATGTAAATGGAGAACTGGTCATTCCCCCACTCTACACTATGCTCAGCCACCCCCAGTATCCAACATGCCCGCCCCAACCCCTAATATAACCACCCACACCCATTGCATACTGCGGTCCCTTGCTCCACTGGCACAAATCCGCAGCTGTGAAGGAGATTGTGTCAGTGCAGGAGGGGACCGCTGAATGTAAAGCAATATATTGTGTGTGTGCTCACCTAGTCCTCTATGGCCACGCTTTGTGGTGGAGCCCAGGTCCACAGCTGTTGGCTCTTTGTGTATAGACAGGATTGACTCCACTGCACAGAGAATTGGTCCTGTCTATACTGCAGCTGTCGGCTCTCTATGCCCTGGAGCCGATCCTGTCTATACCGCAGCTGCCGGCTCTCTATGCCCTGGAGCCGATCCTGTCTATACTGCAGCTGCCGGCTCTCTATGCCCTGGAGCTGGTCCTGTCTATACCGCAGCTGCCGGCTCTCTATGCCCTGGAGCTGGTCCTGTCTATACCGCAGCTGCCGGCTCTCTCTGCCCCGCTCTGTGCAGTGGAGCTGATGCTCCTCCTCTCTGTATCCCTGCTGCACAGAGGGGGCATAGAATGCCGGCAGCTGCGGTATAGACAGGACCTGCACTCTGTACAGTGGAGCCAGTCATGTCTATGCACAGATAGCCGGGACACTGAGTGGGGCATAGAGAGCTGGCAGCTACAGTCCTGGGCTCCACCGCACAGTGCGGCCAAAGAGGACTAGGTGAGCACACACCATATTGCTTTAAATTCAGCGGTCCCCTCCTGCACTGACACAATCCACTTCACACAGCTGCAGATTTGTGCCAGTGGAGCAGGGGACCGCTGTGTAAAAGGGGGTGGGTGGTGACATTAATGGCTGGGGCGGGCCTATAGCAGTCTTGGGGTGGCCGGGCATACTGTAGACTAGGGGAGGGGGCGTGTTTGGAGGGGTCTAGGAGTAATGTCCAGTTTTCTATTTCCATGCAGGCTCCAACACAAACGTGTTCCCTGACCGCTCCCTGACAGATGCAAATAGGTGATATCTGGGTGACTATGCAAAATGTTGACAGGATGTATATTACAAACTGTCAACATTTTGCAGCCTGGATACACCTTGAAATGCATGCACCAGATGCACCAGCTTTATTAAGAAGCAACCGACCCACCTCCACTTTATAGATTTGTCACATTTTCATGCTTCAGAGAATGAAATTTGTGCTGGCCATCAACAGTCAATCTTCTGCTAATCTGTTCTAGTCGGCCTTCAAAGAGGCACGAAAAAGCAAAAAGGTTCCATTTTGTGCAGAGATGGAGCTGCACCATCATTAGTGACTCTCTTACTTTAGAAAAGTGGAATTCAGTCCTTGTTAAATTTCCACTGTGCTTATATAACTCCAGTTTTTTTTCCATTACGATAAATGGTTGTCAAAAGGCTTGTCCGGTCTTAATTGATAATTCTGCAGTCTCTCTGTGTCCCTCTATGTGACTGCAGACTCCTCAATCCTCCTGCCGCCTGCACTGTGCACTGCGAGGATTCACGGTTTCTAAACTGGAAACGGACTGCAGTTGTGTGATGTATATACAGTGCCTACAAGTAGTCTTCAACCCCCTGCTGATTTAGGTGGTTTGATAAGATGCAAATAAGTTAGAGCCTTCAAACTGCAAACGAGAATAGGATTTATTAACAGAAGCATAAATCTTACAAACCAAAAAGTTATGTTGCTCAGTTGAATTTTAATAAATTTTAAACATAAAAGTGTGGGTCAATTATTATTCAACCCCTAGGTTTAATATTTTGTGGTATAACCCTTGTTTGCAATTACAGCTAATAATCGTCTTTTATAAGACCTGATCAGGCCGGCACAGGTCTCTGGAGTTATCTTGGCCCACTCCTCCATGCAGATCTTCTCCAAGTTATCTAGGTTCTTTGGGTGTCTCATGTGGACTTTAATCTTGAGCTCCTTCCACAAGTTTTCAATTGGGTTAAGGTCAGGAGACTGACTAGGCCACTCCAACACCTTGATTTTTTCCCTCTTGAACCAGGCCTTGGTTTTCTTGGCTGTGTGCTTTGGGTCGTTGTCTTGTTGGAAGATGAAATTACGACCCATCTTAAGATCCTTGATGGAGGAGCGGAGGTTCTTGGCCAAAATCTCCAGGTAGGCCATGCTATCCATGTTCCCATGGATGCGGACCAGATGGCCAGGCCCCTTGGCTGAGAAACAGCCCCACAGCATGATGCTGCCACCACCATGCTTGACTGCAGGGATGGTATTCTTGGGGTCGTATGCAGTGCCATTCAGTCTCCAAACGTCACGTGTGTGGTTGGCACCAAAGATCTCGATCTTGGTCTCATCAGACCATAGAACCTTGAACCAGTCTGTCTCAGAGTCCTCCAAGTGATCATGAGAAAACTGTAGACGAGCCTTGACATGACGCTTTGAAAGTAAAGGTACCTTACGGGCTCGTCTGGAACGGAGACCATTGCGGTGGAGTACGTTACTTATGGTATTGACTGAAACCAATGTCCCCACTGCCATGAGATCTTCCCGGAGCTCCTTCCTTGTTGTCCTTGGGTTAGCCTTAACTCTTCGGACAAGCCTGGCCTCAGCACGGGAGGAAACTTTCAAAGGCTGTCCAGGCCGTGGAAGGCTAACAGTAGTTCCATGAGCCTTCCACTTCCGGATGATGCTCCCAACAGTGGAGACAGGTAGGCCCAACTCCTTGGAAAGGGTTTTGTACCCCTTGCCAGCCTTGTGACCCTCCACGATCTTGTCTCTGATGGCCTTGGAATGCTCCTTTGTCTTTCCCATGTTGACCATGTATGAGTGCTGTTCACAAGTTTGGGGAGGGTCTTAAATAGTCAGAAAAGGCTGGCAAAAGAGATAATTAATCCACACATGTGAAGCTCATTGTTATTTGTGCCTAAACTACTTCTTAATACTTTAGGGGGACCAAACAGAATGCTGGTGGTTTGAGGGGTTGAATAATAAATGACCCTCTGAATTAACTTTTAACGCTTTAAAAAAATCTTTTTGGCTGCAGTGCATTTCCCACTTCCAGGCTGATCTACAGTCCAAATGTCACAATCCAAAGTTAATTCCGCGTGTGTCAACCAGCTAAATCTGCAGGGGGTTGAAGACTACTTGTAGGCACTGTATGTACATGTTCCTGGCAACAACACAACTAGTGCGTACGGCCTCGCTCAAACATTTGTATGGAGCAAGACCGCACCTACTAGTTGAACACGTCCGCTAGTCATGTTGTTGCCGGGCACATATATACCGTAGAATTGCGATCCATATCTGGAATAGAAACCAGTGAATCCTCGTGATGCTCAGTGCAGGAGCTGGAAGGATCGCTAAATTTGCAGTCACAGAGAGACACCTATAGAGACAGCAGAATTATCAGTTTAGACTGGATAACCCCTTTATAATAGAATTCTGTTAGGAAATTTTGTGGCTAAGTATCTACTGGTTCCTAATATGGAGCATTAGAGATCGGATTTGACAATGGCCATGAACAAAGATTTGGGATTAAACCTTGATTTTTGTTTTTTTTTTTAATCCTGTTTTTCAGCTTTAAACCAAATGAAGGTGTCATAATCATCGGAGCAACAAACTTTCCAGAGGCCTTGGACAAGTATGTATCCGACACTGATCTGTACTTTACTTTTGTGGTTTCAGTTTGTTGTTTGTTTTTGTTTTTTTGTTTTTGTTCTATTAACAACTCAACTCCACAGACATAAATGGGGCTGAACTGCAATACAAAACACAGCCTGTGGGCAAGTGTGACACTGTTTCTGGAATAGAGCGGCCATGTTTTTTGGTTATTTTTTAAATTCTATATGACCCTTTTAACTTTTTTTTTTTTTTTTAAGTTAAAGGGATATTCCCATTTTAAAGATCCTATAGCAATATGTAATAGGTGTAATAATAATAATATGAGCAAATCCCTCCAATTTAAAAATGTAGTGATTTCTCCTAATTAGCTGTCACTTACCTCATGTGCAGGACATTACAGCTCAGGTATCCATGGTTACGACCACTAGCAAGTAACGGTCACTGTATGAATGGTCGTAACCATGGATACCTAAGCTTCAATGTCCTGCACATGAGGTGAGTGACAGCTAATTAGGAGAACTCACTACATTTTTAATTGGAGGGATTTGCTCACATTATTATTATTACACTTGCTACATATTGGAATAGGATCTTGGAGATAGGTTCCCTTTAAAGGAGTATTCTCGTCACCTGGAATTGACCCCCTAAATTATCACTAGCTGTCCCTATACCTTCCCTTCACTAGCTGCTCCCTAACCATCCCTCTCTGTTGTAAATCCTCCCTGTAAAGATTAAGAAAAAAGACTTTGAACTTACTGGACGTCGCTCTCTCAGGAGACTGAGGCCCCTGCTCGGCTCCGCGCATGTGCAATGCGCATATTGAAGCCGGGTTGATCACGTGATCCAGCCCATTATGCACCAGGGCCGATCATGTGATCGGGCCCATAATGCATCGGGCCGGATGTGACGTACCGGCCTGCATCATAGGAGGAAAAGAGGGCGGGAGATTCTAAATACAGGAAGAGATCAATAAAGAATAATGACGCTCAGCGGGGCGTGCAGTGAAGCATGGAGGAGGGGAGAATGGAGCCTGGAGCCGCCTTTCCAGTCTCCTGACAGAACGACCTCCAGTAAGTTCAAAGTCATTTTTCCTAATCTTTACAGGGCGGATTTACAACAGAGAGGGATAGTTAGGGAGCACCTAGGAAGGTGTAGGGGCAGCTAGTGATAGGTCAGGGGATTAATTCCAGGTGACAGGTTCCCTTTAAAGTTCCCAATGGGAGCAATGGCCGTGGTGGAGGCCTAACAACTGTGCAGATCTAACCATCGGAGCCACCATACTGTATGAGCTGAAGTTATTACACAATATTTCAGTGATCATCAGTCAGCAAACGTATGCAGGGTGTAAGGTGATACACGCAGCACTGGAGGGATGAGATTCCTGTTATCTTTTCTCCATCGTTTCATTGGGGGACACAGGATACCATGAGTGTAAGCTGCTGCCACTAGGAGGCGACACGTTATCTTTTTAATTCTTTTCTTTCCCTCTGTATAGTGCCTTAGTTCGCCCTGGTCGTTTTGACATGCAGGTGACCGTCCCCAGACCAGACGTGAAGGGTCGTACAGAAATCCTGAAATGGTATCTCTGCAAAATCAAGTATGACCAATGTAAGTTTTCACATTTACTTACACCATAAAAAGTCAATTTCTATAGACGTGTATGATTCTTGAGTATATGATGTGTCTGAGCAGGCTGTAATATTTCTTCATAGCTGCGTCCATGTAAACATGTCTTTCATCTATAGACCTAATAGTTCCTTATTCTTACCATTTTGCAGTACGTGCCTTGTCCTTAAAGGTAACAGTGAGAGCCGGCTCACTGTGGGTATGGGGGGGGGGGTGTCATGCTCTAGGAAAGGACAAAATCTTCGGCCCAGAACAGACAAGGATGTAGAGTGTCGTTGCAAATATTCCAATCCAGCACCAAAGGGAAAACAGAAAAAAAATCCAATCTAACGTTTTGACCTATTCAAGGTCTTTGTCAGGGACACCCAAAAAGGAAAGACCCCGGCCTGAAGAGCTGTGTTTTGTTTTTTTTTTTGTGCCAGATTGGAATAAAGTCACTACTAGCAGCAACATTCCACATCCTTGCCTTTACTGTGCCTTTTCTTGTCCATAAATGTGTCTGTATTCACAAGCATGTGCAGTGCTCGTCTTGTCCGAATAACGTAATCTTCAAAGATCTCAACTAGGGAAGGATATGGTCAAATCAACTGCACAAGAAAAAAAGAGGAGAGTCGGCTTTCTTCTCCTGCAGCGATGAGATTTCCATGCAGCTCTAGACAATGTGGAGATCTGTTAGAAATATTCATCCTTAGATATATGTGAATTAGTTAATTGCTCAAGATAGCCTGGAAGCGAGTAGTACGTTCATTTCATATCCTAAGTCTATCATTCTAAGCTTCGTGCACATTGATCCTTAATATGGCTCATTATTGATCTTCATTGTGATGATAATGGCAATTACCAGCATTAAAGCGGTTGTCTGGTGCCACATTGGGAACTGACCGGCCCTACTGGGATCATGCCTGCAGATACCTGCTAGGGATTGTGCATATATCCTTTTTATTATGATGGGACATTTGTACAGTAGTTGTCGGCCGCGTGGCCTTCATGTCCAGATGTAACTTCATCAGCTGCGCACGCTTTTCAATGTGAAAGTAAGCTCAGCCTGTATAAAGAAAGGTGCCTCACAGTTATAATAGTACGGATACACAGTCTGGAGCCCCCATCTCTGCCTTTGTTTAGACATAGGACACTTTCTTGTGACCGAAAACCTGAAAAGAGTCAAATATGGGGCTGGCTTTAAAGAGACAATGTCAACAGGTTTTTGCCATCTCATTTGACAGCAGCATAATGTAGAGACAGAGACCCTGATTCCAGAGATATGTCACTCACTGGGCTGCTCAGTATAGTTTTCATAAAATCACTGTTTAATCAGTTGAAGATTAACATTATCGTAGTTCAGTATATTAATTTACTGCTAAATCTGCAGCAGAGATAACAGTAATTTTATCAAAAGTGACAGCAAGCAGCTCAGTAAGTGACACATCGCTGGAATCACGGTCTCTATCTCTACATTATGCTGCTGTCAAATAGGATAGCAAAACCCTGGTGACAGTGTCCCTTTAAGCTAATTTCATCATACCATGCCAGCCCCCCCCTCTGCTTCTACATTGACTATGACAGAGGTCGGTCTATTTCTACAAGTGAGTCAATAAACCAGACTGACTGCAGATCACAGCACCTTTCTTAATTTAAGTGCATTAGTTATTTATTTTTTTTTTTTTATTTTACACACATTAAAGCTGTTATTTTATTTACTGAACAGTCTATTGACAAGTGAATAGAAATAATGAAGTTGTTTTCTTCCTCTTATAGCTGTTGATGCTGAAATAATTGCTCGTGGCACGGTGGGATTTTCTGGAGCCGAGCTGGAGAATCTGGTGAACCAGGCTGCCCTGAAAGCTGCCGTGGATGGAAAAGACATGGTGACCATGAGAGAGCTGGAGTTTGCCAAGGATAAAATACTCATGGGTATGTAATGTGCTTGTGCATACATAAATCAGTGCTGATGGCCGAGCATGGTCCCCACCTGGAGAGTAAAACATCACAATGGTAGAAGTCATAAGTGACCGCACCAATCTGGTGCCATACAAATCATGGGGCAAGGAAGTACATGCTCACATGAAGTCTCCTAACCAGGGCCTGCTTTTTGCATTGGCTGTCCAATAGAGCCAATAGTACAGAGACCTAAAGAGGGCACCCTCTCCAATATGGCCTATGGGGAGTGACTGACCTAGTAGGAAAGCCTTGTTAAAGAAGATTTCCTAAACTTTGATATCGATGATTCTTCCTCAGAATAGATCACCAATATCAGATCAGTGCCGCACCATCACCGGATATCTGTTTACTGCTGGGTCCTGTACCAGTGTGATATTGGTGACCTATTCCAAGGATAGGCCATCAGTATCCAGGTCATTTAAGGGTAAGTAATGTTTAATATAACAATTTAGATTAAAATTACAGATGGGATGTTCTACTTACTGCAGGGCCTAAGGGGGGGGGCGAAACATAACACAGGATTTTGAGTTGGGTCAATTCCAAAGGAATGCACTGCCCCCTTGTGTCCTTCACTAGGCATAACTCCGCATATCCAATTTGAATGGGGTTCTCCTTTAAGTCCCTTGCCTCTTAGAGGAGATTTTTTTCCTACCTTTTCCATGGCCTTCCATCACCTGTGAATTATTTGTATTTTTCAATTTTTTTACAATAATTTTTTGTTTTTGCAGGGCCTGAAAGGAGAAGTGTGGAGATTGATGACAAGAATAAAACGATCACTGCCTATCATGAGTCAGGACACGCTATCATTGCTTATTTCACCAAAGATGCAATGCCTATCAACAAGGCGACAATCATGCCCCGTGGTCCGACGCTCGGTCATGTGAGTACAAAGCACATTAATATTCAGTGACCCCCCTCTCATTAACAAGAAGAATCAAAGCATTTGTTCTGTTCTGACTACACAAGCCAGACGTGAAGCTAAACCGGCAGATAAACCGCTATGGGGAGTCTAATAAGACGGGTGCTGAAGTTTGTGTTTATTGAATGTGGTAGTATGATTCAATGAAACTGGGGGCAATAGGGATAAACACAATCAGTGCATGAATGATACAGCAGAAAATACATATTAAAGGTAACTATACAGTATGCACGGAACATAGTCTAACCTAGGATGCAAGAGACTAGACAAGGGGTAACATCTAGAGCAGTTTATGAAATTCTTACCAGTAATACTATCACAAGAGGGATAAAATGGAGGATTTATTCCTATATGAACCATGGAGAAAAAATAAAGACTGAACTACCATAGTTGCATTAGGATGCGGAGGAGAAACAGACATAAAAAAATAGAAAACTGATTTGGTAGAAGTTCAGCCACTAGGGGGAGCTAAAGTACTTTGAAGCAAACAGTACTTAATACAGAATGAATGCAGACGCAGAACAAGAATAATTCTTCTCTGTACATTTGTGCAGGAACTGATCAGGGAGGAAGTAACCACAGATCTTCTGTGTATGAGGCTTGTGTAAAATCTTCTGTATCCTCATGTAATTGTAGTCAGACTGGATGATAAGATCAGGTCTCAGTGTTTGGCCGGATCATCACTTGCAGGACTTTACGTCCTTCTTAATGCTGAATATAGTTCCTGACGACATTGTCTGTATGTTTGGGGTCATTATCCAGCTGCAGAATTTGGAGCCAATCGGACACCTCTCAGATCGTATTGTATAATGGACAAGTATCTGCTTATATTTCTCAGCATTGAGGACATCATTATTCCTTTCCAAGTCTTCAACGCCATTTGCTGAAACCAATATTAATGCTGTTTCTCATTCCTTTAGGTGTCTCTTCTGCCAGAGAACGATCGATGGAGTGAGACCAGGTCGCAGCTCCTTGCTCAGATGGATGTGAGCATGGGGGGCAGAGTGGCCGAGGAAATCATTTTTGGGCCAGAAAACATAACTACAGGTAATTCTTTCTCTTGGCTTAGTCTAGTTATTACACAGACTACAGGCTTACACATCTGATGTGTCTCCTTATGTCTTTAGGGGCTTCTAGTGACTTCGACAGTGCAACAAAAATAGCAAAACTGATGGTAACAAAATTCGGAATGAGTGAAAAGGTACCGGACGTCACTTCTACCCTTCTATATGTAGGAGATGTGTATGGGAATTATAGAGAGCTAGACCTGGCCATGCACTGAATTATTCTGCTGATTGGTGCAGGTCCCAGTGGTTGGACATCCACCCATCAAAATGTTACCAATGTAACTATTGAATAGGCTTCTCTGTATTGAATGTGCTTTGACTTCTCTATTTCAGCTTGGGGTAATGACTTATTCTGACACTGGAAAACTGAGTCCGGAAACACAAGCTGCCATAGAGCAAGAAGTTAGAACCCTGCTAAAGGTAAATCTGATTTTATACATGCTTCATAAAGTCGGGCTATAAGTCCACTGTGCCAGCGCCCCAGGGTTGCATGTGTTATTTACACCACTATTTTCTCCCAACTATTTGTGTTGTGGCCCGTAAGTGTAGTTTTGTCCATTGTGTTCTATGGCAGTACCGGAAATAGCTGAGTGAGTTTGTCTGTCACCAGTTTCTTGCCTTATTAACTATGCCTGTGCCTCTTTTAAAATCAAATGAATGTTCCTAAAACCCCTTTATATCCTCTCAGGTGTCCCTGCTTATGTTTTGGTAAAGTTTTATTCATGTTCTGTGCTGCATGTAAACTGTGAGGGCTGGTCCGATGGGCGAGTCCAGATTGTGATCAGCGCCGTCCAGTCTCTTCTAGCTGGATAGAAGTAGAGGACGTCTGTCTGTCACCCACACAATGCTGAGGTCTCGGGTCTGCACAGTGGAATCAGAGACCTGGACATGCGCCCCTCACTGGTGACAAACAAGAGATGACGGCACCTCCGCTAGCAGAAGAGACTTCAAGCTTTGAAGAAATAAGCTTCACTTGTATGTCACATGTGCAGGCCCAGGACGGTATGCAGGCCGACCTGTGAACATATAAAGGGAATATAGAAGCCCCATTCACAGGATTTTAAAAGGGATGGGCACAGTTTATAAGCCAGAAAAACTGGTGACGGCTCCTTTTATTGTTTCTATTGATTGACCTTTATTAGGACTTATTTGCATGCTGGGTGGTAGTTCTTATTGGTGCCATTTTGAAGTACATTTGTTTCATTTTATTATTTATTATGCTTTGCATATATAGCTCCATCATATTCCACAGTGCCTTACAGACGTGATCATCACTGTCCCCATTGAGGCTCACAGACTAAATTCCCTATCAGTCTGTCTTTGGAGTGTGGGAGGAAACTCACGAAAACACAGGGAGAACATACAAACTCCTTGCAGATGTTTTCCTCCATGGGATTTGAACCCAGGACACCAGCAATGCTCTTTTTTGATTGCTTTTTTGACTGAAATAACAAAGTGGAATGGTTTAAAAGCCGCTCTGCCGTGCAATAAAGGTAATACCGGGTCTGTGATATGACTTTATATACGCGTTTCAGAGTAGCACTCCATCAGATCACACATGCGATGATCCCAATAGTGTGTTACTCTGGATAAAGTCACAGATCCAGTACTCATCATTATTGCACGGCCGCATGGCTTTTAACCCATTCCACTATCCACGATACTGGGGCTGCAGCAGCTGTGTTTTGCAAGGCGTTTCCCAGTGGTTGTGCCTGACACTCTTCTAGGTGAGCAAAACCAAATGAGACCATGAGACCCTTTGTGCTTGATCTCTCACTTTATCTTATTTGTTTTTTTACTAGCTATTTTTATAGCTTGACAAATAGGATATAGGATTGTTATATATCATTAATTCCAAAATTTCTTCTTTCCCAAACTTCAAAGAGGTGTGTTTTATTTTTTGTATTTTTTTTTTATCCTGTGTTCTGAATATCTGAAAGTGCAAGTGACTATTTTTATTTTTTAGGATTCTTATGAACGGGCAAAAAACCTTCTGAAAACTCACGCAAAGGAGCACAAAAATCTTGCCGAGGCGTTACTAATGTACGAAACTTTGGATGCCAAAGAAATTCGGATGGTCTTGGAAGGAAAGAAACTGATTACTAGATGATATCACCAGTGTAAAAGACTGAGCTCCTCATGTATCGTCTCTGCAGAACTCATTCTTTATATTACTTTTATTTAAGATATGCCAAAATATTACTGTGGGGAAGGACCTCAGGGCAGTGACATAGGTAACTGACCCTACAGAAAATTCTGGCTGCTTCACATAAGTGGTTTATTGTCTGCACTGTCAGGATGGCTGTATCCACGTCCCCTGTACAGATACATCATCACTCGCAGTATACGGCCTCTTGCTGTTTGATCGGCTACTGCCAATAGGTGTATTGTAATATTTACCAACTTGTGACGTGTATAAAGCTTGAAAGGGTCAAGGAATAGGGAACGAAAGACCGACCAAGACATCCTCATTGTTGAGTACATCTCAAAGGTCTGTGTATACGAACACACCAGGTGTCATGGACACAGAGACTTGGAGGTTTTAGGACATGAAGGACAGTTTTGGAAACAAATCTTAAAACTTGTAAGACACTGATACACAAAGTATTTAGCCAGAATAGCATCCATTTGTTGAAACCAATATACCACTTGATATTACTGTCATTTTGAATAGGTGTAAGCATACGGTCATGTTGAGGATTAAGACCCACTTCTGTTCAGTTCATCTTGATCTATAGTACTTTTTCTACTAAGTCACTTATATTTTAGTTTTTCCTTTATATGACCATTCTTAGATGGTAATTTGCAATGACCGGTCTACTGCCTGGATAAAATATTGTAATGGTGATACATTTTACAGAGTTTTAAAGAACTTTGGAAGCTGTTGGCCTTCCACCTGAATGAAAGCAATAGGTAAAGAATGGTTGCCTCCAGGGAATAGTGCAGCACTTCTATATTAGCACTTTTTTCTCCTAGGCAGGGAGAGGCATATACTCGCACCACATAACCCTGGGGGGTTGGCTAGTGTTGAGGTACACCCACACACAACCCCAGGGGCTGGATAGTGTTGAGGTATACCTGCTCAACATAATCCTGGGGGGGGGGGGGGGGTTGGTTAGTTTAGAGCCATACCTGCACAAAACAACCCAGGGGGCTGGTTAGTGTAGAGGCATACCCACACAAGATAAAGCCGGGGGCTGTTAGTGTAGAGGCATACATGCACAACACAACCCAGTGGCGCTGGTAATGTAAAGGAATACCACCACCACATAACCCCGGGGGGCTGGTTAGTGTAGAGACATACCCACACAACACACAATCCCAGAGGGCTGGTTAGTGTAGAGACGTACCGGCACACCATAACCCTATGGCGCTCCTGGAGAGCTTTTTAAAACCGTTCAAAATCTTTTAAACTATGCAGCCGACATAATGTCTTTAACATCTGGAATCACATCAGGGAAATTTTGTACATATACATTTTTCTGTCCTCGATCATCACACTTCCCTTTATAGGATCTTATGTCATCTATCCACAGGATGAACATTTTACGGTGTTTTCCCAAAATTCACCTCCTCTTAAAAGATACCTGACGGCTGATGCAAGCTGCCCGATTTATGAGCAAAATGTATCCGACACTGGCTATATGATTTTATCCATAAATATTTAACCTGGAGAGAAACATAGTTTAATAGCCATCAGGGACCAGGCCGTAGGGGAGACTGGTTATACAGGCGGGTGACTGGTGGCTTATCCTTGTCCGGGAGTGACTGGTTTCTTCCTGCATGCATCTATAGGTATATACCCGTCATGTATCAGCTGGTAGGAACTTTTTACGTCTCTTATTAAGATCAAAAGCATTAAAAAGAAGCTTTTAGGAAATGGTGGCTTTATCAGTGGGCTAT
Organism: Allobates femoralis; assembly: GCA_033576535.1. NCBI lineage: Eukaryota > Metazoa > Chordata > Amphibia > Anura > Aromobatidae > Allobates > Allobates femoralis. The sequence goes on along the minus strand of JARQOC010000005.1, from coordinate 530,546,459 downwards.
AATAACAATTTAGACACCAACCAATTTATTTTTCGACCTTTACTTTCCTCCTTTATGGGTATTTTGACTTTGAGAGACTTCAGAAGTAATGTATATTGGAGAACGTCTAACACCCACTAGCTTAAAGTTCTGATAAATTGACTAAATAGTTGGAAGGGTATAATGTGGAGGAAGGCCGTGTTTACCTTGAATGTACCATTCTACCATTACCTTTCTACTATGGATTCATAATGGCGTGATTGTCATCTGAGCCGAGTAAGTGGTAATAAGAACTCCTGAACCAGAGGGATCCTTGTGAAGTTTTGGAGGCGTCCGAGTAACATATGGCTTCATTCTGTTCAATTATTAAAAAGGGAAAGTGTCCCCTTTTGGCTTTCTGCAGATCCCTTTGTTATTCTGTGATGACCAGCACTAAAATGTAAATATGGCTCAATGCTCTGTTTAGTGTGTTCTTGAGCATCAGCATAAAATAAAGTTATTTTAATTTCTGAACTGACATAACTGCATTTTATTTAATGTGCGGATGACATTTTAGAACTTTTGCACACTTCGTGTATGTTTCTTTTTATAAAGTATATATGGTAAATGCACACTTTGAGCTGTTTGAGTATAGCTGACACCCAAGACCCTGTGTACAGTACATCTGAAAAACTGCTTACTATTCTATCAGAAGCGGAATGCAATACTTATTCCTGCCTGTGTAAATTGAGGTGAATGATGCATCTTTAAATATGTAAATAAATCCAAATTCTTTCGGTGAAATGTGTGGATGTTATCTGATTTATACATTATTTTCTCTAGTCACCTTCCACGACAGCATCATCGGAGGATGTCTCCCCACCCTGATAGGGGACAGAAACACAAAGAGGTTAAATATTCTTCCCCTTCCTGCAACCACCTGTGATTTTCCTGTCCCACATGGGGCATGAAGAGGTCCACTAAGGTGCTGCTGTGGCCAGTGATCTGGAGCACCCAGCTACATTATTACATGCCGGACAGCTGAGGTCGGGGGCTCTGCTCTCCTACTCCAGATGGCTTCTCCCTTCTCAGTGGCCTCATGCGACTTGGGAACCCTTCCTGCTCCTCCTGCACTTCCCTGGGGGGTAAAGCTGTGTGGTGATGTACGGCCGGGGTCCCCTTTCAGCTCCCGTGTCGTCCTCTCGTGCGCTGCTGATTTTGGAGCCAGCGCATACCTGAAGTGACGTCACTTGAACTTCTAGTTTACTTCCTGGTGTGTTTCACGGTAGAACGCACCCGGCTCCCGGCGGGGCATTCAAGCGGGAGGCGGCTCCGGACCTGCAGACCCCTTTGGGTTCCCCCTGACGACCTGGGAGGGAGGAGCACAATCTACATGCTGGGAACCTCAGTTATTTAACCCTGGCTGGGAGATGCCTCCAGGTAAGCCCATAATTCTGTGTGACTGACCGACAGACTGACCATGGATGGAAAGGATGCCTCCCACTCTGCTTCTGCGGAACCCAGCGTTCACCCTCCTACTGTAAGTAGTGGATGAAGGTCCTGGTCTTTTGGGTCTGGTATGTCCTCATGGGATTTAGTCCATCTCTCTCTCGATTCGATCTGTGAACAATCTCAGCACAATTATCTGTGTGTGTAACTGGGCCTTTGGGGAGACAAGGGCCCTGCCCCAAAGACAGAGAGCCCAACCACAGGTGTGGTCTATGTGCAACTAAGCCCCCTTCATCTTATAGGAAGAAGCTTTGCCAGCCCTATATTGATGATGTCATGCGTGCCGAACAGACCTCCCTGTTGGACAGTATTAAGACCCTCATCAAGCAGGAGGTTCCATCTTCCATGTCTGTGTTTTCCCAAACTCTGGTACCACAACCGCCTCCTTCAAAATGAGGAGATTGGCCTCTGTAGAGTCTGGGTCAGACTCAGGCAAAGTCCGTGACTCTGGTTCGGAGGATGCTTGGGAGAATGAGGGTTCCACCTCCACCCCCAAAGCTGAGAACAAAAAGTATTATTTTTCCTATTTCTCCCTTGATAGGTGGGCCGATGCGGACCCCACCCTTCACTTGCAGCTCCTAGTCTTGTTTTTTATATATATATTTTATTTAAACTATTTAGTTGTGTATTTTATGTTCTAAATTTTATTGATTACATTTCCAATGAAATTTTATTAGGTGAAAAAATCTCCCACACACACCTTTTTTATTAAGTAAGAGCCAGTGTATTATTGTTTTCCGTATCTAAGTATTATATTTCCTAAGAGGATATCCAAAAATTGATTAATATGGTGAGGAGCACCATGGGGGTTGCAGAGGAGGAGGTTACACAGTTAGTACAACACGAGATGTTTGAGGGGCTAAAACAAAAAAAAAAAACAGGTTTCCCCCATGCATGAAAATATTCAGAGCCTCATACATCAGGAGTGGGATCTTCCAGAGAAAGGGCTCAACATCGCTTCCCTATAGAGGGAGGTTGCTCTGAATGGGAGATCCCCAGGGTGGACGTACAAGTTTCCAGAGTAACACAAAAGACTGCTCTTCCCTTTGAGGACTCGTCTCAGCTCAGCTTGCTATGTAAATCCTGGGACACCTCCACCATTTTACCAAAGATGAATGTGGCATCTACCTGCATCACTAATTCCCTTTTTGGTTGGCTCCGTACTCTGGAAGATTACCTCGCCCAGGGAACCTCTAGAGAGGAGATACTGGACTCCCCCTTTTGCAGAAAGCAACAGGTTTATAGGCAGAGGCTTCTGCCGAGGCTGTACAGGTTGCAGCAAAGTGCGCAGTCCTCTCCAATTCTGCCAGGAGAGCTGTATGGCTCGAATCTTGGAGTGGGGACATTACTTCTAAGGCCAAACTTTGCACCATGTCTTCGGTCCGGCCCTTGATGAAATTCTTGAGAAGGCTACGGACAACAAGAAGGCGCATCATGAACAAAACAACCCAAAAAAAATGTGTTTTTACGTACCTTCCAAGAGCATCCCTCCCAAAGAGAGAACAAGGTAAAGGGCAAGTTAGGCCATTGGAGTTATCCTAAAGGGGGAATATCTTTGTCCCCCACCAGCAACAAACACCTGACAAGCAATGACTACACTCCTGTCAGGGGTCGGCTCTTGAACTTCATGGTTCCTCAGTCCTTTTACTGGAGCAATGGGACTACTGACAGATGATGTTATGCTGAGTCTGTGCACCTGAGAGCAAGTCGGGGTTCTCCTCACCCAACAGGTTCTGAGGTCTCCTTGCTGCACCTTGTTAGCGGGTCCCTGCTGCTGCTTTAGCTGAGCTGCTGGCCGTCTCTCCCTCCTGCTTGGTGGCGGTATGATAGGCAACTCGAGTCCTTCTCTAGCCCCACGTCTCAGGCGGCTGTTCCTGGGCTCTTTATGCTGCTTTGCCGCCGGGCACAGTGTGGCTGGGGAACTTGGAATTCCATACCTTCCGGTATTGGCTGCCGGGTCGTTAGGCCCTGCACAGCTCGGACTCCGATGTCCGTTTCTGTGGCGCTTCTCCTCTGGGGTGAGCATGACACCGCTCCGCTCTCCAGGCTCTACTCCACTTTCTTATACCCCTGCCTTGGGTTCCTCATGCTAGGCTTAGCTATTCTGGTATGAGCTTAGCACTGCTCCAATCCACAGGATGTCTTCTTCAGTCCCCCTAGGAACTGAACTGACTAACTTTGCGCCAGACCAGAATTTAAAGGGGAGCTCACCCTGAACCCGGGTTTAGGTCTCCCCCTTCAGGCCTGGAGGCAGAAAGGTGTTGTGTGTGGTTTGTCTGGTGTGGAATACCCTCCGTTGCTCTCAAGTATGACACTACCACTCGGGGGCGATAATGCCACTGTGGCACTTGAACTCTGGGGCGGCACAAGAGCTTTTAAAAAAACTTGTAAAATCATTATTGTACTGTTTGTAGTTTACATGTTATCACCATTGTCAGACCCTGCAAGGGAGCTCCTGGATTAGTCCTCTCCATTATAAACAAACAGGAATAGTCCAGCTGCTGTATAAACTGTCATGTAATTATGCACTCCCTCTCAGCAGCTCTATCCTCCCCCCTCCCTTTGCTAACAGTGCAGTGTCAGGTTTCACTTACAGGAGGTCTGTTCTGTTGAGGATACCACGGAGGGAGAGCTATTACAGATCTGACTTATCTAGACTCTATTTTTTCTTTAAAGCAGATATCCTGCTGTGCTGAGTTTGTGTTGTATTTGACCTCTTGTAATACTGCACACAGAGAGCAAAGAGTAGAATAAAGTCTGCTCCCCCCAGTGATCTCCTGAGCAGTGATATGGTGTGAATATGTAATTAAAAGAAAAAACAGATATTGCACCACACTGCAACTGGAGGAACTTAATACACGGTTTTACTATGTTTGCACTAACCTTTACTGGTTGTGCAACACCCCGCACAACCAGACTGATGGATTAATGTGGATCACTGTAGTGACAGGGGCCAATATTCCCTCCTCCTCAGATACTCCGGGCCTGGTGGTCGGCTCCTTAGTTCCTCTGGAGATGGAGGTGGCCTCCTTCACTCCTCCACCGGAAGAGGCAGACTCGCTGCACTGGCTTCCGTCCCAGCTCCACACTGTGTGTCAGTTGATCATTCAAGGGTGGGTCTTTATGATGTACTGCCAGGTACTGTGGATCTTAGAGCAGCTCACACACCGCACTCCCAACAAGGGAGAAAGAGATTAGCAGATAGAAAACAAGCGGTGTCAGAGGTTTGGAGCGCTAAAGAAACCACGGGTTGGTGATTAAATTACCAATAATTTATTGCACGAACAGCAGGGGTCCAGTAAGCCACAACGCGTTTCGACGCACAGATGCGTCTTTCTCAAGTGGATGATCCACTTGAGAAAGACGCATCTGTGCGTCGAAACGCGTTGTGGCTTACTGGACCCCTGCTGTTCGTGCAATAAATTATTGGTAATTTAATCACCAACCCGTGGTTTCTTTAGCGCTCCAAACCTCTGACACCGCTTGTTTTCTATCTGCTAATGGTGTGAATATGTGACATGTATATTCATGTCTGGGGAGTGGACAGCAGTGAACTAAGTGGATCATTCACTGTGAGTGACATAATGAATCTCTTTATTTGAGGTTTACAGAGGATAGGAGAGAAATATAGATAAAAGAATACATAAATAGAGTTTAGAGTGAGGAATTAGAAAATTATAGCAGTTATACTGTATTTTTCGCTTTTTAAGACGCACTTTTGCCTCCCCCAAACTGGAGGGGTAAAAAGGGGTGCGCCTTAAAAATGAATGTGAAAAAATAAGTAATAGCAAAAAAAAATATATATATTACCGGGGAAGGGGTGCAGCTGCTGAGTAGGGGTGCCGGAGGCAGCTTCCGTGGGTAGAAGGGCACAGCTGCTCTACCGGAGCTGCGGGGGATGATCGGAAGTGGCGAGCGGTGGGTGCCGCCATATTCTCTCTGCCCAGCTGCATTCACTAAGCAGTGTGCAGCCGGCCGGTAGAGGTAGAGACCCCACAATGGCCACGGGTCTCCTTTATGGCCGTGGCCATTTTGTTGAAGTCTCTTTTCCGACTGGCTGCACAGTTAGCAGCAATGAATGCAGCCGGGCAGAGAGAATATGGCGGCGCACACTGCTCGCTGCCGCCTCTCATTCCCCAGCACTCGATTCATGCACCTGAGCCCCCTGTAGCGTTGGTCCTGCACCTGTGCCTCTCACCCTCCTGAACCTGCATGACGGTAAGCCATTGGGGTCTGGGGGGCCATGGGAAGAGGCACAAAAGGGGCAATACACAGGATGGGGACATAGTTTCAATATGGGGGGCATATATACAGGATGGGGGGACATAGTTTCAGGATGGGGGCATATATAAAGGATGGGGGGCATATATACTGGTTGGGGGACATATATACATGATGTGGTGCATATATACAGGTTGGAGGAAATATATACAGGATGGGGTGCATATATACAGGTTGGAGGACATATATACAGATGGGGGCATATATACAGGATGGAGAATATATAGATAAGATGGGGGAATGTATATGACAGGATGGGGGGGCCATATTTACAGTATGGGGACATGTATGCCCTGATGAGGGACATATATGCAAGGATGAGGGATATATATACCAGAAAGGGGGGACATATATACTGGGATATCAGGATGGGGGGTTTATATACCTGGATGAGGGACATCCAGTTAGGGCCAGAAATATTTGGACAGTGACACAATTTTGGCGAGTTGGGCTCTGCATGCCACCACATTGGATTTGAAATGAAACCTCTACAACAGAATTCAAGTGCAGATTGTAACGTTTAATTTGAAGGTTTGAACAATAATATCTGATAGAAAATGTAGGAATTGTACACATTTCTTTACAAACACTCCACATTTTAGGAGGTCAAAAGTAATTGGACAAATAAACATAACCCAAACAAAATATTTTTATTTTCAATATTTTGTTGCGAATCCTTTGGAGGCAATCACTGCCTTAAGTCTGGAACCCATTGACATCACCAAACGCTGGGTTTCCTCCTTCTTAATGCTTTGCCAGGCCTTTACAGCCGCAGCCTTCAGGTCTTGCTTGTTTGTGGGTCTTTCGTCTTAAGTCTGGATTTGAGCAAGTAAAATGCATGCTTAATTGGGTTAAGATCTGGTGATTGACTTGGCCATTGCAGAAGGTTCCACTTTCTTGCACTCATGAACTCCTGGGTAGCTTTGGCTGTATGCTTGGGGTCATTGTCCATCTGTACTATGAAGCGCCGTCCAATCAACTTTGCAGCATTTGGCTGAATCTGGGCTGAAAGTATATCCGGTACACTTCAGAATTCATCCGGCTACTCTTGTCTGCTGTTATGTCATCAATAAACACAAGTGACCCAGTGCCATTGAAAGCCATGCATGCCCATGCCATCACGTTGCCTCCACCATGTTTTACAGAGGATGTGGTGTGCCTTGGATCATGTGCCGTTCCCTTTCTTCTCCAAACTTTTTTCTTCCCATCATTCTGGTACAGGTTGATCTTTGTCTCATCTGTCCATAGAATACTTTTCCAGAACTGAGCTGGCTTCTTGAGGTGTTTTTCAGCAAATTTAACTCTGGCCTGTCTATTTTTGGAATTGATGAATGGTTTGCATCTAGATGTGAACCCTTTGTATTTACTGTCATGGAGTCTTCTCTTTACTGTTGACTTAGAGACAGATACACCTACTTCACTGAGAGTGTTCTGGACTTCAGTTGATGTTGTGAACGGGTTCTTCTTCACCAAATAAAGTATGCGGCGATCATCCACCACTGTTGTCATCCGTGGACGCCCAGGCCTTTTACAGTTCCCAAGCTCACCAGTCAATTCCTTTTTTCTCAGAATGTACCCAACTGTTGATTTTGCTACTCCAAGCATGTCTGCTATCTCTCTGATGGATTTTTTCTTTTTTTTCAGCCTCAGGATGTTCTGCTTCACCTCAATTGAGAGTTCCTTTGACCGCATGTTGTCTGGTCACAGCAACAGCTTCCAAATGCAAAACCACACACCTGGAATCCACCCCTGACCTTTTAACTACTTCATTGATTACAGGTTAACGAGGGAGACACCTTCAGAGTTAATTGCAGCCCTTAGAGTCCATTGTCCAATTACTTTTGGTCCCTTGAAAAAGAGGAGGCTATGCATTACAGAGCTATGATTCCTAAACCCTTTCTCCGATTTGGATGTGGAAACTCTCATATTGCAGCTGGGAGTGTGCACTTTCAGCCCATATTATATATATAATTGTATTTCTGAACATGTTTTTGTAAACAGCTAAAATAACAAAACTTGTGTCACTGTCCAAATATTTCTGGCCCTAACTGTATATACTGATTTGTAAGACGGACACTGACATTATAAGACAGACCCCATTTAACATTAAAAATTATTTATTTTCTCTTTTCCTTCACCAAATTTGGGGTGCGTCCTATAATCAGGTGCGTCTTATAAAGCAAAAAATACATGTATATGGATTTTTGACCTGACGGTTTTCCTTTAAACATATTACATGCAATTTAATTCCTGCAATATTGTGGGAAAGGTTGAAACGCAATAATAGAAGTATATATAACAACCGGGTTGCTCACATTGCCATGAAACCTAGTAAACAAGAAGAAAAAGACAAGACAATATCGGGAAAATATCACAAAATGGGCATAGAAAAAAAAAACTATTTTATTTATTGCACGTGGACACACACCGTGAACTAAAAACATTAAAAAACAATTCATGAGTATAAGATGATTCCCTCACATAAATCTGCCCGCTGAGAATATTTCGATAGCTGAAATAGCAAGCTGTACCAAGGATAAAAATATATGTCTTGATGTAGCCTACCCTATATACAGGCTTTGAAAAATATTTTAAGGCAAAGGGTGTAACCCAAAAAGAAAAACCTCACTATTTAAAGGAGAACTCCGGGGAGATAAAACATTTTTTAGTACTGTCCCTGCCCTCCTACATGATGAAGCAGAGCTGGGCACTACAGTTCTAGGATCTATAGATCGCTTACAAATCAATAAAATCATATCTGCTCCTCAGCTCTCACCCCTCCCTTCGGGGACAGAGAAATTCAGCCTCATGCTGCAGCAGTGACATGAGGTGTGTCGGGGGATGGACCCTGGGGGCTCCAGAATCATCTTACATTCCTGCCCCCTCATACTTCTGTATGGGCCGTGGATGTGCTAGGGGGTGTGGCTGCTGGCCCCATAGTCACAATACAATTCTGCTTCTTAGCATCCTATGTAATGTATTTACAGGGATGTTCTTCCTTCAAATAGGAATCATGTCACCAAGCAGATATAAATACATGCTGTAATCCTTTGCTGTACAATAATATGATGGTGCAAAATGTGTACTGTCATGCATCAGGCTAGGACAGAGGCAAAGCACTGCATTGATTGATTCTGCACTACCATGGTCTTTCCTCCCCCATAACAACTCGGTAGCTTCCTGTCATCTGTAACTTTAGCAGTATGCATGACTGAATATCTGTGTCCCTGAACGGAGCGGTGGGAGCTGAGGAGCAGATGTGATTTTATTGATTTATAAGAGATCTATAGATCCTTGAACTGTAGTGTACAGCTCTGTTTCATCATATAGGAGGGCAGGGACTGTATTTATTTTTTTTAATCTCCCTGGAGTTCCCTTTAATTTAAGTACATAGCCTCAGCTGATACCAGAGAATGGTAGACAATAGCATATCCTCTGGTCAAAAGTGTATATATACAGCATATATGAATAACCCACCTATATGTGGTACATATCACCTATGTGGAGAGACCTTAATATTCAATGTGGGTGCATCGCTTTATCTGATACCAGAGGATGGAAAGAATATAGCGGGTAATGGAACCAGTCCTAACCCCAGGCGTATCACTCCTTATAGCAGCTTCATCACTTCATTTAACTCCTGGACTCTGTTTTCACATACGGTCCTGTATCTTGTACTTGGGTTACGGTATATTTAATTAAATAATACTACATAATATAATAAAAAATGCTGCACTTTACAGTATGAGAAAAGTGAATGAGATCTCTGAAATCTCGTGCACGCGCTGCTTATTTTCTTCTTGTGGATTTCAACCACCAAAGAGTTTTTCCAATTCTGCATCACATCAGTTCTTTCAGCCTTTTTGCATCTTTTTTTTAACCATTCAAAGACTGGGATAGAAAAAAAACCTTAAAAACAAGTAAAAAAAAAAAAGTGCTTATTTCACGCAATGTTTTTCCTGCAATACTCTGTTTTTGGTGCAGAAATATCTGCTGCAAATACTGAACATGATATGCTTTACTTCATAAACCAAGACATATAGTTATATTAATAGCAAGGCAGCACAAGTGTACTAATCATAAAAATGGCCCATTATCATAACACAGTACATTAAACTATCATGATGATGTAACAGGGCCATCAGTGTGGACCGACGCTCACTGCATTCATCTGTAGCCATCATTTATTTGTTGATTTTTCCCATTTACTCTGTGCCCAGTTTTATGGATCAGAAGATTATTTAGACTAAAATATCTGATAAAAATTAATTGTACTTGTCATGGATATACCAGTTTATAAATGCTAATGATATACGGTAATCTTGAAATACCAAGTCAGGTGAAATAAAAATAAATCATTAATTATCCTAATTATACAGCAATTTTCATGTTCTTAACACCTGACACATATTTGTGATAAATTCTCATAAAACAGCTCTGACATCCAATTTCGTAATACAAACTAATATTAAGTAACTCTCCGATGAGGCTGGTGTACTTACTTTGAAAATCCATATCAAAATGGCTGTATATCACAATATCACACCTATTCACAAGCTGTCTCCTACTCCTCCTGGCCAAGATCAAGGTCTTTGGACGGGAACATTGGCCTTATTTCGATGATGGATACTATGCTGCTTATAAGGCTTTTTTGTTTTTCTTAACATATACAGATCTGGCAAAAATTAAGAAACCACTACAAAATGTTCACTTTCAAGGGGAGAGGGAAAGGAAGTGGCTCCTCTGCATGTACTCACGGACTCCTGACACCGGTGTGGTGGTTGGCGTCCACCCAATCAATGAGTATAAGGAAGGCTTGCCGATGTCGTTCTTCTATTCAAAAGTCCTTTATTGGCACACCATATTTGAAAACATCAATGGACCCATGCAGGGGACCCGCTGAACGCATTTCGAGGAATGTCCTCTTAGTCGTTAGCACATAAAACATAGAACAGTAGAAATTTATATTCATAGAACCCCCACACACATACCCACATCTGAAACCAATCAACACAAGTGAAAACCAGGATATGGATTAATTCCTGTCTTACCAAATCTCTCTAGTTGGAATTTAGTATATGTTCACATACAGATGTCATAAAGCCCCAATAATCCTCATTAAAAGAAATTGACCCACTACTACTACTAAAGGTCCAGAAATCAGGCACTGTCCTTTTGTTCCTCCTGGAACTATGAGGAAAAAAGCACGTTGCTTAGCTGCACAGCACAAGACCAAGCATAATTCCAAAGAGAAGAGCGGCACTCTGCTTCTTAGGCGGCCGTCACACGCATCAATTTAAAGCACGATATCGCTTAAGCGATCTGCTTTTCGATCGCTTAAGCGATATTGTTTGTGCATTGCTGCGTGTAATCAAGCGATTTTACAATGTAAAATCGCTTGATCGTGAGATCGCAGATTGGTGAGCAGAGCTCATATCAAGCGATAAACGCTTGAACAATCTGCTCACTCGGGTGTGTGACACCACGATGAACGATCTCCCAGCGGCAGAGCCTATGCTGGGAGATGGTATCTATGGTAAAGTCGGGTTACTAAGCCGCGGCGCCTAGTAACCCGATGTGTACCATAGTTACCAGCGATTCTCGCTGCTCCACATCGCTGGTGAGTCTGTTGTGTGACATCTCACCAGCGATGTGAGCGATATTGTTAGCGATCGCGGTGCAGTGATCGCTAACAATATCGCTATCGATATTGAAGCGTCTGACGGCCGCCTTAGGTATATCTGGCTTTATTGATCATCCATGCTGGTTACAAGGATATGTGCACGGGGGAGGGAGAGGCTGTTGGCGACGGCAACCGTTTCGCGTTATTACCGCTTCTATGGGCTCTCCCTCCCCCTGTGCTCATAACCTTGTAACCAGCATGGATGATCAATAAAGCCGGTATACCTAAGAAGCACGAGTGCCGCTCTTCTCTTTGGAATTATACTACTACTAAAGCTTTAACTCAGGAAGAGTTCAGAAATCAATATTTGGTAGATAACCATGATTTTTAATCACAGCTTTCATGTGTCTTCACATACTTTCTACCAGTCTTTCACACTACTTTTGGGTGACCTTAAGCCACTCCTGACACAACAATTTAAGCAGTTTTCTTGTTTGATGTCTTGTGACTATCCATCTTCCTCTTGATTACATTCCAGAGGTTTTCAATGGGGTTCAGGTCTGGAGATTGGGCTGGCCATGACAGGGTCTTGATGTGGTGCTCCTTCATCCACACATTGATTGACCTAGCTGTGTGGCATTGGGCTTTGTCCTACTGGAAAAAACAGTCCTCAGAGTTGGGGAACATTGCCTGAGCAGAAGGAAGCAAGTGTTTTTCAAGGGTAACCTTGTATGCGCCTTGATTCACACGTCCTTCGCAAAGATTAACCTGCCCAATTCCAGCCTTGCTGAAGCATCACCAATTCATCACTGATCCTCCACCATTTCACAGTGGGTGCAAGACATTGTGGCTTGTACGCCTCTCCAGGTCTCCGTCTAACCATTAGACAAACAGATGTTGGGCAAAGCTGAAAATTTGACTCATCAGAGAAGATTACCTTACTCCTGTCCTCTATGGTCTAATCCTTATGGTCTTTGGGAAAACTTCGGCCTGGTTCTCCTTTGCTTCTCAGTGATGAAAGGCTTTTTTCTAGCTTTACATGACTTGAGCCCTGCCTCTAGGTGCCTGTTGTGAACTGTTCTTGCCGTGCACTTCACCCAAGCTGCCATTTGCCATTCATTTTGTAGTTCACTTGATGTCATCCTGTGGTTGCTGAGTGATATTTAAATAACATGATGGTCATCCTGGTCAGTGGCGAGTCACTTTCGCCCTCTGCCAGTCTGTAGCTTTGTTGTCCCTCCCTAATGTCTGCTGCTTGACCTGTTAAAGGACTACCGTCTTTGAAATTTTAAGGATGGAGGCAACATGATGTTCACTGTATCCATCTGCTAGTAAAGGCAGAATTAAGCCCTTCTTTTCCTCACTCAAGACTTTTCTTTTCAACTCCTTTGACATGGATAAAAGTTATTTTTTCATTCAAAATTACTTTTGGGCTATTCCTAGACTTGTTTTGTCATCCAGCTTGTCCTATTGCAAGAGGATTGTGAAGATCACAACAGTTATACTTCCCTCGTTAAATAAGATTTGGTTCAGGTGATCACCTAATCAGTAGCACATTAAGTAGAATGAGGTGTACTTTGGTTGGAATTCAACTGACACTAGAATGGAATGGCTGTCAGACATGTAGAGATGGGGATTTTTTAGAAAACTGTGCAGCAGTCTCTTAATTTTTGCCAGAGCTGTATCTGTGTGCCATGGTAAATAACGTCTTAATGTGATTACATCTACCATCATGCTCAAAATGTATGGTATTCATAAGGAGTGCCTGCCATTACTACTTACTGCCCTGGAGTGACAGTTGTACCCTTAGCTATGTGCCCACAAGATGCATTTGCTGTGCATTCTGTGTCCGTAATATGCATCCAAAACGCTTTGCGTATCGCTTCACAGCAAAGTCTATGAGTGCTGTGCCAACGTAGCATAATTTGTCAGTCTGTTTTGGATGCATATGCCCTCCATTTAGCACGGAGTGCACATGCCCAGCATCATATCCAGAGGTTGCAAGTGCTTCCAGCATTGCCGCTGAGATAACAAGGATGAGAGGTCAGCTTGTCAATGCTCAAACCATAATCCGTACACTGCAGAGATACAGGCATGGGGGTCAGCCTGTCAGTGATCAGACCATACACTGCATTCAGCAGAGGTTACAGGGGTGGAAGGTCAGCCTGTCAGTGATCAGACCATATGCTGCAGACGTTACAGGGGTGGGGGGTCAGTCTGTCAATGATCAGACTATACGCTGCAGAGGTTACAGGGGTGGGGGGGTCAGCCTGTTAGCGCTCAGACCATACACGCACACTGCAGAGGTTACAAGGGTGGGGAGTCAGCCTGTCAGTATTCAGACTATACACACTACATTAAATTAGTCTGCATGGCTGTCATGCAGAGGAAGCCACTTCTAAAAATGATGCACAAGAAAGCCTGCAAACAGTTTGCTGAGGACAAACAGACTAAGAACATGATTCACTGCAAACATGTCCTGTAGTCTGATGAGACCAAGATAAACTTGCTTGATTCTGACTAGGGAGGAGCACAAAGACAAGTGTGTCTTGCCTACAGTCAAGTATGGTTGTGGGAGTGCCATTGGGGCTGCATGAGTGCTGCCGGCTGTGGGGAGCTACATTAAGGGAACCATGATTGCCAACATGTAGCCTGACATACTGAAGTAGAGCATGATCCTCTTCCTACAGAAGCTGGGCCACAGGGCAGTATTCCAACATGATTGCTAAAGAAACTGAGGGTAAAGGTGCTGGACTGGCCAAGCATGTCTCCTGAACTAAACCCTATTGAGCACCTGTGAAGCATCATCAAACAGAAGGTGGAGGAGCGGAAGCGTCTCTACATCCACCATCTCTGTGATGTCGTTTTGAAGGAGTCAAAGAGGATCCAGGGGCTCCTGTTAAACTCTAGTGAACTCCAAGCCCCAGCGAGTTGAGGCAATGCTTGAAAATAATGGTGGTCACACAAAATATTGACACTTTAGGCACAATTTGGCATTTTCATTTAGGGGTGTACTCACTTTTCTTGGCAGCAGTTTAGACATTATTGCTGTGTGTTGAGTTATTTAGAGAGCACCAAATTTACACTTATAGAGACTGCACACTGACTACTTTACAGTATAAAAGTGTCTTATCTTCAATGTTGTCCTATGAAAAAATATAATAAAATATTTACAAAAATGTGAAAATGTGAGGGGTGTAGTCACTTTTGTGATAAACTCTATACCTGGAGCTATAATGCCACTATTATTACTGACAACCACATGTATATATGTATATATGATGTAAAAACAATCTTAGTTTATATAAGACTATGATAAACTGAAGTGTTTACCATTTAATTTAACATCTACAGTACATACATAATTGCCAGTGGCCACTGTAACCCTATTCCACAATCCACTGCGGCACTGGTATTGTCAGTTTCGCTGGCGCAGTTCGTGTCCGCAAGGTCATGAACTGCCTATTTGCAAGTGACATACACATCACTGCTAATCCTGGGACATGCTGCCTGGAGATCAGCGGCGACGCAGCCGAGAGATCAGCGGCGAGCACATGTCACTGCTAATCCGCCGGGAGATCAGCGGTGCTCGCCATTGATCTCCTGGTAGTGGCCGCCGCTCATCTCCCGGTGTTGGGAGAGGTGAGATGAGCGATGGCCACTGCTGGGATTTCAGCGGTGAGCGCTGACCAATCAGCTACTAGCGGTATTGGCGGGAGATTTCAATACTGCTCAGCTGATGTGATTGGTCGCCCGCCTCCAGGCTGGCGATCAATCAGCTGCTAGCAGTATTGGCGCCAGATTTCAATACCGCTAGCAGCTGATGTGATTGGTTGCCCGCTGCCAGGCTGGCGACCAATCAGCTGCTAGCAGTATTGCCGATCTCCCAGCGGTGTCAGTTCAGGAGATTTAAACACAGTGATCTGATCAGCTGTGTTTAAATCTCCTGTGCCGACACCGCTGGGAAATCAGTGGCGAACGCTTACCAATTAGCTGCTAGCGGTATTGGCGGGACATTTCAATGCCGCTCAGCTTTTGGCGATTGGCAGCCTTAGCTGCTGCAATTAAGTTTGTCCCTGGCTACCATTTATGCATGGTCGATCGGAAAAAACACCAGTCTTGATGAATTAGAGCTAATCACTCAAGAGTACATTTGAGCAAAAACATTCACAAAGCTATGGTGCGGCATCCACATAAGATTGTCTATGGCTGCTGGAAAGGAACATGATAGTGTGCATTGCATTCCAACAATGGCATTGGGCCTACTGATCAGAATGGGCATCGAGGATGGCGGTAGGTAGACGTAGGTTCACAGGGCCCTGGACTACCAATCTGGACGTTGGACTAGGCTCCTGTAAATTATTTTGCTTAACTGTTCTCTCGATTAGCCCAATGACTCCAACCTTTTAACAATGACTTACCTTGAAAAATGTTTGCCTTCATAAGAATGTCCTAATTATAATCCCTCTAGATGCCTAGGATACAGTGACCTTCCATAATTGTGGAAAGTCAGCCAGATCCTCCTTCTTCTCCTCTCACTTCCAAAAACTCAATGTAGACAAAACTGAACTCATCATCTTTCCTCCATCTCACACACCTTCCTTACCAGATCTATTTATCACAATAAATAACATCACACTTTGCCCTGTACCTGAGTCCGCTGCCTCGGAGAACCCTTGACTCTGCCCTGTCCTTCAAACCGCACATCCAAGCCCTTGCCACCTTCTGCTGCCTCCAACTCAAATATATTTCCAGAATCTGTCCCTTCCTCAACCCTCAATCTACTAAACTACTAGTGCATGCCCTCATCATCTCCTGTTTTGACTACTGCAACCTCCTCCTCTATGGCCTCCCTGCTAACACTCTTGCACCTCTCCAATCTGTCCTTAACTCTGCTACCCAACTAATCCACCTCTCTCCTCGCTATTCCTCCACTTCTCCCCTCTGCAAATCCCTCCACTGGCTCCCAATTCACCAATGTATCCAATTCAAACTACTAACACTGACTTACAAAGCCGTCCACAATCTGTCCCCCCCATATATCTCCGAACTAATCTCCCGATATCATCCAACTCGTAATCTTCGATCCTCCCAAGACCTCCTTCTTTCCTCCACACTTGTACCTCCTCATCTAACTGCCTGCAAGACTTTTCGGGCATGCCCCATTCCTGGAATTCTGCACCCCAAAACATCTCAACTGTCCCCCACACTCGAACCTTCAAGCGAACCTGAAAACCCATCTCTTCAGAACAGCCTACAGCCTGCAATGACCACAAGTGCCGCCTCAACACTGACCGACTCACCACTCGACAAAGCGCCACACCATCGGCGTGCACCACCACCACCAGAGCAGACCCAACTTACTGTCTCTCTCCCCACTGCCCTGTAGAATTAAGCCCGCAAGGGCAGGGTGCTCTCTCCCCTCTGTATCAGTCTGTCGCTGTTAGTTTGTTCATTTGAATTTTTAACTTGTTTGTATGTAATCCCCCCTCATGTACAGCACCATGGAATCAATAGTGCTCTATAAATAAATAATAATTATAATAATAATAATTGTCAGTCATTGCTATGCTGTACCTGAGGTTTTTGACTGCTTTGCCTTCTTGATTGAAAACTCTTATATTCTCTCTCTGGTGACCCTAAATCAAGTTCAAAGGAAATTCCAGGGTTCTTGGTTGCCAGCTTTGTATGTTAAGCAATGTTAATCCTTGGACATGTACAAAACACTATCAGTTGTACTATGCTGTATAATGACTTTGCAGATATCATTTTTCCATTCAAGAGACCAGTTACTAATGTGTTAATATGTATAATTATAATTATTATTATTATTTATTTATATAGCGCCATTAAATTCCATGGCACTTTACTTGCTAATTACCAAAGAAACTCAGTGAATGATTACCTAAAATATTAATTTCTTTAAGACAGTAATAGTTTTATTTTTATCAAATGTACAATAACCTAAAGAATCTGCTAGAAGAAAATGATTCACCATACTAATGATTGAGTACATCATACCAACAAGAAGATATGGATTCTGCAATTTTTAGCTTTTTGCTATGTAGTAATCTTTATTGTGATTTGTTTTAAGACTACCGGCTATTGCATATAAAAATATTAATTATTTTTAGTATATTACCTAATTCATGCAAAATTGAGTAATTTTATGTTTTTTAGCCCCAGGAGGTCATTACTAGTGTATACATTTTACCCATATCATTTAGTGGTATTTCTGGTCAGTTTTATGTTCCAGGTAGACTTGTAGCATTCTCCTTCTTATTCCACAAGTTCATTTGTATTTTCATTGCCTTTTTTTTGGACATCTTGATGAAGTACAGAGTAGACACTTCCTGCCAACTCATACAGAAGCAGTTCCCGTCAAGACTACTGGAGTCCTTCACATTGGATGTAGAAACGGCATATCCTGGCAACTCACTTCCGGTTTTCTCATTTGGATATCAGCTGATAAAGATTGTTCCCTGTAAATAACTCAGGTGGCGAAACATTTTTATTCTTATTTCCGTCATATTTAGGATCTTCCTCATTATAACCTGTTTTTCTACAGGCTCCAACTGTCATCAAAAACACAGGTATAAATAACAACCCATGTAGTGCACCAAAGGTGATGACAAGGAGCATGATCTTAAAAAAAGTTTTGAATATGTAGCTTTGTGCCACAGAGAGGGCAGCAATTCCTAAAATTGTTGACAGAACCCCTTGTACTATAGGGTACCCCAGGACATGCAGGGCATCGATCACTCTCTGGTTGACATTTGCTTTCCTGTTGGAAACACTTGCATATACTATATGAGCTGAAAAGTCGACTGAAAACCCTATACATATGACAAGATTTATCATAGATATAGAGTCTAAGTTGACTTGCCAGAAAAACATGAATCCTGTCACGCCAACTATGATGGATGCAATTGCAAATGTTACCCACAATGCACACAATGGGTCTGGTATGAACAGAACCGAAATGACCAACATGACCACGTTGCGACTACGATATTTTGAATTGTGTTTTGAATTATTACAATATACTGGTCCAAGTAAATGAATAATGGATGATAGACAAATACTTCAATGCCACAATTAGCTGTGACATCTCGTAAATGAGTTAACATATTTTTACCATCATCCACCGTGACCATATTAATGGCCTGGATGAAGAACCTTGATGTCTTAATCTCACGCCCATTAGTTATAATATCTTGCCTAAATTGAGAAACGTTTCGATACACACGATTCAAATGTTTCATGAAATTCCACTTAGTGGTTATGTTCAAATTTTCCACCTTAGCTATATCCTCATATGTTCTCAACCAAGACACAGTATATTCCTTGGCTATATAGTGGTTCGTTTCTAACTCTTGCATACAAGCTTCAATGATCTCCATTGTTTTTATGTCCCAGTAATGTGCTTCATTAGCTACCACCACCATAATTCTTGGACCGTATCTAGAAAAAAATAACGCTTCCACATCGTAATATTGGGACAAGGAAGAATTGGCATTTGCCAGATTTCGAATATCGATCCCGTCTTGTATCTGAACGCTTCCATAGATGCTGGCCGATAAGTATAACAGATACAAAACTAAAACCAGTACTTTTGCCCACCGTTTTGTCAGAGTGGTCCGTAGTATTTATAAAAGAATACAGTTATAGGATGTTCAGTTTCTGTTTCCCGAATTGGGTCATAAGCTCCCCCAACACAGCAAGCATTATACCATAGGCTCCTTTTATCGTCATTTTTGTCATTCACTTTCATACACGTTAACCAATGTCTGTTTTTGTTTTCATGTATCCCATTTAAAGCCAGTATTGCTCCAAAGAAAGTTATGCAGTAGATATAGCAGAAACCAGGGCAGTTCCTGTGTAGATGCAGAATGATTGCACGGAGGGAAAGTGAGTCATAATGCCAATGTAAAAAGCGAAGTACATCCGTGAGAGTGGTGATGGTGATGGAAACTGCTGCTTCTTGGTACGTATCAGCCATACGTTCTTCAAGTGTACTCTTCACCTTTGTCTGCTGCCAACAGGAGATTATAATGAACATATTGTCCACCCCGACTCCTATGGAAGACAAAATAAATAGCAACTACTGTATTATTTACCAAAGTTATATCTTGGAATCGTGTACAACAAAATGGGATATTCAATTGTGGGTCATTCTGTATACTGTTTGTAAAGTGTGTTGGTGCCATATGAGAAAAGCTAAATACATGAAAAGGGTAGCTTGGATTTTTTAAAAAAAAAAATGGGGCCCAAGCACTAACAGGCAGGTAGCTGCCACCTACCCACCTGTTGTGTATCTGTGCCAGTCACCGCCATTCACCCCGACACAGAGCGATCCAGACTTCTCCTGCCGGGTACAGCATGGTGGGGTAAACAGAGCAAGAGGCGGTTTTCCCTCTCTGCTGTGGAAGTGGCGCATAGACGGCGTCATGCTGATGGACAGCTGCCTCCCCGCTACCTGATTGGGGAGCCTGCTGTCAATCAGCATGACGTCGGCTATGCGCCCGTTGACAGAGGGGAGAAGCCGCCCCATCTGTTGATGTGATATCAACGGAAGCGGCAAAATCGCTGATAGGAGGAGTCTAAGACTGTCTGTGTAGACAGGTAGGTGGCAGTTACCTGCCTGTTAGTGCTTAGGCACATTTTTTTTTTATATATCCCGGATATCCTCTTTAACTAAGAAAAAACATTAAGTAACAACAAAATCAAGACAGTACATTCTACAAGTATGAAAATTGATGCATTAGTCAATCTATTTGGTTTTAGGGTTAGCTGACAAGTTCAACAAAGCATTGGGGGTTGTATAAGATAGTGTAGTCTAATGTTGAAGTCTATAGACTAATCATGTCTGTGCCAATGTATAGACTAATAGATAATTGCCTTTCCCAAAATTGTCCTTTGTGTTTTCATAGTTAATCAATAGCATGATTGAAAAAAGACATTATATCAAACATAAAAATGGGGAGAATGGTAGGAAAACATAAAGGACTTTAAGTGATGAACACAATAAGGCATGAGCCAATCTGTCCTATCATGAAAAATATTAAAGTGATTCATATTCTAACTCATCAATTTTCCAACTAGGTTTCCATAAAATCATATTAGCATTTAAAGGTTCATTTTAAATTGTCCGTACACCTTCAATAGCTTTCAACCAACTTTCATTTGACCAGTATTTCTTTCTCTTGACCTTTTTTTCTTAAAGGGGTTGTCCGGGCTTTGGCTATATTTCATATGTGTATCTAGCCTGCAAAATGTTGACAATCTGCAATATACATGTTGTCAACATTTTGCAGGGTTTTCTAGATATCACCTATTTGTGGCTGGCAGGGAATGTCCAGGGGGCGGATTGTGCATGGAAATGAGAACTGGTCATTTCCTCCCAGTCTCCTACAATCACACCCCTCCCCTATTCCCAGTATGGCCAGCCACCCCCAGGATCCTACTGCCTGCCCCTCTCACTCTCTCACTATGGCTGGCCACAAACCAGGGCTCCTACTGGCCGCCCCCCCCCACTGTACACTATTGGTTGCCACCCCCAGGGCTCCTACTGGCCCTAATGTTATCACCCACCCTCTCTGCAAAGCGGTCCCCAGTGCACTGATACAATGTGCCGAATCCTCTGTTGTGAAAGCAATTCCGGCACACTGTGTCAGTGCAGCAGGGGACCCGCTGCATGTGTATGCCGCTCACCCTCCCTGTTCTGTGCAGCCGGTGGTACTCCGCCTTGGTCCCTATTTTGTGCAGCCAGGTCTGCAGCTGGATCCTGTTGAGTGGAGTGGCGCCCGATCTTTGCAGACCTCCAGTATCATAGGGCCGGTGGAGCAGTCCTCTCTATACCGCTCCTCTGTGCTCTATTATACTGGAGGTCTGGAGAGATAGGGCGCCACTCCACACAGCAGAAATCCGGCTGCAGACCCCGGCTGCACAGAACAGGGACCAGGGCGGAGGACCCCGGCTGCACAGAACAGGGAGGGTGAGCGGCACACACACATGCAGCGGGTCCCCTGCTGCACTGACATAGTGTGCCAGAATCGCTTTCACAGCATAAGATTTGGCACATTGTATCAGTGCAGTAGGGACTACTGTTTTGCAGAGAGGGTGAGTGGTGACATTAGGGGCTGGGGCGGCCAGTAGGAGCCTGGGTTGTGGCCGGCCATAGTGAGAGTGGGCGGGCAGTAGGATCCTGAGGGTGACTGGCCATACTGGGAATAGGGGGGGGCGTGATTATAGGAGACTGGGAGGACATGACCAGTTCTCATTTCAATGCACAATCACGTCCCCTGGACGTTCCCTGCCAGCCGCAAATAGGTGATATCTAGAAAACCCTGCAAAATGTTGACAACATGTATATTGCAGATTGTCAACATTTTGCAGCCTAGATACACATATGAAATATAGCCAAAGCCTGGACAACCCCTTTAAGACATTTATGTATGAGTTCTCAAAATGGAAAGGAGTTTAAGCTCCTCAGACATGTCTGATGTCAGTTTATCACCTGAGAACAAATGCAACAGGTGTTGAAATTTAGTATGCTCCATCCTTCTTCCCCTCAACATTATCTGCCAGGGGAAAATCAATTCTCATATTGACAAGGTGAACTACATTTTGGGTTCAGCCCACTATTGTTTTATGAATATGAGTACCTTAAGGCTCACTTGAAGAGATAATTTTGTGGGGGCAAAAACTGATTCCCGACTATTCTACAGCTTTACTGCTCTTTCACTAAAGAATGCTTTCCTTTTCCTCCATGTTGAGTGGACTTTTAAAACCTTGTTTAGACTGAATGTGCATGTGTTTTCAATGAGGAGAGGGGAGAAGGTCACTGTGGTGCCATCCATTGGTGGCGTTGGTTTTTTCCTTGGGAGAACAAGCATGGAAATCCCAACACCAGCTCTATTCCTCTCTCCTCCAAAATGATTGATCAGGAGGCCCTCATAAACATTAGGTGCACAGCTGGTCCCACTGACCGCTGTTTTTCCGCAGCCGCATCTGTCGCAAGTGCCGAAACCGCAACTATACGCACTTGCCACACCTACTGCGAGCTCCATAGACATTGAAATAGTTGTGGTTTCAGCACTTGCGGCAGATGTGGCTGCAAAAAAAACGGGTCAGCCGCGTTTTTTTCGCGGCCGCATCTGCTTTCAAGTGCCGAAACCGCACTTGCCGCACCTGCCGCACACTTACCGCAAGTCCCATAGACATTGCATTGGGCTTGCCGCAAGTGAAACCAAGTACAACCGTTATGCGGTAACCGTGGCAGATGCGTTTTTTTCACCGCAACTGCTGCGATCAACGATTACCGCTGATGTGAAAAGGCCCTCAAGTGGGTTTAAAGCAGCTAATTTACATAGTACAGTTTGTTAGAAAATATGGAAGTGTTCTCTGAACAGGAACCGATTAGATTCGAAAGGTTTTATTGTCATTTTGTAAACATAATACAATTGAAATATAAAGCCCAAATTTCTCTTACCAAGAATAAGAAAGGGTGCATTTGCAACTGTCCTGGCAAATGGTACTCCACACAGTAAAAGCAACCCAAAACTTGCCAATATGGCTAATCCAGGTGATATCACTCCAATTGTCGTCAACCAAATTTTGTTTCTTACATTGTCAAAGCTAAAACAAGGCAAAAAAGAATTTATTTTTGTAGTATTACAATGTTCATTTCAAAATTATCATTTATATATAATATTTTAAAGACCCACCTGTATCATATTAACATATCCAATACACTAAGCTGACTTTTTCTGAAGCATTCAGATTTTTGAAACCTCATTCACTTGAACTGTTCTTTGTTTCATTTGATGCCAATAAGAATATTTTAGAACTTATATCAATATATAACAATATATGTGCAATACAGTCACCATGGGTGACCCTATACTGTTAAAATATCCCTTGAGAATAGGATATAAGCTAAAGAGTCAGAAGCTTCAGCATGCATTTCAGAAATCACTTACCTGATGCAAGATAGTATAGAAAATAACACTGTCACAACATAGGTGATTGAGAACAATGGAATGACATTTTCTGTGCTTCCTTCAAACTCTTTTTGTAGAGAAATAGACGTAGAATGATAAACCTGTGGGTCATGCAAAAAGGATTATTTTTATATTTACAATATGTACAGAGGACAGCTATCTCTTCCCAACTCCCCTATAATAATGAAGGTTCAGATGAGCATTTATATGTTTTTAATAGGGAGAAAGCTAGTGCCAGCAAAGTATCATCCATTTGTGCAATAGGACTGGGCATCTAAAGTTACAGTTGTATGCCCACAATTCAAAGTTATCTACTATTCATTTGATAGGGGATTACTGGTTATTCATTGGGAGTTCACCCATTGGGACTCCTATGTAGCTAGAGAATGGGGCTCTAGATCCTAAGAATGAAGTCTTGAATGGAGCAGAGGTGTCAAGTCTCAACCTCCGCCCATGTCAATGGGACTACCGAATATAGTGGAAACCTATACTCAGCTTGTTTTAGCAGTCCCATAGAAATTAAATCCAGTGGAGATCAATCATTTGCAGCTTCACTCAATTTAAGATGTAAACCCTGCTGATGGGGCTTTATAGGGCCCATCAATGATTATCCTATAAATAGGGAATAATATATCAAGTTCTCTCCCAAGATATGTTGTTGATTTTTTTTATGTCCTTTCCAAACATATACTTACAGGTTAACCAAAGAAGTACATATGTTTTCTATTATCATACCTAATTCATATGGTAATTTATAGTACTGAAAGACATTCTAAAGCAAATGGAAAAAAACCCACAAAATACAACAATTCCATAACTGACCTTCAATGATTTCAGCTGTAATTTCTCTATTTCTTGAGGAAGAGACTCCATAAAGTACTCCAGCCATTCCAAGCTGACATTGTGAATTTTTTCATTATCATCTTTCAGGTAATATAGGAACCGTAGAGCCTGGGCCTTCTCTAAGTGGTTATCAGGACCTAGGGTAACTCCTCCGATGTATAGTCCGCCATTCTCCCCATTAGGCAGCAGTGGGTATGTTATTAGGATTTCTTCTGTACTATTACTCATTGATGCGAGTAGTGGGTTGGCTGGGAGACAAGAGGGACCACTTACTTGAGCACATAGTTGACTAAATCTTAGATAAGATTTTGAGGTCAGGTTTTTCACAGTTGCATCCAATTTCAGAAGTTCTTGGAAGTTGCTTCTAGTGAGGATATTCTTTGATGTAGTTACAATAATAAGAGAAGCAAATCTGCCTGCCGTATACAGCCGCTGTGCTGAAAATTGGCCTGATTCATTCATTGGAAAATGCATCTTGATAAAATCTCTCTGACCCTTTGCAATACCTTCCTCTGGAGTGAAGAGCTCTTCCAACTTGTTGATTTCTCTTTCTTCTAGGAAATATAACCCAGCCCCTAAACCCATTGATAAAATAATAGGGGTAATAACGAAAAACCAAGGGTTCCTGGCTATTAGTTTTCCCAGTTTACGAAACCCCCTAGAAAGGGGCTTTTCTAAGCAGTCAGCATGGCACTCGCTAGTATTAAGTTGGTCTGAGCACATCGTATGAAACTTATTCAGTAGGAATACTATTTTTGGTAGTTACTATTACAATCCTCCTAGGTAATATGATTCTGATGAAATAGCTCAGTAGACCTGCAAGACTAATTTATAGTGTGCTTAGACACCTCTAAAAACACCTCCTTTAATGGAGAGTAATTTACGAGACACTAAAGAGGAATCAATAAATACAATTATTCATTATTTTTGACATTTAAATGTTTGTCTTAATGTTTTAATTTATTAAAAATGACCACTGGAAAGATTCCAGTTTGATGCCTATCATATGCAAATATATGTTACTTAGGCTATTAGCATTTATCCTTGCCAGCTTCAGAACATTCATTATGCATTTCATTTTTTGTTCCAGATATGTAGAGTTAATTAAATCTTGATAACTTTAGATTTATAGAAAGTAATATTACAATTTAACTAAACGTAACATTCTGCAGCTGAAAGCCAATGGTAACTTAAATAGATAAAAATAAAATGAATAACCGTTTCACGGGAACTAGAATCTGTTAATCTGAATGAAGAAAAATAAAGTAAATTATTTTAACCTCTTACCAACACTGGATATATTGATATATCCAATATCAAGTCCCCATGTATTATATTATATGGGGTCAGCCACACAGCCAACATCTGTCTGTAACATCAGTGATTGGACTGAGCAACTATCACTGCAGTTACTCCAGGGGCATATGTAGAAATCATGTGTCCCCATAATAAAAGGCCTAATTACCCTCCTCCCCCCCCAGAGGAAAAAAAATGAAAATATTCAGTACTGAAGGCAGAATCAAGATTCATATATCACATATCAAGATTAAGGAATATGATGATGTGGAGGAGAGTAAAGAGGAAGAGGAGGGGGAAATTGGCAGGACGTGTGGATACGGCATGGGTATTTATGAGTGGGTTTTAGTTACAGGTTCTGGATTTGAAATGCAAGAACAAGTTGAGGACAGGTTTGGAAAATCAGACTTGTTTATGATTCCTTTATTTACTACAGTCTGATGTTCATCATTTATACATCTGTAGAACACATAGAGTATGATTTAAAGTCTTAAGGGCCTGTCACACGCGTCAATGTCGTCAGCGAGATGATTGCTGACGACATTGACGGCTGATTGCTGGTGAGCTGTCACACAGACAGACTCACCAGCGATCAATTGACCAGAAACATCGTGGAAACGATTTAAATATCGTTTCCACGATGTCTTGCTCCCGCTGCCAGGCTGCTGGAAGCGGGAGCAGGCTGGTCTCCAAGGTAAACTGCGGGTATCTAGGCAGCGCGCGCTGCCTAGATACCCGACGTGTACCTTAGTTACCAGCCTCCTCCGCTCACCGGCTGGTATCTAAGGTACACAGGGGTAACTAGGGATCCTAGTTACCCGCTGTGTACCTTAGATACCAGCCAATGAGCAGAGGAGGCTGGTAACTAAGGTACACGTCGGGTATCTAGGCAGCGCGCGCTGCCTAGATACCCGCAGTTTACCTTAGTTACCAGCTCCCAGCGCTTGTGAGAGGCGCTGGGAGCTGGAATATCGCTACTCCCGGTGTCACACGCAGCGATGCTGCGTGTACACCGGGCGACAATCGCCAGGTTTTAGGACTGATTCTGAAAACCTGGCGATCATCAACCAGCGATTTATCGCTGGTTGATTCAGTATGTCACACGCGTCAATATCGCTGCAACGTCACGTGCAGCCGATATCGTGCAGGCGATATTGACGCGTGTGACAGGCCCTTTACTGTTCTTACTGTCTTGTCTACTTATAGGATGGAGAAAGGTGACAGGAAATGAAGACAAAGGAGATGGTGGTGAAAGAGGTGGATAATATCAATATCAAGAAGGACAAGGAGGTGGAGAGAAATAAGATAGAGGTGAAGTAGGGTAAGGTGGAAGATTAGGTAAAGGTTTTGAGGTGTGGATAAGACAAGTGAATCAGGCCGGCAGGATAGGGGGTACTCAGATACTGGGACGGTGGTTTCGGTGGAGGGGGATCACGGCTGGTCGGTTCCTGGTTCGGTGCCCTGGGCACTCAATGGCAGATGGGGAAGATGATTTGGAATAGGGATTTATACGTGACACCACCTGGTAATGTGGTTACCAGCGCCTCAGCCGGCCGCTGAGGTGATGGTGTGGTCCAGCTTTGGTAGTACAGTTCCTCATAGGCGGAGCTTTACCTCAGGGCAGCAGGGTGGATGAGGGGAGTTGTAGTCTTTACCCCTTAAATGTTGTAGAGACCTTTCAGGCGACAGATTAACTTGAGACAGAGTCCAGATCAGCTCAAACAGTTCTTTACAGGTACCAGGCAGATATTTAAGGTACACGATACAGTCCAGTTTGCCCGAGTATTGGTTGCCACAGGTTTTGGGGTTCACCACAGAGTCTGTCAGAGATACCTTTCAACACTTTCCTCGGTCCTGCTCTAAATGGCTCTTATGGTTCTTTACTTCCACTCTTAAGTCTAGTCTCTGGTCCTCGGGGTCTGTTGCTTTGAGTCCTTGTTACCTCTCAGCATCTTGAACCCGGCTATGGGACAGATGTTGGACTTCTTTGATTGGTGTTGCAACTCCTTCTAATAAAGATCACAGCCTGCCAGTCAGTGGTTTGGGATAAACCTGGCAAACCACCTCGGTTCCGGTACACCCGTGGTGACCTGGACACTCGAGATGGCTGTCACCAAGTCTGGGGTGCCCCATTTCTTGTCTGGGTACCTCTTTAAGGTTGAGGTACCCTCCTGTCAGATCTGCAGTCTCAGCTGCGTCCATCCTCTTTGCTCTCCTCACACCGTCTGCTTACTAACTCCTGTCAACTGTCACTGACGTCACGTCTCCTGCTCAGCAAAGCTCCACACCCCTGGGACCTACTGAATACACAGTCCCTGGTATTAAGATGTCTATGGATGGGATTGTTGTAGTTTTGTATACAGACTCTGCAGTTTCCCCCTCTCCCTGTAGCTATGGGGGGCACTACACTTCCTATCTGGGGTGCAGTACCTCCCTGTGGTGCTAGTACAGAGGGGAGAGAGGACCCTGCCCTTGTGTTCTTACATTCTAAGGGATTATTAAGGGATTCTAACCTGCGAACAGGTTTGGTAGATTTGACTTGTTTATTACTATTATTTATGACTTGAATTCTCTTTGTCTTATCTACTTACAGGTTTGAGAAAGGTGAAAAAGAGATAATGGCGAACGAGGTGTTGGGAGAAAGATGTGGATAGCATCAACATCAAGGACGAGAAGAAGGTGGAGGACATCAACATCAAGGAGCTGAATAAGGTGGGGGAGAATAAGGAGGAAGAAGGAGGTAGAGACCATCAATATTAAGGAGAAGAATAAGGCGGAGGATATCAACATCAAGGAGAATATTACGGTCAAGAAGAGTAAGGACGAAGAGGAAGTGGAAGACATCAAGGAAAAGAATGAGGTTGAGAAGAGTAAGGAGGAAGAGGTGGTGGAGACCCTCAACATTCAGGAGAAGAATGAAGTGGACATCAAAATTAAGAAGGAGATTGATGTAGAGGGAGCAAAAACAATATGGAGGTAGAGGAGAATAAGGGAGTAAGGAGGAAGAGGAGCTGGAGGTCATCATCATCAAGAAGGATAATGAGTTGGAGGTGACTTAAGAGAAACAGGAGGTGGTGAACATTAACTTTGAAAAAGAGAATGACGTGGAGGAAATCTACATCAAGAAAAATAAAAAGAATTACAACTTGGAGCACATCACTATCAAACAGAAGACAACAGAGAAGGTAAGCAGGGAGAGGGTGGAGTTTGATGAAATAAACATTGAAGAGAAGTAGGTGGAGAAAACTAAGGAGATGATGTGGAGGAAATCAACAATAATGAGGAGAAAATCCTAGAGACAAAGGTCAAAGATATGCAGTATCAAATATCACTTAGGCTAGGGTCACACTTTAATAGAGAATTGCGTTCACCACATCCAGAGCCGGATGCGGTGAACGCAATTAGCTTCAGACACATTTTGCATGCAAAATGTGTTGCTGAAGCCGCAATCCGGTAACCGGATTGCTCAGGATGAGTAATCCGGAGCAATCTGGTTACTGTACAGTTTGCTCATCCCTGCTATGGGCTGCGCACCGCCATAGATCTACTGCAAAAGCCTTCAGGACCTCGGACAGCGCACATACTATACATACATTATGTATAGTATGCACACCGCTGTCAGTGGAGCCACGGCTTCATTCACAAAATTGTACAGAGCCGACAGGAGCCGGCTTACTGTACAAGCAATATTAACACATTATATGCCCACCTGAGTAGGTAGCATGTGCCCACCCCCCCTAGAGACATGATGGGCACAATTATTAGGAATATTAAAGCTTTGTTTACAACATTAAACACCTTTCTTTTAATACCGGCGGCAAGTTGTGGTTCCAAAGAGGGATGTCCAAATGGTATTGCAAGTGTACCACGATGGATCGGGACACTTTGGATGGAGAAAATTAGAAATACTGTTACGTGAAAGATTCTATTGGATCAGCATGAGAGCCTCCATGGAGAGATGGTGTAAAAATTGTGGACCATGCTCATTGAGAAGAAAAGACCGTAACAGCCAGAAAGCACCCCTCAAACCTATCATCACCAAAGTACCATTAGAACTGGTAGCCATAGATCATGTCAAACTTGCACCCAGTAAATCAGGCTACACCTATGCTCTTACCATGGTAGACCATTATTCTAGATTCCTTGTGGTAGCTCCAGTAAAAGAATTAACAGCTGAGACAGCAGCAAGAACATTTCAAGCTTATTTCTGCAGACCTCATGGTTATCCAGAACAGGTATTGACAGACCAAGGACCTGCCTTTGAAGCTGAAATATTTCAAGAGTTCTGTTGCCTATACGGATGCAAGAAAATACGCACCACGTCTTACCATCCTCAAACAAATGGAATGTGCGAAAAGATGAATCACGTGGTAATTGAAATGTTAAAAACTCTGCCCTAAGAAGAACGCAACCAGTGGCCAGAAAAGTTACCAGATCTAGTTGACATCTACAACAACATCCCAGTAAGTTCAACAAATTGCACCCCTGCATACCTCATGAGAGCAAGACCAGGAAAATTGCCAGCAGACTTTGAGATAGGCATAGTAGTTCCTGAAGCAGATACTACAGATACAGCTTGGGATAGTAGAAGGAAAGAACAATACCAGAAAATCCAAGAATGCGTTGAGAGAGGTTTGGAACGATCTAGAGGAAGTCAAGAAACCAACTTCAGCAAAAGTGCGCAAGGAACGCCCTTAACACCAGGTGAATTGGTTTTGAGAAGAAAAAGGAGAATGCACAAACTAGATGATCATTGGGAAAAAGAACCATACACTGTATTACCATCCAATTTTGATCACCAGAAAACCTGTTTAATCAGTAAAGATCATGGTGAAACTACAGCAACAGTGTCCAGAGATCATTTGAAAAAGTTCCCTCAACAGCTTCAACCAGAAGAAGATGTACCTTGTCCAAAGCCAGAAGATCAAGAGAAGCGAAAGACAGTCCAGACCATCATTGGAGAGTTACCAGAAGATTGGCCTCAAATAGAAGGTACATATCTAATCCCAACTTTAATGTTTCCATCAACAGTAGAAGTGCCAAGAATACAAGAACCACCCGTTGTACAGGAACCAGAGAACCCTGCAATCGGTGTACCTGACATTCCTACTATGAGTTCAGGTAGTCGTAGACTGCTACCCAGTTTACCAGTTTACACATAGACCCAATCTCACAGACCCTACACCAGTGTTAAGTAGGTCAACACGTGTCAATCTAGGACACCCACCACTTAGGTACAGAGAATAGGCCATAACATGTGGAAAAATGTAAATATGTTTAGAATGAAAATATGTTATTAATGGTAGTGTACAGAAGGGTGGAGGAACTGGACTAGCCCCCATGCATATTAAGTTAGGAAAAGAAAGTATAGAATTTTCACAATGGAGCAAGCTTTCCCTAAGAGGGAGGGTGGGAAAACAGGGGGTACTGATCCCACCAGTTGTTGCTGCTAGAAGGTCCCAGGTGCACCTGTGCTCATGTGCCCTAGTGGCTAAGAAATTATTAAAGATAAAATTTGGACCCAGCGCTAACCAAAACACCTGAAAACCAGAGTCCTTGATTAATGAGAAAATAAATAAAAGGGATAAAATTGTGGGGATTCCTTGTACAAAAATACTTTTACAGTTTATTCAATCAGATAAGACTAACAATGCACATAAAATATTTTAAAAATGTTTACATTAAAATTAGACAAGATATTTCAGGTTAGAATTGGCTGAGGATTAATTTATAAGTCTATAGTGTTTGGGCTTTATAGATACTCCTTTGTAGTGGTTCTTTGATCAGCTGTAATTCATGTGTTCATATCCTAAAAATCTTGGGGCTTTTCTTTGTCTAGACGTGATAGTGGCTGTAAAACCTTCTGTGAGATCCTTCTGTATAATTAGAAAGGATGGGAATTAATTCTCACTCTTAACGAGGGGAGGCAGCAGCAGGCGCGCACAATGATTGACAAGAGGGGGCGGGCCGGAGGAGCGTGAAACCCCGCCTCCCGGGCTTAGGTCTTCAGAAGAGTGAGCATTTACCTAACTTAATATTTCATGCTATAAAGGGCATCAAAAGCCTATAGACACCTTCTCAGAATGCAGCCTTAGTGCTGCAGAAGGGGGCTATTATAGCTTTTGATGCCCGGGGGGTGACAGGTTCGCTTTAAAGTCTTCATGCAGAGCGGTGAGCAGGAAGCTAGTAATCTCTCCATAGTTTCTTCTGTATTCCCTCCACCTCCGCACCTCTCACCTCACTGATGTCCTTAGGAGAGCGGGAGGACACTGATCTGGAGCGGGAAGCCGGCGCCATCTTGGAGCTCTGTGCCCCTTCCCTGCCGTAGTAGTCAGTCATCCTGGGCGGTGAGTTCAGCTTCTTTGCGGGTATATCACCGGGAGCAGGAGGCAGCACAGATGTAGCAGAGCTGTTTTCGGGCTGTTTGTGCCACGTTAAAAGTGAGATATGGCCTGAGCCTGCTGGAGCTCCCCACTCAAGCAGCCGGCGCCATTAGCTGCCAAGCCACGCCCCGATACGCCATATCTCAAAACCATCATAAGATGAGCGGCACCGCTAACAATCCTCATTGAAGCAAGCTAATCTCTACACTTACAGTGCCTACAAGTAGTATTCAACCACCCCGCAGATTTAGGTGGTTTGATAAGATGCAAATAAGTTAGAGCCTTCAAACTGCAAACGAGAGTAGGATTTATTAACAGAAGCATAAATCTTACAAACCAAAAAGTTATGTTGCTCAGTTGAATTTTAATAAATTTTAAACATAAAAGTGTGGGTCAATTATTATTCAACCCCTAGGTTTAATATTTTGTGGAATAACCCTTGTTTGCAATTACAGCTAATAATCATCTTTTATAAGACCTGATCAGGCCGGCACAGGTCTCTGGAGTTATCTTGGCCCACTCCTCCATGCAGATCTTCTCCAAGTTATCTAGCTTCTTTGGGTGTCTCATGTGGACTTTAATCTTGAGCTCCTTCCACAAGTTTTCAACTGGGTTAAGGTCAGGAGACTGACTAGGCCACTCCATCATCACCTTGATTTTTTCACTCTTGAACCAGGCCTTGGTTTTCTTGGCTGTGTGCTTTGGGTCGTTGTCTTATTGGAAGATGAAATTACGACCCATCTTAATTTAAGATCCTTGATGGAGGAGCGGAGGTTCTTGGCCAAAATCTCCAGGTAGGCCGTGCTATCCATTTTCCCATGGATGCGGACCAGATGGCCAGGCCCCTTGGCTGAGAAACAGCCCCACAGCATGATGCTGCCACCACCATGCTTGACTGTAGGGATGGTATTCTTGGGTCGTATGCAGTGCCATCCAGTCTCCAAACGTCACGTGTGTGGTTGGCACCAAAGATCTCGATCTTGGTCTCATCAGACCATAGAACCTTGAACCAGTCTGTCTCAGAGTCCTCCAAGTAATCATGAGCAAACTGTAGACGAGCCTTGACATGACGCTTTGAAAGTAAAGGTACCTTACGGGCTCGTCTGGAATGGAGTCCATTGCGGTGGAGTACGTTACTTATGGTATTGACTGAAACCAATGTCCCCACTGCTATGAGATCTTCCCGGAGCTCCTTCCTTGTTGTCCTTGGGTTAGCCTTGACTCTTCGGACAAGCCTGGCCTCGGCACGGGAGGAAACTTTCAAAGGCTGTTCAGGCCGTGGAAGGCTATCAGTAGTTCCATAAGCATTCCACTTCCGGATGATGCTCCCAACAGTGGAGACAGGTAGGCCCAACTCCTTGGAAAGGGTTTTGTACCCCTTGCCAGCCTTGTGACCCTCCACGATCTTGTCTCTGATGGCCTTGGAATGCTCCTTTGTCTTTCCCATGTTGACCATATATGAGTGCTGTTCACAAGTTTGGGGAGGGTCTCAAATAGTCAGAAAAGGCTGGCAAAAGAGATAATTAATCCACACATGTGGAGCTCATTGTTATTTGTGCCTAAACTACTTCTTAATACTTTAGGGGGACCAAACAGAATTCTGGTGGTTTGAGGGGTTGAATAATAAATGACCCCCTGAATTAACTTTTAACGCTTAAAAAAAAACAACAAAAAAAACATTTTTGTGGCACTGCATTTCCCACTTCCAGGCTGATCTACAGTCCAAATGTCACAATGCCAAGTTAATTCCGCATGTGTCAACCAGCTAAATCTGCAGGGGTTGAATACTACTTGCAGGCACTGTAGATATTGCGCCCCCTCTGTCTTGTCTCCCCACTAGACCAAAAAACAAGGGATTTACTACACTTTGGATCAGTAAAAGTTTCATAAACAAACAAGAATGATCTTGTGATGTTGTTGATTAGTGCTAATTGCGTGAAGAAATCTTCATATGTATACCCAACTTTAAAATTTCTAAAAGCAGGATTGCCAGTCCTCCCTAAATTCCTGGACATTCCACACAAACAAGGAATTTCTTCCACTTTTCTCTACTGTCCATTAAAAAATTGAGTGCATTTTCATGACGGAGTAGATTTCACTGGTTACTGTAATTGTACCTATCTGCATTTCATAGTTCACAGTAAGTGATGCTAATTTTCTAGTATGTAGATAGAAACCATCTCTAATCTTAATGAATAATAATATATTACTGATATGGCTGTAAAAAATATTAACTATGTAATTTAGACAGCAGAGTTTTCTGTGGAAAGTGCAGCTTAGTTTTTCTTCCCAGTAATTCTCAAAAGATAAAATATGATTGGCCGGGGTGTGTATTGCATCATATAATTGGTGGCGTCCAGTCGTGAATAGCAATCTGTATAGAAGATTGTAATAAAGAATTGACTCGTTATCAGAAATTACTACATATTTCTTGCTATGGAGTTGTAAATGTGTCTGATATGATTATATTACATGTAGATAATTTATGAGTTTGAGAGAAATTGTTGTTGTTCATCCTTGAAACTAATAAACAAATCAAGGATGAGCCACATTCATACATTGGTGAGTCTCATACTAGTTCTATAAATGTTCATGGATACAACACGTACCTATTATACTCTATGGAGCTCTTCATATTTCCCTGTTTGTTAGCGGACCGTGTGGTCTGCAAAATCGCAGAGAAATCTCCATTTTTGAATGTGAGTCAAAATTTTTATTGTAGTTAATTTAAAATAAGCCAAGAAATCATTTTCTTTTTTGTTTGGTTGGTATTCATTGATTTTTTTTGGGTGAAATTATTCAAAAATGGTGGACATTGCTCAGGACTTTAGTGAGAAATCAAAAACGCTTTATGTTTTAGCTTTTTTAAGCCTTTTTAGAACAATATATGCATATTTTACTAAAATGGCACAAAATTTGCTAAAAATTTACAGGTGTATATAAAATGAATCAAGCGTGGAACTGAAGTACATTTGCACACTAATTTTTGTGTTTTTTTTTAAATTGCACTTGAGAAATTGGCCGCCAACCTCTAAAAAACAAAAACAACACCCACATTGGCAAACATGAAAAGAAACAACACATAAAATACAGCAAATAAGTACAAATGAAATGAAGAATTTGTGTCAAATCAAAATCAAGGTAAAAAAAGACAAAATAGTGAAAATTCAATATTAACTCATGCTCTTGGTTTCAGTTGGGTGTTGATGAGGATTAAATGAATCAGAAGCATTTGACGAGTGGTATGTGAGTAGGATTTCTGGTGTAATGTAAAAATAGAAATAGCTCACCTTCTACAGTCTTGTGTCCACTTCCAATGGATTGTATTACGGTTCTCAGAGACACCTTGGTCTATAGGCAGAAGTAAAGCAGATATGAGAAACAGATAGACTCCAGCAGCCCAGATAGCAGGGTCAAAGTTAAAAGGTTCCATTTATCCAAGTAAAATATATGGCAAACCCTGGAACGCAATCCATTATCCAAGACTGAATGGCCACTTTACACGTTCCGATATTGTCGTCCAACTTCGATAAAAAGTCACGTGGTTCGTGCGTTGGCGCCAATATCGTTTGTGCATTGTATGGTGTAAATGTTCAATTCGATGCAAGAACGATGCCAAAACGATATCAGGGAAGAATTGTGCAGGCTCTCCAACTGCCCGATATTGGATGGACGATCTGGCAGGATCGTGCTGTGTGACAGCCCAACACTGACTTGGAGAGAAACTTCCTCTATTCACTCCCATGTTAAATGGTCGTTCCTGGGTCTCTCGTACAAGGGGGCGTATACATCGCAGTTGTGTTGCCTGCCGATATCTCCCTGTGTGACAGCTCCTATGCGATCTTGGATTTCAGCCAAAAAAGTGCGCGCTCCCATGCCGTTGTATACAATATCGAAACAATGTTGGGACTTGTAAAGTGGCCATAAGGCTTCCTTTAGCTGAAACACGTTCCAGTGCTTGCCTTGGGGCCACGACATCTGCCATGTATATTTCTTGGATGAAATAATCAGAATGTTTTAACTTTTACCCCTGCTATCTGAGCTGCTGGAGTCTCTCTGTTTCTCATTTCTGGTGTACACCACAGCTTATCATGAATTAGATGAGCTGTGGTATCACGCTCCCTCTACAACCCTGTCTCACCAAATGCTGAGCCCATTTTAGCTTGGTAAAACTAGTGTGAAAATGCCAAAATTAGCTGAATCAAACTTTCACGAATTTCAAAGTGATTTACCCTAATTGTATAATTGTTTTGCTGAGCCTTTGTATATAATACTTGCCTCAAGTTTGAACTTGCAACACCAAGAAGAAAATATTGTGTCCACAATAGAGAATACACAATAGAGACTGCTGCTGGCTGTATTCACAATAAGAATACACAATGGAGACTGCTACTGGTTGTACACAGTAGTGAATACATAACAGAGGCCTTGTCCACACACCTGCGCTGTCAGTATTTAGCGCTTCTGTGCTAAATACTTAGAATTTGTGAGAGAAGCGCAGGTGCGTGTGTGCGGGCGCTTTCTGCAGACATACACATCGGGTAACCAAGGACAGCGTCTGCAGAAAGCGCCCGCACACACGCACCTGCGCTTCTCTCACAAAATCTAAGTATTTAGCGCAGAAGCGCTAAATACTGACTGCGCAGGTGTGTGGACAAGGCCAGAGACTGTTGTGGTTTGTATACACAATAGAGACTGCTGCTGACCATATACACAATAGAGATTGCTGCTGGCCGTGTACACTGGGGTGCATATGCAATTAGAGACTGCTGCGGGACATATGCACATTAGAGACTGCTGTGGACGTATGCACATTAGAGACTGCTGCGGATGTATGCACATTAGAGACTGCCGGCCATACGTACATTAGAGACTGCCGGTTGTACGTACATTGGAGAATGCTGGCCGTATGCACAATAGAGACTGCCGATCATATGCGCATAGACTGCTTGCCGTATGCACAATAAAGACTGGCAGCCGTATGCATAGAGACTTCTGGCCATATGCACAGAGACTGCTTGCCATATGCATAGGGACTGTTGGCTTTATACACAGAGACTGCTGGCCATATACACTGAGACTGCCGGCCGGTATATACATTAAAGACTGCTGGCTGTATATCTTGTATACACAAAACTATACTGTATATACAGGTCCACACTATATATACAGTATATAGATACACTAGTACAGCATATAAATACTGTATATACAGTATAGGGTTGTGTAGAGATAGATAGACACACAGACAGACAACACACACAGAATGCATCATACTCACCACAACAAGCAGCTCCCTCCTTCAAATCCTGCTTTCGCCCACGCTCTGCGTGGCTTCCGGTTTGCTCTGTGCATGTCAGCCTATCAGATGCATGCACAGTACAACCTGGCAGGGACTGACGTCACTGAGGATTTTCAAGAGGTGAGGGGTTGGGCCCAGAGGAGATTGGCAGGAGAGGGGGCACATAGAAGAGGTGAGGTAGCGAGGCCAGAGGAGATCAGGGCCTACCCTCTCACCTCTCCTCCAGGCCCCCTCTCCTGTCAATCACTGTCGGGCCCTCACAGCAGTCACACTAATCATGCCCTGTCGACGACCTTGGTTACGCCCATCTCATACAATGATGTAAATTACTAGTCCACACCATACAAGGTAGTCTTAAAATGTAACCTTTATTATGTTATGCAATACAAAGAGGACAGACATTTACATATCTAGGGGTATAGACATTTACAAATAACATCATATGGCATAATTAATAGATAGTAAAGATCAGGTATAGAAACAAACAAAAAAACAGAAAAAGTGATTTTTCCTTTCCCAGAAGAAATTCAGGACTAATAAATAATTTCAAATACCTGAGTGAGCAATATATTCCTTTTGAACTAACACCCTTATAAGGTAAGTCCTAGTATATAGCACTGTGTGAATATATCCATATATCAGCACATGAATAGCGGATGTTTATAATGTTAGACACTAAGTGTCATGAAGCCTAAAAAAACTATACATGATTAAGTGTACCAAGAAAGACTCACCAATAAACCATACTCATGTGCAATGGATCATCATAAGGTATAACAATGCTATGACTGATAGGACAAAAGTAAATACATAGGGTCCACAAGAACTCTGTTTAGGTCCATGGAATATATGAAAAATTCAAAGCTCACCTACTTTTATAGTAAAGTGCCTGTGCTTCCACTGGGGGGAGCCACTACATGTTTCAATGCTTGGCTATCTCGGGGGGGGGGGAGGTGAACGGGCTATAAAGACCTATGCTACCTGCCCTTCGTTATACCCCAACATCTAGGTGTGCCTGCCTGAATTGACACAGTGAATGCCATTTGGAGTATATTGATATATATTGTTAATATTGTGCCAACGAAACTTAAAGCGGTCACCCAACATGCCCGAAGACCGCATAGGGAAACATAAGTCAACCATCAGATGTCAACAAAACTTATTGCCTGTACCTTTCCATTTTAATACACATCGACACACCGTAGCACAATTGCGATATCAGATTATCGAACAGGTACATGTGGGGCGGAGAGGTGGTAACAGAATTCTCAGGTTAAAAGAACGAGAGGCCTATTGGGTCCATCAATTGCAAACGCTGGAACCATATGGCATGAACAGGGAACATGATGTATTAGTGTGAAAAGATTTTTCAATTGAGTTGACATTTGGTTATTTTTTCTCCTATTACTCATTACTTTTAGACAACGCCAAATGTGAAATAGGTTACCCCATATTTACATTATATACCACACTATGGCCTGTGTGCATTTATGTCTTTTGTACTATATTCCATTATATTGTATCAAAAGTTTAGCCCATGTTTAGATCTTATCAATTAGGGTTGATGATATAGACAGCCACTATTTATTTTCTTTTGTGCAATAGTCAAGTAAAGCCATTGATGTGGTTATGACACAGTTTTCATTCTCATCATGCATAGTTGGTTTTATAACCATCTTTATAGACTCATATCCTAATTTGTGGCTACTATATCCTCTTCCCATTGATTATCATCCTGTCTTGCTTGCTAGATTCTTATTTTGTGCCCTTATGATGCATTATCGCTCCTTAAACATTCCTTTGTCTTTCCCCAACAGAGATATTGAATCTGCCGCTTTGTGGGCGTTTTCCTGGGTCACGTGACTCTGATCAAGTGTGTCATGCATTACGTCATCACCCGCACATGCGGAGTAGAAGCGCTTGCGTTCCACACTTATCGGCTTCCTGTTATCCAGATACAGGAAGCAGGAAGCCCGCTGAGTGAAAGACAGACACGCCCCCACGTCATATAAGCATGGTTATTGCTATACTCAGTCCTATGACCTCCTGCACGCTGCTGGCGGCACTTTCAGGTATTCTCTGTGTCATAAGAGGACGATGTACTCTTTACATAAATTCTCTTTGCTTATATCTTTCTATTTGTTTAGTATTCCCTATGTTCATAGATAACAGTCCTGTTTAGACCAGAGGGCGGATCTTCCATCATTGAAGGACACAATTACATTTCAGGTGCTTTTATATACACTAAACCAGATTGTAAGCTGTTATTATGTGTTGGTAACTGATATATCCTTTCAGATCCCTGGGAACATAATAGACAAGGAAGGGGATTTGCCCATTTCAGACATTATCTGGTAGCTTTTTTTTCATTAAAATATACCGTAATACTATTGGGAATTTTATTCAGTTCCAGTTGTAATATTAGATATTTTCTGTACATTTAGGTCAGGCATCTTTTCAGTGCTGGACTTACACTTTATGGGCTCCCACCAGTCTGTATTTTGTTTTAAAAAAACTTCAGCGTAATATCGCTTGGGGTTTGTCTAGTTTTTGACGTTGTTTTACTTTAAACATTCTAGACCAACATTTTCAGTATTGTACACGATTGTATACCTGGATTACGGTTTCCCCTTAGAAGAATCTGTATACCCTCTGTGTTTGCGGTAAGCGTATACATATAAGTCAGTGATTTTTTTCCTATACCTGTCCTCATTATAGGGTTCCTTCCCTAGTTCCTTTCTGTACATATAGTATGATGACTTTACATTGATCTCGTATATTGTATGAATATATTTAGGCTGTGATTCAGCCATTTTGTTTGTGTTCTTGTTAAAACTTACCCTATGCCATTAGTGTTTTTTCTGTGTTTTTGTCCCTTTAAATTTGCTGTGATGCTGTGCATATAAGAAAATGGGATCCTATGATGTATTGTTTGTTTTTATTTCGTCTTATGTACCATGTGTGAACATGTTATTCCTTTTTTGGTCATTTATACAAATATATATTTTTGTTGTACAGAATATAAGCGTTCGTGATGAAGGCAATGTAAAAGCCGAAACGTTAACGTCAACGCACTGTGAATTCCTACATGGACTGTTGAAAAATGAAAATAAAAAGGACACATAACAAAGACATTGTTTCAAGATTTTTCTTGTATACTTGGCTGGACCTTTTCTCCTTGTAGTGTGCCGAGGTCCTTTTTTATAGTATCGCCTATTTTACCTCTGGCATCTAATACAACAGTGTGCTAAGCCTTCTTTATATAATAAAACTCAGTGGGAGTCTATGAGAGATTCTTCCTGACTCTCATAGACCTACACTGTGAGCTCATGACTGTTACCTCTGATTTCTTGGTGAGGAAGAGCTGAAGACGGCAGCTGCTAAGTATAAGTCTAGGCTCAGGAATCTTAGGGTGTGTGCACACGATCAGTATACGTTGGCTGCTGCGTCCAAAACACTGCGTGGTACAGTATAAGCATAGAGGATGGGATTTCAAGAAACCCCATCTTCACTATGCTTAACCCGACCGCAGCAATCTGACAGCTGCGGTGTGGGTTGCCGGCATTCCGCTCCTCCGCAGCATGTTCATTTCATGCTGCAGAGTCGGAAGTGGCTCCCATCGGGTGACTGTAGGAATATGCCGCCCTGCACCCACCGTACATGGTGAGTACAGGGCGGCTGCGGTCTCTCTGCAGGAACCCACGGCTTCAATCAGGTCCGGAGGAGCTGCGTCCAACATGCAGCTCCTCTGGACGGTGAGCACACAGCGTAACAATAGGAGCTCCACTTTAGAGCTGAAATACAAAAATAAATGCTGGATTGGTGCTATATTGTTTGTAACAAGGGTAAATATGTTTTTGTACATAGGCCACTAATCTGTCCCTCTATCAGTCTATATAAAGGCTATATTTAAAGGTCAAATCCAATAATATCTAAAATTGATATCTCTTCAAAGGAGAACAGATTGTCTGGTTTCCAGATTCCAAGTATCTCCATAAATTACAATTTTTAAAAATATTTCACATATTGTCTTTAATTAGGTGGCTCAAGTGGTTAGCACTGCAGCTTTTGCAGCACGAGGTCTGAGGTCCTGGGTTCAATTCCCACCAAGGACAACATCGGCAAGGAGTTTGTATGTACTCCTCGTGTTTGTGTGGGTGCCCTCGTTTCCTCCTACATTGCAAAGACCTACTGATAGGATGTATAGATTTTGAGCCAAGAGGCAGTGTGCAAATGTATGTAAATGCTATGGAATTAATAGCCTATATAAATGAATAAATATTATTATTACATTATAATTACACATTTTAGCATCTATCACCCAGTAAAGTGAATTCTTAGATGAAGTAAAGTGTATAATTTAGTCAAATGAAAATAAATAAAAATACAGACAACTTAAATTATTATAATTAATATTAGGACATCGTTACAAAATGTAATTAAAATATTATACTAAAGATACATCACAGGATTTTTATTAGAAATATATTCTATGCTATACAACATTTGATTGGCCAAGCATTTGGAATGTAACCTGCATATTTTTTCATTTGATTATTTCTGCAAATATACATTTTATTTCTCTGTTATCGAGCGTTAAGTCTCACAATTATACACGAGGTAGAAATCCTGCAGTTGCATCTCCCTCCTCCCCATACTCACAGTACTGAATTTACTGATTTGCATTAGACTACATTAGACATGTTTTAAATTACAAATACAAACCATATTCGACTATAAGACACCAGACCATAAGGCGGCCTTCACACTGCATGATTTGTGATCCGTGTTATCCATTTTAAAACGGCAAAGCCACGGATCAGTTTTGACCTCCCATGTATCCCTATGGGCACGGATTGGTCCTATATGGCCTCCGTGTGTGTCAGTTTTGTCACTGATCCATACGTGTCCGTTTTTGTCATGCACCCAGAATCGGAGACTGTTCCTATTTTGGGCTGCCTTGTAAATCTCTGACACCAACGGACAGACATGGATTGGTAGCTGTCCATGTCAAATACCATGGATGTCTATGGAGCACGGATCCATACAGATCTGTAAAAATAGGACCATAAAACGGATCCGTTTTGCTGTACTGAGCATGCTCAGAAGCAGGGTACAGCTCCTCCCACCCCTATCTCTAATACCGGATGAAGGATCCTTAAAAAAATGGTCCGTGGGCATCAGTTGGCATCTGTTGGCACAGATCCATGCCTGTCCATGTGGTCCTTGAAATTCAAGAAAACCAAACGGATGTACACATTATGCAGTGTGAAGGCAGCGTAAGACGCACCACAAATATAAAGGAGGAAAATAGAAAAAACATTTTTAATGTAAAAATGTGG
The DNA here is from genome assembly GCA_033576535.1 of Allobates femoralis. Classification (NCBI taxonomy): domain Eukaryota; kingdom Metazoa; phylum Chordata; class Amphibia; order Anura; family Aromobatidae; genus Allobates; species Allobates femoralis. The sequence goes on along the minus strand of JARQOC010000005.1, from coordinate 530,503,917 downwards.
TCCATCTTTTAGTATGAATTTAGCTTACCAAGGTGTTGATGTTGTTGATTAGCGCTAATTGTATGAAGAAATCTTCATATGTATACCCACCTTTAAAATTCCTAAAAGCAGGATTGCCAGTCCTCCCTAAATTCCTGGACATTCCACACAAACAAGGAATTTCTTCTACTTTTCTCTACTGTCCATTAAAAAATTGAGTGCATTTTCATGACAGAGTAGATTTCACTGGTTACTGCGATTGTACCTCTCCGCTTTTTATAGTTCACAGTAAGGGTCCCTTTACACACCACCACTGGAAGGTAGCAACTACCGGGCATTGGGGATAATTGTGCCTGTTGCCATGAAATTGCTACGAAATGTCGGCGTGTAAATAGGGCAGTGCCTCCCGGTGTCCCGCAGTCCCTTCGAATACCTGTTGCTGAGCCGTGCTCAAAAACCCAAGGCAACACAAAGGCACAATTGCCATGGTAGTGGCGTCTAAACGGGGCACAGGCATGGTATTTGCGTGGCCTACTGAATTCCCAGGGGCGTGACACAGCCTCATGAATACCACGCCCCATCAGCGATAATTGGTTGGGGCTACTGTGTAACCATTGGCTGTCCCTTCACAGGGCGCCATATTTAAAGAGCTGTCCATTCACACTACACAATTTCAATAGCGTCATGTAATAGCCAGCCTTCCTGCGCAGGCTGGCCAATCATGATGCTATTGCGTTGTCCAATCATCGTATTAGCGTCACAAAATGCACAACTCTGTCATGCCTATGTACTTGCGGCGCGAAAGATGTACGCCCATATTCCTTTGTGGTAGCGGCGTGTGATGCAGCGAAGGTATTCAACAGGAAGTTATCCGCAGGTTCTGTCGGAACTTCCGGGGAACAAGGATACCTTCAGTTGACAACGCAATGGCAGCGTGTACATGCAGCATTAGCGATCGGTATCCACTGTTAAAAACGTGCACGTGCGGTGGATACCTGTTGCTAGGCACAGTGACGGCATGTAAAGGTACCATAAGTGATGCTAATTTTCTAGTATGTAGATAGAAACCATCTCTAATCTTTATGAGTAATAATATATTACTGATACGGCTGTAAAAAATATTAACTGTATAATTTAGACAACAGAGTTTTCTTCCCAGTAATTCTCAAAAGATAAGATATGATGGGCCGGGGTGTGTTTATAGGATCATATAATTGGTGGCGTCCAGACGTGAATAGCAATCTGTTTAGAAGATTGTAATACAGAATTGACTCGTTATCAGAAATTACTACATATTTCTTGCTATGGAGTTGTAAATGTGTCTGATATGATTATATTACATGTAGATTTATGAGTTTGAGAGAAATTGTTGTTGTTCATCCTTTATACTAATAAACAAATCAAGGATGAGCCACATTCATACATTGGAGAGTCACATACTAGTTCTATCACTGTTCATGGATACAACACGTACCTATTCTACTCTATGGAGCGCTTCATATTTCCCTGTTTGTTAGCGGACCATGTGGTCTGCAAAAAATCGCAGAGAAATCTCCATTTTTGAATGTGAGTCACAAAATAAAACTTTTATTGTAGTTACCGTATATACTCGTGTATAAGCCGAGTTTTTCAGCACAGAAATTGTGCTGAAAAGTGCCCCCCTCGGCTTATACACGAGTCAGTGACGGCTGTCAGTGTGTGGGGCCGGTGTCCGGGGGCTGAAGGAGGTGGGGGAGGCTGTACAATGAGCGGCCGGTCACGTGGGGCCGCTCATTAGTGCAATGCAATATGCACTGCATCCCCCTGTCTATCAGCGGCAGGGGGAGCCGTGCATATTACATAGCACTGTCAGTGCTCTCCTGCCCCCCTGTGGTAGTATACAGCAGCCCCCCCTGTGAGTATACAGCAGCCCCCCCGTGGTAGTATACAGCAGCCCCCCCGTGGTAGTAAACAGCAGCCCCCCGTAGTATATACAGCAGCCCCCCCGTGGTAGTATACAGCAGCCCCCCCGTAGTGTATACAGCAGCCCCCCCTGTGGGTATATACAGCCCCCCCCCCCCGTTGCTGCCGCACACCTGTAAAAAGAAGATCTTTCATACTTATCCTCCTGCAGTCACCGCGCGCATCCTCCGCTCTTCTTCTTGCTTGCACCCGGGCCCCGGCGTCCATCCACGTGACCGCGCACAAATAATGACGTCATTATTTGTGCGAGGTCATATGGATGGACGCCGGGGCCCGGGTGCAAGCAAGAAGAAGAGCGGAGGATGCGCGCGGTGACTGCAGGAGGATAAGTATGAAAGATCTTCTTTTTACAGGTGTGCGGCAGCAACGGGGGGGGGGCTGTATATACCCACAGGGGGGGCTGCTGTATATACTACGGGGGGGCTGCTGTATACTACCACGGGGGGGGCTGCTGTATATACTACGGGGGGGCTGCTGTATACTACCACGGGGGGGCTGCTGTGTATACTATGGGGGGGCTGCTGTATACTACCACGGGGGGCGTGCTGTATATACTACGGGGGGGCTGCTGTATACTACCACGGGGGGGCTGCTGTGTATACTATGGGGGGGCTGCTGTATACTACCACGGGGGGGCTGCTGTATATACTACGGGGGGGCTGCTGTATACTACCACGGGGGGGCTGCTGTGTATACTATGGGGGGGCTGCTGTATACTACCACGGGGGGGCTGCTGTATATACTACGGGGGGGCTGCTGTATACTACCACGGGGGGGCTGCTGTATATACTACGGGGGGGCTGCTGTATACTACCACAGGGGGAGGCACTGCTGTATACTACCACAGGGGAGGGGCTGCTGTATATACCTCTGTGGCTGCTGTATACTACCACAGGGGGAGACTGCTGTATACTACCACAGGGGGAGGCTGCTGTATACTACCACAGGGGGAGGCGCTGCTGTATACTACCACAGGGGGAGACTGCTGTATACTACCACAGGGGGAGACTGCTGTATACTACCACAGGGGGAGACTGCTGTATACTACCACAGGGGGAGACTGCTGTATGCTACCACAGGGGGAGGCTGCTGTATACTACCACAGGGGGAGGCTGCTGTATACTACCACAGGGGGAGACTGCTGTATACTACCACAGGGGGAGGCTGCTGTATACTACCACAGGGGGAGGCGCTGCTGTATACTACCACAGGGGGAGACTGCTGTATACTACCACAGGGGGAGACTGCTGTATACTACCACAGGGGGAGACTGCTGTATACTACCACAGGGGGAGGCTGCTGTATACTACCACAGGGGGAGGCGCTGCTGTATACTACCACAGGGGGAGGCGCTGCTGTATACTACCACAGGGGGAGGCGCTGCTGTATACTACCACAGGGGGAGACTGCTGTATACTACCACAGGGGGAGACTGCTGTATACTACTACTGGGGCTGCTGTATATACCTCTGTGGCTGCTGTATACTACCACTGGGGAGGCTGCTATATACCACTGGGGGGGACTGTATACCTGTGCTGGGGTCCACCCTCGGCTTATACACGAGTCAATAGGTTTTCCCAGGTTTTGGGGGCAAAAGTAGGGGGGTCGGCTTATACACGGGTCGGCTTATACACGAGTATATACGGTAATTTAAAATAAGCCAGGAAATCATTTCCTTTTTTTGTTTGGTTGGTATTCATTAAATTTTTTTGGGTGAAAATGTTCAAAAATGGTGAACATTGTTCATGACTTTAGTGACAAATCAAAAACGCTCTATGTTTTTAGCTTTTTTATGCCTTTTTAGAACAATACTGCTCCTATCACCCCTATCTCTAATAACGGATGAAGGATCCGTTAAAAAAATGGTCCGTGGGCATCAGTTGGCATCTGTTGGCACAGATCCATGCCTGTCCATGTGGTCCTTGAAATTCAAAAAACCAAACGGATGTACAAATTATGCAGTGTGAAGGCAGCCTAAGACTCACCGCAAATATAAAGGATGAAAATAGAAAAAACATTTTTAATGTAAAAATTTGGTCCATCTTTTAGTATGAATTTAGCTTACCAAGGGGGCGGCAGAGGTAGAGTGGGGTCACAGGAGACAGCAGTGCGGCCATGCTGCGGGCCTTGGGCTTGGAGGAGGGGATGTCCTGGCTGTGCGAGGTAGGACCCATTGATCTCCCAACTGTGGGCTTCAGGGAAATGTCGGTGGTGAAAGTAAGAGCCATTGATCTCCCGAAAGTGGGTTTTAGGAAGATGTTGCTAGGGACGGCGCATGCGCAGATTGAAATCTTGGTTCTTCATTGATATCTAATTTGCTCCATTTCCCTGAAAACCACTGTCAGTGGTGTGAGGCAGGAGCCATTGATCATCCGGCAGTGGGTTGCATGATAATGGTTCCAGAGACTGCGTATGCACAAACTTAGATATCAGCTCAATGAGGAACCAAGATTTCTATCTGCCCCTGCGCCGCCACTGACAAAATTTCCCTGAAGCCCACTGCTGGGAGATCAATGGCTCCTGCATTGCACCGCCGACGTTTCCCTGAAGCCCACTCCCAGAAAATCAATGGGTTCTGCCTCATACCGCCAGGACACCTCCTCCCAGCCCAGGACCTACAGTATCGCCCTACTCCTGCTGCTGGTAAGCTACATTCGGACAATAAAATATTCCCCCACTAAAAAAATTGGACTGGGTGAAGTATGTTTGGTAGTCTGCAAAATATGGTATACATATTTAGTACATACATAATATAATTGAACAGTGGATAGCAGAAATCTCCAAAGTAGTTTTTGTGTGGGTAGGTTGAATTACTACTTTTGTTTATGACTGTGTGGACTCCACAAGTGGTGGACTACTGTATATCTGCCATTGCTCGTTGACCCATTCAGTTGTGTCGCTGCCTAGAGAAGCTGTAAATTTTTTACATTTATGTGAATCTGGGAGAAGGCAGTTGAATCTCTTTCACCAATCTAGGGATGCTCTTTTTATTTAATAAAAGAGTTGTGCAACTTCAGATTGGAATTTTTTCTAAATATAATTTATTAAAAAAATAAGCACAGATTAGTTTCTAGGGTCCCCAAAAAGGACCAGACTTTCTAGTAACAATCATGTCCAAACTTTGAAGTTTTGTGATCTCAGCATCCATAACCTGCACAGCCAGTCTTATAGTGAAAGAGCAAGATCTCACCTTTTGTATTAACCAACCTCTGCCTTGTACTCTACTAAGCTGCTAATGAATGGTAACTGCACTACTGATGCCACCCTTCGGTAAAGTATGCGGTTGTGCTTGATTAGTGCAAAGAAAAAGATTGAGCTCTTTCATTGCAAAAGTGACAGCGGGCTGGGCACTCTGGATACCAGGGAGTTGGGCCTTTTCAGTTATGTTATTAGATTATATTTAAAAAAAAAATCTGTTTTTTTTGCACAGCTGATGGGGGTGGGGAATAGGAAGCTGTTCACCTCAACACTCGTCGGATTCCCAGGCACCTGGAACAGTGGCTGGCTCCACCAATTAGTTCAGAAGAAAAAAGGTATTTTCCAGGGCCACTGGACCATACTGACAGCAACTTTATTAGAACATATTTAAAAACACTTACATCCCGCCGGACGCGTTTCGGACAAGGTCCTTACTCATTTATCAAATTAAAAATGGGCAGCCCCAGATGGGTGATAGGTACCTAAGAATGGCTACCTCTACATAAGTAGATTTTTATGTGTAAAGCTAGGGGCAATCAGGATCAACATATAATGATTTCTTTGGAAAAGTGGTTTCTATGTTGTCATAACCAAATTTTGTTTCTCGTTGACCAACGTCCAAACTTTGCTTATCTGTATGAGCTTTAATCTTTTTATGATCATCATTCCTCATACAATTCCCAAACAATGTTAAAAACACCGGGAGGAAAATCCAGTCCATGTATCAAACCAAATGCAATGACCAGGAATATGATCTTAAAAAATGTCCTAAAGATATAACTCTGAGCTGCAGATAGGGCTACCACCCCCAGAATAGTGGATACTGCGCCTTGTACTATAGGATAGCCCAGAGAATGTAAGGCATCAATCACCTTGTCATTTACGTTGGCTTTGTGATTGGAGACGTAAGCGTATGTAATATGAGCAGAAAAGTCTACAGAGAATCCAATGCAGATGACGAGGTTGATCATGGAGATGGAATCCAAGTTAACATCCCAGTACGCCATAAAACCCGTAACACCTACTATAATAGACGCTATAGTGAATGTCACCCACAAGGAGCACAGAGGATTTGGAATTAGCAGGAGTGAGATCACAAACATGGCGGCAGCAGCAACAGCAACATTTTGGATAGTGTTTTCTATGATTACGGCATATTGGTCAAAATATATAAATGCAGGATGATAGACAAGGACGGAATCTCACAACTCTTTGCTGTATCTCGGACTTGGTTCAACATGTCCCTCTCATCCACTGCTGAAGTCACGTTTACAGTCTGGATGAAGAAACGAGATGCTGTTATAGACCCCTGACTGAATGTCCACATCTTGTTTAAAGTCTGGAACTACACTGAATAATCTTGGTAAATTACTGATAAAGTTGATTTCATCACTGATGTTCAGGTTCATATTTTCAGCCATGGGAATGTACACACTGATCCAGGACTCGAAAGAGACTCACTAACATAGGAATTATTTTAAATGACTCCAGACACTTGTTAATCTCACTCTGGACACCTGAGTCCCAGTATAAAATCTCCTTAGTCACCACAACCATAACTCTGGGACCATACTCTGAAAAATATAAGTCCTCATCATCATAGAAGGAACGAACGTAAGAACTATCAGTGGCTAAATTTCGTAAGTCAATTCCTTCCTGAACCTGAAAACACCCATATATACTGCTGGCCAGATATCCTCCATACAGAATAAGAACAAAGATCTTAGTCCAGATGTTTGTGAGGAATGGCCCATAATAATTACGAAAAAACCCAGTCATGGGATGGTCAGTCTCTTTACCAGTGATAGAGCTATATCCTCCTCCAACACAACACATGTTATACGCAGACGAACGATTGTATCTTTTCTTCTGAAACCTTCTTACAAATGAACCAGTGCCTGTTACTCTCTTCTCTTCTGCCATTGAGAGCTAAGAAAGCCCCAAAGCAGGTGACATTGTACAGGAAACAGAACAAGATGGCGGTGCCGGTGTAGATGCAAAATGATTGCACTGACTCGAAAGAAGTCAAAATACCAATGTAGAAAGAGAGAGCATCGGTGAGTGTCGTGATTGTTATAGAGACAGCAGCTTCAGCGTATGTCTCCGCCATTCTTTCTTCAACTTTATCCTTTACTTTAGTTTGTTGCCAACTGGAAATCATGATGAACATGTCATCCACTCCGACACCTAGAAGTAAATCATACAAAGTGTAAGCATAAGGAAACTTTTGAAGAGCTAATTTAAAAAATCACACTAAATTGAATTATTTGCAATTTAAATAATCAATAATTTTATAAATTTAATTTTCTTAAGTACACAAATTTATCATTGGCTGAAAGATCTACATTTAGTATCAGATGAGACTTATCTATGATTCTAAGGACCATTCTATGATTCTATAGCTGGGATAATTTAGGAAACCTGTACTAGCAAGGAGTTGGACCCGATAGCCCTTAAGGTCCTTTCCAATTCTACCATTGTATGATTCTATATGCTTATGATTTAAACAGTCTTAGAAGAAATGGTTTTTTTCATACTTCAAAACTGTTATTTTGTTTGCTCTTTGTTGGTTATTTGTACAGTAGTTGCCATGCCTGCATCCAAAGAGCTTTTATAAATAGTAATAGAAACATATGTATGGAAAGGTATTTAAAGAGAACTTGTCATCATGATTTTCTAATGTTAAGACATGGCTGTAACAATGCATGTAACTCAGATTAAATTGATACCTTTGGTGAAGAAATCTAATTTGTGGTTCTTTAATCATCATTTGAATTTTTCTGCTAATGACGTTTTGGTGCACAGTGCGCCAGATCTTTTCCTCCCTGTCGGTGATTCCTCGGCCCTTCCGCCTGCCTCCAGTCTGTAGAATGATCCGCCTCCTCTTTTTGAAATCTCAGCAGTGACTTGTCATTCAAAGACCAGGGATAGTTGGAGGGGCCAGGGAATCACAGACAGGGAGAAGAAGGCTTAATTAGAAGAAAACTTCAACTGCTAATTACAGAAGAACAATAAAGTGGATTTCTTCACCAAAGGTATCAAGTTAATCAGTAGTACAGCCATGTCTGTATTTTAGCTTACAAAGTGCTGCTGACAAGTTTTTTTTAATGGGCTTATCTGGTTCCTGAAAACCACTATTCCCTGCTTACAGTTTGTTTGAAAACAACAAACTGAGCTTTACCCACCCTCCCTATGTCCAGCCCTGAGTCTCCGCTCCTGCCCTTGTGTCTGTTAATTCTGCAGTGCCGTCATGTCGACATCACTGCAGTCAAGCAATGAGCTCACAGAGGCTTTGTGCAGGACAAGCTAAGGACAGGGCTTTTCCAAAACCAGAAAACCTTTTTAACAATCGTCTGTGTAGATATCTTGAAACTTACCAAGAATAAGAAATGGAGCATTTGCAACTGTAACGACAAAGGGCACCCCACATAGTAACAAAAGGCCAAAACTAGATAGAACGGCCAATCCAGAAGAAATTACTCCAAACCCAGCCACCCAGACCTTGTTCCTTACACAATCAAATCTATAAGATAGTGAAAAAAGAGAAAGTTAGTTACTTGGAAAGTGAAAATAATGATTCTAGTGGTGTCTCCCCTAATGGCAGACATTTGGGGAATTGTTAGAGTCTTAACTTTCAACATGCCCTGTCCTTAGTGTCCAAGGGAGATAAGCAATTGGCAGAGGTGTCTTGCAGTAGTCTTTTTCTGATGAGCATGCATATGTTTTCAATAAATAGAGAGGAATAACTTGCCTTAGATCAGTGATGGCGAACTCCAGCCTCGAGTGCCACACACAGTCCAGGTTTTCAGGATTTCCTTAGAGTTTGACAGTTGGTAATATGATTGTCAACTGTCAAATGCAATGGAAATCCTGAAAACTGGACTGTGTGTGGCACTCGAGGCCTGGAGTTCGCCATCACTGCCTTAGATGATGGGGCTCAGTTACATGTGTGACCATATCAAAAATGGTTTCAACCAGTTTTTTACTTATTCGTACATTTTAATGGAAGACTAACACAGAAAGAGCAAAAGCTCTAGTACAAGATGCTTCAGTAATGTTATTTTATAAGACGTACATATGAACATATCTAGCGATGCAAGAGACAAAGGGCGCATAGGATCTTATCTCAATAAAAAGGGGATAATAAATGATTGCAGGTGCTCACCTGAGCTGGTTGTGTATAACCACAACCAGTGTATACGCTAGTACAGCTGACGATGTTCCAATGATCCAAAATAATAAATACATCATTGCATCAGACCTTGTGGTCCTGGTTTCCCTACATCAGCGTGGATCATTGGAACATCGTCCTTTGGTTTTGTACATATGAACATGTCACATGAGAGATAATACATCCTCAATAAGCACATTGTGTTACATAACCTTACCTTATACAGGACACAATAGCAAAAAGTATTGTAATAAAATATGTAATCGAAAACAATGGGATCACAGTTTTTGTGTTGCCATCAAATTCTTGCTGTCGTGAAATTGCAGTAAAATAAGATACCTGGAATATAAAAAGAGGATTTTATAATAATTTACATTTTAATGAGAAAAAGACCAAAAATGTAAAAATCATACTAACCGCAGAGTGTAACATCTACAAAAGGTACGTTACTAATAGTGATGGGCAAACCCCTCGATGCTTGGGATCGGGAGACTTGTCCGGACCTTTTTGTAAAGTTCGAGTTTGGGGCTGGACATAACTCAAACTTCCGTCCAAACCCCGAGCTTGGACTTTACAGTTATGGGATGGGGCTGGGTAGGGGGCTGTAAAATAAAGCATATAGTTAACATTATCTAGAGTCTCTAAATGTGTTTTTTTGCTTTATTTCTAATAAAAAAAAATTCTTTGTGTTGCGTTTTTTTTTACTTCTTCCTAGAAAGTCATGGTGGCCATGTTTAATTTGGCATGACACTATGAATTTCGGGCTTAGTACGAGCTGACAATACAAAGCTGGTACTAACCCCTTATTACCCAGCATGCCACCCCACACCAGGGCCGCTGGAAGAGCTGGGCAAAGCGCCTGGAAATGGCGCTATGATAAATGCTCCATTTTCAGGGGTGGCTGTGGGCTGCGGTTTTCAGCGTGGGGGGCCCAGTACACTTGGGCTTACCACACTGAGAGTTCCAGCCCCCAGTTGTGTGGTTTTACCTGGTTGGCAATCAAAATATGACAGGAGCCCATGCATTTTTTTAAATTATTTATTTAAATAATTAAAAAAAATAATATTGGACTTCCCTGTATTTTAATTGCCAGCCAAGGTAAAGTCAGGCAGCTGGGTGTTGCATCCCATAGTTGTCCTCCTTATGTGCGCTGAGAATCAAAAATACCGTGGAGCGCTACATCATTTTTTAAAATTATTTATTTTTACACTACTATATGTGTGATGGACCAAACAGCCAATCACAGATGTTGTCACAGAGAATGGGTGTCTGTGATTGGCTCTTGGAGTAACCTGGAATCTGCCCATACATTTTAGATGATAGAATGTATGGGCTGGTTTCAGGTTACTCCAACAGCCAATCACACATGTGATTGGCTGTTGGGCTCTTCATAGACTGACTGACATCATAGTAATGTAAAAATAATAATAAAAAAAATGCATGGGCTCCCACAATATATTTTTATTGCCATCCAGGTAAAATTAGACAGCTGGGGGCTGGGATTGTCAGCGTAGTAAGGCCCAAGCATTCTGGGCCCCCCTCACTGAAAGCCACAGCCAGCAGCCTCCCTTGAAAATAGTGCATTCATCTTAGTGTCTTTTCCAGGTGCTTTACCCAGCTCTTCCAGCAGCCCTAGTGGGGGGTGGCACACTGGGTAATAAGTTGTTAATATTAGCTTTGCATTCTCAACTGATACTAAGCTCGGAATTCATGGTGTCATGCCAAATTAGACATGGCCACCATGAATTTCTAGTAAGAAGCAAAAAAAAACACAGCGCAGAGAAACTTTTTTTTAGTAGAAATAAAACTAAAAACAGATTTAGAGACTCCATCTTGATTAGAAAAAAAAACCCTCAATCCGACGTAGTCCATAGGCAGACCACTGTCAGCTCTGCTTCATCGCTCTGAACAGACAAGCATCTGTACAGAGACAAGCAGGCTGAGACTGACAGTGACGATTAAAGTTCAATCGAATTCATAGCTGAGCCATGAACTCAGGTGAACCCTGACGTCACCGCGAACACAGCCGAAAACTGCCAAGTTCTCAGCAGTGCAGTGATTACCCACGAAAGTTAATGAGCAGCCCTGGAAGCGCTAGAAGAAGCCAGGACAGCGAGACTGCAGGACTGTATAACGATTATGTTTATGCTTTATTTTACAGCCCCCTGAACTGTAACAACGTGTTCGGGATATATGCACATATACTAGGTGTCCAGTGCAAACCCGGAATTTTACAATTCAGGTTCGCCCATCACTAATTACTATTACTAGTGTTATGAAGGAGCAAAGTTTTATTCACACTGGCTTCAATCTATAGCGAATTTTGTTCCATTATTTTTTTTTACAGAAAATTGCATTAAGATAAAGTTTAATAAAATGCAGTTAAAAGGAGTGCTGAGTTCTGAAATAGCAAAAGTCTAATGCAGGACAGATCTTCAATTACTATATATTCTTTTGTTCTATGTATTTAAATACAAGTTTTTTGGGCTGCCTCTTTTGCAATAGGAAAACCTGAGTGAGCAAAAATAATATACAGTTACTATACATGTGTGTTAAAACATTACTTATACTCTGAACAAAAATATAAACGCAACACTTTTGTTTTTGCTCCCATTTCTCATGAGCTGAACACAAAGATCTAAAGCCCAGTGCACATCTATGCGCCCCTGGGTTTTCCCTGCTTTGCGCTAGCGTAGGTGCAAGCGGAGGTGCTAGCAGAGGCAAGTGCAGGCAAGCATTAGCGCATAGTTGCAGAGCTCTTGCGCTTGCGCCACCATTACCTGCAACGGGCGAGCGCAGGAGACCGCATCCCGGAAGCGCAAGTGTGACAGGGCCAGTGTCACAGCGCATGTGCTGGTCCAGACGAACCCGGAAACACGTAATGTGACGTTTCTGGGTGCGTCTGGACTAGCACATGTGCTGTGACAGTGGCCCTGTCACACTTGCACTTTCGGGATGCGGTCTCCTGCACTCGCCCATAGCATGTAATGGCGGTGTGAGTGCAAGCGAGCGCAAGGGCTCTGCATCTATGCGCCAATGTGCTTGCCTGCGCTTGCCTCTGCTAGCACCTGCTCTTGCACCTGCACTAGTGCAAAGCAGGCGCATGAAAGGGCACGTAGATGTGCACTGGGCCTAAAGGTACCGTCATACGCCGCAATCTCGCCTGGAAATCATAAAGGCGATATGTTGCCCCAGAGCAATCGCCGTGAAATTGCCTCACAGTTGCGGCGTGTGATTTGGCAATTTTACGGCGATAAATCACACCTCGGCTGTCGCCTGATTCCTGGACGGTGCTCAGTAATCAGCCGCAATCCTTAATGCAATATTTCCGTGTTGTGGCGTGTGACAGGGAAATAATGATGGAAAGAGCGTGCCTCAAGCGTTCTGTAGGGGCGCCGTCTGCGATGATTGGTGTTGGCTACTGTGTTCCCATTGGCTGTCAGTTGACAGGGCACCATATTTGAAGAGCTGTCTGTTCAGCACCACACACATCTTCAGCTACACAACCGTCCGCAAATTCAGTGCAAACTCCGATAGACAATGGCGTCATGTATTAGCCAGCCTTCCAGAGCAGGCTGACCAATCGTAACGCAGTTGCATTGTCCAATGAGTGTGTATGGGCGCGGTGAAAACCACTGTGGCACGCCTATCTCCTCACCGCTCTGAACATGTACGCCCACATTGCCTTTGGAATTGCGGCATGTGAAGCGGCGATGGAATGAGGCAAGATTGGTTCCGCTGTAGGTGAGGCGATTTCCGGAGCGACACATCGCCTTACCTTCAGGGCGACATTGCGGCGTGTGATGCCGCCAATGGCGATCTGAGGCGACAATGAAAAACATGAACGCACAGGTTAGATCGCCACATATCGCCAGGCAATATTGCGGCGTGTGACGGTACCTTAAGACTTTTTCTGTGAACACAAAATACTTTTTTTCTCTCAAATATTGTTCACAAATTTGTCTAAATCTGTTAGTGAGCACTTCTCCTTTGCCGAGATAATCTTCCACCTCACAGGTGCAGCATATCAAGATTATTATTATTATTATTATTATTATTTATTTATATAGCGCCATTAGGTTCCATGGCGCTTTACATGAGGTTGAGGGAGACAAGAACAAGTACACTAAATCTAGGCGATCAGGACGTACAGGTACAGGAGGGGCAGGGACCCTGTCCACGAGGGCTCACAGTCTATGAGGGGTGGGTTAGGATACAGTAGGATGGGGGAATGTCAGGTATGGGGTGTTCGCCTGGGTCTCATGGCAGGTTGTAGGCTTGACGGAACAAGTGAGTCTTCAGGTGACACTTGAAGCTACTCAGGGTAGGAGAGTGTCTGACGTGTTCAGGTAGGGAGTTCCAGAGTAAGGCAGATGCCCGGGAGAAGTCCTGGACTCGGTTGTGCGAAGAGGTGATGAGGGGGGAGCAGAGGAGGAGTTCTTGGGAGGAGCGGAGGTTGCGTGAGGGTAGGTATCGGGAGACCAGGTCGGAGATGTATGGTGGAGCCAGGTTGTGTATGGCTTTGTACGCCATGGTTAGTGTTTTGAATTGGGATCTCTTGGAGACGGGGAGCCAGTGAAGGGCTTGGCAGAGGGGGGAGACAGGGGAGTAGCGGGAGGACATATAGATGAGTCGGGAAGCGGAGTTGAGGATAGACTGGAGAGGTGTGAGGGAGTTAGCCGGGAGGCCATTGAGAAGGAGGTTGCAGTAGTCAAGGCGGGAGATGATAAGAGCATGGATGAGTGTTTTAGCGGTGTCGTCGGTGAGGAAGGAGCGGATCCGTGAGATGTTCTTGAGCTGGAGCCGGAGGGATGTGGTGAGGGCCTCGATGTGGGGTTTGAAGGATAGGGAGGAGTCAAGGATTACCCCGAGGCATTTGGCTTGGGGGACTGGGGAGAGGGGGCAGTCGTTGACGCAGATGGATAGGTTGGGAGGTGGGGTGGAATTTCTTGGGGGGAAGACTATGAATTCAGTTTTGTCCATGTTGAGTTTAAGGAAGCGAGCAGAGAAGAAGGATGAGATGGCGGAAAGGCATTGAGGGATTTTCGAGAGTAGGGAGGTGATGTCGGGGCCGGACAGGTAGATTTGGGTGTCGTCGGCGTAGAGGTGGTACTGGAGGCCATGGGACTCGATGAGTTGCCCTAGGCCGAGAGTGTAAATGGAGAAAAGTAGGGGTCCCAGGACCGAACCTTGGGGGACTCCGACAGAAAGGGGGTAGGGTGAGGAGGAGGTGTGGGAGTGGGAGACGCTGAAGGTCCGGTCCGCTAGGTATGAGGAGATCCAGGAGAGGGCAAGGTGGGTGATGCCAAGGGATTCCAGGATCCTGAGAAGAAGGGAGTGGTCAACCGTGTCGAAGGCGGCAGACAGGTCAAGGAGTAGCAGGATGGAGTAGTAGTGTTTGTTCTTGGCGGTCAGTAGGTCGTTGGTGACTTTGGTCAGGGCTGTTTCGGTGGAATGGAGGGGTCGGAAGCCGGACTGTAGGCGGTCGAAGTGGGAGCACGAGGAGAGGTGAGAGGACAGTTCGGAGTGGACGTGTTGTTCAAGTAGCTTAGAGGCGAATGGGAGAAGAGATATGGGGCGATAGTTAGAGACAGAGGTAGGGTCAAGTGAGGTTTTTTTTTAGGATGGGCGTGATTAGGGCGTGTTTGAAGGCCGAGGGGAAGGTACCAGTGCTAAGTGAAAGGTTAAAGAGGTGGGTGAGGGCTGGGATGAAAATGGAGGTGTGGTTGGGAATGAGGTGGGATGGGAGCGGGTCGTGGGCGCTGGTGGTGAGGTGTGATTTTGACAGGAGGGAGGAGAGTTGGTCTTCAGTTATGGGGGGGAAGTGGCTGATGGAGGAGGAGGGCAGTGTAGGTGGGAAGGGGAGGTGTGGGGATAGTGGACCGAAGCTGCTTCTGATCTTGTCGATCTTCTCCTTGAAGAAGGTCGCAAAGTCTTCAGCAGAGATGAGGGGAGAAGGGGGAGGAGCAGGTGGGCGAAGTAAGGAGTTGAAAGTTTTGAAGAGCTGCTTGGGGTTGCGGGACAGAGAGGTTATAAGGGATGAGAAGAACACTTGCTTGGCGGTAGCGAGTGCCGTCTTGAAGTCAGTGATGGATTGCTTGAATAGAGCAAAGTGCTCGGGGGTGTGAGACTTTTTCCATCTCCTCTCGGCGACTCTGGACGCCCGTCTCAGGTTTTTAGTGAGGGTGGTGTGCCAGGGTTGCCTGTTAATGCGTGGAGCATGGAGAGTGAGGGGGGCGGCTAGGTCGAGAGCGTTCGTTATGGTGGTGTTGTATAGGGTGGTGGCAATGTCAATGTCGTCAGCGCAGGGTATGTCGGTGAGAGGGAGGAGTGATTCAGAGAATAAAGGAAGATCAAGATCTTTTAGGTTTCGGCGAGGGTGATCAAGTTTGCGGAGAGGGAGTAGTGTGGCAGGGGAGGAGAGGGCGGAGAAGGTCAAGAGATGGTGGTCGGACAGTGTGAGTACCGAGGTTGTGAGGTTAGAGAGGGAGCAAAGGCGGGTAAAGATGAGGTCAAGCGTGTGGCCTTGTTCGTGGGTGGGAGAGGAGGACCATTGGGAGAGCCCTAGGGAGGTGGTCAAGGAAAGAAGGTTGGAGGCGGCTGGGCGGGGAGTGTCAATGGGGATATTGAAGTCGCCCATGATGATGGAGGGGATGTCAGTGGAGAGGAAGTGAAGTAGCCAGGTGGTGAAGTGGTCAAGGAAGGAGGCGGTGGGTCCGGGGGGGCGGTAGATGATGGCTATTTGGAGGTTGCAGGGGGAGAAGATTCGGATTGAGTGGGCTTCGAAGGAGGGGACAGTGACGGATGGGGGCTGGGGGATGGGGCTGAAGGTGCAGGAGTTGGACAGCAGTATGCCGACTCCACCGCCTTGTTTGCCAGAGGGACGGGGGGTGTGGGACAGGCTGAGGCCGCCATAGGATAGTGCAGCAGGGGAGGCCGTGTCGGAGGGGGTGAGCCAGGTCTCGGTGAGGCCGAGGAATGACAGTTTCCTGGAGATAAAGAGATCATGGATGTCGGGGAGTTTGTTGCACACTGAGCGGGCATTCCAGAGTGCGCCGGGTAGAGCGGTAGGTGGGGCATGGGTTGGGGGAATGGGTCTGATGTTGGTGGGGTTGCGAGAGCAAGTGGTGGTGAGGTTGCGAGGGTTGGCGGTGGGTCGCGGGATGAAGGTTGTTGTTGGGATGTTGCGGGGGGGGCCAGGATTGGGGGAGATGTCACCGGCAAGGAGGAGGAGTAGGCCGAGGGTTAGCAGGTGGGAGCATGAGAGCTTGTGAGGCGGGCGTGCTTGTTTGGTAATTGAGGATTGAAAGTGAATGAAAAGGTCGGTGAAGTAGGTGAGGTGGTTCGGCAGGATAGAGGGTGAGAGCAGTATTTTGTTGCTGGGAGGGGGGATAAGTGGGGGTAGTAGGAAGTGGAGAAGGATGGGAGTGAGAGTGAGGAGTAGCGGGAACATTGCATACGGAGAACAGGGAGTGAGTGTGGCAGCAGGGGTCAGAAGCAGAGTGGGGAAAGTTGTGGTAGTGGGTGAATGGTCATCAGTGGGGAGCGGTCATGGGATGAGGTGATGACCAGGGGATGAGATGTAAGGTGGGGGGTCGGATGGATGGGTCAGATGGGGAAGTTGGGGGATCAGTCGAGGCGGTCGGGGTTGACAGAGGCGATTGCTGGGTTGGCTGATGGAGCAGCCGTGGGACAGGTGAGGCATCCAGGGGTCAGTCCGGGGTGGGATGCCACCAAGGTATGAGCTACAGATGCTGATTATACAGACAGCATTATTTTTGCACAGGTGTGCCTTAGGCTGGCCACAATAAAAGGCCACTCTAAAGTATGCAGTCTTACCATGTTTCTCCAAAAATTATTTTTTTCCCTCCGAAAAAAGGTCTAGGGCTTGTTTTTGGGGTTGGTCTTATATGTGGCGAAGAATAAGCAATCACACATTTATGCTTGAACAAAAAAATCAACAATGTTATAGGGGTACAGTATACTGATTATTGAAGGTGATCAAATTTGCAGAGACACGTGGACATGCGGACTTCGAAGGCGGGACTTGGGAGTGGAGCTGGGTAGCAGCTACCCTACTACTTGTACAGTATCCAGTATGGAATTTGCCCATAAACATGAGTGGGAGGCAGCAGGACTCAGGACGCATTGTTCAATCTCTCTCCGGACCTGCAATTACGGAGCCCATGTGACCAGCAACCAATTAGCACCTGGAGTCAGAAGGCGGGACATACTGACTACAGGTGCTGATTGGTCGTGGATCACATAAGCTCCATGACTGCAGATGTTGACTGCACTAGAACGGCTGGCACTAAAGCTTGAGGTGAGTATAAAGCTTTATTGTTTTAATGATGGGGGTGCACATTGGGAATAAGGGGGAGCAAGGAGAAAGGATACAGTATTCACCTCTTACTGTATTGCTGCTACATTGGCGACAATTGCATCACTTTACAATCGGCCAGTACTAATCATCTGAGAGTAACAATGCACTGTGTATTTCTATGCAGGTATTACTTTCAGGTGTGAGTACACAACCAACACCCCTTTCACATCAGCGGTTTTTTTAAATTGCGGCAGATTTACCGCATCTGCCACCTAACGACCGCACTTGTGGCACACTTGCAGCAAGCCCCATGCATTGTCTAATAGGCTTGCTGTCGGGTGCGGCAAGTGCGGTTCTGCTAAATGCGGCAGATCAGGCACTTGCAGCGGTGAAAAAAACCCACTGCTGACCGTGTTTTTTTTTACAGCCGCAACTACCGTATTTGGCGCATCTGGCAGAAGCGCACTTGCCGCACCCGACCTTAAGCCCCATAGACAATGCATGGGGCTTGTCACAAGTGTGCCGCAAGTGTGGCTGTTAAGTGGCAGATGCGGTAAATCTGCTGGATCGGCCGGATCTGGACAGAACCGCTGATGTGAAAGGGGACTAAGACTTATTTTTATAGTAGGGCCTATATTTCAAGCCTACTTCAAAAAGCCTGAAGAACCCTGTTAGAATTATTTTTTGCTAATTTTTTAAAGTGTTATATTGGGACATTTATTTTTGGGAGGCTTAGTTAGTTCTTATGAAGTTTTAAAGAAATGGTGATCTGTGTGATAGGTCCTATAAAACATTGCTGCTTGAGGAAAATATGGCTTCTCATAACTACAATATACAGCAGCACACAATATGCCTGTGGGTCCAAGGGTTCTTTTTGCCACCATTTAGAGCAGTTGCTCATAGTTAGGTTAGGCTCATATTATGTTTGTGCTGTTTAAGATCCATATGCGTTAACGCAAAGCTACTTGGTGTTTGGAGACCGCTGCTGGAATAGAATGCTTTGTTCTTTACTGCGGCCTCCGATAAGGTACAGCTCAAATTGCAACGTGGCCAGTGGAGAGAAGACATCGCAGAGGATCAAGGATGGGTATGAGGGAGTAATAAAGATGGAGTCCAGATGTGTGTCTATGTTTTTATGTCTAATAAATGTAAATACCTAAGTCCCCAAAAAATATTTGAGAAAACTATTCTAGGAGTGATACCTTTATTGGCTAACCAGAAGAATTATATGTGTAAGCTTTCAGAACTCAATGGCCCCTTCATCAGACAATACAAATGATTTACTGAGACATCTAAATAGGTATTACAACAGGACATGAGGTGATGCTAATTAGAGATGGTCTAAGGAGATTAAATTAAGGTATTTTGTTACTGATGCAGATGAAGTGGAAGTGTTCTTTTACAGATCTGAAGGTCTTCTGGTGGAGGTGTGAACTGTGTCGATGTAATGACTCATGAATCCAAGTGTCACATTGAGCCCCATTTTTAGAGATTGGAATATTCTTATGAGTTTGAATTCCCAGATTTTTCTTTCTCTATCTAAAGTGACCTTCCAATATTAGGACTTTTAAGTTTGCCATGTTGTGTACAGGTCTAGACAATGATATTACTACAGGCGTGTCCAGCTCATGGTTTATTGTATGTCTATGTAGATTCATCCTTGTTTGTAATTTTTGCTTTGTTTCACCAATATACATTCCTTTAGTGCATCTTGTACATTGTATCATATACACCACATTGGAGGATGTACCGTATTTTTCGCTTTATAAGACGCACCTGATTATAAGACGCACCCCCAAATTTGGTGAAGGAAAAGAGAAAAAAAATTATTTTTAATGTTAAATGGGGTCCATCTTATAATGCCAGTGTCCGTCTTACAATCACTTTATATGTACCCTATTCTGGTATATTTGTCTCCATTCTGGTATATGTGCCCCCTCCTAATTAAATGGTCCCCCACCTGGTATCCATGCCCCCATCCTGGTATGTGTCCACCTCCTGATACATGGTCCCCCTCCTAATATATGGTCCCCCACCTGGTATCCATGCCCCCATCCAGGTATGTCGTCCACCTCCTGATATATGGCCCCCCTCCTAATATATGGTCCCCTCCTGGTATCCATGCCCCAATCCTGGTTTATGTTCCCCCTCCTCATATATGTCCCAAAATGGGGGGCATGCATCCTGCTACATAGCCCCCCCAACTCTTACTGAGGGAGGTTTGTGGTGGTGCTCCGGGGCCATGGAGGTTGGGTCCTAAGCAGGAGCTGCGGGGGTGCCACAGATGTTGGGGGCTAAGGCAGGAGCTGCGGGGGTGCCACGGTGGTTGGGAGCCAAGGCACAAGCTGTGGGGGTGTTGCGCCGGTCTCCGGTTGGCGCCGCCATTATTATTTCCCAGCATGCATTGCCGGTCTGGCAATGCACGCTCTTGTGTCAAGAATTGTCCGCGAATCGCAGTCTGCGCATGTGCCGCGGCCATTTTATTGAAGACTGGAGAACATAGTACTGGAGTACATAGAAATGGCCGCGGCGCATGCGCAGACCTCATCCGCGGCCATTTACAGACACAAGAGCATGCATTGCCAGACCGGCAATGCATGCTGGTAAATAATAATGGCGGCGCCCACCGGAGAGAGGCGCAACACCCCCACAGCTTGTGCCTTGGCCCCCAACCTCCTTGGCCCCGTGACAACCATATCAGGCACCTCCGATCCATCCCACCCCACATCCCCCCTAGGTAATATTTTTTTTTTAACATTTTTTTTTACATTCTCTTTTTAAGACGCACCCCCGTTCTCCCCCCATTTTTGGGGGAACAAAAGTGCGTCTTAAAAAGCGAAAAATACGGTGCATGAAACAGAGCCCATGAT
The DNA here is from genome assembly GCA_033576535.1 of Allobates femoralis. Taxonomy (NCBI): domain Eukaryota; kingdom Metazoa; phylum Chordata; class Amphibia; order Anura; family Aromobatidae; genus Allobates; species Allobates femoralis. The sequence goes on along the minus strand of JARQOC010000005.1, from coordinate 530,483,413 downwards.
TTTATACTCCTGGTTTGTGTTGGGTAAAGGGACTGTATCTGTTGGTGATATGTGGGTACAAGTCTTGCATTTCTTGCTGTTACAGGGGGATGTGCCTGTCTGTGATGGTGATGTGAGGACACTTCTGACAAGGAGATTCCTTAAGTTGGGGGGGCTGTCTGTAGGAGCACAGTGGCAGTTCTGGGAACATTGCTTTCAGTCTGTGGTCTTTGTGGAATATGGGCTGAAGATCAGCACCAATTTGGCTTATAACAGCAAGAAATGCAAAACTTGTACCCACATATCACCCACAGATACAGTCCCTATATTCAACACAAATCAGGAGGATAAAAATCATTAACTTTTTTTCATGGACATCCTCCAATGTGGTTTACATGATACAATGTACCACAATATTATTTTGCATTGCATTATGTCTAATAAAATGTTTTTCTATGTGTGTTGTGTCTACTTTACTATTTACTTAAGATTGTTAATGGTCAGGTCTAACATTGGCCCGATATTAAGAATTTCGGGCTTAATATCAGCCAGCTGACAATACAAAGTTGGCATTAACCTCTTATTAAATGATGGGCCCCCACCACTCTGAGAATACAAGCCCCCAGCTCCCTAGTTTTACCTTGGCTGGCAATTAAAAATAGAACATACGCATTTTTTGCCAGTCAAGGTAAATATAGGCAGCTGAGGGAGGCAGCTCACAGATTGAAAAATACTGCAAAGTCCTTACGCATTTTTTTCTTTCTTTCTTTATTTTACAGATTATAACAGCGGGTTGATTGCCATACACTAATATGCATGGCAACCAAGTACAGACGTCATCCAGATTGTGGAAATGCAGTCTGATTGCAACAGCCAATCACAGACGCCTCACAGAGCATGAGCGTATCTGTTAGCGGTCAGTGCAGTGAATATGCATAAAGATTAATGGGTGGCCCCCGAAGCAGCAGCGGGAGACTGGAAAGCTTGATCTACCTATGCGATTATCTACTGTATCTATCTCTATCTCATCTAATTAGCTAGCTATAAATACAATATACTGCATGCTACAGATATGTATAAATCTGTGGCATAATAATAATATTTATATAGCACTGTTAAAGGGAACCAACCACCTCAGATGACGTGTATAAGCTGTTAATACATGTCCCTGGACCCTACCTACACCATTGCAGCTATCTTTTTGCTAAGAATATTGATAACAGCAAACCGAAATAAACAGTTTATAAACTTACATGGCTTTAGTACATGAGGGCGTCTCCCTTGGGCTCCAGTACGAGAGGGCTGTGTCTCCAGCAGCCTGAGTGGCTTTCCTCCCCCTCCCTCTCTGTTTGCAGGACGTCACTGAAGGACGTGATATTATCTTATTGTGGGCGGGCACGCAAGCCAGCTCCCGTCCGTGCCCGCCCACAGAAAGATAATATCACGTCCTTCAGTGACGTCCTGCAAACAGAGAGGGAGGGGAGGAAAGCCACTCAGGCTGCTGGAGACACAGCCCTCTCGTACTGGAGCCCAAGGGAGACGCCCTCATGTACTAAAGCCATGTAAGTTTATAAACTGTTTATTTCGGTTTGCTGTTATCAATATTCTTAGCAAAAAGATAGCTGCAATGGTGTAGGTAGGGTCCAGGGACATGTATTAACAGCTTATACACGTCATCTGAGGTGGTTGGTTCCCTTTAATTATGGATGAGCAAACTATTTGGTATCATGACCGGGGTTGCTAGAGTAAAGGTAGGCAATAATTAATTCTATAATTATACTTACCGGGTAAGTGCTTTATCTTCCTGGTGTGACGCGTCGCTGCGTTACTTCCGGGCCGCCCCTTGTGTTCTTGGCATATGTGAATGGCTATTGGAGCCTGTCATGTGACCATTCACCACGGAAGCCCGGAAGTTACACAGCACCGCGGCACAGCTGAAAATGAGTATAATGAGTATAATTAGTAGGGAATTAACCAATCACTAAAAACAACATCCAGTATGCCCATCTTTACTAATAACTCTGCAGCACTTTACATAGATTTGCAACACTGTCCCTATTGGTGTATGCAATCTAAACATCCTATTAGTATGTCTTTTGAGTGTAGGGTGTAACCAGAGTGCCCAGAGGAAACCCACACAAACACAGGGAGAACATACAAACTCCTTGCAAGATGTTGTCCTTGGTGGGAATTGAACCCAGGACCCCACCACAGCAAGGCTGAAGTGCAAACCACTGAGCCAACATGCCACCCAAGATGTTATATTGCGTTTGTTTTCTTAACCTGACAGATAAACACGTTAGTCCACGTTTGCATTTGCGTTTCAAAAACGCATACTTGCAAACACATGCCTATTTTGGCAGGCATAAGGGTACCGTCACATGTCACGATATCGCAAACGATATCGCAGAAACGACCTGTTTTTTGAGGCGTGGCTACGATGTCCAAACGACGTCGTAGCGTGTGACTCCTACATACGACGATGATAATGCGTCGTATCGCTCATCGCAGATTTCTGAACATGTTCAGGAATTTGACTATTTCAGACCGTACGATCTGCTGCATCGTGCAATGTGACACCTGTGTAACGACCTTACTGACGATTTCACCTATTCCTACAATGGCTGCTCTTGATCGCAGAGTACTGCCAACGATCACTGGCGTGTTTCCAAATTGAAGATCGTAAACGACATCTTTGCTTGTGACACCGCACAAGTGATATCGCAGAACTGTTCATGCGATCTCTATCACGTGACTTTTCAGATGATATCGTTTGCGATATCGTGACGTGTGACGGTACCCTTAGAAATATGCATTTGATGAATGGAGGGCTATGGAAGTGTTAATGTGTCCGCTACATTGCGTTTGTGCTGTTGTCAAACAGATCCGTTAAATGGACAGCACTAATGCAATGTGAACCTAGCCTTACATAGTTGCATAGCTTGAAAAAAGACCTATGTCTATCGAGTTCAATCTTTCTTCATCATTCAACCTTCCTCCATCAATAGCTAAAAGTGATATTACAGCTACATGTTTCCTTGAGTTCACAACTAAATGCACATGGTTATGTTATCGTTGCATAGTAACTACTTACTGTATATATCTGCATCATGAAATGGCAATTCATCAAATAAATAACATTATTTGATTATTATTGAACATTCAAAGGATTTTATACGTATAAGTGTGTCATAAATCATCAAAAAACCCTTACCTTGATTTCAGCGAATTGTAGACTATTCTTTGGGAATAATTTGATAAATTCATTGATCCATTGCAGGCTTCTTTCTCTGTCGCTCTCTCTGTCTTTTCTCAGATAATACACTAATTTAATAGCCTCGGCTTTTTGCACAACATCATCTGAATTTAGGGTCACTCCACCCAGATATGTTCCCAGGAATATTTTATCTTGAAACATGGGGTAACGTATAGGCATCGTCTCTATCAGACTCACGTTACCTTGTACTGCAGAGAGGAGCGGATTAGCTGTCATACATGTTTTTACCTCGGTCTCTGCACAAAGGTGATGAAATGTGAGCGTCTCGTTAGTTGCAGGATCCATCACTGTGAAGTTCTTCACCATCTCATCCAGCTTCATAAGCTCCTCAAAGGTCTTAACATTTATGACATTATCAGATGTACTTACAGCTATGAACGAAACAAACAAACCTTCTGTATACAGTCGCTGCGGAGAAAACTGCCCGGAGTCATTGGTGGGAAAATGTGTCCTTACAAATTGTCTCTCACTTTTAGCCGGGCCACCGATTGGCGTGAACTGTTCTTCTATGTCATTTGCTTCTCTCTGGGGTAAAAAGTAAAATCCAGCTCCCAAACCAGCAGATACCGCAAAAGGAATTAGTAGGAACCACCAGGGGTACCTTCCCACCAGCTTACCAAGCCCACTGAAGGCACGAGAGAGCGGTTTCTGTATACAGTCTGTGTGACACCGGGCCATCATCAATCCTCTAATAGCTATAAAGAATGAAGAACTAATATGTTTCTACTGTTAATCCTCACTATATAGCAAACCTCAACGATGTCAGCGGTAGCACATAATTGGATGACAAATTCTTTCTATTGCCTGTAATGAAGTTCCAAGGAAGACGGAAGTTTTCACGTATCTGGTTTACACGGTAACTAATACACGACCTTTGCTCGAGGAGATGTGTTCTTCACACTGACAGCTAAAACTCCAGTTGTTATTATCAATACAAATTTATCAGGAGAGACTCATCTAGGCCATCTGCCAAATAAAATGCTTGACGTGATGAGGACAATAAAATAGCGGCTGTTTATAGAGCTCTACGTGTAGCATCTAAAATCTTTTCAGCTAGACACAAAAAAAGACCCATTACCAAACCATGAGTGATTAATAAGAAATTACGAACCCCTTAAAATTTGGATAACTTTTCATTTTATCATGGTAACATTTTTTTTCTCTTCATGAAGTTGTACAAGGGCTTTCTTTTTTTTGTGAGCCAAGCTGTATTTTTAATGGTGGCATTTAGTGTACAAGAAAATGTGTTAATAAGTTTTTATTATTTGATTTAAGGGGTATGCGAAAAAACCCCAACAATTATGTCTTTGTTCCTAATTTCTCTTCTGTTTATTGTGTATTAAAAATGGCGTGCTAACAATATTTCACAGGTTGGTGTAAATACAAATATCGTACAAATATGGCAAGTATAGTTATTTTTTTTGTTGTGGGAAAATAAAAACATGGCTTATATCTATTTATATAATTGCGGAGTGGCTCATCCACTTCCATCTGGTTTTCTGCCTATGACACTTCTCGCTGCGCCATATTTGTACACCCAAGATATGGGTGTAGAATATGAATCCTAACGCCGCCCGCTGCACACAGTTACCGCACACCACTAGCACTCCCCCTGCCTGCTCCCAGCAGTCTGCTCGGTCTCCGTTGCCCCCCTCACACGTCCCCCCACACCTAAGGCCTCCGACTCATCTCTCTGTTTCTCCCTACAGGGCCTTTGATGATGTCACAGTCACGTGACTAATCACATGACTGTGACATCACTGCAGGTCTGTGACGGTCCCACACTGCACTCAGAGCAGCACAGGGTAAGGGGGGAACAGAGAGCCAGAGAGGAGGGACACTAAAGGGACAGACAGCCACACAGGGGAGAGAGAGACAGCCACAGAAAGGAGTGACTGCCACAGAAGGGAGTGACTGCCACAGAGGGGACAGACTGCCCCATAGGGAGAAGTACAGCCACAAAAAGGAGAACTGCCACACAGGGAAGAGAGAGACAGCCACAGAAGGGAGACACTGCCACAGAGGAGAGACAGCCACACAGGGAAGAGACAGCCATAGAGAGGAGAGACAGCCACAGAGAGGAGAAACAGCCACAGATGGGGCAGACTGCCAGAGAGGGAGAAAAGACTGCTACAGAAGGAAGAGACAGCCATAGAGGGGACACAGACTGCCACAGAGGCGAGACAGACTGCCACACAGGGGAGAGACAGCCACAGAGGGGAGAGATTGCCACAGAGGGGAGAGATTGCCACAGAGGGAAGACAGACTGCTACAGAGGGGAGACAGACTGCCACAGAGTGGAGACAGACTGCTATACCAGGGGAGAGAACAGCCACGCAGAGAGCGACAGCCAGAGAGGGAGGACAGACTGCCACAGAAGGGGAGAGACTGCCACAGAGAGGGACAGACAGCCACACAGAGGACAGATAGTCACACAGTGGAGAGACAGACACACAGGGGTGAGACAGCCACAGAGGGGAAAGACTGCCACAAAGGGAACAAACTGCCACAGAAAGGAGAGACTACCACAGAAGGGAAAGATTACCACAGAGGGGAGACAGACTGCCACAGAGGGGACAGCCAAACAGGGGAGAGACAGCCACACAGGGAGAGACAGCCACAAAGGGAGGACAGATTGCCACAGAAGGGAGATACTGAAACAAAGAGGACAGGCAGTCACAGAGGGGAGAGAGGCAGTCAAAGAGGGGACAGAGCCACAGAAATGAGAGAATGCCACAGAAGGGACAGACAGCCATAGAGCAGAGAGACAGTCACAGAGGGGAGAGAGGCACCCACAGAAGAGACAGACTGCACCAGAGGGGAGATAAAGCCACAGAGAAGAGAGACTGCTATAGAGGGGAGAGACTGCCACAGAGGAGGACAGACTGCCACAGAATGAAAGACAGCCATAGAAAGGAGAGACTGCCACAGAGGGAACAGACAGCCACACAGGGGGAGACAGCCACAGAGGGGTCAGACAGCTAAAGAGAGGAGAGACTGCCACAGAAGGGAGAGATTGCCACAGAAGGGACACATGGCCACAGAGGGGAAGAGACAGACACAGAAGGGAGAGACTGCCACAGAGGGGACACATAGCCACAGAGGGGAAGAGACAGACACAGAGGGGAGATAACCACAGTAGGGAGATACAGCCACAGAGAGGACAGACTGCTACAAAGGGGATAGACTGCCACAGAGGTGACAGACTGTCACAGAAGGGACACAAAGCCACAGAGGGGAGAGACAGCCATAGAAGTTAGAGACAGCAACAGAGGAGACACTGCCACAGAGGGGAGAGAGACAGTTACACAGGGGAGAGAGACAGTCACAGAGGGGAGAGAGACTTCCACAGAGGGGAGAGAGACAGCCACAGAGGGGAGATGCAACCACAGAGAGGAAAGACTGCTTCAGAGGGGATAGACTGCCACAAAGGTGACAGACACCCATAGAAGGGACACACATCCACAGAGGGAAGAGACAGCCACAAAGGAGAAACTGCCACAGAGGGGAGAGAGACATTTACACAGGGGAGAGAGACAGTCACAGAGGGGAGAGAGACAGCCATATAAGGGACAGACATCCACAGAGGGGAGACAGACTGCCAAAGAGGGGAGACAGACACAGAGTGGACAGACAGCCAGACAGTGAGGGAGAGTGAGCTCCACAGGGGAGAGACAACCACAGAGACAAGAGACTGCCACAGAGAGGAGATACTGCCACAGAAGGGAGAGACTGCTACATCGGGGACATACAGCCACAGAGGGGAAGAGACAGGTGCAGAGGGGAGATACAGCCACAGAGAGAACAGACTGCCACAGAGGGGATAGACTGCCACAGAGGGGACACACTGCCACAGAGGGGACAGACTACGACAGAAGGGATACACAGCCACAGAGGGGAGAGATGGCCACAGAAGGGAGACAGACTACAACAGAGGGGAGAGACTGCCACAGAAGGGAGAGACACCCTCAGAGACAGCCACAGAAGGGAGACAGACAGCCACAGAGGGGAGACAGTAACAGAGGGGAGAGAGAAAGCCACAGAGGTGAGAGACAGCCACAGAAGGGAGAGACAGCCACAGAGGGGTGACAGACTGCCACAGAGGGGAGAGAGACTGCCACAGAGGGGAGACAAAAGGCCACAGAGGGGAGAGACAGCACACAGGGAAGAGACAGCGAGGAGACTCCTCCCCCCACCCCCCGATGCAAAAGCATTGGGCCCACATCTAAAATCAAATATGAGTTTAAGCATGGATTCGGGCACTGCTCTGGCCCAGGCACTTGAATTCCAAAGAAAAGATATAATCTATCTTTTCATTAATGGTGGTTTATTGCAGGATATGTTAAATGCAACTACATGGCAGGTATATCCATGATAGGCGTTAGATACGGCTACGCATTTCAGGTGCATCATGATTAAGGGTGCCTGCGTGCATCTGAAACGCATAGCTGTGTCTAATGCTTATTATGGATAATCCTGGTATGTAGTTGCATTTAATGTGTCCTGCAATAAACCACCATTAATGAGAAGCTAGAATATCTGTTATGAAATATAGCCAAACACTTTATTACAGTTTTCAAACCCTAGCCAGGTGGAGGCTTTTTTTTTGTATGTTTTGCTTTTTCAAGGAGAGTAGATGTAGGGGAAAATGGTGAAGGAAGCAAAACTGCCATTTTGTATGCCATAAGCAATGCCTTCTTCTTCTTCTTAGAATTATATGTCCTATTATTGCGGCTGTGCACTATATTAATTTTGTTCTAGTTATTGAAATTTTGTCTTACAAAAGAATGAGATATAACAGGTTACAGATATTAATCATCTAATAATTACCATAGTGGGGGATGTGTCTTATAGTCCGGATGTTCCTGGCTTGCTGCTGGAAGATCAAGCAGTAGTGAAGAAGGGTCACAGAAATGTTACCGATAAGCAAACGTTGCCAATCATAGCTCTACTATGTCATGATGTTCCTTGAAGCCTAGTTAGAGCTACAGGCATAAAACCAATGGTTTTCTGCATGCAGAAAACGCGCAGAAAATGCAGCAAAAACGTCCTGTGGGCACTCACCCTAAAAGTCAAAACCAACCCTTTATCGAACCTAGGATTTATACCAGATCAGAACTTCAATTTGCAGACATGGTGTATCAGGGTGACTGCCCCTCATCAGTGCAAAGTATGAGATCTCATCTGACCGCATGGGAGGCTAAGTGAGGTTTAAGGGGAAAGCATTTCTCCTTGTGGAGAGTGACACACCAACCGGCATACCAGTAGCGAGGAGACTTGAAGGCTTCTCTGGGAATTATGCAAATTGTCTCTTGAATATTTCCCAGAGGAGCATACTACTGGTATGCCGGATTAGTGTGTCACTCTTCACAAGGAGAAAAGCTTTCCCCTTAGGGCCCCGTCACACCACTGCGATGTCGGATGCGATGCCGCTGGTGCGCGCTTGCTTCTGACATCGCAGCATAGCTGTCACATGGCAAGATGTTGCCAGTGACGGCACTGCGATGTTGGCGACGCGATCGCTCGCTGGGCTGGGATCAACCCAGCTGGGCTGGGATCAATCTGCTGCAATGCAGCGAATAGGCGGGATCGGCCGTGACATCGCTATTGCGGTGTCACACCAGACGATCCTGCCGGTTGTTGAAGTTGAAGTTGACAGGTTTTCCTGCATACAGGAAAACCTGTCAACTCTGACTTGAACAACTATCATTGCTGAATCGTGCGTTTACACGCTACGACGCAACAATGATGTCGTTTCAACATCGTTCCTGGCGTCACTTTTGAACAACGTCGGAAACGATGTTGAAAGGTGCGACGGGACCTTTAGATCTCACTTTGCCCCTCATACAATCAGATCAGATCTCACACAGTAAAAATGTAAGCTCTCCAGATGTGAAAATGAATGATTGTTTAAAAAAAGGTAAGCAACTATATGTAACAAATCCTTCTGAAAACATACAAATACTGGATATACCAAGTAAAATGAAAAATACACTAATATTTGAGGAAGCATGTCTAAAGGTAATGAAATAACAGACAATGGTGAAAACAAATTACATATTGCCCAGTAGTTTGTTTTTAATCCAACAAGGAAATTATATCATTAAATGAAACATTTGCAAATTGGTAAACAAAGCAATCATAAAGTTGGGCTCATCCCTACTTGACATTTCTAGAGTAAGTCATATAAAGCTATATCTCTGTCTCTCAGCACTTTGGAATGTTTATTATGACATCCAACTCTTTTTCTAAGGAAACCCATTATAAATATAAGGATGGGCTGATGGTACAAAATGAGGGAATCCCATTAGATTCCTATCACTCACTCAATATCACAGGCATGTAAGTATTGAGGGCATTGGGGTTATTTTGCTGTTCAAGCCTCCTATACACAGGCTTTACCATAATATCAATATTTGTATGTTGGGATTGGATAATTTTGTTTTGGAGATTAGTAGCAAAGGCATTATTTACTCAAAAATTATGTGATCTATTGTTTTTATTGTTTTAAAATTTTAATAGCATGTTGCATAACATTTTGAATGTCATGTTTTTTTTAACAAATACATTTTCTTATGGTGTCAATTTTTTATGCTTTCTAAATTTAAATTAATCACTTATTGATCACCAATATGACTTAAAATTGACCACAGGTGTAAGTGAATAGCATCACCTGATGGGTGAAAATGCAACAGCTCTCATGTGTACACTATAGCTGACACCCTGCGGAATCAGTCACAGACCATGGTCGTTTAAAGGGAACCAACCACCTCAGATGACGTGTATAAGCTGTTAATACATGTCCCTGGACCCTACCTACACCATTGCAGCTATCTTTTTGCTAAGAATATTGATAACAGCAAACCGAAATAAACAGTTTATAAACTTACATGGCTTTAGTACATGAGGGCGTCTCCCTTGGGCTCCAGTACGAGAGGGCTGTGTCTCCAGCAGCTTGAGTGGCTTTCCTCCCCCTCCCTCTCTGTTTGCAGGACGTCACTGAAGGACGTGATATTATCTTATTGTGGGCGGGCACGGACGGGAGCTGGCTTGCGTGCCCGCCCACAGAAAGATAATATCACGTCCTTCAGTGACGTCCTGCAAACAGAGAGGGAGGGGGAGGAAAGCCACTCAAGCTGCTGGAGACACAGCCCTCTCGTACTGGAGCCCAAGGGAGACGCCCTCATGTACTAAAGCCATGTAAGTTTATAAACTGTTTATTTCGGTTTGCTGTTATCAATATTCTTAGCAAAAAGATAGCTGCAATGGTGTAGGTAGGGTCCAGGGACATGTATTAACAGCTTATACACGTCATCTGAGGTGGTTGGTTCCCTTTAAGCCTCTTGATGCTGCTGTCAATAGTGAATACAGCATCTTCAGTGTTTCCCAAACTCCATTCCTCACGGCTCCCAACAGGTCATGTTTTCAGGATTTCCGTAGTATTGCACAGGTGATGCCTTGATAATGATTTAATTACCTGTCCAATCCGAAGGAAATCATGAAAACATGTCCTGTTTGGGGTCATGAGGATTGGAGTTTGGGGAACACTGATCTAGGGGTTTAACAGAGTGTTGTGGTTTCTTCTTTAACCCTATCGGCATCCTGAGATCATGATTGTTCTGCGCTGATGGTTGCCATACCAATTCATGGCCAAATGATGGCCTTAGAGTCTGCCAGCTATCATTATCAGTTCCAAAGATTTGGGTGGTAAAAATGACACTTTTCCTTCCTGTTGTGCCACTTTGCATTAATTCTGTCATGTCTTAATTTGGAGATTAAATCTGGTGACCTCTTGCTCTGGGGTCAGTTCTTCTGTCTGCTGAGCTATGGTCCTTTTCTTCCCAGTCATAATGCTGATGGTTACTGTTACCTTTGTTCTTCCTTTCTGATCTTTATCATCTTATGGTGGAAGCACCCCTTCCTTCACTGGACCATCACTGGGTAATGCCTCTCCTTATCCTTGCATTTTGTCAGCATTGAACCCGATATAATATCTTATTGATATTACTTGATCTCTGATTCTTTGCCTCTCTGCCTTGTACTGCTGATATACTTGTTTTCCGACTTAAACAGATATTCTCGTGTCCTGAATTTCTACGAGGACAATTTGTTAGTCCTATTGCATGATCCTGCTGAATGCAGCAGACATTCCTTTTATACCTTGCGAACAATTGGTTAACATCACTCTACAGCTTGGTGGAGATTCCATCTCACTGCACAATATTTATTAGGCTGGGAACACACTGTCCGAGTGACATGTGAGTTACTCGCACAAGTCTTGGGTCATTCACCTGGGATTGCCTTCCCCTCTCTGGACGGGAGCAGTGGAGCTACATAGATAAACATACCACTGGCAATATCCCGTCCAAAGAGTCAGGGGTCATGCTGGGTGAATGATCAGAGACTCCTGCAAGTAACTCGCATGTCACTCGGACAGTGTGTTTCCAGCCTTAGAGTGGTACTCTTCATGATTTTAATTGTGCCCGTGAGAATTGATTGGAACCTTCTGTTTTTTTGTTACGCCTGCTAATATACGTATATATCCTATATAATGTCATGGGATTTTGTATATGAGGAGAACTTTGTATAGGGTTTGGTTTCTCTTTGGTGGTGTACTGACATTCCCCTATTTTACTTGTTATTATTGTGTATATGTATTCTTCAATAAAATTTAGTTATACTTTGTTAGATTTTGGCTCATACTGCAGTTTCTTTTTAGGATGAATTTGTATGGAGAGCCTTACTGTTGGATTTATCATTGGGGATATTTGAAGAAGTTTTTGATTTTTTTAATCACTTTATATTCTGTTTTGTTCTGTTTGTACAAAATAACAGCAATTCTAGAACTGTTTTCTCATAGCAGTATAATAAGAATATTAGACATTTGTTAGAAATCACAGCAAGCAAATTAACACACAAGATTGATTTATCTTTTTTTATTTTATTTACATACGGCTGGCAAAACTTTGTAGGGAATATATTAAATCAAGTTACATCAAGTTCTTTAGTTCCACGTACAGTAGCATCTATCAGGTGAATAGCCATGATAATCCCTGCAATATTTTCTTCACGTTCTTGTCAATCTTGATAGTAGACAATAATAGGAAGTGAACTCCTAAGCTCCCAGTAATGACAGATGAAAGCATTTATTTTTATCTACTGTATATTAGACACTAATGATTTGCTCCTAATTTTTATATGAAGTTGATATCTTTCTTGCAAGTAGATTGGTGGGAATCTGGGTCCTGAGACCCACGCTAATAGTTAAAAAATGCCCTTAGGCTAGGGTCAAACTTGGAGTGTGACCCATGCCTGATGCCTCCGCTAACTTTCCCCCGCAGCGCATAATGTTAACGCTATGAGCTGCCTGCAAACGCTTCCCCATAGAAACCCGCTGTTTACCAGCAGACAGCGTTTCCTGTGCACTCAACTAAAGCGCACGTCCTGTGTGGCCACTGCTAAGGTAAACAGTGGGTTTCTATGGGGCAGCGCTCGCAGGCAGCCAAGTGTGACCCTAACCTTAGAGGTACTGGGCTCAGGAGAAATGAATGTACAGTACCTGCTTCAATGTACATGCCGCAACCTGCAGCAGGAATGCAGGGCCTCAGAAATCAGAGCTTAATGCTGTCATGGTGCTAACGACGGCTCTGGCAAACAACAGGTTGGGAGGCAAATGTAAAAGCGGATTTGGTAGTAGGGTAAGGTAATTAGGTGGATCACAGGGGCTGATTTCCTAGTCCAGCTATGTGCAGTGGCTAGGTTTCCTGGTCTGGTTACACCTCCAACTTGTTTCTGCTAGTTGCAGACACTCAGACCATGTAGCATGGAGTAGCAGAAGAGGTGATTGCAGTCCCATAAGAAACATAGACACTATAGGTTTCATGAACGATTATGAACTTTTACTCCATATAAAGTGCAGAGTTGACAGTGTACACTTGGTTAACTCTCCCTCTTCTTACTCTGAAAGTATCTTAGCAGCAGGGATCCATAACTGGCTTTGCTTTGGTTGATTTTCAGGTTTTCTGGGTTTTGCTATGTTCAGGTCTACATTGATCAGGGAAGCACACTGTAGCATAGATTCTGCCTTTCCAAAGAAGTTTTGCTAGATAAAGTGCAGCCTTTCTACTCTTTACAACATGTAAACACTAGAGGGCAGGAGCAACCTGGCGAAGACCCACCGACTCCAGTGTTTATACACCTGTCCTAAAAACGCAGAGCTCACATTGTCACTATTGCGTGTCCACATCTGAGTCTGCAGCAGCATGTACTCACCACTCCTCACTGCTGGAATATTCCCAACTTTAGATTACCTTCCTTTGGCTTTATAAGGAAATGGTAGTTTTGAGAAAGGCCAGCAGAGGGCAGTCTGAGTTTAGAAATGCTACAACTCTCAGAGCTAAGGTGTAGGAGTTACAATACACAACATTATAGTACAACACATGGTAGATCAGGGAACATTTTAGTATTGCTTACTCTGGGTCCCTATATATAGCCACTACGCTAGGAGTTGTGCATTCCTGTCACATGAGTTGTACACCTCTCAGCAATTTTCAGCAATCGGTGGGTGTATCAAGGACCCAGACCCAGACCCAACCAGTCTACTTGCAATGAGAGAAAACAACATAAAAAAAAATAGAAAACATTTAGTTATTTTTTAACTTTATATCTATGTGAACAAAATTGGAAAGTCTATATAAAGAACGAGAAACCTTAGCAAAAAACTTAAGCCTTAAAAATGTTGAGATGATAAAAGACGGACATTCACCTAAAGTATGGTACAAATACACATTAGTAAGTGAAAGTTCTTTTACCCAATTACAAACTTTCAAGGCAAGGACAATTTAAATTGTAAAAAATATTTTAGTAACATACCTTTTTACAGTGGGAACTAGTATAATCTATTATATAATTGCCGTAGCGACTTCCGTCGGAGCGGCGCTGCTTCCGGTGGCTTGGTTAGCGAGTCCGAGCTGCTTCTCCTGGACTCTCCCCGTGGCCGCGTAGCGGCCAAGGCGACTCACGAAGCAATGCCCGCAAAGCGGGCATTGCGAGTCGTTGCAGCCTAGCGAAGCAATGCCCGCGAAGCGGGCATTGCGAGTCGCTACACCGCTAACCAAGCCACCGAAGCCGTAGTGTACACCGCTATAGTATACTACAGTCCCATGCCCATAAGCGCCATGGGACTGTAGTATACCATCGCGCTGTACACTACAGACCCCTGCCGCTCTAAGCCACTACGCGCTGTACACTACACTAACCAAGCCACACAACCCCAAGCCCCTACCCCCTGCCGCCCTAACCCCTAAGCCACTACCCCGACGCCGAAGCCCCTACCCCCTGCCGCACTACCCCGCCGCACCCACTACCCTCTGCCGCAAGCCACTACCCCCTGCCGCCCTAACCCCTAAGCCACTACCCCGCCGCCGAAGCCCCTACCCCCTGCCGCACTACCCCGCCGCACCCACTACCCTCTGCCGCAAGCCACTACCCCCTGCCGCCCTAACCCCTAAGCCACTACCCCGCCGCCGAAGCCCCTACCCCCTGCCGCACTACCCCGCCGCACCCACTACCCCCTGCCGCCCTAACCCCTAAGCCACTAACCCCTAAGCCACTACCCCGCCGCCGAAGCCCCTACCCCCTGCCGCCGTAACCCACTAGCCCGCATCCGCACCTAAACCCCTGCCGCCGCAAGCCCCTAACCCCTAAGCCGCACCTAATCCCCTACCCCTACCCCCTAAACCGCACCTAAACCCCTGCCGCCCTAAACCCCTATCCCCTAAGCCGCACCTAACCCCCTACTCCTTGCCGCCGTAAGCCACTACCCCGCATCCGCAAATAAACCCCTGCCGCCGCAAGCCCCTAACCCCTAAGCTGCACATAATCCCCTACCCCTACCCCCTAAGCCGCACCTAAACCCCTGCCGCCCTAAGCCCCTACCCCCTAAGCCCCTACCCTCTAAGCCTCGCCGCTTTCCCTAACACCTAAGGCCCTACACCCGAAGCCCCCGCCGTCCCCTAACCTAACGTCCCCGTCGATCACTTACATGCCTTCAAGTCATCTGATCGTCCGTCCGGCCAGGCGTCCTCTTCCTCCGGTCCCGGGGGTCTTCTCTCTTCTTTCCGCCATCTCCGCCTCTTCGTCCGTCCCCGGGGATCTTCTGTCTTCTTTCCGCGAACTTCCAGCTCCGACGTCCTCTTCAACTAACATTAAGATACAATGGACGATCAATCCGCCATTGTATCTCAATGAAATGTGAAGGGCTCTTCTGATTGGTCGCTGACCTCAGCCAATCAGAAGAGCCCGTCATTCAGTTCTCATTCAGGTCCGTCTTTTTTCCCATTGACATACATTAGCGGTGTGTCGGCGATTTTATGGCCGGCCACCTGGTTCTATTTGTCGGCCCTAAAATCGCGCACACACCGCTAATGCATGTCTATGGGCAAGTCAGCTCGAATTCTGATTGGTCGGCGTTCAATCCGAAATCGGGCTGACTGCCCATAGAGATGCATTAGCGGTGTCTCCGCGATTTTAGGGCCGACAAATAGAACCAGGTGGTCGGCCATAAAATCGCCGACACACCGCTAATGCATGTCTATGGGCAAGTCAGCTCGAATTCTGATTGGTCGGCGTTCAATCCGAAATCGGCCTGACTGCCCATAGAGATGCATTAGCGGTGTGTCCGCGATTTTAGGGCCGACAAATAGAACCAGGTGGTCGGCCATAAAATCGCCGACACACCGCTAATGCATTTCAATGGGAAAAAAGAAAGGCGGACCTCAATGAGAACTGCGTCTCAGCCTAAATAATAAATTAAATAATAAAAAAAATAATTAAAAAATAATTAAAAAATAATAAAAAAAAATAATTAAAAATAATAAAAAATTCAATAAAAATAATAATAAAAAAATAAAATATATGCTAATAAGATCAGCCCTTTGCGGACCTGAATGAGAACTGCGTCTCAGCCTAAATAATAAATTAAATAATAAAAAAAAGAATTAAAAAAGAATTAAAAAATAATAAAAAAAAATATTTAAAAATAATAAAAAATTCAATAAAAATAATAATAAAAAAATAAAATATATGCTAATAAGATCAGCCCTTTGCGGACCTGAATGAGAACTGCGTCTCAGCCTAAATAATAAATTAAATAATAAAAAAAATAATTAAAAAAGAATTAAAAAATAATAAAAAAAATTAATTAAAAATAATAAAAAATTCAATAAAAATAATAATAAAAAAATAAAATATATGCTAATAAGATCAGCCCTTTGCGGACCTGAATGAGAACTGCGTCTCAGCCTAAATAATAAATTAAATAATAAAAAAAATAATTAAAAAAAAATTAAAAAAATAATAAAAAAAATAATTAAAAATAATAAAAAATTCAATAAAAATAATAATAAAAAAATAAAATATATGCTAATAAGATCAGCCCTTTGCGGACCTGAATGAGAACTGCGTCTCAGCCTAAATAATAAATTAAATAATAAAAAAAAGAATTAAAAAAAATTAAAAAATAATAAAAAAAATTAATTAAAAATAATAAAAAATTCAATAAAAATAATAATAAAAAAATAAAATATATGCTAATAAGATCAGCCCTTTGCGGACCTGAATGAGAACTGCGTCTCAGCCTAAATAATAAATTAAATAATAAAAAAAAATCATTAAAAAAGAATTAAAAAATAATAAAAAAAAATAATTAAAAATAATAAAAAATTCAATAAAAATAATAATAAAAAAATAAAATATATGCTAATAAGATCAGCCCTTTGCGGACCTGAATGAGAACTGCGTCTCAGCCTAAATAATAAATTAAATAATAAAAAAAATAATTAAAAAAGAATTAAAAAATAATAAAAAAATCAATTAAAAATAATAAAAAATTCAATAAAAATAATAATAACAAAATAAAATATATGCTAATAAGATCAGCCCTTTGCGGACCTGAATGAGAACTGCCTCTCAGCCTAAATAATAAATTAAATAATAAAAAAATAATTAAAAAAAAATTAAAAAATAATAAAAAAATAAATAAAACATAATTAAAAAATAAATAAATAATAAATAATAATTAAAAAAAAATGCTAATAATAATATTACTGCTAATAATAATGCTATTAATGCTAATAATTATGTTATTAATGCTATTATTAATGCTAATAATGCTATTATTAATTCTATTAATGCTAATAATAATGCTATTAATGCTATTAATAATGTTATTAATGCTATTATTAATGCTAATAATCCTATTATTAATGCTATTTATGCTAATAATAATTATATTAATGCTATTAATAATGTTATTAATGCTATTAATAATGCTAATAATGCTATTATTAATGCTATTAATGCTAATAATAATGCTATTAATGCTATTAATAATGTTATTTATGCTAATAATAATGCTATTAATGCTAATAATAATGCTATTAATGCTATTAATAATGTTATTAATGCTATTATTAATGCTAATAATGCTATTATTAATTCTATTAATGCTAATAATAATGCTATTAATGCTATTAATAATGTTATTAATGCTATTATTAATGCTAATAATCCTATTATTAATGCTATTTATGCTAATAATAATGCTATTTATGCTATTAATAATGTTATTAATGCTATTAATAATGCTAATAATGCTATTATTAATGCTATTAATGCTAATAATACTGCTATTAATGCTATTAATAATGCTAATAATGCTATTATTAATGCTATTAATGCTAATAATAATCCTATTAATGCTATTAATAATGCTATTCATGCTATTAATAATACTATTAATGCTATTAATGCTAATAATAATGCTATTAATGCTATTAATAATGTTATTAATGCTATTAGTTATGCTAATAATGCTATTATTAATTCTATTAATTTTAATAATAATGCTATTAATGCTATTAATAATGTTATTAATGCTATTATTAATGCTAATAATGCTATTTATGCTAATCATAATGCTATTAATGCTATTAATAATGCTATTAATGCTCTTATTTATGCTATTAATGCTATTAATGCTAATATTTATCCTATTAATGGTATTATTAATGCTATTAATGCTAATAATAATGCTATTAATGCTAATAATAATGCTATTAATGCTATTAATAATGTTATTAATGCTATTATTAATGCTAATAATGCTATTATTAATCCTATTAATGCTAATAATAATGCTATTAATGCTATTAATAATGCTATTAATGCTATTAATAATGTTATTAATGCTATTATTAATACTAATAATGCTATTATTAATGCTATTAATGCTAATAATAATGCTATTAATGCTATTAATAATGCTATTAATGCTATTAATGCTAATATTTATCCTATTAATGCTATTAATGCTAATAATAATTCTATTAATGCTAATAATAATGCTATTAATGCTATTAATGCTATTAATTATGCTATTAATGCTATTAATGCTAATAATAATGCTATTAATTCTATTAATAATGCTATTAATGCTATTAATACTGTTATTAATGCTATTATTAATGCTAATAATGTTATTATTAATGCTATTAATGCTAATAATAATGCTATTAATGCTATTAATAATGTTATTAATGCTATTATTAATGCTAATAATGTTATTATTAATGCTATTAATGCTAATAATAATGCTATCAATGCTATTAATAATGTTATTAATGCTATTATTAATGCTAATAATGCTATTAATAATGCTATTAATGCTAATAATAATGCTATTAATGCTATTAATACTGTTATTAATGCTCATAATACTGCTAATAATGCTATTAATACTGCTATTACTGCTAATAATAATGCTATGGCTTATATTATTGCTATTGATGATGCGATTATTATTTAAAAATCTTTAAAAAAACAATAAACATATTTTAGATACCCGATGCATTTGCATCAGGCTAACAGCTATAACTACTATAATCAAATTAATGCACGTTCTAGAATCCCGATGCATTTGCATCGGGCTCACAGCTAGTATTAATATAACAGCAGAGCTATTTTGTTCTGAGAATTTCTTGAAATAAATGTGAAAAGATGCCCTGCAGTAACATTTATTCACTTAAATATAAACAAATAAAACTTGAATAAGGCCCCTTTCACATAGGCGTTTTTGCCCGGATCTGGCGGATCCGGACAAAAAAACGCTCCTGCTGCAAGTGCCACCTAATGACCGCACTTGTGGCACACTTGCGGCAAGCCCCATGCATTGTCTATGGGGCTTGTGGTAAGGTGAGGCAGGTGCGGCAAGTGCGGTTGCGGCAGTTTGCGGCCGCGAAAAAAAACGCTGCTGACCGCAACTGCCGCATCTGCCGCAACCGCACCTGCATCACCTAATCGCAAGCCCCATAGACAATGCATGGGGCTTGCCGCAAGTGTGGCCGTTAGGCGGCAGATGTAGTAAGTCTGCCGCATCTGCCACATTTTGGCAAAAACGCCAGTGTAAAAGCAGCCTTAATCATTCAGAAAATAATATAGTGATTGTGTACTATCATAATACCAATAAGATAATCTTCTGCCTATTTGTTTTTTTTACCAGAAATAGAGAATCAAAATGGAGGAGACAGAAGATCACATAGCAGTTGTTGGCATAGGATGCAATTTCCCTGGAGGTGAGTGTTATAAATTAGGCTTCAAAATTTAAAGAGAGAGCGAGCAAGAGAGAGTGGTTGAGAGGGAGGGAGTAAAAGAGGGAGACAGAGAGGAAGACAGAGAGAGGGAGAGAGATGAAATGTATTTTGCATTGGGAAGTGCTGCATTTTGGTGGGAAAATCTGCAGTAATTCACATGCTGCAAATTTTCCCGCAGCATTTCCGCCCTGGAAAAAATGCACTGTTGGCAGAGATTTTCTGAATTCCCATACACTTTGCTTACCCTCCACTGTGCTGTGTATATGCACCAAATATGCGACAAAATCTGCACTAACCTAGCACTATCAGCTCATGGCCTTAGTGGATTTCATATACAAAATTAACCAGTTGTTTACAAGCCTACATTACTTCTAGCCCTAAAACTCATGGCAAGTAGTTGTTGAGCCCTCTTTGCTACAAGACATGATCTCCAGTATTTCTGGAGTCAAATTTACCTAGTTAGGAGGAGAAGGCTGCAGAGGTGGTGCATGCGCAGACTGAGATTTTGGCTCTTCAAGATCTCAATCTGCACATACACCACCTATGTAGCCATTTTCCTGAAGTATATCACATCCACCGCTGGGAGATCAATAGTGCCCACATCGCACCACTGCGATACCTCCTCATCCAAACCCAGGGCCCTCAGCATCACCCCACTTGTGCCAACATGACACCTGACACCCACTCCTCTCAGCCTAGGGCCTGCAGCATCACCCCATTGGTGCTGCCTAACACCTACAACTTCATAGCCCAGGGCCCGCAGCATCATCCCACTGGCGATGCCGCAGACCTCCTTCACGACCCTGCTTCCTGTGACCCTGCTCCACCACCACTCTGCCCTTGGTAAGCTACATTCAGACTATAGGACGGATTACAAGGTGCACCCCCATTTTAACATTAAAAATTATTTTTTCCTATTTTCCTCCTCTATATTTGGGGGGTGTCTTATACTCCGGTGCATCTTATAGTTCAAAGAATATGGTATATATAAACATTAACTACAGTAAATAAGAAAAAAATGCGGCACTCACCGAGCAGGGCTTATTTCTTTTTTATTTCAGAGTCCTCTGTACATAGATTCTCTGCGATGGGGGAGGGAGTGAGGAGACACACAGGTGACGGATTCCGTTTCGGAGCACCTGCCCCTTCTACGGACCTTGTTGTCTCCAGAGACAACAAGGTCCGTAGAAGGGGCAGGTGCTCTGAAACGGAATCCGTCACCTGTGTGTCTCCTCACTCCCTCCCCCATCGCAAAGAATCTATGTACAGAGGACTCTGAAATAAAAAAGAAATAAGCCCTGCTCGGTGAGTGCCGCATTTTTTTCTTATTTACTGCTATTGCTGTCTAATAAGCGTGCACCCGGGCACATGAACCTGCTTTACTCGCACCCTTACATGTGCAAGTAGCACCGGTCCCTGTAACACAGCAGTGCCCAGTATATATCTGCAAAACTTTTTATAAACATTAACTAAACATTCATTCTGCAACTTCATTGGAAAATAATTATTGTGCCTTTTCCTTTTTTCTTCAGTGCATCTCTTGAGAGCTTTTCTGTAATAGTAGACCTGAGGATCTTCTCTGTGAAGAATCCAGCCCCTATCATGTTCATGTCTCATCTACCTTGTGGCATTGTCGTTCCATCTACTTGATACACTGATTAAATCTTCGTCCTTGCTTTTCGCTAACTGTACCAAGGTTATCAGGAAAGTTTTCCAAATGCGATTGTAAAAAATGTAACTTCAAGTTCATCAAACAACCCAATGGCTTGAAATGTTCTCCGTGATAGACTTAAATTTTGGATCTTTGTTGTTATTTAGAAATTTCTTCACAACTTCTTTAAAAGAGTCCCAAGCCCTTTTCTCATCAGATTTCAGATTTCTTTAAATCATGTTTCCAAATAACCGGACCCACATAAATGCCTTCTTCAATGTTGCTTCGGACAGTCCCTGAAACTTGGTGCTCAAGAGTCTCTCCTTCTTTCGGTAGAGGTTTCACAATCTGCCTTAACAGTCCAGGCTGGGTTAAGGAAATCTTCTCACTCACAGCAGCCAATCACAGCTCAGCGTCCTTTAATTTCTAACCAATCTAATTACACCAAAATCATCCTCTGAAGGTCACGCAAGGTGGTCAAAGTATAGTGCAAGAAAAAGCCTAGTGAGTTAGTGTTTGTGATACAACTGTATGTGATAGAATCTTTAGTTATTTTTATGATATGTAGATCAATGATCAAAAGTATTTAAAAATAATATCTTACCATTGCCATTGGTTAACTTTTATAATTTCTCATTCTAAAGAATATAAATATTTTCTAAACATAGTTTAAGAAAACATAAAAAAATGGAAAACAAAGTGAAAAAGCAGACATTAATGTTACTTAAATTTTTTATCTATTTATTTTAGTTTCTTTACTCTTATAGTATTGACTATTGTGTGACAAAATTATTTTTATATTCTTTTTTTATAATATTAAAAATGTTCATTAACCAGGTGAAGGAATTGAAAATTTTTGGAAAGTTATATTTCATGGGAAAAATTGTACAACAGAGATACCGGAAGACCGGTTTGACCTCAAAAAATGGTATGATGCCGAACAAACCAAACCAGGCAAAATGTATACTAGGCGAGCAGCTTTTGTAAATGGGTAAGTTAAACCGGGGGGAACTTATCATTTGTTTTGCACTTGTTTTTGAACCACTTCATATTATTTTTACTTTTCTGATACATTTTTAAAAGTTGTGCACCATCTGAAATGGATTTTGCACAAAGTCTTGTTATTTTTATTATTAACTCTTAAGAAGAGGCACATCCTCTGGATTTTCCATATTTTGCCATATTTAGGTCTTGCATTTTATTAAAAAATCGCAAACTTACTGCAGTACGGGGGTGGAGGATACGTAAAAAGTGGAGTATCACTTTCTAGATAGAATTGTAATATCTTAACATTTACCAAATTTATCAAACATCATGTGACCATGGACAGTGGTGCAACTTGAAGCTCATAGGCCCCGATGCGAGAACTCTAATAAGGCCCCCAATTATTTCAAATCTTTAATAGTAATAGTCTTTTTCACCAAGCCAGAGGGACGTTTGGGACCTCCTAGACTCCAGAGGCCCGGGTGTGATTGCATCTGCTGCACCTGTTGTAGTTACGCCTCTGACCATGGGGAAGGAGATCCAGTCAAAGATCAGGTTTCTCAGATGCTGCTGAGCTCAGCACATTTTTTCAAGACAATGGGGAAAGGATCCCTGTGTCCCTTACAGCTTAATAGATGCTTTCATATGTGCGGTAGTTAATAATTATCTTTAATTGAGACCAGTCTTAAGGCCCCGTTATACACAATGATACCGCTAACGATATCATTGCAACATCACCGGTTTTGTGATGTTGCAGCGACCTCGTAGCGATGCAGCTGCTGATCGTTGATAAATGGTCAGGACCATTTTTTGATCATTGGTCTCCCGCTGGGCCAACAGCATCGGCGTGTGTGATAGCGGGAGACCAAAAGATCAACGACCTCCCAGTGCCGCACAGCACACGCTGGGAGCTGGTAACCAGGGTAAACATGGGTATCGAAGCGCAGTGCTAAGCTTAGTTGCCTGATGTTTACCCTGGTTACCAGCATTCTTGCTGGTTGCTGATCGCTGGTGAATCTGCCTGTGTGACAGCTCACCAGATATCAGATAGCGATGTCCCAGCGATCCCGATCATTGGTGGGATCGCTGGGACATCACAGCATGTAACGGGGCCTTTAGATTTCAAACTCACAATCTTTGCATGGCAGGAAAGAAGATTTATTTTTTGTCTAAACACTTATATGGTATTCTTCTTCATTACAGGCACATTGCACTGGTAGATAGAGATGCATCTCTATATATCAGTACATCTCTATATACCTGTAGCTGAGAAATATTTCCTACAAAATTACAAAAAATAATGAAAATCAATTACAATATTAACACTTTTTAAAAATAAATGTTGCAATCAGTAATAATATAAACATATTTGATATCCCCATAATTGCAAACTAAACAACATCAATATCAAATTCATATATATTTCATCCCTCCAATTATATTCCTTCAAAAACACACTAGATATCCCTCCTTCTCTGCAGGAAAAAAGGAATTAAAAAATGCCTATTTCATATGGTCCAAAACCTATGGGACTGATTCAACAAAGTAATTTGGCCAAAATTCTGGTATAAATTGCTTTGAAAAAAGAAGAGGCCTCTTAATGAATGAATCTGGAGCGTCTGACTCCTACACACCCCCTTGGGGTCAATATTTCTTATTTGCTATGTTTTTCCATATCTGAGTGCCATTGCAACATATCTACTGTAACCTATTCTTTAGTTAGGTGAGTGGTGACAACTAGGGATAGAGACGGAAAGAGATGTAAGGGAATAGGGTCACTGGTGCAGGTAGTAGTGTGAAAAGATGTGAGGTGGATGGTAACTTCTTCTGTGACTGGTTCAGAGAGAGAGGAAATGAGTTAGATGAAGGGCAGGAGGGAAGAGAATGCATGATATTAAGAGATTGGGAGTAGGGATGAGTGAACTTGTGCTTTTTCCCCGGGTTTGTGTCCGGGGCTGCTGTGCACAAGCACGTACATGGTTACTAATCTGCCTAATTATACTTACCAGGTCCTAGTTATCCCGTTCAGCTGTGCCGTGGCGCTGTGTCACTTCCGGGCTTCTGGGATGCATCGTCATGTGACTGGCTCCAATAGCCAATCACATACGCCAAGATGATAAGGGGCGGCAACGAAGTGATGCAGTGATGCATCACACTAGGGAGTGAGAACGGAGACCCGGTAAATATATTAAGAGTATTAACTATTGCATTACTTTACAGCTGCAACCCCGGGCACAAACACGAACTGTTCGCTCATCCCTAATTGGGAGAAAATTTCCTGTTGGACATGGTAAATTTTTTTTTTACATAATTGGCCAGCTGAGCTGGTGGTCGGACCCTGCACTCTTGGACTTTGGAGGGAACGAAAAATGTGAAAGCTTTATTTAGGATTGTTTGATAATGAGGTGATGAGGGTGTTGAAGTAAGCTTGTTTGGAGATGTGAAGGGCAGGGTTGTATGTTTTAAGCATACACTTATAAACATCAAATTTTACTATTCCATATGGAGACAAAAATAAGGGCAATGAGATCATAAGCAAAGGTGATTTCAAAAATACTTCTTTTGATTCCCCATTGTGTGTATCAGTACTTCAAGTGAGATAGTTGAAATAAGTAATTTATCTAAAACTAACCAAATATAAAGCAGTTGAAAAAAACAAAAGCAGAAGCTCTTTGGTATTAAAATAAAGTGCAGAAATCCATAACATAATTATATTTCCCATTTTAGTAACAGTTCTGAAGAAACTTGATTTTTTTTAAGTACCGTACGTAGATATACCGGATCTCATTTATCAAAACTTCCAAACAAAAAAAATGGTATATATGCTTACAGCAATGAACAATAGCACAACTTCTATTTTTGAAACAAAGTTTGTTTGCTTAAAAATTGCCATGTAATAAATATATTATAATACAAATTAATTTACATTTCACATTTAGAGATAATCCCCTAATTTTTTGTCTAAGAGAGGCTCTGGTGCTCAAAGTTTGGCATCTCATCAGGAAATGTATCAAGAAATAATGTATTATGATGGTTTTGTAATGTAATGTAATATTGTACTATATCAAAATATTTTTACATAACAAAACCATAAAGAAGATCTTTATACATCTAAAAAGGCTAAATAGAATTATTAATTTCTTAATTAATTAAGGATTGATGAATTTGACAACAAAGTATTTGGAATGAATAAATCAGAGACTGAGAATATGGACCCGCAACAAAAGTTACTACTTGAGTGCACATACCGAGCTCTGGAAGATGCAGGGTATCCCTCTGAAGCTCTACATGGAAGTAAAACTGGAGTGTTTATAGGTAAGAAAATTGTGATATTAACCTTTCCTCAAATACATTACTAAAAAAGTTAGCATGTTGCACAAAACATGCCGCCATGACTCGATGTAATCTGGGCCATCTTCTGCCTTTTAACAGAACATGCAAGCTGAGTTAATTTCTATTATGGGTTCATTGCTGCTGTTCTGATTACAGTCATTGCTTTATTATCATTAGTGATGTCTTAAAAATTGTACAAGAACTCTATTTTTATATTAACGAGTAGAATATTATTGGATACTATATCCCAATCATATTTATATGGTACCACATCATACATATATGAATAAGAGATGGGTGAACCTACAGATGTTTGGGATCAGTGGATCCGGCAGGACTTTAAAAAAGTCCGGTTCAGGACTGGTCAGGACCCAAACTTGATCTCGAGTCCCATATCAGTCTATGAGTACCTGAACTTTAGTGTTACAAAATGGTCGCAGTAAGGCTAGGGGCTGTAAAAGAAAGTAAACAGACAATTAAAGCAGGAGAATAATACTTATCAAGGATCTGGCCAGAGCGACCGCAATCTCAGCTCTCCTAATAGTTATGCTACTGCGCAGTGGCAATTGGGGTAATAGAAGGGATTAATGACAGCAGAATATTGACAGCTGTCATCAAGGCCTGGATTGGTGATGTTCAGGTCCTATGAGACCCCCACATTACCAATCATGTAAGTAAATAGTTACAAAACACAGACATTGAGAAAAATCCTTTATTTGAAATACAACATACAGACACTCTCTTTTACCCATTTATTAACCCCAAACATACCCAGCTTTGATGGTAAATCCACAGCCCTAGGTCACTCAAAGCTTCCCCAGCTCTGTGATGGTTCAGCGCGAGCACTAATCACACACTGACGTCATTTTAATTCATCTGAGATCACACTTGGGATTTTACTGACTCACTGCTCTCACAGGTAAAATGCTCAAAGCCCTTACAGAGGTTATAGCTCATATTAATGGCTGATATGTCCTCTGGCAGCAGTTTGTTTTAAAAGCACACACTTTACTCCCTCATGTGATTTCCAAATTGAGCTGTGTTAACAGAATTGCAGCCAAGCAGTGAGCTCAGGGTCTTTACCTGAGATGATGAGCCAAGCTGATGAACTCAATTATTGGCTGTTGTGCTGTTGATGTAATGTCGGCGCTGCAGACAACAACAGACACTGGGAGCATCGGTGAAGACTCAGCTTGGATCCCAAGAAGGATGAGTAGACTACAGTTTGTTTTCGAAAACAACTGCAGAATGGGATAGCGGTTTTCAAAGCTAGAAATCTCCTTAAAGCTTTTTATTCCATGGTCGTGGGCATCTTTCTAACCTGGGTGATAAAACTTAATCAAATGATCTCCACATTCCTATGTCAATACAGCATGTGCTTTTTACCTTTTTGTTATGTTCTTTATAAATAGTATTTTCATATGTTCTCATAATTATTAGTCTTCAATGGAATAAGTTAAACAATGATTATGTTATCTTAGTATAATGTACTATTTTATACATTTCCAGGTCTCATGAACAGAGATATCGACACTATCTATAATAATTCTCCAGATAACATTAACCATTTTAATGGCACTGGGACGGCAACGAGCATAGCTGCTAACAGGATATCATACTGCTTTGATCTGACGGGACCATCCCTATCAATTGACACAGCCTGTTCTTCATCTTTAGTTGCTTTACATTATGCATGCCAAGCCATCAGGCAAGGTAAAAAGTGTTAAAAAAAAACATATGTTTGGCATCGCTGCGTTCAGAATCGCCCGAGCCATCATTGTATTAAATCCGTTAATGAGAGCTGTAAACTCCGTAACGGAAAAAATGGTCCAAACGCCAAAATTCCATTTTTTTCGTCGCCGCAACATTGCTATAAAATGCAATAACGGGCGATCAAAACTGAAGATCCCCCCAAAAATGGTATCATTAGAAACGTTAGCTCAAGACGCAAAAAATAAGCCATCACACAGCCCCAGATCCCGAAAAATGAGAATGCTACGGGTCACAGAACATGGCGCAAAAAGTCAGTTTTTGTTTTTTTTCAAACTTCTGAATTTTTTTTCACCACCTAAATACCAGTAAAGGTATACATGTTGGGTGTCTACGAACTCATACCGACCCGAGGCATCACTCTGTAACATCGGTTTTACCATTTAATGAACATGGCGACTAAAATACCCAAAAAACAAATGTGTCATTGCACTTTTTTTGCAATTTCACTGCATTTAGAATTTGTTTGAAATTTCCCTGTACACTATATGGTAAAATAAATTATTGCATATGAAAGTACAACTCGTCCTGCAAAAAACAAGCCATCATATGTCTATATTGACGGAAAAATAAAAACGTTATGGCTCTTGGAAGCAGGGGAGCAAAAAACGAAAATGAAAAACTAAAAATTCCCGGATCATGAAGGGGTTAAAGAGCCAAGGATTCCTGTGTATGGGGAAGATATAAAGATATAAAGTTATATCTAATGTGTATGGGGGCCTTTATTGTACAGACTGGGCTTGGCAATATGTAATCGATAAAGGGGGCATAGTTTTGATTACTGTTGAAACGTCTAGAGTGTAGACTGCTCTGCCGTCTCTGTGAATTGCTCTGCAGTACTTAAATGGAGTTAATTTTGTTTTGTCTATTAAGGGTTAACTTCTGTGGCTCTGCAGTACCACTTGCTGAGTGTATCAGGTGATGTGGTTGACCACTCCCCAAGCCTTTAAGTGGTCCCATAACCTGTCAGCTGCTGTGGCTGTTAGAGTTCATTCTCTGCAAAAATTGTGATCTGTGTTGATGTTGAGTGTGTTCTCCTGATGCCTTATTGCTGTTTAGCTTCGTAGAGCCTGCGATCTTTCTGGGAGTTGCTGTGCTTATCCTGGTCCCTTGGTTGCTGTGCTTATCCAATTCCCTTGGTGGAGGTGAGAGGGTTATATCTTAGGACTGTTCAGGAGCAGGGCAAGGCTGACAGTCCAGACATCCTCACCTTTAGAGGTACTTCTGGGAACAGGCTCAGCTATGGATCACCAGTCTAAGGGTCAGACTAGTTTACTTGATCGCCTTTTGCCCGTCACTTCCATCCTGCTACCTAATCCCTTTGTCCTACCACCAGTGACAGGAACAGTGTGAATCTTCCTAAGACCATCAGGGCTGCTACAGTGAGATAACTCATCTTGGAAGTCATAAAACATCTTTTCTATCCTTAAAATCAGTGTTTTATACAAATAGTGAACAGTATTGCACATATGTGCATTTGTTTATTGTGTTAAAATTATAAATTCATTTTTGTATATTTAAGGTGATTGTGAAATGGCGATATGTGGCGGTGTGAGCTGTGTCATTGAACCTCGCGTCTTTGTTGCTCTTTGCAAAGCAAAAATGCTTTCTGTTGATGGTATTAGTAAACCATTCTCCAAACAAGCTGATGGATACGGAAGAGGAGAAGGGTGCGGCATTGTTCTTTTAAAACCCCTAAAAAAGGTATGAAATATTTGCAATCTTAATACCATCTTACTGTTATGATTAGATGACATATGATTAGAGATGATTAGAGATGTGTAAAAATATTCAAAGTAGGCAGATCTGAAGTCATGTCTAAACCTCTGGTGCAGCCGAAATTCAATTCTGTGGCCAATATCCTTAGCTCTGCTCCTCCTCACTGCCTCTGTCACTTCCTACGACTTATAACATCATGACATTGTATGAGACCTAGTCACTAGGTAAGATATGGGTACTTTAATTTCTTTGCTTATCTAATTATTATTTACTTTTTTTTCAATAATTCTTTTGCTCATGGCTCAAATTTCAGAGACATCATACTTTTCTCCAAAGTGACCAATACTTTGGTAGAAAAATATATTGCAATCTGAGAGTTCTCAGTGGTTGATACTTTTAATGGCTAACTGAAAAGATGGTAAGCATAGCAAGCTTTCGGGACACTGAGTTCCCTTCTTCAGGTTGGTAATGACAAAAATTCCAGCAACAACAGGAACATTTCCCTGCAACCAGAACAGGTGCAAAACCTGTCCATCTATAATGACAACAGACAAGATAAGGATTCCTGGGACAGATCAGGACTACAAGATCCCAGGTAACTTCAGCTGCACCACAAGCAATGTGGTGTATTTAATTATATGTACCAAATGCCAAACAGGCAGCATATACATAGGGGAGACCGGATTAGAATTCAGAACAAGAATGAATTCTCATCGCCACTCAATAAAAGAAAAGCGTATGGACTACCTGTAGCGAACCATTTTTGCAGCTCTGAGCACAACACTGAATCAGATATGAGGCTGCTTATTTTAAAGAGTAACTTCAAATCTCAGAGAGAGAAGAATTTGGGAATACAAATTGATAACAACCTTTGACACATTCAAAACATTTCACATGTATTATATGGGATTTTATGTAAAATGAATGGACATTTGGGGAAAGCAGATTCATGCATTTTTATATAAAATGAAAGTGCATTTGAAGACAGCTTGATACACACTAAAATATAGGACTATGAACTCTTGACACTTTTGTGAACTGTCTCACTTAGAACTCTGCTCTCCACAACTTAAGTAAGTATTTTCAGGTCTCCATGGGTTACTAACCATCTACCTAATACAATTGGTTCTGCTTATCTTAGAAATCTGGTTTCTCTGTCCCTGCTCCCCACCCCTCCGTAACCCCACTCTGCTTTGCGTCACCTGTCATATACACCAGAGCATATAACACTGTTTTTCTTTTTTTTTTTCTTTCTATTGCTTGTGTATAAATGTGTGTCTTCAGAATTTGTGTCATTACCAGCCTGAAGAAGGGAACTCAGTGTCCCGAAAGCTTGCTATGTTTACTATCTTTTCAGTTAGCCATTAAAAGGTATCAACCACTGAGGACTTTCAGATTGCAATATATTTTTGTATCTACTGGCTAACATGGTACAAATATTCAATACTTTGTGAAATGTTTGCTTTTTCCTTTAAACTTTTAGGTGCCTGCTTGTAACCTACTTTCCACTTTAATTTTTTTCTATGGGCATTCTGTTTAATATTTTTTAACATTTCTTTCAGGCTAAAGAAGAATACTGCAAAATCTGGGGACTTATAACTGCAAGTGCAGTAAACCAAGATGGACACTCTGTATCACCAATCACACGACCATCCCAAAAGCAACAAGAACGTTTATTGCAGCATATCTATAGTAAGACAGATCCATGTTCTGTACATATGTTGAAGCTCATGGTACTGGGACCCAACTGGTGACCCAACAGAAGCTACCAGCATAGGAAATATCATTGCAAAAAAACACTGTAATGGAAAGAAGCCCCTAAAGATTGGATCAGTGAAAGGGAATATTGGTCACACCGAATCTGCTGCTGGGGCTGCTGGGTTGATTAAAGTTCTTCTCATGATGCATCATGAAATTATTCCTCCATCTTTACATTATTCTAAAGAAAATGGTATCAAAATCATAGAGGAATCCAATCTGGAAATTCCAACCAGTCCTGAAAAATGGAAACGAGGACATCAAATTTGGAAGAACGGCAGGAATAAATTGTTTTGGGTTTGGAGGAACTAATGCTCATGTTGTTGTGAAACAAGATAATCAGGAATACCCTAAGTATCATTCAAAAAGATCAGCTGAATTATTTGTATTATCGGCAGCTTCCAGTAATTCCCTTCAACTCTGTATTGAAGACACAAAACAAGCGTTAAGCAACTGCAACATCATTATCCCTGGAGAACCTGGTCTACACAGCAGCTTGCAGGAGAAGTCATCTAAATTACAAATACAGAACAGCATTTATTGCCTCTTCAGTAACTCATTTACACCAACAGCTACAAACTATGAGCAAACACGCTCCTATTGTTCAATCGAGTCCTCATATAGTGTTTATATTCTGTGGGAATGGAGTCCTTTATAAAGGAATGTGTAAGATGCTGCTTGAACATGAGCCTGTGTTTAGAGCAAAATGTGTAGAAATTGATAGGTTGATTCGCGCTTACACCTCCCTTTCTGTGCTGCAGTTGTTAGAGACTGAATTTGATGACTTCTCAATGCCAGATGTGGCCCAGTTGCTGCTCTTTACAATTCAGGTGTCATTGGTGGCTCTTCTGACACATTGGGGGGTGAAGCCAGATGCGATTGTTGGACACTCAGTTGGAGAAGTTGCAGCAGCTCATTGTTCTGGACTTCTTTCACTTGATGATGCTGTAAAAGTCATTTACAACAGGAGCATGTTGCAATGCAAAGCTACCGGGGGCAGTATGCTGGTAGTGAGCAACCTACCAGTGACCGAAGTATCAAAAATAATCCAGTCATACAAAGACAAAGTATGCATTGCTGCCTATAACAGTCCTACTTCATGCACTTTGTCAGGCGATACTTATTCAATAGAACGCTTCATGGGGAGCTGACCAAGAATTACATTGAAAAGAATATATTTGTCCAAATGCTAAATGTTCCTGCAGCATACCACAGCCCAATGATGGATCCTATATTAAATGAAGTAAAAGAGATGCTACAAGATTTGGAAGAAAACAATATGGAAGTTGATATTATTTCTACAGTGACAGGTAAGCTAGCGTCCAAAGACGATTTCACCACTGGTGATTATTGGGCTAAAAATATTCGTGAACCAGTTGCCTTTCAACAAGCTGTAGAAGCTTCGGCAAGAGATAAAGAAAATCCACTTTTTATTGAAATAGGTCCCCGTAGAGCACTACAAAGGAACACCATTGAAACTTTAGGAGCAAAAACAACAGTATTACCTGCTATACAGCCCCAAAAAGAATATGAAACTGTCTTTTCTACGCTGATGTCACTCTTTCACTCAAGGATACAATCCTGACTGGAGTAATATATTTGATGCATATAAATCTTCACCATCAACAATTCCAAGATATCAATTTGATTTCATCAAGCAAGATATTAGATATGAAAAAATTAGACAAGGGAACCAAACATCCTCAAGTCCCAACCATCCATTGATCCATAGCTTGAGTGAAGATTTCTCTGACTTCCAATGCAAGGTTTCTAAAGATGCTACACCATATGTATATGAACATAAAAATGGAGGATCTGCCCTTATTCCAGGAGCTTTTTATGTAGAACTTGGACTGGCAGCTGCGGCTACCAGCTTTAAACCTAAATTGCCGTTAAGTTCCTTGGAAATCAGTACAACATTTTCCAGCCCTTGTGTTCTCCACCAAGACTCTGTGGACCTAAAAATCAAGCTACACCAAGAAGACGAAGTAACACTTTTTGAAGTTCTAACATCTCATGTTTTTGCACGTGGGCAAATACAAAAAAATAACTGTAAACTAAACAAAGACAAAAAAATCTCAGCTGAACATATCTTCAAGAGATGTACTTTAGTTTTCAAATCAGAAAATGTGTATGAGCAACTCTCCACATTTGGGTTTGAGTACGGGAAGGCTTACAAACAGCTGGGTGATGTTCATTACGGAAAAGATCTTCATGAAGGAATTGCCAAATTAACAGTGAGTGAAGAAGTCAGGGAAACAATGTACGAGTACCACATACATCCAGTCATTTTAGATTGCTTCCTTCAAATGGTAGTTTGTGTGGGAACAGGAACGAAAGACTCAGCTCTCTTCCCTTCATCCATAGGAAGTTTAACAATGCTACAGCCTCTTCAAGAAGAAATGATTATCTACATGAAAATAACAAAAACAACAGAGAAGTACATTGAACTTTGTGGATGTTTTGCAGATATCAATGGCTTCATTTTAGTAGAAATAAAAAGTGCTCAATTGACTTTTATAAAGCAAACTGCAAATAAAGTAGAAAACACTTTTTTCCAAGTACACTGGAAAAAGAGTTCACAATTTAGTCAGGGATCAGAAAATGAGACAAAGCTGTTGGTTTATTCCGACAAACTTGGAATAGGTGAAAAATTATCAAACTACATGGCTAAAGACCTGAACTTCATCCCTTTCAAAAATTGGAATTCAGATATTCAAGTACATAAGCTTCTTAATAGTGAATGTGAAGATGTTGTGTTCATGTGGGGCATCCAAAAATTACCTGAAGATATTCCAAATAATCTTACGCAATATCTAGCGAAATGCTGTGAAGTCTATCAAAGCTGATTCTAACAATGAGAAAAAAGAACTCCAAGCCTTCTATTCGAACAGTCACATTCAGAACTGTTGAAGGTACGGTGGATCGCATTAACCCTGGATTTGCTTTTGTTGGAATGACAAGAGCATGTGTCATTGAAATACCTGATATAACATTTCAGCTGATTGACGTTAGCTCCTCAAGTTCCCAAGATGTTGCGGCATTGGCCCAGGTTCTTCTTCATTATAAACCAGAGGATCATCCAGAGATCTGGATTAAAGAGGGTTCAATTTACACTAGTGAAGTTACTCCCACCATCAGTGAAAGGAGAACACAGGAAATAAAATGTGATAATTTTACCCTCTACACTTCAGAGCCTTATACAATAACCCAAATTACTGCTGAGCAAACTACTTTCAATGTTTCTTTGCTTAAAAGCCAAGATTTAAAGATTCGTGTTGATCAAATTTGCACCCACACAGATGATTATTTTCCTGTTAGCCTTTCAAGCTGGAAATATGGGAATACTCTGTACTGGAATTCTTCAACTGGTGATAAGCATGAACTCATTGCTCTGGATTTTGCCGGTGTTGTGACTGCTGTTGGTAAAGCTGTTGAGAAAATCCACGTTGGTGATAGAGTTGTGGGTGCTATCCGATCACTGCAACCTCTGATGTCATTGTTCCAGAAAATGTTTGTTATTTAGTCAAAAAAGCACCATTGATAAAAAATGCACCTTGTATCTCATTCTTTATCTTGGCCTGGGAAATTCTGCACAATCAACTACCACGTGCAAAGAATAAGCTAAACTTGCTATTATAACATCTGATGTAAAGTCAGTTCTATGCACAATTTTGTCCAAGATGGCAAAACAGTCTGGATGGAAACCTGTGATATCTGATGGAAGTAGCATGGTTGATAAGCAGTGCACTTCAATGGTTATTCTAACAATATCCAGAGCTATCACCATAGAAATGCTTAATTCATTACCACTTCTTAAAGATTTGGTTTTGTTATCTGATCATAAAAATGTTAAAAACGGGCACAGTCTAATCCTAAACAGCAATCAAGTCTTTCACATTCACCTCCTTGATATTTCTGCTCCTTTCCGGAAAGGATATTTACAGCAGAATGCAAAAGAACTGCACAAGTGGCTTTATTCTATATCTCAAGAAACCAACATTATCATTCCAAAAGTTTTGGTTCAACATGAAACTGACTTGGATATGAAAGAAACCAGCTACTTTGTAACTCAATCCTTACCGGTAATTGAGCTGAACAGCGCTATCTCAAAGATACCAATGTCAGCATCTGATCCAATGCTTTTCAAAGATAATGCAGTTTACATTGTCACAGGTGGTCTGACTGGTCTTGGATTCGAAACAGTGAAATTCATTATGAACAATGGTGGTAGCCACATAGCAATTTTATCAAGAAGAAAGCCAACCCCAGAAATGGAACAACAGTTAACTGAGGTTCAGAATCAAAAAGAAGCTGCCAAAATAGTTTCCATACAATGTAACATTTCCTCATACCCTGAAGTAAAAAAAGCTATGGAAGCAATGAAATCAAAATTTCCAAATATCCCAGTAAAAGGTGTTTTCCATAGCGCTGTTGTTCTTCAGGATGGAATTCTGCAGAACCTAAACTTGCTCAACTTTGAAAAAGTTCTCAGCCCAAAAGTAGATGGGGCAGTGAATCTTCACCTTGCCACATTAAACATGAAGCTTGACTATTTTGTGTGTTTTTCATCTGTTGCTTCATTTATTGGAAATCCAGGACAAGCAAATTATGCAGCTGCCAACTCATTTCTAGACATGTTCTGCCTGTACAGAAGGAATAAGGGTCTTTGTGGACAATCGATCTGTTGGGGTGGACTCAACCTTGGAGTTCTACTCAATCAGCACCAAATTCATAAACTCTTAGAAGCAAAAGGAATACTTCTTCTAAATGCTGTGAAATTCATGAGTATCTGAAGAAATGTCTTCAAATAAACAATTCAATTCAAGCAATTGTCAAATTTAACTTCAAAACCATGTATGAAAGCATGTTGTCACATATTCCAGCACTGAAGCAGCGGTTGATTAATTTGGTAACGGAAGAGATGAAGAGTTGGAAGCAAACAGCTAAAGTAAAACAACCTGCTGATGGTAAAAGAGAAACCAGTAATGACTACATCTTATCAGTAGTTACTGAGCTCACAGGAGTCAGCTCAAGTGAACTCAGTGGCAGTACTCCTCTCAGTTCTCTCGGGATTGACTCAATGTCGGCTATGACTTTACAAAGTCGTATCTTTAAAGAGAAGAATGTAAACATACCTCTGGTGAAACTACTGGATCCCAGCACAACAGTCTCCACTTTGGTGTCGCTGGTTAAAGAATCCAGTTGTGATGAAAAAGAGCAAAGTAGTGAAATAATTGAGGAAACTTATATGTGACATGGAAACAAGTTTTCTTTAGGTGGGTGGGGGAAAAATAGGAATTTGTGCAGCTCACCTATTGCTACCGATGGATACTCAGGCTTTGGTGAATAGCTGGTATCCACTTGATTGGTAAAACAAGAAAGGAAAACCCCTGTGCCACAATCCTCCATAAAATCCAATATTCGTTATTTGTGCTTCATGTTAAATATTAAACCACATCAAGGACTCCAGAGGGGACCCGCCTGATGTGTTTCGGGAATACTTTCCTTAACTGGTGAACTTAGTCAGTAAGACTTGACGTAAGCCTATGACTAAGGAAAGTATTGCCAAAACCCATCAGGCAGGTCACTGATGTCTTTTAATATGTAAGATGAAGCACAAATAACAAATATTGAATTTATGGAGGACTGTGGTGAGGGATTTTCCTTTTTTCCTTTATGAAAACAAGTTAGCAACAACTAAACTAATTGAAGTACATTGCTTTTCAGCATTGTGTTCACTTTTATTAATGAATAGTAATACATTGTGTTTTTATGGCAACTTTATGTTCTGATAATTTTGTCAAAATCTCTGTATATTTTATATATTACTATGTAATCCTTTAAACATGTTAAAAATGTAAATCTGTATTTATAGCCTCTAAATTTAAAAAGCAAACTCCTTAATTATTCCGAGCCAGAGCTAAAGCTGGGGGCACATTGTGTTCATAGTAAAGCTACTAAGATACCGCGGCTGTCACTTCTGTAGAAGGAGCGCACACAATATACGAGAGCAGGTAGTTAAGGTTGTAAATTGATCAATTCTTATTTTTCAATTTTAAACCTGTAGGCACTGATTTTTTTAATCAATTAATAAACCTTTGTAATGTTTTGTTCAACTGTATGTAGCTGTGTCTAAATGTGTATAAAACAGGTTCCATTTTCCATCTGTGGCACGTGTATGTATAAGTCCATATCAAAAGAATTACATGTCTAATAAATATATAGCAATATTTTTTTTCCTATTTACATGAGTATTTTAATATACTTTAAAATGTATAAGCAGCATGGACACATATAATGAAGCTTAAATAGGAATAGTCTTGTACTGTAATAATACATATTTGAAATAAACTACACGTAATGTATTTATAATCTGCTTAATAAAGCTATTTACTCACTTTACTTGAGATGTCACAGTCTCATTGTGTGATGACATTAATTCGCAATAGATTTACCATTTGTTATTTATAGTACTCAATAAAAAAAGTCTTTAATATCAGTATGAAAATAAATTACTTCTATTTGGGCTACAACCTTAATTACAAAAAAGTTTGGATGCTATGAAAAAATGTAAAGAAAAGTAGAATGTAATGAGGGGTGGGGAACATTCTTCTGCCAAAGGCCATTTGGAAATTTCTAATGTTCTTCGGGGGCCGCACAGAATTATCAACTCGAAAATTGCCCAGCTATATTTGATTAAACAATCAACTCCCCCCTACTGTGGTGTCCTGGGGCTGCTTGTCTTTAGCGTTAGGTGATATTGATCATTTTGCTTTGCAAATGCTTTTCCAGGTTTGCTAGAGCCATAGACATCACAGGAGAGGTTGGAGGCACATACGTCATCGGGGAGGCTGCGGTTACTGAGGAGCTGTATTTAAACAGCAGGCAGTCAGCAAAATGCGTCTGCCAGCCCGAATACTGTGGTCCCCTGGAATAACCCCAGGCTCTGCAGAAAAAGTCATCAAGGGTTCATGGACCTGAGGTTCCCCACCCCTGTCTTATAGACATTCACAGAAGAGCAAAGAACACAGATCAGAAGTTAAATATAAAATATTTCTCCATTTCATTTGAAAAAATTAAACTCATTTAGAAATGGATGATGTCTCACAAAAGTTGGGACCGGGTTAATAAACGGATGCGAAAGTAAATGCTATCATTGAAAGACAGCTTCAGGGTCAATTGTCAACTAAGGGTGCTTTCACATCTGCGTTTTTCGTAATTCGCGGCAGATGCGGTGAAAAAACCGCATCTGCCGCGTTTGCCGCATAACGGTTCCACTTGCGGCACGGTTGCGGTTTTTTCCATAGGAAGTATAGGGGGACTTGCGGCAGATGCGGCAAGTGCGGTATTGCACTTGCGGCAGGTGCGGCAGCGAAAAAAACCGCAGTAAGCCGCGGTTTTTTTTCTCTGCCGCACCTGCCGCAAGTGCAATACCGCACTTGCCGCATCTGCCGCAAGTCCCCCTATACTTCCTATGGAAAAAACCGCAACCGTGCCGCAAGTGGAACCGTTATGCGGCAAACGCGGCAGATGCGGTTTTTTCACCGCATCTGCCGCGAATTACGAAAAACGCTGATGTGAAAGGGCCCTAAGTCACATGACTGTATGAAAAGAACAAAAATGGGCAAAATATATATTAGAATCTGAGAGTCTTCAGTGGTTCATACCTTTTAATGGCTAACTGAAAAGATGGTAAAGAAAAAGCAAAGCAAGCTTTCAAGACGCTATGACGTCTTCATCAGGCTTAATAATGACACAACGTCTGAACACACATATACAGTATATACACATATACAGGGTTGGATAATGCAGTAAATAAACTAAGTGAGGTGAAGCATAACACAGGACCTGGTCAGAGTTGGGATGGGGGAGAGGGCACCTGGGGCAGTAAAGATCACTTCCAGAGATAAGAACCAGCTAGTTTTATGTCATTGATTAGTTGTTTCTTCAAGATTTGGAGATTGCTCAATTAATTTAAAAAGGAATAAATCCATGCAACACATTCATCCCTGCTCTAAGTGTGTCAAAGGTCAACATAAGTTTAGATTCCCAGGCTATCCTGCCTCTCTGCAGTTTGAAATGACCTTTTAAAACCAGTATTTTCATGTCCATTATGGTATGATCAGGGCTACAAAAATGATTGGCCACAAGTAAATCCTTTCTTTTTTCTTTTATTGTGTGGCGATGAGAATTCATTCTTGTTCTAAGTTTCTGCCCTGTCTCTTCTACTATCTACTGGCAAACATGGTGCAAACATTTTTTACCTTATCAAAAATGTGCAGAGATTCACCAATCTGTAAACATCAGTGTCTAAAAAAATTGTCAAAAAATTATGGAAGAAGTTAAGCGCCAAAGAAAATATCAAACAGCCCTAAAAAAGTAACACAAAGTTTATCCACAAGACTGTATAATGCTAATGATATATTTTTAACTACTGCCAAGGTAGCTTTTGAAGTTTGGATCTGGTTGGGTTCGCCAAATGGGCAACGTTCACCGAACATCTGAACCTCATTCAAATCAATGGGTGGCAAACTCAGGGGCCTAGAAATCACCTTCAAAGGGACCCAAAGGCTAGGGTCAGACTTGCATCTGCCCCTAGCCTGCAGGATCCATTAAAAAGTTAGAAATTCTGAGGCAGAGCGCATAGCGTTACCGGCATGTAACGCTAGGTGCCGCCTGTGTTTTGATCTCTATGGCAACCAGAAGCTAAGCGCCGCCGCCAGCTCCACTTACAATCCCCGGATATCACTTTTGCAGAGTGTACAGGAAAACATTGGAGACCGGATGCAGCGCTTAGCTTCTAGTTGCCATAGGGATCAATGCACAGGCGGTGCATAGCATTACATTCTGGTAAAGCTATGCACTCTGCCTCAGAGGATGCTGCTGGCTAGGGGCAGACGCAAGTCTGACAATAGCCAAAAGCTGCCAAATACAGCTCAAACTAACAACCCCTCACCTCCACCCAGGGAAAGGAACAGCAACTCCCAACAGATGATTCTCACAAAGTGGTTTGCTTCAGGAAAGTTCTTGTGACTAGGCACTATGTCCTCACAGCACAAGGTCAGATCAGAGACTAAACTCTATCAACAACACCTGCTGGTGTGAAAGGGAATTATTTAAAGACTAGGGGTGCGCAACATGCGTACCCTGACACACCCACAACAGCTCACCTGAAGACTACAGCAGACCATAGAAAGCAATACTTGCAGCACCCTTTTGACATTAACCTCAAAGGTACCAACAGAAATAAACACATTTAATCACTGCAGAGCAGTTCAAGAAGACTGCAGCACAGGCTAAACATGATAATTGTGATATCTTGGTGGTATTGTGAGACAGTGTGGCGCCCCCCTAGCGGGACGCCACAAGGAGGTACTGCACTGAAAAAGAAAGGTGTAGTATCCCCATAGTCACAGGTAGAGGGGGTGAATTACAGAGTCTGTCCACCGAACCAACCCACAGACACCCTAGCACAGGGGACTGTATTTCAGTAGGTCCCAGGGGGTGGAGCTTAGGAGAGTGGGAGACGTGAGTGTCAGTTTACACACAAGTCAGTCAGACTGTGACAGAAAGAGGAAATGGACAGATGCAGGGGATCCTGCTGTCCTGAGGAGAGGGCACCTTTAAGGAGCGGAGGTGACCCAGACAAGAAGGGGACATTCCAGGTCTGGTTGGAGCCATCTAGAGTGCTCAGGTCACACCGGTATTCTGGAACTGAGGCGGTTTGATTTGGTTTATCCCAAACTGCAGATCAGCGCGGTGTGAGCCCTCATAAGGGAGCCACAACACTCACCAAGGAGCCTAACTACTGTCCCAAAGCTAGGTCCAAGAGCCAAGAGGTAACAAAGACTTAAGGCAACAGACCTGGGGACCAGTAACCAGACTTTAGTGTGGGAGAGCAGAGAGCCATTAAAAACAGTGACCAAGAAGGATAACTGAGAGACACCTCTGACAGACTCTGTGGTTAACCCTGAAACCTGTGGCTATAATCCCTGGTGGGCTGAACTGTACCGTGTACCTTATCCATCTAGTACAAGTAAAGGAACTGTTTGAGTTGATGTGGTGTCCGGCTTCATTTAATCCGTCGCCCAGGAGGCCTCTGCAGCACCATAGAGAGTGGGGACTACAACTCCTCTCATCCACCCTGCCGCGCTGAGGAAAACCTCCACCTGTGGGGAGCTGTACTACCTCTGCTGCACCACACCATCACCTCAGTGCACGGCTGCAGCGCTGGTATCCACATTACCAGGTACCACAGGTGGCGTCACGTATCATTCCCCAATCATCTTCCCCATCAGCCATTGAGTGCCCAGGGCATGGAACCGGGACCCACCAGCCCTGATCCCTACCGAAGCCACCGTCCCGGTATCCGAGTAACCCCTTCCCTTCCGTCCTGGCTTAATTTTGGGATGACAAACTGGTTCCCTGCCCGGTAAACCCATGTACTGTGTGCCTTAAATCAGATTTTTTGACTGAACTTTATTTTACTACATAGGCCCAAAATGGCGGGCCTGGAGATGTGACTGAAATGTGCTGACCCAGGGGCATGCCTCGGTCCCTAATCCAAAGAGGGCCATGCAAGAGGTATCAAACTGTCTCCCTGCCCCCCTTGCCATCAAACAACCAAGGGGGTGGGTTGGGAACCGGACTGCACCAGCTCGAGACTATAAAAAGTAAACAGGGTGTGGCCGGGGGGCAGAAAGAGAGACATTGGCCACTACCAGACTTGCTACCCGAACACGGCCCGGATACCATGGCAACCACAAGACTGAGAGACCTGGTCTGCGAAGTCGAGGAAGACCTGAGGGCAGACACCGGAGCCCCAGGGATGCTGACACTTGAAGATGAGGGTGACTATGCGGCCCTCTGGAGTGCAGCCCTCGATGATTTGCGGTCCCAGGTGATGGAGGTCGTGGAGTGGATGATCCGAAGTTGGAGCGCCAACATGCAGCTGGAGCTGAGTCGGCATGCGAAACAACAACAGGGGCATAAGCTAGACCCAGAATCGGGGGTATCGGTAGAACAAGAGACCGAGCACCCGGTGGCCGGTGAGGACTACACACCTACAGAGCCGGACTCAGTCACCGCTGAGGAGGCAAAACTATTCGAGACCAGCAACCCACTACCCAGACAGGAAAAACCGCGAACCCGATACCAACGCTGACGCGGAGCCTGCCGGACCAGAAAATCTGATTCGATTCTCTGAGGAGCCCAACCTGATCATAGAGGGGTTTGAGGAAGAAAGCTCTACCAACCAGGCGAGTTCCGGAGAGGAGGCCCAAGAGGAAGACCGAGTCGGCGGCGCAGAGGCATCCGGGCACCGCGAGTTATGGTGGGCCGATCGCCTGGAGCAACACACATGCCGGGCCAGAACGGAGATGAGGCGATTTGGAGGCCAATCTCCAGCCTCGACCCCACACTCCTGGCAACACGTCAGGAGGCCACAGTTCGCCCAGGATGATAAGGCGGGGCAGCAGAGGCGGCGAGAAGCATGGTGGGCTAACAAAATGGAGACCAGCCAGGACCGCGCCCAACCACCATTGCCTGTGGACCAAAGGAAGAACGGGACAATTTCAGCCTTCAACCTGGTTACCAGGTATGGCTTTGCCCGGGAAACAGGCCCCTATGCAGAGGTCTTCGTGGGGAGGAAAGATGTCGAGCCCCACCTCCCGCAAAGCCACCTGGACCGGGATTTGTACCGGGGTGATGTGATCACATATGAATGCTATGCAGGACCCCGAGGCTGGATCCGGATCAGTAAGTGTTGAACAGTTAAGATGATCCTAGTTTTTTGTTAAATGTAAATAGTTAATTGAGTGATTCCCCTGATAAACCCGTAAAAAGACTCATATGGACATGAATGTGAACTTTTGGTGTCAGAGCCTGAATGAACTTAAATCAGAGACTCAACACCCGTCCCCCTTTGGGCCAATGTGGACTAGAATAAATGTGTTGTCTGAAACGTTTGTAGTTCACTGCCTTCCGCAAGGGACGAAAAGGAAAAAAAGTATATTGTTGTTGTTGTGTTATGTTCCTGTTTAGTTATAACCCGATTAAAAATTAAAAATTAAGCTCATACCCGGTCTGGTTGTCCAGGTCACACGGTATTCTGGAGCCGAGGCGGTTTGATTTGGTTTATCCCAAACTGCAAATCAGCGCATTGTGGGACCTCATAAGGGAGCCACGACACTCACCAAGGAGCCTAGCCACTGTCCCAAAACTAGGTCCAAGATGCCAAGAGGTAACAAAGACTTAAGGCAACAGACCTGGGGACCAGTAACCAGACTTTAGCATGGGAGAGGAGAGAGCCATTAAAAACAGAGACCAAGAAGGATAACTGAGAGACACCTCTGATGGACTCTGTGGTGAACCCTGAAACCTATGGCTATAATCCTCGGTGGGCCAGACTGTCCCATGTACTTTATCCATCTAGTAAAAGTAAAGGAACTGTTTGAGCTGATTTGGTGTCCGGCTTAATTTAATCCGTCGCCCCGGAGGCCTCTGCAGCACCACAGAGAGTGGGGACTACAACTCCTCTCATCCACCCGCCGTGCTGAGGAAAAGCTCCGCCTGTGGGGAGCTGTACTACCTCTGCTGCACCACACCATCACCTCAGTGCCCGGCTGCAGCGGTGGTAACCACATTACCAGGCACCACAGGTGGCGTCACGTATCATTCCCCAATCATCTTCCCCCATCAGCCATTGAGTGCCCATGGCATGGAAACCGGAACCAGACCAGCCGTGATCCCCACCAAAGCCACCGTCCCGTATCCGAGTAACCCCTTCCCTGCCGGCCCGATTCAACAGCATGTGTGAAAAGCGGTGATGTCAGGAAGTGCTGCATAGTTCACATTTGCGGGATAGCCCCCTCTGACCCCTCGACTCTGAAGTGCTGTAATATTTGTGATGGCAATACTTGTCACACTCTCACGCATGCCAGCGTGCCTGCTCTCACAGCATATTGGGGATGCTTTCTATTAATGTGACCCTACCATATTGCTGTAAGACCCCGTGTCCACTGTATGTTGTTTGATTCTTCTTCTGAAGCAGATTTTGAAAATCTGCATCATAATCTGCATGTCTATCCTGATTAAGCCAGCATAGTCTAAGGCCACGTGCA
This sequence comes from Allobates femoralis, assembly GCA_033576535.1. Classification (NCBI taxonomy): domain Eukaryota; kingdom Metazoa; phylum Chordata; class Amphibia; order Anura; family Aromobatidae; genus Allobates; species Allobates femoralis. The sequence continues at coordinate 530,439,169 of JARQOC010000005.1, read as the reverse complement.
CACGTTCAGTATTTGATGAGTTTTTTACCTCAGTATTTGTAGCCAAAACCAGCAGTGGGTGATAAATCCAGAAGTGGTGAAGGTATTTCTATTAGACTTTTCCTCTGATTGCTCCACTCCTGGGTTTGTCTACAAATCCTGAGGTAAAAAACTCATCAAATACTCAGTGTGTGCACGTGGCCTGAGAGTTCAGAAGTACTCTACCAACGTGTTTTTTTTCCTTGCAGATTTGGTGGAGATTTTGAGGCAGAAAATAAAAAATCTGAATCACATGTTCAAGGAAAAAAAGCAACATCGGCACAGCACGTCTGACCTGGCATAGATTTTGCTGGCCTCAGGATAGACATACAGATTTTGATGCAGATTCTAAAAATCTGCTTTAAAAAAGCATGAAACTACATGCCATTGGCACGCAGCCGTACAACAGTATGGTGAGGTCACGTTCACAGAAAGAAGCCAGCAAAGTCTATGAGGGTTCAGAAGTCCTGTGCTACTGTGTGTTTTTTCCTTGCAGATTTGGTGCAGATTTTGGGGTAGAAAAAAGAAATCTGGACCACATGTGCAGGGAAAAAAAAGTAACGTGTACACAGCAATTCTGAACTGTCATAGACTTTTCTGGCCTCAGGATAGACATGCAGATTTAACATAGTAAGGCTAGGGTCACAATTGTGTTTTTTTCATGCTTTTTTGGAGACCTGCGTTTTTAAAAACGCATGTAAAAACGCACCCATAGGCCCCCATGCAAAAAACGCGTGCCTTAATAGCAAAAACGCATGCCTTAATAGCAAAAATGCATGTCTAAAGTGCCATGCGTTTTTGGCATGCGTTTTTGCACTTATGTGAGAAGCTGCCTTCAAAAACGCATGCAAAAACACATGGTACATTAGTACTATTTAGTACCATCCAAAAATGCATGCATTTTCCATAGGGGTCCATGTTGAAAAACGCATGCGTTTTTAAATCAGCACCAAAAAATGGTGCATGAACTTTTTTTTGCTGCTGATTCAAAAACACATGGAAAAACGCATGGGTGCCTAAAGGCATTTAAAAAAAAACATGCAGAAATGAAAAAAGCATGCAGAAACGCATGCTTATTTTTAAGGCACCAAAATAAAGCATGCCAAGTGTGACCCTAGCCTAACATAGTTTTTAAGGTTGAAGGAAGACTTTAAGGGTATGTGCCCACAGGAACGTTTTGCTGCATTTGAGATCAGGTTTTGCCTTGGTTTTATGATAATCTATGCTAATCTAAGGGGCCTTTCACATTTGCGGTTTTTTCCTGATTTGGAAGATCAGGAAAAAACCCGATTCTTAAGGCCGCTTTACACACACCAACTTATCTGTCCAACTTCTGACCAACTTAGGCTAGGGTCACACATAAGCCCTTGGTCCGTTTTTGGCTTCATTTTTGGCATTTTTTTTTTCTAAGTCCAAAAACTGATAGAAAAACGGATTGGATGTAATAAACACCCTGTCCGTTTTTTTCTGCACTCAAAAACATTGCTATGTCCGTTTTTGAGCCAAAAACACTGCTAGCAACGTTTTTGGGTCGTTTTTCAAAAAAAAAAAATATATATATTTTTTTTTTAACATGGGCCCTATGGAAAAACTGATCTTTTTTTTGGGGTGCCAAAAAAACAGATCTGTTTTTTTGAGAATTTTGGTCAAAAAATGACTAAGTCCAAAAACGTTCAGGGGTGTAGGAGGCTCAAAAAGCACCCAAAAAAAAACACGGATTGGTCATGGAAATCACTTCCAAAAACGGATTTCTATGTGTGACCCCAGCCTTACTGGTTGCAGTGAAACCATGGACACATTGTACCATTTGTACACACCCACAAAATGGACAATGTGTCCATGATTTCACTGCAACCAGTAAGTAAGTCAGAAGTTGGACAGATAAGTTGGTGTGTGTAAAGTGGTCATTACAGTATTTTGCCCATTCACTTCAATTTTGTCAGGTAGAATCTTGTTGCTTCATGTTTTCTCCTGAAATCATTAGGCCAAGTGCACACGTTGAGTATTTAATGAGTTTTTTACCTCAGGATTTGTAGCCAAACCCAGTAGTGGGTGATAAATACAGAAGTGGTGACGTGTTTCTATTATACTTTTCCTCTGATTGTTCCACTCCTGGTTTTGTCTACAAAACCTGAGGTAAAAAACTCATCAAATACTCAGCGTGTGCACGTGGCCTAAAACACAGCAAAATCTGAGGTGTTTACACTTTCTTCACCAAACAAAAACCAATGTGTTGGGAGCTAATTCTAGAATCATATGTTTTGCTGAACAACATAAATGCAGCGAATCCTCTGGTGTTTACACTGTCTCCAGAGAACAAAAACCAATGTGTGTGAAAGCTTTTCCCTAATAACATAGTTTTGCTGGAAACAAACTCAGGATTAGATTAGCATAGATTTACATAAAACCAAGGCAAAACCTGATCTCAAATGCAGCAAAACCTTCCTGTGGGCACATACCCTAAGGGTACCGTCACACACAGAGATATATTGCTTGCAACTCACTGGTTGCAGTGAAATCATGGATACACTGTTCCATTTTGTGGCTGTGTACAAATGTAATAATGTGTCCATGATTTCACTGCAACCAGTGAGTTGCATGCAATATATCTCTGTGTGTGACGGTACCCTTAGTCCATCTAGTTCAAGCCATAGCCTAACTTGTTTATCCAGAGGAAGACAAAAAAACCTAATGTGGCAAACACTTAGGCCAGCTTCAGACTGCGCTTGAGATCCGATCCGTAGCTGTCTGCTTGAAGCAGACAGCCGCGGACCGGATCAGCACACAGGACTGGGGGCTATTATGCCCTCCGATCCTGTGTGCAGCTGCAGCCGCTGACAGGTCAGGACCACGGCGCCCGCTCAACATTGAGGAAAAAAATTCCATCCTGACTCCACATATGGCAATCAGACTAGTTCAATGAATGAATACCCTATCAAGAAAGGCATCCAGGCCCTTCTTAAATTTTAGTAGTTAATCACTCATTACTGCATCATGTGGCAGAGAGTTCCACAGTCTCATTGCTCTTATGGTGGGTTTACACACACCAATTTCTGTGTTCAATATCTGAACAGATCTCTGGTTGCAGTGAAATCATGGACACATTGCTCCATTTTGTACACAGCCACAAAATGGAGCAATGTGTCCATGATTTCACTGCAACCAGAGATCTATTCAGAAGTTGGTCACAGATTTCTGTGTGTGTAAAGCGGCCCTTAGGCTGCCTTCACACTTGCGTTTGTGTATGCATGCGTATGGCTTGCAGACGCAAACGCAGTGCAAATGCAGCCATATTAATGTGAACGCAGCGGAGAATCTCCGCATGCGTTCACATTAGTATGCACCCCGGCCAGCCAATCAGCTGTCTCGGGGCGGGCGGGAGGAGGAGATCAGCGGCAAAGATCTCCTCCTCCCGGCCACAGCTGATCTCCCGCCGGTGTCAGCGCAGCAGATTTAAAGACACAGCTGATCTGACAGCTGTTTAAATCTCCTGCACCGACACCGAATAGGGTGATATCAGTGCAGGAGATAACAAACAGCTGATCGATGCTTCAAATCTTACGCGCCAACCTCACCTATTCGGTGTCAGCGCGGGAGATTTAAACACCTGTCAGATCAGCTGTGTCTTCAAATCTCCCGCGCTGAGGTTCTGTGCTCTGCGTTCCAAACGCAAATGTGAAGGCATCCTTACAGTAAAGAATCCACGTCTGTGATTATGATTAAATAGTCAAAAGAAAATATTCATCTTACTGTTGAGCAGTGCATCAGAGAGTCCAGGGGCAGTCAGATGCCAGAAGACTTCCAGAGCTGTCAAGCTGGAGCCAGAAGCACAAAGTAGAGTCCAATGGAAAAATTTGTGAAAGAAAGACTGCGCAAATAGGGTCTTATCTCAATAACACACTTTCACTTATGGTGGGTTTACACACACCAATCATTGTATCCAATATCTGAACAGATCTCTGGTTGCAGTGAAATCATGGACACATAGTTCCATTTTGTGGCTGTGTACAACATGGAGCAATCTGTCCATGATTTCACTGCAACCAGAGTTGGTTCAGATATTGGATACAATGATTGGTGTGTGTAAACCCACCATTATAGATGTGGAATTGCTCACCTTTGTCAGTTGTCAAACCCACAACTGGTAGAATAGCGTACAAGCAGCTGCTGCAGGGACCGCATTGATGTTCCCTGAGGAAGGAGCTCTGGAGGAGGCTCCGAAACGCGTTGGAAAATAAAGACTGTAGCTGAACCAGACATTCCTGTGTCTGTGTTTCTTTGGTCTCGGAGCAGCAGCGCGGACACTGAGGCACTTTGTCCAAGAATCTGCAATGGAAAAATTTATCCAATACCAGAGTGTAAAAATAAATCTTTACATTTATTAAGAAAGTCTAAAAATTCATAATAAACAACTCATAAAAACTGTTTTTATGAGTGGCTTATTACGAATTTTTATTTTTACACTCTTCGTGCTGGAGAATTTTCCATTGGACTCCATTGGACTCTACTTTGTGATTATAATTAAACCTGCTTTCCTCCAGGCATAAAGGAAGCCACCTTGTCCCCATCTCAAGCCTAAGAGTAAAAAGATTTTGATGCAGATTCTCAAAATCTGCGTCAAAAAAAGCATCAAACAACGCACCATGGTCACAGGGCCTAAGAGGGTCCAGTTGAGGTGAAAGGGTTCAATGATTCCTCTTGTCCCCTGGCTCCTTCCACAGAGACTTCTTGGGTAGTAGTGGCCAACTACAATCCTCAAGGTCTCAAAACATTGAAAGTTTTCAGGATTTCCTTAGCATTTCATAGGTGCTAATTTCATCACCTGCAGAGGTGATGATTCCAGAACCTTGTGCAATGCTAAGTAAATCCTGAGAACATGCCCTGTTTGCAGCCCTCGAAGACTGCACTTGGCCAGCCCTGCTCTACATGAGTGTGTGTAGTGTCTTACAGTTCCTTACCTCAGACCGTCAGGCCGGAGGCCTACTGCTTGGTCACAAGTTTGCATAGGACTGTATCAAAGAATCTGTTTGCATAAACAGTCCAGCATACAAGGAGTAAAGTATAAAAAACTTTACTGTAATATAAGTCTCAAACACACATATGTGAATATGCATAGTATATATACAGTGAAGGAAATAATTATTTTAATCCCTTGCTGATGTTGTAAGTTTACCCACTGACAAAGACACGAACAGTATATAATTTTAAGGATAGGATTAATTTTTACAGAGACATAGAATATCAAAAAAAAAATCCAGAAAATCACATTGTCTAAATGATATAACATTATTTGCATTTTGAAGAGAGAAATAAGTATTTAATCCCCTACCAATGATTAGGAGTTGTGGCTCCTACAGACCAGTTAAGATGGGTTTACACGTAACTTGTGACGTTGTAGCGACCTTGTAGCGAAGTCGCTACATGTGACATGTACCAATGATTAGCGATCAGCTGTCTGATTGCTGATCGTTGGTATAATGGCCAGGGCCAATTTTCCATCATTGGTTTCCCTCTGGATGGCCAGCATCGGCGTGTGTGACAGCCGGAGAACAATGATCAACGAGCTTCCAGCGCCGCACAGTACACGCTGGGAGCTGGTAACCAGGGTAAACATCGGGTAACTAAGCGCAGCGCTCTGCTTAGTTACCCGATGTTTACCCTGGATACCACCATTCTCGCTGGTCACTGATGGCTGGTGAGTCTGCCTGTTTGACAGCTCACCAGCAATCAGATAACAATGTCCCAGTGACCGCCATCGTTGTTGGGGTCGCTGGGACATCGTTTTGTGTAACCCGGGCTTTAGACGCTCCTAATCAACTTGTTACCAACATTAAGTTGTCTTAAATTGCAGTTTTAAGTGGAAAAACAGAGACAGCACACAAGATTCTGATAAGATTATTATCTTAAGTACTGTCTGTGTTTTTGTAATGCTCCCATGTAATAATAATCAGTAATTGAAGGTTTGAAGTCAGGTGTGGGGGAGGGATTTCGGTGATTTTTTTTTTTTTTTAACAAACTGACCTAGGCATTGTTAGCATACAGTTACGATTAAGATGATGTAACGACCTGACCTGATTTATGATGTATTTGAAGATTTTAATTCAAGAAAATTCCAGACTTTTCTTCTCTGATGGTCAGACACATCCTGTTCAAGTTATGAAAAAAGGGTCTCTGAAACTCACAAAGATTATGCGGAGAATGCAAGAACTGCCAAAATTTAGAAGGAAAAGGGACTTTGATACAGCCTGTATTAGACATAAAGGAGGACTTCATATGCATTCTGTTAAAATTGCAGGTAATGGGACTCCTGGTATGGTAAACCCTATGCCCTAAGTGCAAGATCAGTCAAAAATGAGACTGCAATACACCCTTGAAGACATGTAGAGGAAGTCCTTAGATTTTTTCCCACCATTTTGAGGGAGTGGGACTCCCAGACTGGTAAGGCCTATGCATTAGATGCAAGGGGTGACAAAAATTAGTAGGAGGAACTGCAATACACCCTGAAAGACACATACAGGAGGCCATCAGAAAACATTTTTTCCAATTTTTAAGGAGTAAGACTCTGCCAAAAATTAGAAGGAACTGCAATCCGCCCTGGAAGATACATAGAGGAGGGCCTCAGAAAACACCTTTTTTCTAATTCGAAGGAGTGGGACTCCTAGACTGGTAAGGCCTATGCACTAAGCGCAAGGGCTATCAAAATTTAGAAGGAAGGACTGCAGTACACCCTGGAAAACATTTAGAGGAGGACCTCAGAAAACATTTTTTCCAATTTTGTAAGTGTGGGACTCCTAGAATGGGAAAGCATATACACTAAGTACAAGAGCTGGGAAAAATTAGAAGGAGGTACTGCAATACACCCTGGAAGAAACCTATAGAAGACACAATTTTTTTCCCATTTTGAAGGAGTGGGACTCCTAGCATACTGTCCTCACACATGTTAGCATAGAGCAGGAGTCTCAAACTAAGCTGGGTAGGTGGGCCGCACATAGAAAAAAATTGATATCCGGAGGCCGCATTGCTTATAAGTGACATTTTTAGTAATACCGGCATTTTTTGCTCAATGTAGTAATGTCCAAATCCTGATCTTCTTCTTTTAGGAATGACCCCATCCGGCTCCCCTTCTTGTAGTAATGCCCCCATCCTGCTTCCCTTCTTGTAGTTATGTCCCCATCCTGCTCCCTTTCTTGTGGTAATCGCCCCATACTGATCCCCATCCTATCCTAATGTCTGTTAGGTCCACTTGCACCGCTCCCAGCTCACCTCTCCTGTGTCTGCATACTCGGCTCTTTTAATGATCAGGCATCCGGCGTCCAGGCGTGCTCTGTCTCGGAGCCATTGCCGGGTCCCCTTCCTTCAGCACAGTCATGAATCTACTCAGTGGTGCACTAGGTGCGGCCGTGCTCCTTCCCTGTGAATCTAAGGGTCGGCATGGCTCAACCTGACACTCCCCTTGACCAATAGCTGTCCACCCTCTGATATATCAGACCACCTCCACTGCTGGGAGGTGCCTGATTATTGAGTTAGATAAGCTCTTGCTTTGCTGGCAGTTGGTCAGGTCTCCTTGTGCTCTCCTCCGGGAGAACCATTCCTGCTCTCCTAGTCTTGAACCCTGTTACCTAGAATCCTCCTTAGCTGTACCGTAGTATTAGCTAACTCTACGAGCCACCCCCCTGGAACTAGGAGCTCTGGTATTTAGACGCCTGACAATCCCTGTATAGGGGTTGGTTAAACTAGGACCAGCTCACCCACAGGAAGTTCGGTACCACGGCCCAGTGGGTCCACTCTAGGCTGCATTCCCCGAAAGTGTGACAGAATAATCAGGCCATGGACCCCGCTGGTACCACGTTCTCAACGCAAAAGGAGCTGTTTTGTCTTCAGGAAAATCAGAACCGTATTATGGCTTTCCTTCCGTACATGGATAACCGGTTAGCCTCCCTTCAGACTTCTGACCTAGCATCCGCCACTCAGCTGGCAAGCCTACACAGGAGCTGTCCGCGCAACGAGATGCACAGTCTCGCATGCTGTCTTCTATGTCTTCGGTGGACGATCGTCTGGTCTCCCTGCAGTCTGCAACCACAGCCTCGGCTGAAGTTGCAGCCCATGACCAGCCTCCGGGAGGTGCCCTGAATCCTCCGACTCGCCTGGGAAAACGCCTAGATACAGCGGTGACCCTAAAATGTGCCGTGGCTTCCTCAACCAGTGTCGTCTACCCTTTAAACTGCTGCCAGAGCAGTATCCCACCGATTGGGCCAGGGTGGCCTTTGTGGTGTCCCACCTGGAGGGCAAGGCTCTGGCGTGGGTTAACCCTCTATGGGAGCGTGATGACCCCGTGGTCTCTCACTTGTCGACCTTTCTGGAGACATTCTGTAAGGTCTTTGATGAACCTGGCCTGGTCACATCTAATACAGAATCCCTCTTCAACCTCCGTCAAGGGACCCTCACTGTTGGGCAGTATGCCGTACGCTTCCGCACACTCTCCTCTGAGTTGAGATGAAACAACAAGGCGCTGACTGGGGCTTTCTGGCATGGCCGGTCAGGCAGGATAAAGGACAAACTCTTGGGTTGGGATATCCCAGCGGAGCTGGAGGACATGATCTCGCTAGCCACTTGCATCGATTTGTGTTTCCAGGAGCGCTCCCGTGAATCCGCCAGGGATAGGAGATCCGTCTGGCCGCTTCCCTCTGAATGCAGTTCACCCAGTCCATGGACTGTGATGTCTGCCGCCGCCCCTTAGTCCGAACCTATGCAGGTCTATCGGGTCAGGATGGAGGATCAATGCCAAGAGGAGGGGCTGGCTAACGGCCTATGCCTGTATGGGGGGGACTCATCCCATCAGTGCTGGGATTGTCCTGCAAAAACGGGAAACCTCCTCTGCCTAGGTCAAGTAAGGGAGGCCATGAAGGTGAGAGCGATGCCTTTCAACCCCTCACCCTGCCCTTGCAGGTGAGACGCTTCTCTGAGCTAGCCTACGTGAATTCTGGGGCAGCAGGAAACAAGAGGCGGTGACTCAGCTTGGAATTCCCGTAATACCTCTATTACACCTCGCGTCATTGCATCAGTGGATGGCAGACCACTGCAGGAGGTTGACTCCGAGGTGACAGAAGAAGTGGAGGTGCAGGTCGGGGCTCTACATTGTGAAAGAATTGCCTTCTATGTCTTGCCCGGTCTCTCCATGCCCTGCTCCTCGGGCTTCCCTGGCTCTGGACTCACGAAGCTGCCCTGGACTGGCACTCTGGGGACATGCTGTGGTGGGGCCCTCTCTGCCAAGAGAGATGCCTGCAGTCCGTTCTGCCATCTTGTTCCCCGCAACTGGATTCTGTTCTTCCTATGTTTACCAGTGGCCTATTGGCAGTATGCAGACATCTTCAACAAGACAGAGGCAGAAGTCCTCCTGCCTCATATGCCATTTGATTGCCCTTAGACCATGGTTCCCGGTGCTACACCACCCAGGGGATCTACCCGTTGTCCCCAGCTGAGTCGCAAGCCATGTCTGAGTATATCACGGATAATTTGGCTAGGGGATTCACACGAAAGTCCACGTCTCCTGCTGGCGCCTGGTTTTTCTTTGTGAAGAAGAAGGAGGGTACCCTTCGACCCTGTATAGATTACAGGGGCTAGAATGCAATCACCATTAAGAACAAATACCCACTGCTGCTGATTCCGGAGCTCTTTGACAGGCTTAAAGGGGCTCGCATCTTGACGAAATTGGATCTACGAGGAGCATACAACCTGGTTCGCATACGGTCCGGGGATGAATGGAAGACGGCTTTCAACACCAGTGACGGCCATTACGAGTATTTGGTCATGCTATATGGGTTGTGTAATGCCCCTGCAGTGTTCCAAGAGTTTGTCAGTGACATCTTCAGTGATCTGTTATACACATGTGTGGTGGTATATTTAGATGACATCCTCATCTTCTCCCCAGATTTATCCTCTCATAGACGACACATACAGCAAGTCCTCCTGTGACTGAAGAAGAATCGGTTGTACGCCAAGATGGAGAAATGCGTCTTTGAGCAGACCTCTTTGCCCTTTCTCAGATACATCATCTCTGATTCCAGATTACGGATGGACCCTGAGAAGCTCTCCGCCATTCTGAAGTGGCACCGTCCTGTGGTGACTAAGGCTATCCAGCAGTTCCTTGGCTTTGCAAATTATTACAGGCAATTCATTCCCCATTTCTCTTCCTTGATCAAACCCATCACGGCTCTCATCTGTAAGGGAACAAAGTCCTGCAACTGGACCCGGAAGCCGAAGAAGCCTTCTTCACCTTAAAGCGCTCCTTCTCCAAGGCTCCTACCTTGCACCGACCAGAGGTAAACAAACAGTTCATTGTAGAGGTAGACGTCTCTTCCATAGGAGCAGGGGCTGTTCTCTCCCAGTTCCGTTGGCTCCCTGGCAACACATAGCCATGGATTTCATTACGGATCTTCCCTGCTCCTCCGGCTGTCCGGTCATATGGGTAGTTGTGGATCACTTCTTTAAAATGACCCACTTCGTTCCTTTGCCCGGTCTACCATCCACTCCTGAGTTGGCCAAGATATTCATTGAACACATCTTCCGGCTCCACAGATTTCCTCTCCATATCGTGTCCGATTGGGGAGTCCAGTTCACTTCCCAGTTCTGGAGGGCGCTGTGCAAGCATATGGACATCACATTGGACTTCTCCTCTGCCTATCATCTTCAGTCCAACGGGCAGGTGGAGGGCATTAACCGAGTCCTCATCACCTATCTTCGGCACTACGCCAACACTCATCACGATAACTGGACCAGTCTCCTCCCTTGGGAGGAATTCGCTTACAACAATCACTCTAGTGAGTCGTTAGCTAAATCTCCTTTTGTCATGGTATTTGGGCAACACCCTGATTTGCCTCTTCCGTTCTCCTCAGCGTCCGGCAACCCGGCGGCTAATGCATTGTCCGTGGACTTCTCCTAGGATCTGGATAGAGACCAGAGATGCTCTCACACAAGCCTCCGGCACGATGAAGAGACATGCCGATAAGAGACGTCTGGATTCTCCATCTTTCCTACCGGGCAATAAAGTGTGGCTTTCTTTCAGATATGTCAGGCTCAAGGTGCTATCCTACAAGTTGGGGCGTTATATCGGTCCATTCGAAGTCCTGGGATGCATCAACGACGTTGCCTACAAGCTGGACTGCCTGCCTCACTTCGCATCACTAACTCCTTTCATGTCTCGTTGTTGAAGCCAGTGGTGCTAAATCGCTTTCATCCATCCTCCGGCACTGTGCCACGGCCTCTCAGCCTGAGAATGTCTATGCAGTCAGGGACATCCTTGCCATGAAGAAAAGTAGAGGCAAAACCCTTTTCATCCATGCCACATCCAAAAACCAACACTGCACTTGCAGGACGCAGTCAGTGAGGATTCGTGACGTGGATCATAAGCTTAAGTGTCTTGGCCAATACATGAACCAATACCTCACCTATAAGGTTTTTTGTTTATCATATGAAAAACTTTTCTGCACTTTTTTATCATTTTCGGGGTACAGCTGGGCCCCGTGGGGCGCCGTTCATCTAGTGGTGCAGAAGCATCGTACAGGGCAGCCCATTGGTCAGGTGGCAGAGCCAGTGGGTAGCTTTCAGACACTCTGCATCATTTTGTATCAGTTTGAATGGTGTCCTAAGCAAGCCCATTATGTGCATGGCAGGTCGCCTCCCACACTTTGTTGTAGGTAGAGGTGATTTTTATCATCCTGCACCTGGAGCATGCTTCACACAGTGGGGTCTGACTGCGTCCTGCAAGTGCAGTGTTGGTTTTTGGATGTGGCATGGATGGTAAGTTATTCTGATGCTGCCATTTTGAGTAGTTGTTGCAAAACCCTTTTCCTAATTGATTGGGTTGACTTCGGTTCTCAGGAGAGGACATGGGAGCCACGGGAGAACATTGATGTGCCGCGAATTCTGGCGAGGTTCTTAGAATGCCTTTCAAGGAAGCAGTATGAGGGAGGGGGTACTGTTAGGCACCGCTCCCCAGCTCACCTCTCTTGGGTCTGCATCCTTGGCTCCTTTACCGATCGGGCATCCGGCACCCAGGCGTGCTCTGTCTCGGAGCCATCTCCGGGTCCCCTTTCTTTCTGCTGAACACCGGGCTCACATATCAGCACAGTCATGACTCTAATCAGCGGTGCAGTAGGCGCGGCCGCGCTTCTCCCCTGTGAATCTAAGGGCCTGCACGGCTCAACCTGACACTCATGACTCGCCCAGGGCAGGGTACTCAGGGCTCGGGCTCGGTTTCAGTCTGGGATGTCACGGGTGGCTGCCCAAGGCTGTAGCCCTGGGGGTCAGTGAAAAAGGGGTATTTACAGGGAGTATTTACAAGTTGTCTTTGTCGTGACGCCACCTGCTGAGACTGGTGATGGTCACCAGCGCCGCTACAGTCCTCTGGAGGTCGGTGGGATTGCGGCTGTGGTGGAATAGTCCCCGCAGGCAGGACTGGGACCTCCAGGGCAGAGTGGTGAGGTTGGGCAGGATGCAGCAGAGTTGGGTAGGTTGGGAGAATAGGAAGAGTCTATGGAGGGGCACAGTGAGGGAGTAGAAAGAAGGCAAACACGCAGCAGAGTCTCTTTACTTTTTACTGATGGAATTCAGCCAAATGGTCCCAAGCACTGACGGGTAGCTGGCTGCACAGTGGGCTCCCACAGCGAGTGGGTATAAGGCCTCCTTTCCTTTTGTGTTCCTTGAAGCACAGTCTATTAAATCAGGACTTGCCTCCTCTCTCTTCTCTGATCTGTTTCTCTTCCCTCCTGTGCGGTCTGTGGGACAACCTTCTCTTGGTTTCTTGCAGTGGCCACTGCACCTGGCTCCCTTGCTTGACTCTCTCAGGAGACCGGGTAGCTGTAGCTTCCTCGGTGCCCAGGGGTTTCCTGTGATACTTGTAGTTCTCCACTGGTGCGGATCCCCAATATCCGGCTTCTTTCTCCTTTCTGGAATGAGCTTACAGCTGGAGCTGCCAGTTCCCTGTTGCTGATTCTGTCTCTAGTCTCCTTGCATCCAGTCCCACTTAGGCTGGTGGGACGCTGAGGGGCTCTCCTCGGTCTCTTGCCTGTGCCTGCTCGCGGCACCATCACCAGAACCTTCCTGCAGCTCTTCTAGCATCTGCTACACTCTGACTAACTGCGCCCCCAGCAGCAGTATTTATAGGGGATCCTGCCTAAGTGCAGCAGGTTGAGCTCCCCCTACTGTGACGGGGTGGAAGGTGTTGTTTGTAGTGCTACCTACTGTGGAAACCCAGCTGTGCAGCACAGAGATATGTGGTTACCTGTGTTGGCAGGGCGCCATACTCACCTTGACCAATAGCTGTCCGTCCTCCGGTATATCAGGCCACCTCCACTGCTGGGAGGTGCCTGATTATTGCGTTAGTTAAGCTTCTTCTTTGCTGGGTGTTGGTCAGGTCTCATTGTGCTCTCCTCCGGGAGAACCATTCCTACTCTCCTAGCCTTCTAGCCTTGGGCCCTGCTTACCTAGAATCCTGCTTAGCTGTACCATAGTATAGGCTAACTCTACGAGCCGCCCCCTTGGTACTAGCAGCTGTGGTATTTAGACCCATTGGGCTTGCCCCTGACAATCGCTGTATAGGGGTTGGTTAAACTAGGACCAACTCACCCAGGGGAGTTCGGTACCACGGACCAGTGAGTCCACTCTAGGGCGCCTTCCCTGGAAGCGTGACAATATCACTCATCCTGGTCCCAATATTGTAGTAGTGTCCCCATCCTGGTCCTCATCATGTAGTAATGTCCTCATCCTGGTCCCCATATTGTATTAATGTCTCCCACCCTGATCCCCTTCTTGTAGTAATGTCCCTATCCTGATCCTCCTGTAGTAATGCTCCATCCTGGTCCCCAAATTGTATTAATGTCTCCACCATCCTGCTCCCCTTCGTGTGGTAATCTCCCCATACTGATCCCATCCTATAGTAATATCCCCCATCCTGGTCCCAATATTATAGTAATGTCCCCATCCTGGTCCTCATCATGTAGCAATGTCCCCATTCTGGCCCCCTTGTAGTAATGGCCCATTGTGGTCCCCTTTTCTAGAAATGTCCCCTTTCCCAGCCCTCTTCTTGTAGTAATGTTCCCCATCCTGGTCTCCATATTGTAGTAATATCCCCATCCTGATCCCCATCTAGTAGTAATGCCCCCATCCTGGTCCTCATATTGTAGTAATATCCCCCATACTGATCCCTTTTTGTAGTAATGTCCCCATCCTGATTCCCTTCTTGTAGTAATGTCCCCTATCCTGGTCCTCCTTTGTAGAGATGTCCCCCAACCTGATCCCCTTTTGTAGTAATATCCTTATACTGATCCCCTTTTGTAGTAATGTCCCCATACTGATCCTTTTTTGTAGTAATGTCCCCCATCCTGGTCCTCTTTTGTAGTGATGTCCCCCAACCTGATCCCCTTTGTAGTAATATCCTTATACTGATCCCTTTTTGTAGTAATGTCCCCCTTCCTGGTCCCCTTTTGTAGTAATGTCCCCCATACAGATCCCCTTTTGTAGTAATGTCCCCATACTGATCCCCTTTTGTAGTAATGTCCCCATACTGATCACCTTTTGTAGTAATGTCCCAATACTGATCCCTTTTTTGTAGTAATGTCCCCCATCCTGGACCCCTTTTGCAGTGATGTCCTCCATCCTGATCCCCTTTTGTAATGTCCCCATCCTGGTCCCCTTTTGTAGTGATGTCCCCATACTGATCCCCTTTTGTAATGATGTCCTCCATGCTGGTCTCCGTTTGTAGTGATGTCCATATCTTGGCCCCCATAGTGTAGTAATGTCCCACATGCTTGAACACTTTTGTACTGATGTACCCAACCTGGTCTACCTTCTTTTTACACACTCTCACACACACACACACACGCACACACACACGTGCACATTCTCACACACTCTCACACAAACACTCATTCTCTCCCACAGTCAATCCCACACACTCACTCACATACACAAACACACACACACTCACTCGCTCTGCCACACTCACTCGCAAACACTCACAAACACACACATTCTCTCACACACTCATTCTCACACTCACTCTCGCACACACACTCATTCTCACACACACACACTCACACACATTCACTCACACACACACATTCTCACACACACACTCTCACACATATGTGGCGCCCCTGCGACCAGGGTGGCCACATAGGGAACTGCAGCCAGGTAGGAGGAAAAGACAGTTTGCACAACAAACACCCTCACAGACATCCCACACACCACTAGGAGGCAGCACCCAACCCGGAGCCCGGAACTCTAGGCGGGCAAGGGGTGGTGGGTTTAGAGGACAGTGGGTAGGAAGCATGTAGGTCAGGTGACAGAAGGTAGAAATAGAGGAAGAGGAGGAGGAAGGGGTCAGTAGGCCAGAGTAGGCTGAGCAGTACAGACCAGAAGTAGGCCGGAGTAGGCTGAGCAGCAAAGACCGAGCCGAAAAGACCAGAGTAGGCCAGAGGGTGCCAAGCAGGAAAGACAGAAGCACACGTTCTGGAGGAGTCGGACTGATGGATACGCAGAATCCAAAGAGCCAGTGAAACCATGGAGAGAAAGCTCGTCCATAGCCAGCATTCCGGGAGTGTGAGGAAAGAGATGGACCTGCAGCACTGGGTCCTAGGAATACGGCAGCACTGACCAACTCCCGGCGGAGTAGCCTTCCATATTGAAGCCAGAATCACACGGGTCAGAGGGAGCCTGATAGTGCCTTGCGGGAGAGGACTATTGGTGGCTAGGGAGACTGCAGAGAGTCGGCTCTGACGGGGACCGAAGATCTACCCGGTATCCCCATATTCAAGTCCAAGTTGGAGTTCCTACTGTCGAGCCTACTGGGACGAGGTTACTCGGTACCGGACCGCGTCTGCTATTGGGGAAGTCACAAGTGGTCCTGGTATGGACCGTGTCCCGGGCCCTGGCAAATAAAAGGGTGTATTTACAGGGAAGAATACTCTATCGTGATGCCACCTACTATGTGCGGCCAGTGATGGGGCCGCCGCTGCTGCAGAACCTCCGGGGATGGTGTAATGGCAGCGCAGATGGAATAGTTCCAGTGGGTAGAACTGTATTCCCCGAGGCAGTGATGGTATACTCTATATTGGATATGGATAGTGGAGACGGGGTTAAAGAACACACACTCACGTATTGTAGTAAAAGGAGCAATTCTCCTCCTCTCCTGATGCTGCAGCTTTCTTCCAGCCTGTGTGCAGAGCTGACAGGCTTGTAGCTCTCCAGGTGGGACCTCTCTGCTGCTGGATGTACGGCAAAGTTTGCCATCAATACACAGACTCACAGTTTTGCTGTTTTCCAAAGCTTTACTGCAGATGTTGTTGCAGATTATAGTCCAGGAGTCTGTACTAGGGCTAGGCTCTCCTCCCAACCTGTCCGGGTCTTCAGCTTCCTCGTGCTGCGCTGTGTGTGTGTCCTGGCGGCTGCTTCTAGCTGAGCTGCTGGGACTGTCTCACTCTTTCTCTCTTTCTGCTGCTGGTACCACTTGGCTAGGCAACTTGAGTCCTTTGTGCTGTGCTGACCCCGCCGTGTTGCTTCGCTCTGGTACTGTGGGCGTCTAGAAACCCCACTGCTCCTGGATTCACCGTGCTGTGTGTCAGTCACAGTACCGGATCCGGTGTCCGTTCTGTGCGCTTCTCTGGGGCGAGTAATGGTTGCACTCAAGCTCCCAGGAGTGTCTCTCTGCTCGTAGTTCTCCTTTCCTCAGACCCTCACTAGGCTTGCACTGAGCTAACTCTGCTCTTCACAGTACTGTCCCGTACTGCACTTCTGAGCTACTTCCTCATGAGCTGGAGTATTTAAGAGAGCAGGTGGTGCTCCCCCTCCTGGCCCAGAGGTGCTAGTGTTAGTCAGTGTGTTGTATGGAGGGAACCCATGTGATGTTATTGTGGCACATTAACCCATGGGGTGCCACATTCCCCCTTAGTTAAATACAAGTACTCCGGGACTGTGGAAAAACAAGTAAACAAACAGTTAAACACAATTAATATTTACATAGACTTAAAAGGAAAAAATACAAAAATCACTAAAATTTGAAAAAGAGTCCAAAAAGTTCAAAAAGCAGTCTTTCCGGGGGTCTAGTCTATTGCCTCCGGGCTGATAAGTATATTCACAAGAGTTCTTACCACAACCAGTCCGTGTATATATGGTCCATAAGTAAATAAGAAAAGTTCAAAGTTCATACAGATAGTCTCTGTAGGTACTGGGCTTTTTAACGTTGCAACAACTATATATATTTGTCCACGGGCGTTTCTGCTTAGGAGGCCTGGATTCGCTACACCACCCCCAGGCACTTTCTTTCACTAACTTAATATACATGGGGGTCAATCCAGTTCCTCCACCCTCTTGGACACAGTCTACCAGGTTCAATTTACGTTTACTTTACATTTAAACAAACATATTTACATTACACATTTAATTACATTTTACTCTCTGTATCTAACTGGTAACTGCCCTTGGGTACTACGCTCTGATCTGCGTAAAACGGGTATACTGCTTGCACGTGGGCTACTAGTATTAGTGGGTATGTACCTACGTGTTGTGCTTGGTACTATGACAGATGATGATCTGACTGCAGGACTGGCATGTTCACTAGGACCAGGAATTTGTTCTTCCTCTTCAGATTCTACTTCCAGTTCTTCAAGTCTTGGGTCTTCTTCTGGTAACATGGGTTTTGGTAACACGGGTTCTGGTGTTGGTTCCACCATTGAAGGGAATGCAATCACTGGTACTAAAACTGCTCCGTGATAATTTGGCCATGTTTTGGGGAAATCTCCTAATACGTGTGGAATACTTCTTCTTTTACTTTCTCTTGGATAGATTGGACCTGTACGGGTTCTACGACTTCAGGTGTCTTCAGTGTTTCTGGACACAATTTTAGCTGATAACGAGATACGACTCCTGACGTTCTTCCTTCATCTTTGCTTATCAAATAGGTTTTAACATTGTCTAGGTTAGATGGTAAGCCTGTATATGGGACGGTTTCCCACTGATTATCCATTTGTTTGAGCGTCTCTTTCTTTTGAGAACTTGATCACCTTCTTGTAATGGCGTTGCGTGAGCATGTTTTTAAAAGTCTTCTCTTGTCTTGCTCTTGCTTGTTGTAAGTTTCTTTCTACGCATTCTTGTGCTTGTTGATACTGTTTCTGACATTTGGTATCCCAATCTGACTCTTCTATTTCTGTATCTGGTTTTTCAATTCCCATTTCTAGATCAATTGGTAGCTTACCGGTCTTGCACGCATAAGGTATGCTGGAGTGCAGTTTGTAGAACTCACGGGGACATGGTTGTATAAGTCTACCAAATCGGGTAATTTATCTGGCCACTGGTTTCTTTCTGACTCTGGTAAGGTCTTCAACAGTTAAATTACAATATGATTCATCTTCTCGCATAAACCATTTGTTTGGGGATGATACGTTGTTGTGTGAATCTTCTTACAACCGTACATATTGCAGAATTCCTTGAATAACTCTTATTCGAAAGCCGTACCTTGGTCTGCAAGGACTTGTTCTGGGTAACCATGCGGTCTACAGAAATGCGTCTGGAATGCTTTTGCTGCTGTCTTTGCTGTCAGATCTTTGACTGGTACTACCACTAAGAAGCGTGAGTAATGGTCCACAATGGTTAAGGCATAGACATAGCCTGACCGGCTTGGTGACAACTTGACGTGGTCTAACGCGACTAGCTCAAGGGGCTGCTTGGTTATTATAGACTGGAGTGGAGCTTTCTGTATATCTTTCCTTCTGAGGTTGCATGCGGCACATCCTCTGCACCATAGCTCAATGGATCTTCTCATGCCAATCCAATAGAATCTTTCTCTCAGGATTGCTTCAAACTTCTTCCACCCGAAATGACCTGCACCGTCATGGTAGGCTTCTAAGACCATTCTGATGTCTTTCTTGGGCACGATTATCTGCCAGACCAGTTCATGTGTTTTGGGATTGATATGCCTTCTGCAGAGCTTCCATTGATACAGGAACAACTTGCCTCTGTCCTTCCAGAGCTGTACGGCTTCAGCTGGGGCATTCTGATCAGGGTTTGCACTTTGTCGCGTAAGCAGTTCTTTCACTAGCTTCACAGCTGGATCAGAATCTTGGGTGTCAGCCCATCCGTGGTGTCTTAACGGGTTGAGGTTTACTTCCTGCTCTCTTTGGTAGACGCCAGGTTGATAATCTTCTACCTTGGAATGATGAAAGGCCGGTAGTTCAATCTCTTCCAACTCTTTCGGTTCCTCTTCCACGTCTCTCAGGTGTGGCATTCATGACAAGGCATCTGCATTCCCGTTCTTGCGGCCTGCCCGATATTTGATGACAAAGTTGTAATTAGATAGCCGGGCTATCCAGCTCTGCTCCAGAGCACCTAATTTTGCTGTATCCAGGTGAGTCAACGGGTTGTTATCCGTGTAGATGGTGAACTCTGCACCTGCCAAGTAATGCTTAAAACGTTCAGTCACAGCCCAAACTACTGCCAGCAGCTCTAACTTGAAGGAGCTGTAGTTCTTGGGATTTCTCTCTGTAGGCCGGAGCTTCCTGCTTGCAAAGGCAATAACTCTCACTTTGCCTCCTTGTTTCTGCGACAACACTGCTCCCAGTCCCACGTTGCTGGCATCCGTGTATAGAATGAAGGGTTGATGGTAATCAGGGTATGCCAGGATCTCTTCTCCCGTCAATGCACTTTTCAGCTTGTTGAAAGAGTCTTCCTTCTCTTCACTCCACTGGAACGGAGGATTACGGGATGACTTTCTTGACTGTCCTACCAGGATGTCTTGCAGGGGAGCCGCTAGCTTCGTGAATCCTCTGATAAATCTTCTATAATAGCCTACCAGGCCCAGGAATTGCCTCACTTTTTTCACGTTCGTAGGTCTTGGCCAATCCCTTATCACGGTGACTTTATCAGGATCCGGTGCTACTCCCTCTGAACTCACGACATGTCCCGGGTACTGTACCTTTGGTTTGAGAAGGTGACACTTGGATGGCTTGATTTTCATGCCATATTTGGACAAAGCTTCGAACACTTCTGCCAGGTTTTGTAGATGTTGCTCATACGTCTTGGAATAGACTATGACGTCATCTAAGTACAGAGGGACAGTTTCAAAGTTCATATGTCCTAGACAGCTCTCCATCAGACGTTGAAAGGTCCCGGGTGCGTTGCAGAGTCCGAACGGCATACAATTGAACTCACAGAGGCCCATGGGCGTAGTAAACGCTGTCTTCTCTTTGTCGGCCTTGGCCACAGGAACCTGCCAGTACCCACTAGTCAGATCAAGGGTGGAAAAGTAGTTAGCAGATTTTAATGCAGCTAATGACTCCTCAATCCTAGGTAATGGGTATGCTTCCTTATGTGTGATGCGATTAATCTGCCGATAATCTACGCATATTCTCATGGTCTCATCCTTCTTTTTAACTAACACTAGAGGTGCTGCCTAGGGGCTACAACTGTCTCTTATTACCCCTGCAGATTTCATTTCTCTGAGCATGTCTTTGGTGGTTTGGTAGTGAGCGGGTGGTAATGGTCTATACCTCTGTTTTATAGGTTGATGGTTACCTGTGGGTATAGTGTGCTCTACCCCTTTGATCTGCCCAAAGTCTAACGGGTGTTTACTGAATATCTGCTCATATTCTCTCACTACCCGGAATACTCTATGCTTGTGACGGGGAGGTGTAGAACTGGTACCTACATGCAACTTTTGGCACCAATCCTCCAGCTTCTCTCCTGAGCCATTGTCATCCGCCTGACTTGACGGGTTCAAGGACTCGACGTCTGTGATGTTATTGTTATCAACCGTGTATAACTTAGCCATGGTAGCATACTTAGGTAATCTGACCTCATCATCTCCGCAGTTCAATAGGCGTAATGGTACTCTTCCCCTGTGTACGTCAACTACTCTTCTAGTAGTGAGTATGGTCGGTCTACTGTCTGAGTACACGGGTTCTACCAGGGCCTGATAGTCTCGCCCTTTGATGCTTATTGCGGCTCTGCACCAGACTAACATTTCAGTTTTGGGAGGAATTACAATGGGTATTGGATCACTTACTCGTACACTGCCGATCTCACCTCCAGAGATTTCTACCTGCTGCTTTAACATCAGGGCTTTGATCTCTTTGTGCAGAAGCCTCTGTTGTCCAGTTCCGGCAGTCTCGGCGATTTGCTGCAAAACACTTAACGCTTCGGAGAAACATTTCTCAATTACATTCATTCCTAGCAGCATCACTGGCTCACGTTCTCGCCGTTTAACATCTATGATTATAACACCGTGATTCCGCAATTCTACTTTCCCAATCTGGATATTCATTTCTCTAAACCCAACCTTTGGTATTAACTGTCCATTTCTAGCCCATACATCAAAGTTAAAGTCATCTGGCCACTAGTAATGTCTGAATCAGCCCAGTACCTTTTATATAACACATGTGGGATTGATGTTATCTGGGACCCGGTATCCAGCAAGGCACTGAAGGGGATGCCATCCAACACGATAGGAATCACTGGCTGTCCTCCCACGAATCTGTCAAACCAGGCTGAGGGGCCTTGAGCGTTCATTCCTGGGGAGCGGCCCGTCTGCGTTTAAAGGACACTCACGAGCAAGATGGCCTGGTTTCTGGCAACGGCGGCAAATGGGCTGTCCATCCGGTTGGTAGCGATTGCTGGGTCGTCCTCTTGCTGCTGGGTATCTTCTGGGCCTCATCCCCGGGACATCCTCTCTGCTGGTCGCCTACTGGATCTTGGGTGCAGGCTTTGACTCTCGCAGTTCCTTGATGACCTTGGCCATAGAGATCACGGTGTCTGTCAGGGCATCTAGCTTTGGGTTGAGGGCTGCATTTGAAATTGATTCCCAAGTTTCAGCAGCAGTCGCTGACATTGCAGATGTCGCTGGCGCTGCCGGCTGCTGAGGTGCTGCTGCAGTGTCCGGTACAGATGTTAATTCCCGGGGCTCTTCTAGCTGCTGCAGACGAATAGCTCTATCTTTCAGCTCAGTAAATGTCATGTCAGGGTTCTGCAGCAGTGTCATGCTCAACTGCCCTCGGTGGGAAGGGGAATGGAGGCCCTCTATGAATTGATCAAGAAGCATTTTATCAGCTCCCGGGGCTAAAGCAGGTTCTGCCAGCTTAAGGGCTTTGAGTGCTTCTTGCAGGTTCAAGGCAAAGTCTCTGGCACTCTGTTTAGGTTTCTGGTGGCATGTAAAGAACCTCATCTTTGCCCGGGTATCAGCAGCAGATTCAAGCGTTGCTTTCAGTCTGGCTACTAAATGTTCTACAGTGTCCTTATCCGTGTCCAGCCAGGACGCAACCTCACGCTGTGCATTGCCCGTTACGTTAACTGTCCCATTATCATTCCTACACGCTGGGCTTCAGTGAGGGGGTACATCACATAATATTCTTTTATCTTTAGCATAAAGTCAGTTAGTGTATTAGGCTCACCGGAGTATTGGGGCAGCCACATTGCCCCTGGAGTATACGGCATCAGGAACGGCATGATGGGTGCTGTTCCTTGCGCCGCTGCACCGCCGGGTGCTATTGCTGGGTCCGGCGCTGCAGCTCCACCGGCTGCTCCGTCGCTGTCTTGTGCATAGGGCTGCGACATCTTGGGCCCCCTTAGGTAATATCCGCCCTCCGTCTTCCGTCTAGATGTCCCTGGGAGGTTCCGTGGTGCAGCAGGGATCTTCTTCCCCGCCGGATGTCGTCTGCACCAAGGGAGGAGGCTGAGTTTGCGCCACTGCAGGGTACCACCCCCTTTCTTTCCCGCACGTCACGCGCAGCAAAATGGCAGATTTTCAAAAATACAGTTCAGATGGCGCAGTTCAAAATCAGCTTTCACATCAATCACGGCACACGCTGCCCGTTTTAACGGGCACGGTAGATCCTGTTCGTGATGCCAGGTTTGTCGAGCCCACTGGGACGAGGATACTCGGTACCGGACCGCGTCTGCTATTGGGAAAGTCACGGGTGGGCCTGGTCCGGACCGTGTCCCGGGCCCTGGCAAATAAAAGGGTGTATTTACAGGGGAGAATACTCTATCATGACGCCACCCACTATGTGCGGCCAGTGATGGGGCCGCCGCTGCTGCAGAACCTCCAGGGATGGTGTAATGGCAGTGCAGATGGAATAGTTCCAGTGGGTAGAACTGTATTCCCCGAGGCAGTGATGGTATAGTCTATAATGGATATGGATAGTGGAGACGGGGTTAAAGAACACACACTCACGTATTGTAGTAAAAGGTGCAATTCTCCTCTCCTGATGCTGCAGCTTTCTTCCAGCCCGTGTGCAGAGCTGACAGACTTGTAGCTCTCCAGGTGGGACCTGCTGCTGGATGTAGGGCAAAGGTTGCCATCAATACACAGACTCACAGTTTCGCTGTTTTCCAAAGCTTTACTGCAGATGTTGTTGCAGATTATAGTCCACGGAGTCTGTACTGGGGCTAGGCTCTCCTCCCACCCTGTCCGGGTCATCAGCTTCCTCGTGCTGCGCTGTGTGTGTGTCCTGGCGGCTGCTTCTAACTGAGCTGATGGGACTGTCTCACTCTTTCTCTCTTTCTGCTGCTGGTACCACTTGGCTAGGCAACTTGAGTCCTTTGTGCTGTGCTGACTCCGCCGTGTTGCTTCGCTCTGGTACTGTGGGCGTCTAGAAACCCCACTGCTCCTGGATTCACCGTGCTGTGTGTCAGTCACAGTACCGGATCCGGTGTCCATTCTGTGCGCTTCTCTGAGGCCAGTAATGGTTGCACTCAAGCTCCCAGGAGCAGTAGCGTAGCTAGCGGGGGGGCAGGGGGGGCGATCGCCCCGGGCCCCCCCCGGCTTGAGGGCCCATTGGCCGCCCTGGGGGGGCCCCGCACTCCCTGGGGGGGCCCCGCACTCCCTGGGGGGGCCCCGTACTGGCAGCTGGCAGCCGCTCGACCGGAGGGGAGGGAGGACGGGACTTCCTGCTGTGCAGATCTGCACGCCCCTCCTCCCTCTCCTACAGCAGACGCACGCACGCAGGCGGCCGGCCGCGGTGAGTATCAGCGCCCTTCTGCACCCGGTCCGGTCCACCTCACACCTCCACCCCACACCCCGGTCCTCAAATCCCTCCACCAGCACACCCCCCCCCCCCGTCCTCGCATGGGGGGCCTGGGCGGTGATCTCGCCCCGGGGCCCGAAGCTGGCCAGCTACGCCACTGCCCAGGAGTGTCTCTCTGCTCGTAGTTCTCCTTTCCTCAGACCCTCACTAGGCCTGCACTGAGCTAACTCTGCTATTCACAGTACTGTCCCGTACTGCACTTCTGAGCTACTTCCTCATGAGCTGGAGTATTTAAGAGAGCAGGTGGTGCTCCCCCTCCTGGCCCAGAGGTGCTAGTGTTAGTCAGTGTGTTGTGGGGAGGGAACCCATGTGATGTTATTGTGGCACATTAACCCATGGGGTGCCACACTACCCAAAAGGACAGACAGCTCAGTGGCAACCACGAGGACCCACAAGGGTCAAAGCCACCCCTACGCTGTCCGGAGACACACACAGATACAGAGAGATCAAAGCCTGTAAAGGACACTAGAGAGAGTGAGGGGTCGTAGCGAGACAACCAGGCTGCAGGGAGCTTAGAGGAACCCGGAGTGGAAAGCCTGTAACCCGTGTAAGAGAACTGTACTGTGAACTGTTGTATGGAGAAAACTGCACAGTAAACCCGGTGAACCCTGCTTCCGACTCCCGTGTGTGATTCTTTGCAGACAGAGCTTTACGATATCTTTGCACCCTTGTCTGTGACTGATTTCTTCCAGCAGGACAGCAGAAAGGTCCCACCTGGAGAGCCACAGCCTGTCAGCTCTGCACACTGGCTGGAAGAAGGCTGCAGCAGCAGGAAAGTAAGTGAACTGCACCTATTGCAAACCTCCATCATAACCATCATGCACTTTAACTATCATTGCTCCGGGGAACCCAGCTCTACCCGCGGAGAGCTATTCCATCTACCGCTGCCTAACATCATCCCCGGAGGTTCAGCAGCGGTGGTCCCATCATTGACCACACACCGTGGGTGGCGTCACGACAAACTTTAATCCATTGTACATATCCCTTTTTACTTGTGAGAACCCGGGACACGGTCCGGACCAGGACCTCCGTGACATCCCCAGCAGCGACCTGGTCCGGTACCTAGTACCCCGTCCCAGTGGGCTCCACACATACATACTCTCACATTCTCACACACTCTCACATTCTCTCACACACTCACATACACACACTCACTCACACTCTCACTCACTCTGTCACAAACTCTCACACACACTATCACACACTCACTCTACATACACACATTCTCTCATACACTCAGGCCAAAATCCCTGCTGCAGTGTGTGCAAATTTGGTCAAGAACCACAGGAAACGTCTGATCTCTGTAATTGCAAACAAACGTTTCTGCACCAAATATTGGGTTCTGTTTTTCTACTATATTAAACACTTATTTGATGTAATGAAATGCTAATTAATTATGCAAAAATCATACAAAGTGATTTTCTGTGTTGGTTCCCTTTACATTCTGTCTGTCACAGTTGTATTGTATTTTTGATAAAAATGACAGATCTCTCCATTCTTTGTAGGTGGGAAAACTTGTAAAATCGGCAGTGTAACAAATACTTATTTACCCCACTTTGTGGGGTTTTGTAAATAAGCATTTCACTTGTTATAAAAAAAAATTCAGGAAATGATCTTTTTACATTTCCATCTGTTTTATTGATATAATGCAATATACACTTTTGTACATGCAATTGTGCACTTTTTCCATATTTGCATATTTCACCATGCACTTTATGCATTTGTACATGTACTTGAACTTTCATTATCTTTTTTTTTATAATCTCCCTTGCCATTATATGTATTCTATGTATTTCTTTATAACTATCTTTTGTTATTCTTTCTCATATACCTAATATTTATTATGGTGTCTTCATATACTAAAAAACAGTAACATACGGCTTTACAGTTTTCTTCTTAACATTTAATTACTCGCGTATAAGCCGAGTTTTTCAGCCCAAAATTTGGGCTGAAAAGTCCCCCCTCGGCTTATACGCGAGTATACCACCCGCCCGTCACCCCCATCAGTATACAGGCCCCCCATCACTATCCAGGGCCCCCCCCCTTGCTCCGCAAACCTGTAAAGTAAAATGATTATACTTATCACTGTCCTCTCGCCGTTGTCCCGCCGCTGCCGACACCGCGATCCTCCATCTTCATTCAGCGTCTTCCGGCTTCCTCTGTTTGGCGCAGGCAATGATATACTGATGGGGCTGCTGCTGTATATACCCCTGGGGCTGGTGCTGTATATACCCCTGGGGCTGGTGCTGTATATACCCCTGGGGCTGGTGCTGTATATACCTATGGGGCTGCTGTATACTACCACTGGGGCTGCTGCTGTACATACCACTGGGAAGGCTGCTGTAACATGCTGGGGCCTGTATGTACCACTGGGGAGGCTGCTGTATACCACATTGCTGGGAGCTGTATACTACCACTGGGGAGGCCTGTATGCCACTGGGGGGGCCTGTATACCACACTGCTGGGAGCTGTATACCTGTGCTGGGGTCCACCCTCGGCTTATACACGAGTCAATGGGTTTTCCCAGATTTTGGGGGCAAAAGTAGGGGGGCGGCTTATACACGGGTCGGCTTATACACGAGTATATACGGTACTTGCATTTCTGTGTTCCAGATAAGGAATTCTGTCAGTGTGCACTCTCTCCGCCCTCTTCTGTATTGGATGCCATGTTGACTAGGGATGGGCGAGTCTACTCGCTAGGACTCGTTACTCGGCGAGTAGTAAGGGACTCGCAGGACTTGGTACTCTGCGAGTTTCCCAGCGATTACTCGCAGAGTAACGAGTCCAATGCAAGTCAATGGCAATCCTAGTTTTGTCAGAGTTTACTTTTTCTCACTCGCTAGACTCGCTATATCACATTGCTATGTAGCTTGAATCTCCCCAAATCGTTTAAAAAAATCGCACCGCTTCACGGATACCCGCTGTCAGCAGCGAGTCTGAGCGAATCTACGAATCCGAGTCTGAGCGAGTCTACGAATCCGAGTCCTGTATACTGTATTCGGGACTCGCGAATACAGAATCTGTTATGTTCCGACAAAGCTTCCGAGACAACCTAGCGTGTTAGGTCAGAAAACTTGTGAAGATGGACAAGCCAATCATATTCAGTAATGCCACAGCCATGTTGGTTGTGGTAGGACTATGATTGGCTTCTGTCCATCGTGATGCCTATGTCATGTATGAGAGGCGAGGCTGTATATAAGCTTTGCCACCGCCATTTTCTCCACATTCCTGTGAGTTCTGACCTAGAGCAGGGTGAGGTAGATGCTGGAGCAGATCATAGGGAGTGTCAGTCAGTGTAGGGAAACTTAAAAATTCCTTATATTTAACCCAAACAGCTCTTGTGAGAGCTACCAGGAGGACAGAGGAGTACTGTGTAGAGGACTGTAGGCAGGCAGGCAGGGAGGAGCAGCCTTACAGTGCACACAGGACCGACCTCATAGCTTAGCTTACTCATGCTGGGTTCACATTTGCGTTCCCACCGCAGCCTTCTGCAGAGGGGATCCGCAATGTGACCGCAGCGGCCGCGAGCTCTATCATTATAATAGGAGCGCACGGTGCTGAGCTTGACCGCGCATGACCGTGCGCACCCATTCACTCCTATATGTGATCTGTGCGCAGGCGGATGCCTGCGTACAGATCACACAGTCTCGTCCGCACTAGGAATGCAACATGTCGCGTCCCTGGTGCGGACGAGACTGTGTGATTTGTGCGCAGGCGTCCGCCTACGCACAGATCACATAGAGGAGTGAATGGGTGCGCACGGTCAAGCGCAGCACCGTGCGCTCCCATTATAAAGATAGGAGCTCGCGGCCGCTGCGGTCACATTGCGGATTTCCTCTGCAGAACGCTGCGGAGGGGAACGCAAATGTGAACCCAGCATCACTCAGCTATCCTAATAGCTAAAGTCAGAGGCTTAGCTGAGGTACTATTTCCTATTTTTTTGCACCTGATAGATTTTGGGTCATAATAACCCCTTCAGCTTTATTTTCTCTGTGGCAGACCAGTGCGTTGCTGCTCTCCTACCTGCAAATAGCACGTACGCCACCTGCTTGTGCGACTACTTGTGCGCACTTAATACATTTTGCAGGGACTAGTGTGCTGTTACACAGACACGGACACATTTCTTACTTAAGGTGCACTTTTAAAATATAACCTTTAATAAATATTTGTTAAAATAACAAAAAAGTGTTCTCCCACACCTAGTGTCTATAAAACACACATTACAGACAGGGATGGGACAATATCCCTATTAAACCCTGTCTCTTGTTCTCTTGTTCTCATATAATTTGGATAAAAACCACAGACACGGACACAGCAGCAAAAAACTGTTGCGAGTGGGCAATGCAATGGAGCGCTTTCCGAGACATCTGCGATTTGTATATCGCACATCAATCGCTATTACTCGCTTCCCCATTCATTAACATTGGACTCGCTAGACTCGCAACGAGTAGCGAGTCCCGGGCTCGGACTCGCTAGAGTCAAGCGATTCCAATAATTTAGGACTCGCCCATCACTAATGTTGACCCATCTCTACTTCTCGCCTTCCGCCTCTCTTACCATGACTCATCTGGTATGGGTGGGCAGAGGTGGTGTCAGATGCTGGACCTTGGACTTCTGGTTCACAGTGCGGGGGGCTAAGGCTTGTTTCACATTTGCGTTTGTGTCTGCATGCGAAGGGCATGCAGACACAAACGCAGGGCAAACACTGCCATACTGATGTGAACGCAACGGAGAATCTCCGCATGCGTTCACATCGGTATAGCCCAGCCAGCCAATCAGCGATCTCGGTGGCTTGGAGGCAGAGATCAGCAGCAGAAATCTCCTCCTCCGGCCGCCGCTGATCTTTCGACGCTGTCGGCGCTGGAGATTTGAAGAAACAGCTGATCTGACAGCTGTTTAAATCTCCTGCACCGATACCGAAGAAGGTGATGTCGGCGCGGGAGATTTAAACAGCTGTCAGATCAGCTGTTTCTTCAAATCTCCCTCGCCGACAGCGTTGGGAGATTAGAGGCCGCCATGCCCGGGAGATCAGCGGCTGCTCCAGCTGATCTCCCGGTGGCCGCCGCTAATCTCCCAGGAGATCGCGAACGCACAAAAAATACAACAGGCTGCGTTTGGAGGGTGGAGGAGGGCACAAAAATTATGCGCATCCGAACGCACCGCAACTGAACGCAACCAAACACAGGCACCATGTTTTCCCAAGTTAAACATAGGAACGCAGTGTCATGCGTTTGGCTGCGTTCGGTTACGCTGCATTCCAAACGCAATTGTGAAACCAGCCTAAGCGATATTCTCACTGCTAGGATAGTTGGGTGTCGGTATAAATCCAAGATTCATACACCCCAGAAATGCCCCTTTGACGCTGCACAATGCAAAACGCGTGTCGGGGTGCCTCTTAACTCTTCCATTGATGGTCACATCTGATATTTGTAATTTACCAGCTGGATACTTACCTTCACTTAACCTCCTAGTGGCTGTTTACATTCCTTCCTTTTGCATGCAGCACGGTTTGTCAGACACCTTTAAGGTACCGTCACACATAGCAATATTGCCGCCATATGGCCGGCAATTTGACGTGAGCACACACGTTCCAGGCAATTTTTTGCACATCGCTGTCGCCCTGTCACACATAGACATCTCATGTGCGATGTCCGGCGATCCTGCGTTCCGGAAATCGCCTGGCGCATACCGGAAGCAATTTCACATCCCCACCTCGACGCCAAATTGCCGCGTCACACGCCACCAGCTCATCAGCGATGTGGGCGTACAGTGTGAGCGCGGCGAGGAGACAGTCGTGGCAGAGTGTCGTACACCGCGCCCCTACCACTCCGATTGGGCTACACAACTGCGTTGCCATTGGTCAGCCTTGTGAGGAACTCTGCCCAATACATGACGCAATTGCCCTTTCTACTATGTCACTACTGCATGCTCGTGACATGTGTTGCGGCTCCCAAAAGACACTTTGCCTTTCCATTCATTTGTGAAGAAGAAGATAAGTCTGGTGAAGAAAGCAAAGATCATCAAATATGGCCCTTTGGCCATGGCCAGCCACCAATCGCGGCAGACGGGGGCGCCAAACAGAAGCTCAGGAACGCCTCTGGAATTGCTTCAAGATTGTCTGAGATCGCTTTCTACATCGCTATCCCCAGTCACATGCCATGATGCGCTGAAATCGCCTGGTGGATATCGCCTGATTTCCCAGCAAAGCATGGTGATCAGGCGACACTCCACCGGCGATTTCTCGCCGTAAAATTGCCCTGTCTCATGCCACGCGCACAAGCGATGTGGTTTCCACATCGCTGAAATACATGGATTTACGGCGATATGGAAGCCTAATGGCCACTTTACACGCGGCAACATTTCTAGCTTATCCACAGGTAACTTACTGGCTGCAGTGAAATCATGGAGACATGGTTCTATCTTGTTGCTGTGAACAAATGAATAATGTCTCCAGATTTCACTGCAGCCAGTAAGTTACCTGTAGAAAAGCTTAGAAATGTTGCCGCGTGTAAAGTGGCCAATATGGCTGCGTGTGACGTTACCTTTAGAGGTAATTTACTCTATGATCTGCTCATTTTCTGAGCACTGACAATATGAAGCTGAATGGATAAGCTGGCATTCCACTTTGCCCTATTAACTACTGTTCCCCTTTTCCTTTTTATGTTTGGAGTATACAGGAAACAATGTAAAATCAATCAATTCATTATAAACACTGTAAAATGTCTACAAAAAAACACTTTATAGAGAATAAAGATAGCGGTTAATACTGGAAACACTCAGACATGACTATAAAATGAATATGATAGACTAATATAATGAATAAATAAACATTTAATTTAGTATTTTATTTTTATAAATGCTTTTATTAGCATATGGAAGGGGAGAGAGTGGTGCATATTTACATTTTTGGAAGGGGAATCACGTGGATCACCATTTCTTATTGCAAAATTAACAGTGATGTATCGATGAATACGGGGACACAATTTTTCATTGAAAAAAATCGACAAAAAGACAAAACCGAAGATATCCAAAGTCAACGAAAACCGAGGTATCACTGCATATTCTTTATTCAACTGGTATGTATATGAGGATATACCTTCTTTATACTCCAACTGACATATAATTTTTAGCCTGGTTGGCTGTCATGTGCAGCTCTTCCATGACATCTTGTGACCACTTATTGGTATAACACTCGCTCTGGCAAATTGTATTCCTTTTAGTCAGACTGCACTTTGCAGATTTTTTTTGGCAAATTATTTATTGCCCAATATATCTCTGATTTTTATTTTTTATTGTTGCCGTTTTACAAATATGGTTCTCTGAAGTGTATATTGATGCATATGTATGCCTCATCTATTACGGTGTTTCTCTCCAGATATGTTTTGTTTTCTTTCTGACCATCCCCATTTGTATCTGTTTTTTCAACTTATGTTCAATAAAGATTTATATTTGTTTCAATCTTGGCTGACTAATCATATATTTTTCTATAGATTTTTCTAGCGTATTTAAGTAAGATTTCCTTATAGTGTTCATATATAAGTTTGCTATCAGTATTTTTAGTTGACAGGTGGATGCGCTATCAGTTATTATGCCCTTGGTGGCACTAAAAACCGCTCTGACAAAACACTAGCGGCAGGGCACACCAGCACTTCCAAAGACATAGAGGAATTAGTCATGCCTCGTGTCCAGCTTGGATACCCAATAGTAGTATGGCACAAAGAAATTGTGGAGGATGCAGGTTCGGTTCCCTAGGTACTCCTTCATCATGTTCCAAAACGTTCCCCTCCTTGTCGATGTATATCAGGGCCTGGGTGATGGGGGTGGGGTTTTGTAATTAAACTATCCAAGACTTTCAATAGTGTTCCCCGCCTCTATTGGACTTGATGGGTGTCTCTCTCATCTCTCCGCCGTGGTTGCTACCAGCATTGTCAAATGCCAATTGTTCGACTAGGGCCTTCTGGAATGGCAGATTTTCCTAGCACTCTCTGCTGCAAAAAGGAGTGATGGAAAGTTCTCCTTGTAACATGTGTTGAGAAAGGTGAACAATCAGCAATCAGTGTTGGCCATAATGCGTATATGTCACACAACTGTGTGGTTACCTTCAGGAATTTGGAGCTGTGGGCAAGACAAGACTGAGAAAGAGTATTATGATTTAGTCTATATTTAAATACATGCAAAGAACAGATGTTAGTGTAGTAAACAAGAAACAGGGCAAATTATAAGGAGGGCAAAGTTTATAAAGTCTTTCAATAAACAGTTCACAAAACAAGAAGCCAATGACAGAAATAGTCTATAGGTAACAGTTCATACGCAGGAAGTCCTCGTAACTGAAAAGTCTCTAAGTAATACAGTCCAGAACTAAATGCAGTGCAGAGCAACAAAATGCAAATACCCAAGAGTCCAAAATACTGCATTACAAATAATAATAAAAAACAAACTGAATTGCCTCAGTGGAGCTTTTGAGTGGCAGAGCTTACATGTAGGTGAGCCGGCTGGCAGAAACCACAGCATAAATAATTATAGACAGAGCACAGCTCAATGCTGGGAGGCAGACCAGGTGTAGGTGAAGGTCAGCTGAGCAGATGTCTGTAGAGAAGGTGAGAAGAGCCAATCCAGAATAGCTGGAAATGGAGCAGAAATCAGAAGATGCACTGAGGAGCCAGAGTTTGAAGCAAAATACTCAAGAAAGGCATGGATATCGGACCGGAACGTAAATAAGCAGGAAGGCGGTAACACATGGACATGACTAGGCAGCAAGGCCCCATCTTGGATAAGGGGGAGGAGACACAAAAGGTAATTTGGAAACCCGGAATCCTGACAGTATAACGCGAAGGTCATGGGAAAGGCAGTGGGACATAAAGTCAGCCATGTGTTCCAGACCCTCAACAGGCAAGACTTCCCTGCCCCCACCAAGAGGATGGCTCTCCATGTCCACCTCCTCCTTCTCCTCCCGCTTTTCTTGCTGCTCCTCCTCTTCAGGCATCCAAGCTGAATAGACAAGAAGCTGGTTTGGGTAGTACCCTCTGTAGCACAGGTAACCACCTCATGTTTCTCCTCCTCCTCAGCTTCCTGCCCTAAATTATCACCCAATCTGTGTTAAAAAGACGAGATGAGGCTGGGTTGGAAAGGATCACCCTGTATACTTTCTTCCTCTATCTCCACCTGATCCACTTGCAATGCTTCATATTTAATTGTGAGCAGTGAGTGTTTGAGTAGACACAGAAGTGAGATAGTTATGCTGATTCCAGTGCATTGCCGCTCACCATCTTGGTTGATTCATCAAAGTTTTGTAGAACCACACGGATGTCAGATATCCATGCCCACTCCACTCATCAGTTCTTATGTGTAAAGTATACATGCGCACAACCAGTGAAGGAGACAAAACAGGGCACAAATACACAGGGACAAACCCTCAATGGGCCACCATTATACATTGCAGAACAGGAACATAGATATAAGGGGACATAATTAAGTTAGGCTGCAGGTATATACTAGAAGTGTATTTATGTCCCTGTTGTGGTCTCCTTCGATGGTTGTGTGCATGTATACTTCTTCCCCTGGACATCTGCTGCTGAGAAACTACTCAGAATATACCTCAATCTGGGACTCAACATTAAAGAAACACCAAACCTGACAATTTGGACAACTACCCCTGTCAAGACACAAGAGCATCTAATTGTGACATCAATCTTTCGGATTACAAACCCAACAAAGTGAAACTTGCTGTGCTCTCTAGGGGAGTCTTATTTTGTCCTTTCAAAGCTCTCGGATAAAACTGAACTGTGCAGTGACATGGAAGATTATACAGGAAGACTACGCCTAAGGGAATTTTATAGTTGACAAAGAAAATTCAGAACTCACTTGGACTGACGAAAGAGCGATCCTGACAACCAAGAAAAGGTCAAACTGGACACCTGCACCTGGAAGTAACCCCCATTTGGATAATTATATAGTCATTTTCAGACATTTGGTAAAATCAACTATCTCAGATACACAGAAGAGGCAACCATCCAACATCAGTGCCCAGGAAAGAACAGTAATACAGTCTTTGAAACCAACAAAGAAATCATCATCAAACCTGCAGACAAGTATGGTGCAATAGTCATGATGAAGAAATCAGAATACATGACGGAAGCAAACAGACAACTAATGGACACACGTTACTACAAAAAATTGGAGTCTGACCCTACACAGGACTACTACAAGGAATTAAACAAGCTGGCCTCTTGTCTACCTGACATATCCTTAAGAGCTGATCACCTGATACCAGAAAGTCCAAGAACAGGCACATTCTACATGCTTCCCAAAATCCACAAAGCTGGAAATCCAGGAAGACCCATGATTTTATGTGTGGACACCCTAACCAAATACATTTCTGGATGGGTAGAGGGTGTTCTTAAACCCCTGGTAAAAGAGACACCCAGCTACATTCAGGGACAACTGATCCATTGAACAAACTATCAGCAATAGGTCCCTACCAGAAGGAACCACCGTCACCACTATGGATATGGAATCTCTGAACAGCAATATCCCACACCAGGATAGATTAAATGCCTGCAAAGTCTTCCTGTAAAGATGCTGACTCTGTGGTGAAGCTTACAAAATGTATCCTCACTAGGGATGGGCGAGTCTACTCGCTAGGACTCGTTACTCGGCGAGTAGTAAGGGACTCGCAGGACTTGGTACTCTGCGAGTTTCCCAGCGATTACTCGCACAGTAACGAGTCCAATGCAAGTCAATGGCAATTCTAGTTTTGTCAGAGTTTACTTTTTCTCACTCGCTAGACTCGCTATATCACATCGCTATGTAGCTTGAATCTCTCCAAATCGTTTAAAAAAATCGCACTGCTTCACGGATACCCGCTGTCAGCAGCGAGTCTGAGCGAGTCTACGAATCCGAGTCTGAGCGAGTCTACGAATCCGAGTCCTGTGTACTGTATTCGGGACTCGCGAATACAGAATTTGTTATGTTCTGACAAAGCTTCCGAGACAGCCTAGCGTGTTAGGTCAGAAAACTTGTGAAGATGGACAAGCCAATCATATTCAGTAATGCCACAGCCATGTTGGTTGTGGCAGGACTATGATTGGCTTCTGTCCTCGTGATGCCTATGTCATGTATGAGAGGCGAGGCTGTATTTAAGCCTTGCCACCGCCATTTTCTCCACATTCCTGTGAGATCTGACCTAGAGCAGGGTGAGGTAGATGCTGGAGCAGATCATAGGGAGTGTCAGTCAGTGTAGGGAAACTTAAAAATTCCTTATATTTAACCCAAACAGCTCTTGTGAGAGCTACCAGGAGGACAGAGGAGTACTGTGTAGAGGACTGTAGGCAGGCAGGCAGGCAGGGAGGAGCAGCCTTACAGTGCACACAGGACCCGACCTCATAGCTTAGCATACTCATGCTGGGTTCACATTTGCGTTCCCCACCGCAGCCTTCTGCAGAGGGGATCCGCAATGTGACCGCGAGCTCCTATCGTTATAATGGGAGCGCACGGTGCTGCGCTTGACCGCGCATGACGTGCGCACCCATTCACTCCTATATGTGATCTGTGCGCAGGCGGATGCCTGCGTACAGATCACACAGTCTCGTCCGCACTAGGAATGCAACATGTCGCATCCCTGGTGCGGACGAGACTGTGTGATTTGTGCGCAGGCGTCCGCCTACGCACAGATCACATATAGGAGTGAATGGGTCGCGCACGGTCAAGCGCAGCACCGTGCGCTCCCATTATAAAGATAGGAGCTCGCGGCCGCTGCGGTCACATTGCGGATTTCCTCTGCAGAACCTGCGGAGGGGAACGCAAATGTGAACCCAGCATCACTCAGCTGTCCTAATAGCTAAAGTCAGAGGCTTAGCTGAGGTACTATTTCCTATTTTTTTGCACCTGATAGATTTTGGGTCATAATAACCCCTTCAGCTTTATTTTCTCTGTGGCAGACCAGTGCGTTGCTGCTCTCCTACATGCAAATAGCACGTACGCCACCTGCTTGTGCGACTACTTGTGCGCACTTAATACATTTTGCAGGGACTAGTGTGCTGCTACACAGACACGGACACATTTCTTACTTAAGTGCACTTTTAAAATATAACCTTTAATAAATATTTGTTAAAATAACAAAAAAGTGTTCTCCCACACCTAGTGTCTATAAAACACACATTACAGACAGGGATGGGACAATATCCCTATTAAACCCTGTCTCTTGTTCTCTTGTTATCATATAATTTGGATAAAAACCACAGACACGGACACAGCAGCAAAAAACTGTTGCGAGTGGGCAATGCAATGAGAGCGCTTTCCGAGACATCTGCGATATGTAAATCGCGCATTACTCGCTATTACTCGCTTCCCCATTCATTAACATTGGACTCGCTAGACTCGCAATGAGTAGCGAGTCCGGCTCGGACTCGCTAGAGTCAAGCGATTCCGAGTAATTTAGGACTCGCCCATCACTAATCCTCACGCACAACTATTTTACATTTGACGACAACATATATCTACAGGAGACTAGCACAGCAATGGGAAGCATTGGCCAAGATTGAAAGTGACTTTTCATCCTCTTGTCCTATCAGGCCTCTGGCCTAATACTGGAGGAAGCAATGTAACGGTCTTTGGAGCGCTAGGATCAGGAAGAGTCAGGGAGATGGATCCTAGCGCTCCACAGACTGTTAAATTGCTGACTCCATTATCCATCCCTTCAGGTAATACCGGCAGGAGCAGCTCTGGGCAGGAGGAGAATCTTCAAACATCGTTCCTAAACCACAGGACCTGCTGGAAGAAGCTTGCATTCATCACTGAAGGACCTGTGATGATGTATTTCTGGTTTGGTCACATGACCGCAGCATAGATCTCCAGGCTCTGTGGATACTGCCAGCTGTCAAACACCTCCAAGGAGGAGGCATAACATTGAGGCGATACACCGCAGTTGTGTAGGGCGTGCACAACCACCTATGGTGAGTGGCCACACGGCCCCTGCCAACAAATTTCCCTTGTTTAAACTTCCTTCACATGCGCTCCCACCCCTCTTTCTTGTCTGGCCTATTACTGGTACATTGATGATATGTTAATCATCTGGACATAGTCTGAGCAACAGTTGAAGACGTTCCATGAGCACTTTAATCAGTTTCATCCCACCATCAATTTAACACTCAACCATCCTACACTGAAATAAACTTTCTGGATTTCATCCTCAAGCTACAGAACACTGAAGTAGAGAAAAAACATAAACTCACAAACGTTTATAACATTTTATGTGTTAAAATAATATATACTTAAAATAAAATTTGATAGCGTGATGGCATCAGTTATACAAATGACTACATGGCTAATAGTGTAATAAAATATAAAAAAAGGTTTATTGACTACCTGGTGACATGGCAACAGATGGGCGAACACTGACAGATAATGGTTTAATTGTCTTTAACCTTTGCTTTTGGCTGTTTGAATATCATAAAACCTACAAATGATGTACCACACTACATAAAAACAAATATATTATTTATTAGAATTATTGAAATTCATAGTACCGTATATCATATTGAATTATATCTATGCCTGGTAAATATCAAACACTTAAGCGGACATGCAGGGGTAAGGGTGTAACAGGGTGTAACAGGATTACTAGATCATGTAGTCAATAAATTATGGATCATGTAAGAACCTGCTAAAATATTATATGTAATATCGAATAAATAAAGAAGGAGTAAATCTGACGGTATTTCATCAAAGTGCATATGCCAAACTACACATCTAAGGGTGCTTTCACATAACGATTTTTCTAAATCCGATGCTGTCCGATGAAAATCGGACAGCATCGGATCCGAATTTGGACCCCATGCATCCCTATGGGCATCGGACCGAATCGGATGTGCACTAAATGCCATCCGATTTGGTCCGATCCGATTCTGTCCGATTTTATTATCGGTGCAAAAATCGGAGCTTTGCACCGAAAATAAAATCTGACAGATTCGGATCGGACCAAATCGGATGGCATTTAGTGCACATCCGATTAGGTCCGATCCCTATAACATGGGGCCTATGGAGAAGGATCTGAGGAAACATCTGATGTCTCCTCGGACCCCGTTTTGCTGTACTGAGCATGCTCAGTACAGTAAAACTGCTCCTAACTAGGAGCATAAGGGTTAAAAAAAAAAAAAAAGGTTATTCTCACCTCCCCCCACTCATTTCATCCATGCCTCAGAGACTGCATGCTGTTCTAAAAGCCCGAGGTGGTGCAACAAAATATTAGTGATGTATTGTGTATGTTTGTTATTCATGATTCCATAATTCTTTCCCTCTGCTTAGTCTGAAAAAAATTACCCTTACTGACTACCACATTTTTTATCTTGATTTCTTTTAGTGTTTCTTAAAGCCATAAATTTTCCATTTGAAATGACTTTAGTTTTGTGCAATGTCTGTGATCTGCTTTTTTTCTACAAAATTAAACAACTGAATGAACATCCTTCGAGCCTGGTGATTCCATTTTTGCCAGAGATTGTATTATCATGTTTAATATATATATATTATTATTAGTGATGAAGGAATATACCCAGAACTATTCGTTATCCACACAAATAGTAAGGTATTCATAGCTCAAAAAATGGAATTTATTTAAAAAAGGCAAAATAAAACACGCACAGACATTTCGGTCAGGATCGACTTTCATCTGTGTGCAGACTGTTTTAACTTAATGAACTTCAGGACAGACAAGCGCTGGGAGCTGACCGCAGTATCCACTGCACTGAGCACATTTCCAGCAGTTTTACCTGCGTCAACTCCCAGCAATCGTCTATCCTCCAGTAAGTTAAAAGTCTACACACTGATGAAGGTCTATTCTGACCGAAACGTCTGTGCAAGAGGGCCGAGTTTTTCTTCTTACACTGTCTGGTATTGGATCCTACCTTTCTACCGGAAGTGTCTTGACAACTTTAGTTATATAAGACTTGCAGACGCCATCTTTGGTGCTGTGTGTCTGGAGATAGAGATAGCGTACAGAGAGTTTCTGCTGTGGAAAGGACAGTGAGTCATTGTATTCCAGTAACTGTTTCTGCAAGATTAAACAAACAATCCTTTCAGGGCTAAAATTCACAATACTGCTGTTAGCTGTAATTAATATAGGGAAAATATCTTGAGTAGGGCTAGTGTATTATAGACATTTAGGAAGGTTTATTGTGTTCCAGTACCTGCTGCTGCAAGATTAAACCAACAGTCCTTTTAAGGGCTAAATCACAGTGTAGGGTTAACTACTGAATAGGACTAGTGTTTTAGGGTGCCCTCACACTTGCATTTGTGTCTGCATGCGTATGGCATGCAGATGCAAACGCAGTGCAAGGCAGCCCATACTGATGTGAACGCAGCGGAGAATCTCCGCATACGTTCACATTAGTATGCACCCCGGCCAGCCAATCAGCTGTCTCAGGGGCGGCCGAGAGGAGGAGATCAGCGGCAGAGATCTCCTCCTTCCGGCCACAGCT
Source organism: Allobates femoralis (assembly GCA_033576535.1). Lineage (NCBI taxonomy): Eukaryota > Metazoa > Chordata > Amphibia > Anura > Aromobatidae > Allobates > Allobates femoralis. The sequence continues at coordinate 530,399,613 of JARQOC010000005.1, read as the reverse complement.
GATCTCCCGCCGGTGTCGGCGGGGGAGATTTGAAGGTACAGCTGATCTGACAGCTGTTTAAATCTCCCGCTCCGACACCGAATAGGGCGATATCAGTGCAGGAGATAAGAAACATCTGATTGCTGCTTCAAATCTCCCGCGCCGACATCACCTATTTGGTGTCGGCGCAGGAGATTTAAACAGCCGTCAGATCAGCTGTATCTTCAAATCTCCCGCGCTGACACTGGCGGGAGAGCAGTGGCGGCTGTAGATGATCTCCCGTTGGCCGCCGCTGATTACCGGCGGCCACCGAGAGAGATTTCAATGAGATACGCAGTGTTCTCCTGCGCTGTCATGCGGAGGACACTGCGGATCCATTGCCTTCAATGCATGGCTTGTGCGCTTGCGGGTGCTTGCAGATAAAACAAAAAATGCAACATGCTGCGTTCGTATGCGCTCGGATGGAGCACAAATGATGTTCATCCAAGCGCAAACGCAGCCAAACGCAGGCACATGCGTTCCAATGTTAAACATAGGAACACGTGTGCGCAAGCGTTTGGCTGCATTCGATGCGCTGCGTGCCAAACGCAAATGTGAAGGCACCCTTCGAAGCAGTAAGGCAGGGTTGATTATGTTCCAGCACCTGCTGCTGCAGAATTACACAAACAGTCCCTTGAAGAGATGATTCTAATACATTCTAGTGTATCGTAAAACAGCTGCTATCAGTACTTATGGCTAGGAAAGTTTCAGGGGCAGGCTAGCATATTAGTCATTTAGGCAGGGTTGATTGCATTCCAGTACCTGCCGCTGCAAGATTAAACCAACAGCCCTTTTCAAGGCTAATTCACAATACTGCTGTTTGCCATAATTAATGCGAAGTTAGTGTCACAAGGGTCTCCTGTCCTTGGGCGTCTTGTGACAGCTTTGGGATTTGAGTCTCACGTTTTCTTGTGAGACTCTGGATTTTAAATTTATCTTTTGGTGCAGCAAGGGTTAATGAATCTTTCCTTGCTGGTAGCTTCTGGGTCAGGTGATGCTTATTTGTAATCACTCCACTTCCCTTTAAATATTAAACATACTGATTTAGGTTATGGAGAGTTTTTGACCCAATGATTTAGAGCACAAGTTTAACTGCTTTTCATAAAGATGCTTTTATTGATTCATCAAGGAGATTAAAAATTGCAGGTACAAAGTGCTTAGAAAGTGTAAAAGATAAGTTATACATGGATCTGGATTGTAGAGGACACTAAGGGGTTAGGGTCTTCTTGTCTCCCACTCCAGGACATATTCATGGTAGCAGATTCTAACAAAAACCATTGTGCAGACCTAGTATAAATGTGGCTAAGAGCTACAGCTTGTAGTGTATAGAGGGTTCAATACCATGTCACCCTACTAATACAACAAACACTGACTAATAACTCAGACCCATTATACATCATACTTAGCAACATAGAAATTGTGCCCAAGCTTACCCATGTCAGTGCCAGAATGTGGAGATGACCACTAGGGGACGCCCCAACGCGTTTCCCTGATGCTTCCTCAGGGGGCATGTTTGGCCATGTCTCCCCCATCCTTATATACCCCCCACCACCCCTCTCGCCACCTGCCTCCAATTCGCGCTGCTCCACGCTGCAAATGGGCGGCCGCGCCGCCCCGAGCAGCGGCTTCCGGCCTTCACACACCGGAAGCGCGTCATTTGACGCACCTTCCTGTGTTACTGAAGCCTTACGCCGCAGCCCGAGGCCGCGCGACTGCGCATGCACGGAGCGCAACCGCCATTTTGGAAGAGGGCATAGATGCCCTGCTCTATTATATATACTTTCCAGATTAGGTAAAGAAGTTAAATGGACACTATACGGCTATGACATCACTTAGTAACCCGGATACAACCCCATAAATGAGTTCAGATGTTAACTTCTATATATATATACAAGGATACTATATGTGCATAAAATCTTGATACACACAGAATTATACATATACACAAACAATATGTTTATATATGACGCTCTCGTTATCCATATATTCTGATGTCCTCCTTCATATAGCATCCATAGAAGTGATGCAGGTTACACTGTCCTGGCGCCACTGTAAAGGTCCACATCGAGATGACATCCAGATAGTAAACGTACAGGTGTAGAGTGGGGGAGGGGAAGGATACAGAACAGCTAAAAACACAGACAAACAATAAAAAACAGTTAAAACCATATTACAAAATGCCAAAAGGAACCCTCAGGAAAAACTGGGGGTCCACAGCATAGTCAATGGCTCAGATCCTACACGTATAGCCAATCAAAAGACAAGAATATCTATCCACATTATGGATAGGATATAAATCCTCCTCCAAATTGGAAGGAAGATCATATCCACATCCTTCTATCAAGAAGCTTGATAGTTTACTTAAAAAACCAGAGATATGACACAAAACTTAGTTTTTCATTAAGACCATCTGGGGACTGTGTCCCCAGACGGACTATCCATTGGCATTCCCTCCTTGCAAGAGCTTTTTTATAGTCTCCCCCTCTCGCTCCCAAATGGCACACGTCTATAGCTTTAAATTTTAAGTTGGTTGGGTCGCAACCATGTTTGGATTTGAAATGGCGGGGCAAGGTTTTTAAATTAGGATCGCCAGGTTCCATCTTTTTAGCCGCCTCTATGTCCCTGATGTGCTCCCTTACCCTAACACGGAACTCTCGAGAGGTAAGGCCGATATAAATCAGGCCACAGGGACACGTGGCGTGGTATATCACATTCTTTGTGGTACATGTCAGGTAGTGTCGAATATCATATAGCCGATCACTGTTGGCTGCTCTAAAAGTCCTTGTCCTTTCCATATTACGACACGCCAGACATGAACCACATGGGTAGAATCCCAACGTCCTCCTCACTCCACTCATTACTGGTTTCGATTCCCTCACATAGTGACTATGTACCAACATGTCTTTTGGACTGTTACTCCTTCTCGCAGTCAGTAGCGGTTTTTCCGTGACTACGTCACTTAGTCCAGGTACTAGTTTCAGAATCCCCCAGTGTCTCTTTAGGATTCCCCTAATCCTGTTCCATTTGTCATTATAGGTTGTTATGAAACGAACCATCTGGGTTCCTTGATTTTCCCTCCTCTCCTTATGCCGGTCACTCCCCAACAAGAGGGTATTTCTATCCCTCCTCCGGGCCTCTGTGTACCCCCGCTTAATGCACCGCTTACTATAGCCCCTCGCCAGAAAACGATCTCTCAGGTCTTTAGCCTGTCCCTCAAAAAAACCATCCGTTGAACATACTCTCCTGGCTCTTAGGTATTGACCTACAGGGATCGCCGAGATCGTTGCTGGGGTATGGGCCGAGGAAGCGTGCAGTACTGCGTTTACTGATGTGGCTTTTCTGTGCATATCAGTTTGTATGGATTTGTCGGGGTGGATGTAAAGTTTAATATCTAAAAAATCCACCGATGATGTGTGATGTGTGTAGGTTAATCTTATGTTATATTCATTAGAATTTAAGTATCCCAAAAAGGTCTCCAATTGGGATACTGGTCCCTTCCACAACATCAACACATCATCGATGTATCTCATCCACGAAAGTACCTGGGTGGCGGCCCGGGCGCCCCCCCGAAAATCTTTCTCTCCCAATAGTATGCACCCCGGCCAGCCAATCAGCTGTCTCAGGGGCGGCCGAGAGGAGGAGATCAGCGGCAGAGATCTCCTCCTTCCGGCCACAGCTGATCTCCCGCCGGTGTCGGCGGGGGAGATTTGAAGATACAGCTGATCTGACAGCTGTTTAAATCTCCTGCTCCGACACCGAATAGGGCGATATCAGTGCAGGAGATAAGAAACATCTGATTGCTGCTTCAAATCTCCCGCGCCGACATCACCTATTTGGTGTCGGCGCAGGAGATTTAAACAGCCGTCAGATCAGCTGTATCTTCAAATCTCCCGCGCTGACACTGGCGGGAGAGCAGTGGCGGCTGTAGGTGATCTCCCGTTGGCCGCCGCTGATTACCGGCGGCCACCGAGAGAGATTTCAATGAGATACGCAGTGTTCTCCTGCGCTGTCATGCGGAGGACACTGCGGATCCATTGCCTTCAATGCATGGCTTGTGCGCTTGCGGGTGCTTGCAGATAAAACAAAAAATGCAACATGCTGCGTTCGTATGCGCTCGGATGGAGCACAAATGATGTTCATCCAAGCGCAAACACAGCCAAACGCAGGCACATGTGTTCCAATGTTAAACATAGGAACACGTGTGCGCAAGCGTTTGGCTGCATTCGATGCGCTGCGTGCCAAACGCAAATGTGAAGGCACCCTTCGAAGCAGTAAGGCAGGGTTGATTATGTTCCAGCACCTGCTGCTGCAGAATTACACAAACAGTCCCTTGAAGAGATGATTCTAATACATTCTAGTGTATCGTAAAACAGCTGCTATCAGTACTTATGGCTAGGAAAGTTTCAGGGGCAGGCTAGCATATTAGTCATTTAGGCAGGGTTGATTGCATTTCAGTACCTGCCGCTGCAAGATTAAACCAGCAGCCCTTTTCAAGGCTAATTCACAATACTGCTGTTTGCCATAATTAATGCGAAGTTAGTGTCACAAGGGTCTCCTGTCCTTGGGCGTCTTGTGACAGCTTTGGGATTTGAGTCTCACGTTTTCTTGTGAGACTCTGGATTTTAAATGTATCTTTTGGTGCAGCAAGGGTTAATGAATCTTTCCTTGCTGGTAGCTTCTGGGTCAGGTGATGCTTATTTGTAATCACTCCACTTCCCTTTAAATAGTAAACTGCTGCTATTTATAGAGATTCATTTCTGAACTGACCACTTTGGAGGAAGTTAATATCTAAAAAAGTTGAGAATGCGCAAAAGGGTCTTAACCTCCCTGGCGGTATGATTATGTCAGGAATTTTGTGCTAAAAGTGGTACCATTTTTTTGCATGGAAATGTGGTGTTATGTACTGTCGGCCTGATAATTACCTGATCAAAGAAGACTCTAGTAGACCTCTCAGATGTGATAAAGTTTGAAACATAAAATCATGAATTATAATTAAATAAATAATATTATTTTATTCAATAATCAATAATCTTATACCTGGCGGTATGATTATGTCAAGAATTTTGTACTAAAAGCGGTACCATTTTTTTGGTAAAAAATTTCTTTTAGGGCCCCGTTACACGGGGCAATATCGCCGCCCATTCATGAGGCGATGTGGAGGCGTCGCCTATCGCCGGCATCATCGCCCCTACGTCGCCACATGTAAAGGGGTGATGTCGCCGGTCCCGGCCGGACGCCTGATTTCACAGCAGTGCTGTGAAACCAGGCGTCCATCATGGGGCGATGTGCACACATCGCCCCATGTAACCGGGCGCCAGCAACCTGTCAGGTAATGGGAGCCACAGGCTCCCATTGTACTGCATCGCCGCCGGGGTTGTCAGACACCCCGGCGGCGATGCCGCCCGACAGGTCGCCGTCGCGGGGCTGGAGGAGTTTCCCCGTCTAAACGGGGGACGGCGATGCTGGCGGGGGCGGCAAGAGTGTGCGCGCCTCCGCCATTTGCCGCCGACATCTCCAGCCCCATCGCCCCGTGTGACGGGGCCCTTATGGGCAGAAATTTTATACATTTGTATTTTCCGCCCAGTTCCGCCTCCAATGAGCCACTGCGGCTCACAGAGACGGAACCAGGAAGTCATATGGAGGCTTCCGAAGGGGCTCTCACCAGTGATCACAGGAGAATGTAAGGAGACTCCGCCGCCATTTACCCCGAGTGTCAGATGCGGATGCTGCGCCAGGGCCCCTCAAGCATCAGTAGGGGGCCCTCATGACAGAGGCGAGGAGGGTAACTGTTCCCGCCCCTCCTCTGCAGCCCCGGCTCCCTGACCTGACAGTCCCGGGCGGCAGCGCACCTCCCCCCCCCCCGAGCTGCTATCACCCTAAGAACCCCCCCCCCGCTCCTCTGCAGAATCTCTGCTGTAATGCTCTGCAGTGCCCCTCTGTTGTAACGCACAGCGCTCCTGCCCAGTGGTGGACCTTCAGCCTTTGGGGCCCTGGTGCAGCATTAGGTGAGGAGCGGGGGGGGTTGGGTTGGTGCTGGCAGTGTCTGGTGAGGAGTCGGGGGGAACAGGGATGGGGAACAGGGATCCAACCCCAGGGATCCATTCCCCTGCATGGGGATGGGGATCAGGGATCCATCCCCCTGCATGGGATGGGGATCAGGGATCCATCCCCCTGCATGGGGATGGGGATCAGGGATCCATCCCCCTGCATGGGGATGGGGATCAGGGATCCATCCCCTGCATGTGGATCAGGGGCAAGCTGGCAGGGGGAGCGGCTGCACCGAAGGGCTTCAATGTCGCCGGAGACGAGAGGCAGGTTAGACTGCGGCTGCAGTCTGTGACAGCTACAGACCCTCCCCAGGAACTCACCCGCGGCTGTAGGGGCGGCGGGGCGAGTCCGTGACAGCACAATCCCGGTCCTCACCCACGGCTGCAGGTGCGGTGGTGCCAGTCTGTGACAGCACCCCCCCCCCTTCCCGGTCCTCACCCGCGGCTGCAGTCTGTGACAGCTACAGACCCCTCCCAGGAACTCACCCGCGGCTGTAGGGGCGGCGGGGCGAGTCCGTGACAGCACAACCCCGGTCCTCACCCACGGCTGCAGGGGCGGTGGTGCCAGTCTGTGACAGCACTCCCCCCCACCCGGTCCTCACCCGCGGCTGCAGCGGCGGCGGTGTCATTCTTCCTTTTCTGTAACACTGCCCGCGGTTAATCCCGAGTGTGACTCGGGGTTACCGCTTCTGATAGTGAAAGTTAACCCCGAGTCAGGCTCGGGAATACCGCTAGGCAGGTTAAGGCCACTTTACACACACCAACTTATCTGTCCAACTTCTGAACAACTTACTGGTTGCAGTGAAATCATGTACACATTGTTCCATTTGTACACAGCCACAAAATGGAGCAATCTGTCCATGATTTCACTGCAACCAGTAAGTTGTTCAGAAGTTGGACAGATAAGTTGGTGTGTGTAAAGTGGCCTTTATCTTTTTTACACAGGTCAGAAAGGTTCAAAAGCAGAATCGCTCACCTGATAAGGTTGTGTCACACACAACCAACTTGATCGCTCAGAAATGCAGCTGCTGCAGGGACCGTACCTCCACAGGTTACTGCGGTTTTCTTAATGAAACATCTCATGAACTCCAGCTAGTTCTATTGACAGTAAACATAGATTTAAAAATTATTTAACACCGGCACATGCCTGAAAATGTAAATTAAGTATATAGACAGCTCATTTCCAGATTTATATATATAATAAATTATTCAAAAAGAACTTTTTGTAGGAACATTCTCAATTCTGTGATAATCTTTGGTACATATAAACCTTCATGATTTTGCTTTGTAGCAGACATTGATAACACAATGTAATGGCCACTTTACACGTCCCAACATCGTTTCGATATTGTATACAACGGCACAGGAGCGCGCACTTTTTTGGCTGAAATCCAAGATCGCATAGGAGCTGTCACACAGGGAGATATCGGCAGGCAACACAACTGCGATGTCTACGCCCCCTTGTACTAGCGAACCAGGGAACGACCATTTAACATGGGAGTGAATAGGGGAAGTTGCTCTCCAAGTCGGTGTTGGGCTGTCTCACAGCACGATCCTGCCAGATCGTCCATCCAATATCGGGCAGTTGGAGAGCCTGCACAATTCTGCCCCGTTTTGGCATCGTTCTTGCATCGAATTGGTCATTTACACCGCACAATGCACGAATGATATCGGGGCCAACGCACGAACCACGTGACTTTTTATCGAACTTGGACGACGATATTGGGACGTGTAAAGTGGCCATAACACAATTTTTGTTCCTTGCTTCCAAGTGTAATATTTCAACTGCTTATGTGTAAAGACTATGGAAAAACGACTACATTCAGCTCAAACATTGATTTTATGACCACAGCCCCCATGTAACAAATTTTTATTTTTTTGTTCCTGGGTACAAAGTGTGTTTTCCTAACCCGTTATGCCTAAAACAAATAGAAAATAGTTGATGTTTCACAAAAACTTTGCTTCTGTGATCAGGACAGCACTGTTGTGAAATCGAAACCAGGCAACATTGGTTTTATCGCCGCCAAATTCCCAAAATACACGCCGCAATAAGGAGGCAATTTGGCGGCGATAATTCCAGCGAGAAATATCGCCTCCAAAAATGTCTCCCGCGGTTGTGGCATGAGAAGGTACCCTAAGGGGACACAGAGACAGACACACACACAGGCAACCAGATACAGACACTTTCTCACCCTCTGGCGATCCCATGGTGACAGGTAATTTCTTACTTTTGGGTTGGTACTGCAAGATCCTGCACACCATGTGACAGACTGAGTCACATGGGGTGCAGGATCTGGTTCTGATTGGACAATACCCACAGGTCCTGATGCCAGTGCCCCAGAGGAAGACATCACCAGAGCTCACTGTGAGATCGCTGGGGAACGTGAGTATTGCTGAGATTTTGCAGCTACTCTGTATCATTGACATGGTACTTATTTTCTGATCAAGTTTTTGCAGCACAACCTGATCAGGAAAAAATGCAGCCGTTGGCACAGCATTTCAGAGATCTCAAAGACTTTGGCGGCCTGACAAAAATTGATCTATTTTGTGTGCAAAAATGCAACACAAGAATTGGATCAAAAACGCCCACTGTCCATTTAGCCTTACGCCCATGTTAAGGAGGCACAGTCTCAGAGAAACAGTGGTAAAGTATTTGAAATGGATATTTCATGCTGTTTTTAGTTGAAGCTTAGTGGTATGACTGCACCCCAAGATTGACGACAGCTCCGTGTAAACTTGACCTATCAGCATGCACCTCAACTTGTAACTTTGTATTTATGAACTTTGGCTTTGGTGCCATTTGCATCATTTCTAGAATACCTATTGATGATATTCTTATCAGTGATTCCTGTGTGCGCTCACCTGCAGACATAATATTTTCTTCCTTCATTCACAGTACACATTCTCCAATGACCTTTGATCCAGCCATATGCAATCAACTTTGAGTTGTTGTGGCCTCTATTTCACTGTTGATAAGATGCATTTGTGAATTATTGATAACAGTCGATCAGAATTACCAGCCTGTTTTGCTCTTTATTTGTTCTTGAGTATTGAGTATTACCTCTGAGGGGTTTTTCTCCAGGAGTGGAAAAGGGCAGCTATAGTTTTCACCTATTTAAATGATGACAGTTCACAGCAGAGCATGAAGACTAGTAGAGTGGGGTTTTTCCCTCCTGGTCAATGTCCACTTGTAAATCTCAAGCTAAGTGAGCTGGAAAGGTATTCCCTTTCTCAATGCTGCTCCTTAATCTGACTGAAACATGCTTTAAAGTCATCTTCAAGACACCAGGGATGTACTTTATTTATTTCACTCACTCATATAGTGCCACCATATTACACAGCACATATGGACATCATCATCAATGTCCCCATTGGGACTCACAATCTACATTCCCTATCAGTATGTCTTTGTAGTGTGGGAGGAAAGTGGAGAACCTGGAGGAAAACCATGCAACCATGAGAACAACCTATAAACTCCTTGAAGGTTTTTTATGTGAGAAAGATGATCCAATATCACATTTCTGTGAGTGGCAAAACGGTGTTTCCCCGAAAATAAGGCGACCCCTGAAAGTAAGGCATAGGAGGGGATTCAATGTGCCTGTAAATATAAGGCACCCCCCGAAAATAAGGCATACCTAGTCTTTGCCAGTTCGGCATGCCACCGATCAGGAGATGCAGCTGTGACTCCCCCAGTCTGTATACAGTGCTGTAAGTTACATACTGTGCGGTGTCTTTTCAAAATTGGGTCAGCAGCTCCACCGCTCACAGAGCAGGAGCCGAGCGCCAATCACAACTCAGGACCTGTGCGCTCATCACAGGCCAGGAACTGTGAGCCAATCACGGCTTAGGAACTGCGAGCCAATCCGAGGCCAGCTGACGTCAGTGCATGGCCTCTGATTGGTGACTGCCTGCTGTGCACTGATTGGTGTGCGAATCCTGGCCTCTGATTGGTGCACAGTTCCTGGCCTGTGATTCGCTGACATCCACCAGCAGGAGAATACCACGGAGGAGCGATACAATATGGTAAGAAGCGGTTTGTGTGGGTATGGGTTTGTGTGTGTGTGTGTGTGTGTGTATGTACAGTATGGATTTGTGTGTGTCTTTGTTTTGTTTTTTTGCAGGTATGGTACAAAAGGCTGCAAAGTACTGGGAGGCTGCAGTGGGATGATGGGGGGGCTGATGGGAGGCTGCAGTGGGATGATGGGGGTTGATGGGAGGCTGCAGTGGGATGATGGGAGTTGATGGGAGGCTGCAGTGGGATGATGGGAGTTGATGGGAGGCTTCAGTGGGAGGATGGGAGTTGATGGGAGGCTTCAGTGGGAGGATGGGAGTTGATGGGAGGTTGCAGTGGGATGATGGGTGTTGATGGGAGGCTGCAGTGGGATAATGGGAGTTGATGGGAGGCTGCAGTGGGATGATGGGAGTTGATGGGAGGCTGCAGTGGGATGATGGGAGTTGATGGGAGGCTGCAGTGGGATGATGGGAGTTGATGAGAGGCTGCAGTGGGATGATGGGAGTTGATGAGAGGCTGCAGTGGGATGATGGGATGCGCAGTTCATTATATATGTTAATAAATTTTCAATTTTTTTTGTTGTTCAAAAATATTTGTGATTATTTTTCATGGGAAAATAAGACATACCCTGAAAATAAGGCATGGCGCATCTTTGGGACCAAAAATGAATACAAGATGGTGTCTTATTTTCGGGGAAACAAGTATAACATAACTCTATAGATACAGAGTAATTATAATAACACACTCTGTGCAGTCAAAAGCTTGCTTAGTGTAACCAAACTCTATTATTACTAATAATAGAAATGAAAGTGCCTTATCCAATTAGTGCTGTACTAAAAAAACAGCCTCCAGCCCCAACGTACGTATCCCCTTTTCTTCTTCAGGGGCGTATGGGAAATACATGCAGGAGAGAACTTAAGTAGCATAAAAAGGAAAAAAAGATAGCGGCACTCACCGGGCGTGTTTCAAAGGTGCTTTATTTGGGTACCCTCATTCCAGGGTTCCTTTTTGATTAGAGAACTTAAGTAGGGGTACAAGTGATGCACCCGGATGTCCCCTTACCGGGTGCATTACTTACACCTCTATTTAAATGCTAACACTAAGCAAGACTTTGGCTTCACCAATTATCTACTATATAATTGCCGTAGGCACTTCCGTGTCGGACCCTGAGTAGACCGTGGATATGTCACACTGTGACGTCACCACGGCGAAGCATTGGCCGCGTAGCGGCCAATGCGAGTCGCTGGCCTGCGCGAGCAATGGCCGCGAGGCCATTGCTCGCGCAGGCTGAGTACGAGCAATGGCCGCGAAGCGGCCATTGCGAGTCGCTGACCAAAAATCGAACCAGAGGCTCGGCCTCAAAGTTAACGATTTACCGGTCAGGTAGAGCGAGCAATGGCCGCGAGGCCATTGCGAGTCGCTGCCTGAGCCGCGGCGCGCTTGCGGTAATCCCCATACAAAGTATAGGGGGACTTGCGGCAGGTGCGGCAGCGAGTCGCTGGCTGAGTGCGAGCACTTGCGGCGCGGTTGCGGTAATCCCCATAAGGATTACCGCGCCGCATTGCGAGTCGCTGGCTGAGTGCGAGCACTTGCGGCGCGGTAGCAGTAATCCCCATAAGGATTACCGCAACCGCGCCGCAAGTTCAAGTTGCGGCGCGGTTGCGGTAATCCCCATAGAAAGTATAGGGGGACTTGCGGCAGGTGCGGCAAGTGCGGTTTTGCCGCACCTGCCGCAAGTCCCCCTATACTTTCTATGGGGATTACCGCAACCGCGCCGCAGATGCGGTTTTTAAATAAAATAAAATAATTTTAATACAAATAAATTCACTTAAAATAACAAATAATAAATAAATTTAATAATAATAAAAATAGTAAAAAAACAAAACAAAATAAATAATAAAATAAAAAATAGCTATCTACTATAATCAAATTAATGCACGTTCTAGAATCCCGATGCATTTGCATCGGGCTCACAGCTAGTATTATTATAATTGCTCTGTATGTATAGGGCTATGTGTACCTATTAGGATACAGTATATACCGGTAGTTAATAACTGCACTGTTACAGCATTACAGCAACATAAGATTTCATAGAGATTGTTCCCCCTTATATTTGCTGATTTCTGTGGGTTCTGATAATTTTTTCCTATACTGTTATTTACTGGCTATCTGACTCTGTATAAGGTACCAAACTTATTACCTTGCGATGTACTACTGTACTATACATTTATTATTATTGTGCTTGTATATTTCCAATACCTCCTCTCCTTGCTGATGTCCATACTTTTTAAGAATTATTTATTTTGCGTTTAATGTTATCTATTAATAAAGACTAATTTTAACTTGGAAATAGTGACACTGGTTCTTGTGGATCAAGGGTCTTGATCTACGTTTTCATATGATAAAATGTGTTGGGAGGGGGGAAAGAGCAGCTGGGGCAGTTCATTTTCATATCCATTATGGTGTGATGAGGGCTAAAAAAAATAATTTGCCACAGGTGATCATGTGTGATGATGAAAGTTCATCCTGGTCCTTAGTTGCAGACCCATCTCCCCTACATACCGACCCCCACTCTTACATTTTGTACATGTAATTAAATGCACCACATTGGTTGTGGTGCAGCTGAAGGCACCTGAGATCTTGTAGTCCTGATATGAGCCGGGAATCTTTATCTTGTCCGTTGTCATTATAAATGGACAGGTTTTGCACCTCTTCTGGTTGCAGAGAAATGTTCCTGTTGTTTTTAGATTCAGGGGCTGCATAAAACACACAAGTGGGGGGTCTGGAAATATAGATTTTAGTCTGCCATCTTTTTGTAGAAGTGGTTGTAGTTTCCATGCAACTCCTCTTAACACCTCCAGATTTGGATTGTAGGTGGATTGTAGGTGTAGAGGGACCCGGTTGTTTACTTCTTTAGTTTTGTAATGTAGGAGATGATTCCTTGATATTCTGGTGGTTCTTGTAATTTGGCTTTCAATTGCTCTTGAACGGTAGCCCTGGTTCAAAAAGGTCTTCCTGAGGCCCCTAAGGTGATTGTTTCTATTGGAACATATCCGATTGTATTATTATTTACTTACAGAGCACTATTGATTCCATGGTGCTGTACATGAGAAAGAGATACATACAAACAAGTTAAAAATACAATGAAAGGGGGCGTGGCCGCACTTCTGTGACCTCCCGCCGAGTGCCCGCCGATTAATCCTGCCATTTAGCCAGTTAAGAGATCCTTACCTCCCTGGAACGGTGCCCGAATGTGTCAGGAGCAGAGCGCAGCGTTGAGAGCTGTGAAAGCAGCGCAAATGACCCGCCACCGGCAGCGAGATGCAGGCGCTGGAGATGGTAACAGTCTCAAAGATGGCGCCGAGAGGAGAGAGGAGGCGGAGAAGGTAATGCCGCCTGCCAGCGGCGCATGGCGCCAGCGGCGAATCTAGCTCAGTTTGCAAGGCCGGATGAGCGGTGTGCTGGAGAGACTGATGATGGAGGTGAGGAGGCTGGGGAAGAGGATGAAACCCCCTTGCTTGAGGGGGAAGATGTAGAGGTGCCAGCACAGGAGAAGGGTGCTGAGGAAGCTGGGCAGACTCAGGCAGAGGACAATATGTAGACAGAGCCCACTCTAAAAGATGTATATGCAGTGGTATCCTACTGCAAGGAGGCTTTAAAAACACTGACACAGCAGGTCCTGGAAGTACAGGGGGAGATATCCACAATTAAGAAAGACCTGAAGAAAGTGGATACAAGGGCAGGTGCTGCGGAAGAAAGAGTGGGCACAGCGGAGGATCATATAGCCAAACTGCAGAAAGTTGAGAAAAAATATGTGCAGCAAATGTCTGAGCTTGCAGCGAAAGCAGATGATTTGGAAAACCGCTTCAGACGAAACAACCTGAGAATAGTGGGCATCCCGGAGAAGTCTGAGGGGAGAAATTCCACTGAGTTCATTAAAAACTGGATCAGGGAAAAATTTGGCTCTGATACTCTGACGAGACTGTTTGCTGTGGAGAGAGCGCATCGGGTCCCTATGCAACCTCAGCCGCCTGGTAAGAGTCCACGCACAATACTTGCAAAGATCCTTAACTGCAGAGACAGTATTATTATCCTGCAAAAAGCCAGAGACATGGAGGAGCTTACAATTAATGGTCAGAGGATTGCCATATATCCGGACTATTCAGTAGTACAGAAGCAAAGAATGAAATTTACCAGCGTAAAGAGGCGTTTAAGAGAGTTGGGTGTAAAGTACTCCATGATATGTCCAGCAAAATTACTAGTGATGGCGTTAGAGAAGGTCCATTTTTTTGTGGATCCAGAGAAAGCCTCCCAATGGCTGGATATTAATGCGAAACGTATCAAGGACGCTGGAGAATGTGCGTGAGTTCCAGGAAAGCTGGATGAGATTATGGGACGGTGCTGATTTTGCATGTTGAAAACCGGTTATAGGAACTGTCTCCGTGTTTTTGTTTTACCACTGTTTTACTTGGAGGACAGACGGCCGGTAGGGGGGTGATTGACTCGATGTTCTTCTCTTCTACTCCTTTTCAGGGTTGTAATTTTAATTTTTTCTTAAATGTTTTCTCTGCACCCCAGGCCTCAATGGACAGACAGTGGAACAGGCATGGAGAGAGGGGAGGTCTTCCGGTAATGGGAGGTTCTCATTATGAGGAGGAGAGTGGATCGTTATTGCGGTTTAACTGCTTATAAAGTCTAACAGTAATAGGCATTTGTTAGAGGCTTTTATTTTAATGGCAGACAGGTTGAAAAAGTTGTTAGGGCGGGTATGAGGGGGAAGGGGAGGGGCACATAAATGGTGATGTGGAATGGGAAACGCTTATGTGCATTGCGAGATGGGAAAAGGCAGCTATTTGGTGCTTACGTTGCAATGGGTCTAGATTTTTGGGACCCCACTCTTGTTGAGAATATTACACATACAAAAGGGAAGATGATGGGGGGGCAGGAAAGTTGGGGAAGGGAAGTGGGAAGGGGGAGAGGACAGCTACTCACAGGAATAGCAGCAATTAAAATGCAAAGAGTATTGGTTGATGGGGGAGCGGAATAATATTATTTGCTAGAATGTAAGAGGGCTCTCGGACAAGTCAAAAAGAGCAACTGTTGTTCAATATGTGCTAGACTGTAGGCCATCAGTGATATGTCTTCTGGAAACCCATTTGACAATTGATACAGTGGACGTTCTGAATAGAAAGTGGGCGCAGAGGACGTACCACTCTACTTTTTCTTCTTACGCCAGGGGAGTTTCGGTTTTGATACATAATTCGGCACAATATGAGGAGATAGAAGTTAACATAGACACTGAGGGACAATACGTGATGGTGGTGTGCAGATTGTCCGGATAATTAATGTGTATTGTGGCAATATATATTCCTCCGCCGTATTCCAGTATTAAATTAAGGAAGGTAAGAGAGATGGCTGAAAGAAAGGGGGTAATGCCATTTTTGTTGATCGATATAAATTAAAAGAGAAAGGAAGCACACAGAGTAGTACCGCTATTATACAGGTCCCTCAGACCCCAAATGGTTAAACTCACCTGATGTAGTTGTGAGTGTCACAACTACAATAAAAGCACACAGGAGGTCGCTGCAGGCTCCCAGCTGAGAACTGAAGAATCCAGATAAGAGTAAAAAGAGCTGGATCAAATGCCGCGCTGACCACAAAGATAAACACAGAGTTAATCACACACTCTGTTTATTTTGCCTACACGTGTTTCATGGCTCATAGCCACTTCCTCAAGGCATCCAATGCCCTGAGGAAGTGGCTATGAGCCATGAAACACGTGTAGGCAAAATAAACAGAGTGTGTGATTAACTCTGTGTTTATCTTTGTGGTCAGCGTGGCATCTGATCCCAGCTCTTTTCACTCTTATCTGGATTTTTGTTGATCAGAGACTTTAATAATGTGATAGATACACAGTGGGATAAGAGTGACATATCTGGGGAGTCACGTAGTGGTACTCTGACTCCATTTGGATCTCTAATACAAGAAATGGGTTTGACGGATCTTTGGAGGGTTAGAAATGTAGAGAGGAGATGCTTTTCATGTTTTTCGTCCTCATATGACTCACCTTCCCGTATCGACATGGCCCTGGGGAATGGTCTGCTAGATGGGTTAGTGGAGGAGGTGGACTATCTGGCCAGAGTTGTCTCGGATCATAGCCCGGTCTTTGTTACTATTTGTCGGCCAGGTTCGCTAGGGAATGCGGTTAGAGAGTGGAAGATACACTCAGTGTGGCTGCGCACTATTGATATGACTAAAGTGGGACTGGAAATAGAAGACTTTTATAATCTGAATGATGGTAGTGCTGACCCACAGACAGTTTGGGAGACTATGAAAGCATACTTGAGGGGGATTCTGTTCCGGGATATATGCAGTTGTAAATCACTAACTAAACAGTTGGAAAGAGATAGTCTACGGAAATTGGAGAAGGCCGAGTGCGAGGCGGTGAGGCAGATTGATCCATACTCTAGGAAAAAGCCACGAGAGGCCCAGAAGGAAGTGGATAGAGTCCTTCTGGGAAGGGCAGATAAGAAACTGGCTTTCCAGAAAATGAAATTCTTTGAAGAAGGAGAAAAAGTGCGCCATTTATTGTCTGTGATAGCGGCGGCGCAGAAGGGGAATTTGTTTGTCCATTGCTTAGAGAGAGAGGGAGGAGAACGGGTCACAGACACAAGGGATATTATGGAGATTTTTGTAAAGTTCTATGGGGATCTATACTAGAGTTGAGCCACCACCCTAGTGTTCTAGTTCGATTCGATTCGTCGAATGGACGGTGTGTTCTTCGAATGTTCGTCGAACACCCTCGAACACACTAAAACACTATGGTGGTGGTCAATTTCAGTTCCGCAATGTATATACATACATTGCGGAACTGAAATGAAGTAAAATCAAGGGTTAAAAATAATAAAAATCGATACTCACCTCTCTAATCCATCCAGCGACGCTTCCAGCACTGCCTACCTGTCGGAGATGTGATCCCGGCAGCGTTTCCCGGTGAAATGACGAGTTCTTGCGATAACTCGTCATGTGACCGGAAACCGCTGCCGAGATTATGATGTCACCGCAGGTCCTACAGGTCCTCACTAGTAATGAATAGTAGTGAGGACCTACGGTCACATGACGAGTTCTCGCGATAACTCGTCATGTGACCGGAGACCGCTGCCGAGATTATGATGTCACCGCAGGTCCTACAGATCCTCACTACTATTCACTACTAGTGAGGGCCTGTAGGACCTGCGGTGACGTCATAATCTCGGCAGCAGTTTCCGGTCACATGACGAGTTATCGCGAGAACTTGTCATTTCACCGGGAAACGCTGCCAGGATCACATCTCCGACAGGTAGGCAGTGCTGGAAGCGTCGCTGGATGGATTAGAGAGGTGAGTATCGATTTTTATTATTTTTAACCCTTGATTTTACTTCATTTCAGTTCCACAAAGTATGTATATACCTTGCAGAACTGAAATCGAACTGAAATCGACATTGAACTCGAACTGCCGAATTTAGAGCAAAGTGTTCTAATTCGACGAACGACTCGAACATCGCCAAAAACAGCTCGAATTTGAGATTGCCGAACAATTCGAGTCGAACACCGCTCATCTCTAATCTATACACGTCGCAAGAGGGGATGGATGATAGGGAGGTGGAGGACTTTCTTACAGCTGCATCGTTGCCCACTCTGTCGATGGAAGATAGGAATGCTTTGGAGACACCCTATAACAGTAGATGAACTGGGAGAGGCATTGCGTGGCATGGCCAATGAAAAGGCCCCGGGGTCTGACGGACGTCCAGTAGAGGTCTATAAACATTTGGAACATATTTTATTACCCAGATTATTGGAGGTTTACATGGAAGCTAAGAAACGGGGGGAATTGCTGACATCTATGAGAGAGGCTACTATTGTTGTGATCCCTAAGGAGGGTAAGGACCTTAAAAACCCAGAGTCATACCGGCCTATCTCGCTGCTAACGGCAGATGTGAAACTCCTTGCAAAAGTACTGTCAGGCCGCTTAACAGCGGTGATCTCAAATTTAATACATCCAGACCAATCCGGCTTCACGCCAAACAGATCTACTGCAATCAATTTAAGGAGATTATTCTTAAATCTGCAGCTGCCGTCAGACAACATGAGCCATAGGGTTATAGCATCATTGGAAGCTTGTAAGGCCTTTGATAGTGTGGAGTGGAGGTATTTATGGAAGGTGTTACAGTGTATGGGATTTGGCCCGCAATTTATCTCTTGGATACAACTCCTGTGTGCCCAACCAACCGCAAAAATTAGGGTTAATGGTGCTATTTCTAGAAAGATAGATCTACAAAGGGGCACCAGACAGGGTTGCCCGTTATCGCCCCTGTTGTTTGCTCTGGCGGTGGAGACTTTAGCTGCTACCATAAGAAAAACCAGGGAGATCAAGGGATTTAAATTTGGGGGATTAAGGAAAAGATCGCGCTGTACACGGATGACATTCTGCTGTTTCTGGAGGATCGGAGGGCTTCGTTGAACCATGCCATGCGAACCATTGAGGGTTTTGGGATACTTTCAGGGCTTACCATAAACTGGAATAAGTCAAACCTATTTGAAGTAGACAATGACGAATGACACGGAGGAGGGGGTGGTGTCGGATAGGCTGCAAAGGGTGGAACAATTTAAGTACTTGGGCATTTGGGTGACTTTACCCATCACGGATTATTTACAGTTGAACCTTACTCCATTGCTGACAATACTGAGGCGTAAAGTTAATGCCTGGAATAAATTGTGTTTATCTGTGGTGGGGAGAGTTAACTTGATCAAAATGATCTTGATGCCCAAATTACTATACGTAATGCATAACTCTGTCTTATGGATTCCCCAGCGTAGGCTTAAGCCTATTAATGCTATATTCCAGGAATTGATTTGGGGTAGGAGACAACCTAGGATCCGACTGGAGACATTGCAGAGGCCAAAAGATGAAGGTGGTCTGGCGTTACCTCACCCGGGGATCTATTTTCTGGCAGCTCAGAGCCAACAACTGCGGGGGTGGGCTTGTAAACCAGAGAATAGTCCCATTATAAAAGTACTGGAAAAGATAGTTGGTAGATCCCCTCAGACAGATGGACTTGAGGATGGGTCTGTGGGCTCTTTGGGAAGGAGATATCCAACACTTGACCTTATACATAAATAATGGATAAGACTTAAGCAACTGAGAGGGGTAACAAGTCTAACGAAATATACTCCCATATGGAATAATAGGAATCTCCCTGAATTAATAAAAATAGGAAGACTTACGGACTGGGAAAATCAGGGTATTCTGCATATGCATCAAATTATGAATAGACAGGGATTAAAAATCTTCCAGCAATTAAGATTGGAATTTGGACTGCCTTAGTCGGGTTGGTTCCAGTATATGCAGATACAATATGCAGTTAGTGCAAGGGGTGTGGCGGGAGCCTTGCAAATACAAGATGATATCGTTCTAGATTACATTTGTCATAAGGGGTTTTCGAGAGGAATGATATCTTGCATATATAGCGATCTACTACATACATTCCTCCTTTCTTTCCCTATAAAAACACATTTGAAATGGGAGAAAGAGGTGGGACACATATCGGATGCTAGATGGAATAGTATACTGGAATATGTACCCAAACTGTCTATATGTGAATCGGCTAGACTGTCGCATTTATATGTAATGCACAGAGTGTATAGATCGCCAGTGGTTATGTATCGTGTGGGTCTGAGGACTGATTCTGAGTGTCCGAGATGCAGGGGGGATAATGCAGGCATTTACCACATAATGTGGTCTTGCCCAAGATTGATCCCATATTGGACGGCGGTTATTAACCGGATAGAAGGAGCGTATGGGTGTATCGTACCTAGAGAGCCTGTGGTTTGCCTGTTGGGCTATGTAGAGGAAGTGGCTATTGAAAATGCGCTAAGGATAGTTATTGCAAAATTACGCTTCGTAGCGAGGAAACTGATTGCAAGACATTGGATTTGTGATCTTCCCCCAATCAGAGGTGAATGTATGAAACAGGTAGATGACTTGATTTACATGGAAAAAGGTATTTATGGGAGAAGGGAAAAATTGCATTGTTTGAGAAAATGTGGTTGCCATGGATAAATTGTGGATGAGATGAGGAAGTATGACTGAACACAATACTTGGTGCAAAATGGTCTGAAGAATTGAATAATTGGTATACCTCAATAACTGCTACTCAACTCTCTAAATAACATCATGAGCTGTTGTGAAGTGGGTTTGCTGTCGGGAAGGGGTGGGTAGGGGGGGTGGGGAATGCAAATGCATCCTAAGTATTCATGTTGTAAAGGGCCATGATGTCTTGATGCATTTTTGTATTTTTGTTTGGAAAATGTTCAATAAAAATTTATCTGATAAAAAAAAAAAATACAATGAACAAACTAACAGTGACAGACTGGTACAGAGGGGAGAGAGGACCCTTCCATTCTATAAGGCAATGGGGAGGGAAACAGTAGGATGGGTCTGCTCGGGTGGTGATATAGCGCTGGGTTCAGTGGTGGTGGAGCGCCGGGTCCAGTGTTGGTCAGGTCATCCTGTGGTCATTGCAAGCTGTAGGCTGTTCTGAAGAGATGGGTGTTCAGGTCCCACTTGAAGGTTCAGAGTGTGGGGGACAGTCCCATCCATGTGGCTCCTCCTCCATCCCCCCATACATGTAGCTTCTCCACCATGGATATAGCTTCTCCCTCATCCCTCATCCATGTAGCTTTTCCCCATCCATGTAGCTTCTCCCCCCATCCATGTAGCTTCTCACCCATCCTTGTAGCTTCTCTCCTCATCCTCCATCCAAGTAGCTTCTCCCCTCATCCTCCATCCTAGTAGCTTCTCCCCCCATCTCCCCATCCATGAAGCTTCTCCCCCATACATGTAGCTCCCTCCCCCACCCATGTAGCTTCTCACCCCATCCCCATCCATGGAGCTTCTCCCCATCCATGTAGCTTCTCCCTCATCCATCTAGATTATCCTCCCATCCCCCATCCATGTAGCTTCTCCCCCATACATGTAGCCTCTCATCCCTCCATGCATGTAGCTTCCCTGCATACATGTAGCTTCTCCCCCATTCCCATCCATGTAGCTTCTCCCCATCCATGTAGCTTCTACCCCATATTTGTAGCTTCTCCCCCTATCCATGTAGCTTCTCCCCCATAGATGTAGCTTCTCCCCCATACATGTAGCCCGTCATACATGTATCTTCCCTGCATCCATGTAGCTTCTCCCCATTCATGTAGCTTCTCCCCTATACATGTAACTTCTCCCCCATCCCCACATACATGTAGCTTCTCCCCCATACATGTAGCCTCTCATCCCTCCATACATGTAGCTTCTCCCCATCCCCATCCATGTAGCTTCTCCCCATCCATGTAGCTTCTCCCCTATACATGTAGCTTCTCCCCCATCCCCCCATACATGTAGCTTCTCCCCCATACATGTAGCTTCTCCCCCCATCCCTGCATTCATGTAGCTTCTCTCCCATCTATGTATTTTCCCCCCATCCAGGTACCTTCTCCTCCCATCATCCATCCATGTAGCTTCTCCCCCTATCCATGTAGCTTCTCCCCCATAGATGTAGCTTCTCCCCCATACATGTAGCCTCACATCCCTCCATACACGTAGCTTCCCTGCATGCATGTAGCTTCTCCCCCATTCCCATCCATGTAGCTTCTCCCCCATTCCCATCCATGTAGCTTCTCCCCATCCATATAGCTTCTCCCCTATACATGTAGCTTCTCCCCATCCCCCCATACATGTAGCTTCTCCCCCATACATGTAGCTTCTCCCCCCATCCCCTCCATTCATGTAGCTTCTCTCCCATCTATGTATTTTCCCCCCATCCATGTAGCTTCTCCTCCCATCATCCATCCATGTAGCTTCTCCCCCATCCATGTAGCTTCTCCCCCATACTTGTTGCTTCTCCCCCATACATGTAGCCTCTCATCCCTCCATACATGTATCTTCCCTGCATCCATGTAGCTTCTCCCCATCCATGTAGCTTCTCCCCTATACATGTAACTTCTCCCCCATCCCCACATACATGTAGCTTCTCCCCCATACATGTAGCTTCTCCCCCCCCATCCCCCTATTCATGTAGCTTCTCTCTTTAAAATATTTTTTTTTTTTAAATCTTGACACCAGTGCCACCCCCTGAAACCTGCCACCCTAGGCATATGCCCTCGGGTGTCTAGTAGCAAATACGGCCCTGCTTATAGCCCAGGAGACATACAGGTATGGCTTATTTCAGCTGTGTACCTGTTTGCCCATATTAATAACTTAAAACCTGACAAGGATTACAGATTCCCTTAAAAGTACAAATAGTAATCTAAAAATGCATAAAATTATTGTTTTTTAAAAATACATAATATAATGAGATTTTTATTATATTACTTAAAATAAATAAAAATGCATAATTCATTGAGCAAGAATTTTCACAATGTGTCAAGTATAAAAATAAATTGCAAATTTGTGTCTTAAATATTGAACTTCTTGATTACCGTAATTAGTTTTGATAAGTAATTTTTTTTGTATAATGTGAGGTGAACACGCAACAATAAAAGAAAAAACAAACCTAAGTAACATTTATGATAGTTATTTCTTATTAACATCACATAGCTCATGCTCACTTTCTATTCTCAGAAGATGCACAAAAATTGTTCAGAGAAAAGAGGTGACATATACTATTTATTTGGGGTTATATCAGCAAAATATGTCCTCTCAAATAATGATATTAAATCAGGCACTTCACATATCATATTTCACTTCATGATAAACCCAAATACATAGGTCAATGTACATACAGTTTATATGTATTATCATTGATATGAGTATGGATCAACAACTAGTGCAAGGATAAAGAAAGGTTTAGAGAATGGTGTCAGTGTGAGTGTAGTGACAACAAAAAATCAGGCAGGATTCACACTGGGCGAGAGACATACGAGAGACTCACGCAAGTCTTGCGTGCATCACCCGACACGGCCACCAGCTCTCCAGACAGGAGCAAGCAGCTTCATAGAAATACATGCAGCTGCATGCCGCTGTCTGGAGATCTGGTAGCCATGTCAGTTGATGCACTTGAGACTTGCAAGAGTCTCTCACATGTCTCTCACCCAGTGTGACTCCAGACTAAGGGTACGGACACACTGCCGTGAAAGTCGAACGACTGCAATGCATGATTTTATCACATTGAAGTCGGACAAATGTTATTCTATGTCCAAGAGCACATTGGCGAGTATCGGACGCTTTTTTCTCATCCGGAAAACGACCGAGAAAGAAATCGCAAGATTCTGCGACAGTATGCGATTCACGCGCGAGACTCACCAATGCAAGTCTATGGGTCCAAAAAAATCATGGTCCGCACACGGACAGCACACGGACCATCTGAGAGGCATCTATTTTTTTCACAGATACATTATCATTCTGCAGCTGAGAACACTGTAAAATGTTCCTGTAAATGATTATACAGTAAATAGCTGCTGAGAAAAAATACGGATTGAAGACGGACAGCACAGGGATATGATCTGAGATGAAATGTCAGACACTCGCATAGCAGTTGGATGCAAAATGAAGCAAAAAACGGATGTCACTCGTACAACTCTCCTGGATGAGAAACTGATCTTTTTTTCACGCCAGTGTGTTTCCACCCTAATAGTGATACTAAAACCAGATTTTTTTTTGCCCCTACTTTACATTTCATTGCCTTTTTTGTGACAGCACAATGTAACACAAGGGGCACCGATGGGTTGTCTTTATAGCCAGGAGTCAGCTGATATCTCTGTAATTATGATTGTCCTGGGAACGCTGGCTGAGTGCCGGCGTTCACAAGAGATGATTATTTGTGCTGTGCAGCGCAGTACTGATGCTGATGTATGGCTCACAAGTGTTCGGACAGTGGCACCTTCAAGTCCCTTAAGGGGACTAGTAAAAACAATAAAACGTTTTAAAACAAAGTTTTTAAAAGATAAAAAAAACACACAAGTTCAAATCACCCCCCTTTTGCCCCTTTGAAAATAAAACAATGAAAAAAATAAATAAATACACTTATTTGGGTTCACTGCTTTCAAAAATGCCCTATCAAATTTTAAATAAATGAATCCAATCGGTATGCTGCATAATGGAAAAAAAGGCCAGAGTTGTTTTTTGGACGCTGCAACATTGCAATAACATGCTATAAGATGAAAACTTCAAATGTAAAACCATAATGGTATAATTAAAAATGTCAGCATAGGATTCAAAAAATAAGGCCTCACACAGCCCAAGATCCAGAAAAATGAGAACAGTATTGGTCTCAGAAAATGGCGACATATACACAATTTTTGGAGGGACAAATTTTAGAATTTTTTTTCACCACTTTAATAATAAAAAACCTAAACATTTGGCATGTAAGAAACTTGTACTGACCTTGGGAATCATCCTGCCAGGTCAGTTTTAAAATATAGGCAATATGGTAAATAAAAAACTTCAAAAAAGTAAAATGAATGATATTTTACGAAAGTACAACTCATCCTGCAAAAAAAGCCCTCATACTGCTTCATTGATAGAAAAGTGCTTAATTAGGCTGCCCCCTCATGCATAGCAAAACTCACACAATTAACAGGCAACCCTGGCATACCAGCCTGACTAAAGCGGGGTTTACACATAGCGACGCACCAGCGATCCCGACAATGATTCTACCTGACTGGGATCGCTGGTGCATCGCTACGTGGTTGCTGGTGAGATGTCAGACAGGTAGATCTCATCAGCAATCACCCAGCGATGCGCCGACACCCAATGGTCGTTGGGATCGTTCAGGGTCTCGGGCGCAGAATGGGGATCGCTGGTAAGTATGCCTGTCACACGCAGCCAGATGACCGATCGAAAAACAGCCCAGGCCATTCAATAAAGATCAGTGATCTCCCAGTGGGGGGCTGATCGCTGCTAAGTGTCACACGCAGTGAGATCGCCGTCGAGGTCGCTGCTACGTCACAAAATCGGTGATGTAACAGCGACCTCGTTAGCAATCTCGCTACTTGTAAACTACCTTTAGGAACTGAGGTGGGCTTCCAGGGTTGCTGAACTGAGATGAAAGAGATCCCATTCCACCAAGCACTTTGCTGAATACAAGCAGTCCCTCACCAACTTAAAGTGCATGATCACTGCCGCAAAACAAACTTACTTCTCATCTCTCATATTTTCCCTGTCTAACACCCCTAAACAGCTATTCAATTCAATTCTCTCCTCCATCCCCCAGCATCTACTCCCTCTCCTCTTATCTCTGCTAAAGACTTTGCCTCTTTCTTCAAGCAGAAGATTGATAACATCAGAGAAAGCTTTGGCCCACAGACCCAGAGCCCCTCCTTGCAACTGCTTAGCCCCTTTCTTCCAAAAACAGCTTCTCCACCATACCAGAAGATCAGCTCTCCTCTATTCTGTCAAGGTCACATTTCACCACCCAAACACTCGACCCACTCCTATCCAACCTCATCTGCAACCACACTACAGTCTTTATCCCAACCCTAACACATCTCTTCAACCTTTCACCAACAACAGGTATTTTACCCTCATACTTTAAACATACCTCAATCACACCCATAATTTACAAAAATCCACCCTCGACCCATCCTGTGTCTAGCTATCGCCCCATATCACTTCTCCCTTTTGCCTTAACTGCTAGAACAGCATGTCCATCTTGAACTGTCCTCCCTCGTCTTCTTCTGCTCCCTCTTTGATCGGTTACAATCTGGCGTCTAACTGCATCACTCAACCGAAACTGCCCTTTCTATAGTCACCAATGACCTACTAACCGCCAAGAGCAAGCGATACTACTGTGTCCTCATTCTCCTGGTACTATCTTCTGCCTTTGACACCGTGGATCATTCCCTCTTGCGACAGATTTTCTCATCTCTTGGTATCACAGATTGGCCCTATCCTGGATCTCTTCATATCTAACACATCGGACATTCAGCATCTCCCTCTCCCATACCACCTCCTCATCTCACCCCCTGTCTGTCAGTGTTCCCCAAGGTTCTAAGACCCCTATTCTTCTCCATCTACGTCTTCAGCCTGGGACAGCTCATAGAGTCTCAAGGCTTTCAGTGTTATCTCTATGCTGATGACACACAGATCTACCTCTCTGGATCTGACAACACCATCTTAGCAACCGAAATCCCACAATGTCTGTCTGCTATTTCATCTTTCTTTTCTGCTCGCTTTCTAAGACTGAACATAGACAAAACAGAATTCATCAGCTTTCACCCACCTCACTCTACCCCTCCACCAGACCTATCCATCAAAGTAAATGGCTTCT
Source organism: Allobates femoralis (assembly GCA_033576535.1). Taxonomy (NCBI): domain Eukaryota; kingdom Metazoa; phylum Chordata; class Amphibia; order Anura; family Aromobatidae; genus Allobates; species Allobates femoralis. The sequence continues at coordinate 530,373,247 of JARQOC010000005.1, read as the reverse complement.
CACTTTACCCAGTCCCGAATGCTCGCTGCCTCAGGTAATCCTCGACTCTGCCCTCTCCTTCAAGCCACATACCCAAGATCTTGCTAGCCAAATATTCAAACCAATGTAGCTTTGTGTTAAATAAGCTTAATTCTTTCTCTTGGATAGGACTATGTGGAGTCCACAGGTTTGGAATTACGTTATATCAGCCATTGCTCGTTGACCCCTGCAGTTATGTCACCGCCTAGAGAGAATTTGAAACTGTAAATCTTTTACATTTCTATGAATCTGATGGCATCGTAATCAAAGGAATTTCCCAATTCCAGAAAAAAATGGACAAAGAGAACAATTTAATAATCCTTTACCTGCCCTGTTAAGTTCCCCTATTGCTCAAATGATTTTGCTCCAGGGTTCCCCACAGTTCTTTATTTACCTGGCAGCAGTTACAATATTCTGCATTCTCATGCTGTTCACCACTGAGGCAAGTGATAGGCTGCAGTAGGGGATATAACAGAAGTACTGCATCTTTTTATCATGTTTCTCATCCCTGCACTTGTTTTTATGAAACCCCTTTCATCAATATAAGGCTGCTCTTTTTATTTAAGAAAAGAGTGGTCAACCCGGATTGGTGATTTTTCTAAACATCTTGTAAAAATAACAGCGCAGAAGGTTCCCTAATGTCCCCAGGAAGGACTTGACGTTCTAGCAAAATTCACGCCCAAACTTTTGCCTTATGCTATCCTGGCATGCAGAGTACGGTAAGATCTCCTAACCCTCTGCAGCCAGTCTAGCAGTGAACGAACAAGATCTAAATCTTTGCATTAACCAAACTCTGACACGTACTCTGCTATAGTAGGCAAAATAGAGGAAATATGTGGAATCCAATTGCGCTGCTGTACAATTGACGATATACCAAGGAAATCAGTGAATGCAAGTTACTTTTTTCAATGCATTTCAAGGTGATTTCCTCATCCCTTTATCAGGACAACCACCTACTATTGCTTCAGCCTGTGGATACTGCAGCAGCAGTTTGGAGCCTTTTATACTGATTGTGTGTAACACAACCCTCTAAGGTTAGCAGTGTCCCTTCAGCTTACCTGTCACCGTTTTTATTAGATAAGACCCTATTGCACTTTCTATTCCACAGTTATTCATTCAAGTACTCTGCCAAGCTGTTCCTGAATGGTAACTGCTCTAATGAGGCTACTATCCCACAATAGCTTACTAGAGTATGCGATAGTGCTGGATTAGTGTAGAGAGCTAGAGCTAGCTCTTTCATGCAAGAGTGGCCACAGACCGGCTGTTCTGCATGCCGGATTTCCACAACCAAAGAGTTTGGGCCAATATTTTGCTAGAAAGTCACATATTCCATGCACCCTTCTGTGCAGGTTTGTTACTAGATCGTATTTACAAAAATCACAATTCTGGGTCTGCCAACTGATTTATCAAATAAAAGGATGAGGCCAGATAGGTGATAGGTACATTTTTTAAGTATAAAGCTAGTGGCTATCAGAATCATCATTTGATGATTTCTTTGGAAAAGTGGTAACTATATTGTCATATCCAAATTTTGTTTCTGTTTGACCATCATCCAATTTTTGCTTATCTGTACGAGCTTTAATCTTTGTAGCATCATCATGCTTCACACAATTCCCAAACAATGTTAAAAATACCGGGAGGAAAACCAATCCATGTATCAAACCAAATGCAATGACCAGGAATATGATCTTAAAAAATGTCCTAAAGATATAACTCTGAGCTGCAGATAGGGCTACCACCCCCAGAATAGTGGATACTGCGCCCTGTACTATAGGATAGCCCAGAGAATGTAAGGCATCAATCACCTTGTCATTTACATTGAATTTGTGATTGGAGACATAAGCGTATGTAATATGAGCAGAAAAGTCTACAGAGAATCCAATGCAGATGACGAGGTTGATCATGGAGATGGAATCCAAGTTAACATCCCAGTACGCCATAAAACCCGTAACACCTACTATAATAGACGCTATGGTGAATGTCACCCACAAGGAGCACAGAGGATTTGGAATTAGCAGGAGTGAGATCACAAACATCGCGGCAGCAGCAACAGCGACATTTTGAATGGTGTTTTCTATGATTACGGCATATTGGTCAAAATATATAAATGCAGGATGATAGACAAGGACCGGAATCTCACAACTCTTTGCTGTATCTCGGACTTGGTTCAACATGTCCCTCTCATCCACTGCTGAAGTCACGTTTACAGTCTGGATGAAGAAACGAGATGCTCTTATAGACCCCGACTGAATGTCCACATCTTGTTTAAAGTCTGGAACTACACTGAATAATCTTGGTAAATTACTGATAAAGTTGATTTCATCACTGATGTTCAGGTTCATATTTCCAGCCATGGGAATGTACACACTGATCCAGGACTCGGAAAGAGACTCACTAACATAGGAATTATTTATAAATGACTCCAGACACTTGTTAATCTCACTCTGGACACCTGAGTCCCAGTATAAAATCTCCTTAGTCACCACAACCATAACTCTGGGACCATACTCTGAAAAATATAAGTCCTCATCATCATAGAAGGAACGAACGTAAGAACTATCAGGGGCTAAATTTCGTAAGTCAATTCCTTCCTGAACCTGAAAACACCCATATATACTGCTGGCCAGATATCCTCCATACAGAATAAGAACAAAGACCTTAGTCCAGATGTTTGTGAGGAATGGACCATAATAATTACGAAAAAACCCAGTCATGGGATGGTCAGTCTCTTTACCAGTGATAGAGCTGTATCCTCCTCCAACACAACACATGTTATACGCAGACGAACGATTGTGATCTTTTTCTTCTGAAACCTTCTTACAAATGAACCAGTGCCTGTTACTCTCTTCTCTTCGGCCATTGAGAGCTAAGAAAGCCCCAAAGCAGGTGACATTGTACAGAAAACAGAACAAGATGGCGGTGCCGGTATAGATGCAAAATGATTGCACTGACTCGAAAGAAGTCAAAATACCAATGTAGAAAGCGAGAACATCGGTGAGTGTCGTGATTGTTATAGAGACAGCAGCTTCAGCGTATGTCTCCGCCATTCTTTCTTCAACTTTATCCTTTACTTTAGTTTGTTGCCAACTGGAAATCATGATGAACATGTCATCCACTCCGACACCTAAAAGTAATAGTAGCAAGATCCAAGGTGTAAATATAAGTAATCATTTCACAAGATAATTAAAAAAACAACAACACCAAACTAACTTATTTGCAATTGAAATAATAAAATTAATCATTTTAAAAATTTGAAATTAATGTTTTCTTAGGAACACACATTTATAATTGGCCAAAGGATACAAAATTAGAATCAGATGAAACATATCCTTATGATTAAAAAAACATAGCAGAAGAAATTGTCTTTTTCAAACCTTAGAAATGTAATTTGGTTTATTGTTTTTCAATATTTATACAGCATTGCCATGCCAGTATCGAAAGACGCTTTAGAAAAATAATTATTGACACATATGAATGAAATATGAAAAGTTTCTTAAAGGGAATAACTGGTTTTGGAAAACCCCTGTTCTCAGACTACAGTTTGTTTGAAAAAAGCAAATTGCACTTTCCTCATCCTCCCTAATTCTAGCACTAGGTCTCCTCTGCTCCTGGTGTCTGCTATTGTCTGTAATGCTGATGATACTTTGACAGTGCTACAGACAATGAATGAGCCGAGCGTCTCATTCCCTTATTTCGGACAGAGTAGCTGAGCTCAGTTATTGATATGACATCGGCACTGCAGGCAATAAAAGACATAAGGAAGCAGTGGTGGAGGGACACTCAGAATTGGACACTAAAGGATGAGTAATGGACATGTTTTGTTTTGATTTTTTAATACAAACTCTACTTGGAAGAGAAGGGTTTTCCAATACAAGAAAACCCTTTTAACAATCTTTCTGTGTTGATATCTAAAAACTTACCAAGAATAAGGAATGGAGCATTTGCAACTGTAACGACAAAGGGCACCCCACATAGTAACAAAAGGCCAAAACTAGATAGAACGGCCAATCCAGAAGAAATTACTCCAAACCCAGCCACCCAAAACTTGTTCCTCACGCAATCAAATCTATAAGGTAATAAAAACAGTCATTTAGTTACTTGTAAAGTGAAATTGTTGTTTTGACTCTACAAATATTTGGGAAATTAATTGTTACTCATCCTCAATTTCAACATGCCCTATCCTTAGTTTCTAAGGTTGACAAGTAGTAAAGAGCGAGCACTAAAATGCTTGAGTGCTCGGTACTCAAATCGAGTACATCGGACGCTTGGAAGAGCTTGATTCAAGTAACAAGTATAATGGAAGTCAAAGGAAAAGCATTTTTCCGCAACACTCCCAAGGAGGGCAAGAAAATCACTGAAATAGATTGAAACAGCACTCAAACGGAGAGAGAAGCATGGGGGAGACTTATGGATGCAGCTCTGACTTCAAGCTGCTGTTGGGAATAATGATGCCAGAGTATTAGCACTGCAGCCTTTGCAGCGCTGGGGTCCTGAGGTCCTGGTTTCAATTCCCACCAAGGACACTAAGGACAACATCTGCAAGGAGTTTGTATATTCTCCCCGTGTTTGCGTGGGTTTCCTCCGGGCACTCCGGTTTCCTCCCACATTGTAAAGACATACGGATAGGATGTTTAGATTGTGAGCTTCAAGAGAGACAGCATTACTGATGTATGTAAAGTGCTATGGAATTAATAGCGCTATATAAATGAATAAATATTATTATTATTATTATGCTGTGTGCACACGTTTTTATCAGGTTTTTTTTATGCCTTTTTGAGTGCAGATTTGACAAACAGTGTCATGTACACGTTGCTTATTTATGAATGTTAGATTTGGGGCAGAAAATAATCTGCAGTGTGTCAATTCTTTGGGTATTTGCGCACAAGTTGAGTATTTGGTTGCAGACATTTCTACATCTTTTGGCAGGAAAAACGCAGCAGGAAAAATGTGCATTTTGCCTTATTTTCAAAGCGTTTTTGCATACGTTTTAAACCTGATTTTTCTAGCATTTTTTGACTCCAATGATTGATATAGCATTCATTAGTGTCCAAAATAAGCTAGAAAAACACAGGTGAAATCCAGGCAAAAGTGCATCGACAACACATCAAAACATTTTTGCTGCTTCATTTTTTTATTGCCAAGAGATGCTGAAATGGTGCAGATTTTTTAAACCAAATACTTAACATGTGCACAAACTCTTACAATACTGCTGTTTCTGCAATTTAAAAACAAAAGTCCTTTTCAAGGCTACATGGGAATCTGTTGGTGATTTTTCTCCTGGGAAAGTGGTCTTTATTCCTTGAACCGCTTAGAGAAATAAAATCACATCTTTATGATATGGTAAACTAAATGTAGGTAATAGTTTTGCTAGAATAAAGGACAGTATTTAGCCCTGAAAAGGACTTTTCTTTTTAGGTTGCAATCACAATGATGCCAGTAGCCAACATAGATACAGCACTGCTGTGTAAGGCAGGCGATCCTCGCATGTTTATTGGCTGTCTAAAAGACCCAAAACATGTGGGGCAGGGACTTGAGCATGACAATCGAGTAACGAGTGTACTAATGCATCCCGATGCTCGATCAGGTGCGAACAGTGGGGAGCAAGGTCAACGATCACTAGAAATAACCTATAGCCAGTTGTATTGCAGCAGTTTTTTTCTATCTTTCAACTTTGAAAACGCATGCATGCTATGCTTAAATGAGCATCCATGTGTTCTCTATTGTCAGAGAGTAATAACCTGCTGGGGATGATGGTGGTCTGGAGCAATAGATGTCAGTCATTGATAACTCACAGGAGAAAGAATGTGACAATTTTCACGAAAAATGTTTGACCCAGGTTTCAATTTATTCAGACATTTTCAAGAAAGAATAAAAGAAACAGCACAATGGAGTGCTCTAGTATAAGATGCTTCAGTAATAGTATTTTATGAGAAGTGCATTAAAACAAACATCAAATGAGTGATAATACCGCCTCAATAAGCACATTCTGTTACATAATCTTACCTTATACAGGACACAATAGCAAAAAATATGGTGACAAAATATGTAATAGAAAACAATGGGATCACAGTTTTTGTATTGCCATCAAATTCTTGCTGTCGTGATATTGCCGTGAAATAAGAGACCTGGAAAAAAATAGAGGATGTTATATTAATTCAGATTTAAATTAGCAAAAGACCACGAATAAAAACAAGCATTATACTGACTGGCGAGTGTAATGTCTACATACGGTACAATACTAGTACTTGTGTTGTGGAGGAACAAGGCTTTATTGACACTGACTTCAATCTAGACGAAATGTTGCTTTGTTATTATTACAGAAAATGAAATCATTAAGAAAAAGTAAAATAAAATGCAGCTCAAAGGAGGAGTTCTCAGACAACATAAGCCAATTACAGGATGAATATTCAATAATTACAAGTTGATTTGGGGTATGTATTTTGATACAAATATTTTGTGCTGCCTTTTTTGCAAAAAATAAGACCTGTGTGAGCAACATTGGGGTAACTTGAAGCTCATGGGCCCCGATGCAAAAGCTCCAACTGCACCCCCAATTATTGCAAATCTTTAATAGCATTAGTCTTTTTCTATAGCAAAGGGACTTTTGGGGACTCCAGGGTCCAAGTGTGATTGCAAACCCTGTACCTTTGGGTTTTATTTGGATCTATGTCTGATTTCATAAGTTTACAGAAAAATTAGGAAGAGTTGTCCCTTTTAGTTTACTCTATCATTGAAAAAAGGAACATAGAATATTTGTAAATTACTTGAACCCCAAAACTATTTTCTACGTTGACAGCACATAATATATCACCGTGAGTTAACACGTTTTTAGATAGTGTAGAGAGTGCAGACTAGAGTTATTACATATTAGTTATCGGCGTGTGAGTATGTAGTCAGTGAGACCTTGTGACTTTACATGCTATGGGAAGATGACGAGAAAGATATAAGTATTCCAGCTCACCACAACACTCATGATTCAATCCTAATGGAGCTCGTAACCCAGTCCTGCTACGACACCGAAATTCATCATTACAAAAAAATGGAATCCAGCTCAGACAAAGGACTTTTTTCTTTTTGTTCTTGGATAAAGTGCATACAGAACATGAAATTCATGGTCGGCGTGACCTAAGTCGATACATATTGGATGCTACATGCTTCCATACTCATGACAGTCATGAGTATGGATGCATGTAGCATCCGAATTGCGTGGACCTAGGTCACACTGACCATGAATTTCATCTTCTGTATGCACTTTATCCAACAATAAAAAGAAAAAAATCCTTTATGTCTGAGCTGGATTCCATTTTTTCTTTAATGGGAAGGTGACACTCTTGTCAGGAGATCCTTACCTTGAGTTTAGACCCCACATACTGTATAACACTTGCAATCTTTATAGAATGTTTTTTTTGTTCATAATTTTTTTTACTATTATTTCTAGAAAATTATTTTTAGGGGCTTGGTGACAAGTTCTCTTTAAATTTGTCTTCTCATACACCCAATAAACAGTGGCGCACAATATTTCTATGCGTCGCTCAAAGTTTTTGCCACCATTAAGGTTGCACGCAGCTGGTCTGAAGAGGTGTTTCATGGTTGCTACAGTTACATAGCTATATTCCTGCATTATGAAATTGCAATCCAACAAAATACAATTATTATTGATACTAAAGGGATTTTATATGTATAAATTTGTCATAAATCATGAAATCCTTACTTTTATTTCAGAGTATTGTAGGCTATTCTTTGTCTGGAATTTCATAAATTCATTGATCCATTGCAGGCTTCTTTCTCTGTCGCTTTCTCTGTCTTCTCTCAGATAATATACTAATTTAATAGCCTCGGCTTTTTGCACAACATCATCTGAATTTAGGGTCACTCCACCCAGGTATGTTCCCAGGAATATTTTATCTTGAAACATGGGGTAACGTATAGGCATCGTCTCTATCAGACTCACGTTACCTTGTACTGCAGAGAGGAGCGGATTAGCTGTCATACATGCTTTTCCCACGGTCTCTGCACATAGTTGCTGAAATGTGAGCGTCTCGTTAGTTGCAGGATCCATCACTGTGAAGTTCTTCACCATCTCATCCAGCTTCATAAGCTCCTCAAAGGTCTTAACATTTATGACATTATCAGATGTACTTACAGCTATGAACGAAACAAACAAACCTTCTGTATACAGTCGCTGCGGAGAAAACTGCCCGGAGTCATTGGTGGGAAAATGTGTCCTTACAAATAGTCTCTCACTTTTAGCCGGGCCACCGATTGGCGTGAACTGTTCTTCTATGTCGTTTGCTTCTCTCTGGGGTAAAAAGTAAAATCCAGCTCCCAAACCAGCAGATACTGCAAAAGGAATTAGTAGGAACCACCAGGGGTACCTTCCCACCAGCTTACCAAGCCCACTGAAGGCACGAGAGAGCGGTTTCTGTATACAGTCTGTGTGACACCGGGCCATCATCAATCCTCTAATAGCTATAAAGATTGAAGAACTAATATGTTTTTACTGTTAATCCTCATTATATAGTGATGCCAGCAAATAACTCGATGACAAATTCTTTCTATTGCCCATAAAGAAGTTCCAAGGAAGAAGAAAGTTTTCCCATATCTGGTTTACACGGTAACTAATACACGACCTTTGCTCGAGGAGATGTGTTCTTCACACTATGACAGCTAAAATTCCACTTGTGATTATTAATACAAATACTGCACACGAGTTCACCTGCAGAGACTTGTCCAGGCCGTCTGCCAAATCAAATGCATTACATGATGAGGACAAAGAGCTAGTGACTGCTTATAAAGCTCTACGTGTTGCAACTGAAAAGTGTTCAGCCAGGCACAAAAATAGAAGAACTTACCCCAATATGAAACTTTAATATTAACCCTTTAAAGTATGGCCAATTTTTCAATTTCTTCGTTATATTCCAAGAGTCACTTTTTTCTCTCGTTGATGCAATTTTATGCAGTCTTGGTTTTTTTTTGTTAGTTTTTTTTGCGAAACAAGTTGTATTGCTATGCCATCATTTTGAGGCATTTAATATGTGATAATTAGCTGCAATTACTGTCATTTTTTAAAATTTCTCCACTATGTAGTTAAAAATAACATTGTGGAGATACGGGGGTCAGTGGGTGCTCTCGTCCGCTGGCCCAGCCACCTTTAGCAAGACAACCTGGACCAGGGCTCATCCCCAAACTGAACGCCCAAGCTCCTTAACTGTGGGTGGAACACTATTCAGACAACACAGGGTGAGGGAATCACAATATTAAGGCTTTATTGGATCCCCAAACAGTTAACAGCATATAACACACAACCAGCAGAACACAACAATGTAACAGGCAACAGAGTCTCACTCTTCTGCTGGCTCACCAGGGATTAGAATATAGCACAGTAAAGTCTGTAGCCAGGTGACGGGATCGTCTCAACCTGGGTTGCGTCCTTATGCAGTCTTTGTTATCCCAGCCGAATCCAAACTTTCGATGCTGAAGTCCTTGTAGAATTATAATCCAGGTTCTGATCTCCGGAGTCAGCACCGTAATGCCTAGGCCTGGGGTTATGGCCAGCTAATCGGGTCCGTAGATCCTAGATTAGCTGACTGTATCAAGTCCAGTGCACCTCTAGCCGGGACCGAAATCCCTAGACTGAGGTCACTAGACAGAATCTAAATCACCCTGGTTAATCAACAGGTCTCCTTATGTACCCTTATCCCTCATTGCAGGATATTGGGGACTACACGATTGGTGGAATAAAACTGTTTTCTCATTGGCTGGATCTCAAGCCTAAAGTATTTCTAGCAGTATTGCAGTCCTATCAAGGGAGAGCCACATACTGATTGACATAGCACCCAGCAGGATACGTTTAGTCTGCAATCCATGACATTAACCAATGGCGGCTGAGGCCATTTACATAGTCAACAATCCACATAGTAATACAATGACATTCTAACAGGATTAAGTTCCTCTGACCTTCTATGACAAACAAGTGAGATAATTACATTACACATGTTAAACACTAACAGTCATCTACAAGACTTGTAGGAACAATGAGTGAGCCATCACAAGGTAGATAATTATTACATTACCCACTTTAAATACTAGCAGGCTTCTAGAAATGTTGTGTAACCCATGAGTGGCATAGTACAAGTTTGCAAACCAAAATATTGTCTGGATAAATAAGAAATCCTCATAGATTATACATTAAAGGGGTCCATTTTGTCACAAACATGTTAACATTATTTCACAGGATGAATATAAGAAATAGGAATGGCTTTTTTTGGTTTAAGCACAATTATAATTTATGGCACAATATCTGTCCATTTTTCGACTGCCGCAGCCAGATGGGAACGTATCTTTTTTTAAGAATGAGTTGTTATTTGAATGGTTATTTTTGGTTTTAGCATAGTAAAAACTTACTTTACGGTACAAGATCTGATATTTTTAATTGGTGTCAATTGTAAAATGTATGGATATTGAAGCATAAATCATGTTTTAATTATGTAGGAACTTTTGTTTTTTAAGAATTAGTTGTCATTTTTAATGGTGAGGAAGCGCAGGTGCAGAAAAAGAAGAAAATCAAACATTTTTTCTTTTTTTTTGCATTTTTTTCTTAATTATATGGGTTACTGTTAGCAGCTATGCCCTTTATTTGTATTGTTTTTCTCTGTAGTTTTTTTTTATACCAAATTTTACTGAAATTTTGTCTTGCGAAAGAATGAGATGTAACAGGTTACATATGTTGCTCACATAATTATAAGTGCACAAAATGTCTTGTTCAGGGAGATTCTGCTTGTATGCTACTTAAAAAAGGGCCAAAGAAAAAGAAACAAAAATAATGAACACATACACAGCAATATTAAAACAACATGCTGTGCACATGATCCAACTTTTGTAATTTCTTCTTTTTAACAGTCTTTGAAAGTCATCAAGCAACTAAAATAATGGCTTCTGCTCGGAATCCGTCACTAAGTCACAATCGTTTATGTGAAATAATAAAAAATAAGCACAAAAGCCACTGCAAAAACGACACGAAAGATGTCACAGAAAAACACTAAATGATGCTGCTTTGCCGGTGTCTAAAATACTCCATTTGCACACTGTTAAATGCTCTTGTGCTTTTCATGTAGGCCTGGATTTTCAATAATATTCTGATGAATATGAAGGTGATTCATGACTTATGAAATACATTTTCATCACAGGTCATCATTATTAGCCTGCTTCATAGGAGGCAATTGTGTTTGTACTTATTCCTTATTCTCACCTTTCTTACCACTAGGGGAGTTTTTTTCCTATTTAAACAGGCAGCACACATATTTTGACAATCTTATTATTTTTTGCGCTGAACCTTTGGAATTATTTCATAAATCATTTGACTATTTTGTTCTATGCATTCGTGAATATATATCGTGAATAGATATATTTTTTGACATGCAATACCATTTTCAGTAACATTATGTATTTATTATTCTGATCTCACCACCAGTCTTTGTTTAGCTGCAAGGTTTCCATTTGTTTTTATTGATTGTATCTTTTTACTGCATGTGTGTATAGATGGAGACCTGGAATCACTGGTAGTGAAGAGGTAGGGGGGATGACTGGGGGACCTGTCTTTGTGATTAGTCTCCTGTGCAGTTTTATGCTCAGCCAATTTTAATTTATTAACAGTGTTTCGCAGTCAAATATACATGCCGTATATACTCGTGTATAAGCCGACCCGTGTATAAGCCGACCCCCCTACTTTTGCCCCCAAAACCTGGGAAAACCTATTGACTTGTGTGTAAGTCGAGGGTGGACCCCAGCACAGGTATACAGGCCTCCCCAGTCGTAGTATACAGCAGCCTCCCCAGTGGTATACAGGCCTCCCCAGTGGTAGTATACAGCAGCCCCCCCAGTGGTAGTATACAGCAGCCTCCCCAGTGGTGTATACAGGCCCCAGCAATATTACAGCAGCCTCCCCAGTGGTGTATACAGGCCCCAGCGGTATTACAGCAGCCTCCCCAGTGGTGTATACAGGCCCCAGCGGTATTACAGCAGCCTCCCCAGTGGTGTATACAGGCCCCAGCGGTATTACAGCAGCCTCCCCAGTGGTATATATAGGCCCCAGCGGTGTATACAGCAGCCTCCCCAGTGGTGTATACAGGCCCCAGCGGTATTACAGCAGCCTCCCCAGTGGTGTATACAGGCCCCAGTGGTATTACAGCAGCCTCCCCAGTGGTATATATAAGGCCCCAGCGGTGTATACAGCAGCCTCCCCAGTGGTGTATACAGGCCCCAGCGGTATTACAGCAGCCTCCCCAGTGGTGTATACAGGCCCCAGCGGTATTACAGCAGCCTCCCCAGTGGTGTATACAGGCCCCAGCGGTATTACAGCAGCCTTCCCAGTGGTGTATACAGGCCCCAGCGGTATTACAGCAGCCTCCCCAGTGGTATATACAGGCCCCAGCGGTGTATACAGCAGCCTCCCCAGTGGTGTATACAGCAGCCCCAGTGGTGGTATATACAGGCAACCCCAGAGGTGTATACAGCAGCCCCAGTGGTGGTATATACAGGCAGCCCCAGAGGTGTATACAGCAGCCCCAGTGGTGGTATATACAGGCAGCCCCAGAGGTGGTATATACAGGCAGCCCCAGAGGTGTATACAGCAGCCCCAGTGGTCGTATATACAGGCAGCCCCAGAGGTGGTATATACAGGCAGCCCCAGAGGTGTATACAGCAGCCCCAGTGGTGGTATATACAGGCAGCCCCAAATGCTGGCACTCGCCCCCCTCCTTGTAAGGCCCCCCCGGCTGCTTAATTTACCATCCCTGGTCTTCTGCATCGCGCAGGTCCCTCCGTGCTCCCGTCCTCTGTGCTCCTGGCGTCAGCTGCATCCGGGGTCCCCGGCCGTTGCGTAGCGATGACGTCATGCGACCGGCCGGTCACATGACCCCGGATGCTACGGAGGACGGGAACACGGAGGGACCTGCGCAATTCAGAATACCAAGGATGGTAATAAAAGCAGCCGGGGGGGGGCCTTACAAGCAGGGGGGCAAGTGCCAGCATTTGGGGGCATATATTTAGATATGCATTGCTTCCCCCTGCCGCTGATTGACAGGGAGAAGCAGTGCATATATGATGAGCGGCCCCACGTGATGGGGCGCTCATTCAGCAGCCTCCCCCCGCCTCCTCCAGCCTCCCCAGCCCCAGACACAGCCCCCACCACTGCAGCCTACCGTATTGACCCGTGTATAAGCCGAGGGGGAGACTTTTCAGCCCAATTTTTGGGCTGAAAAACTCGGCTTATACACGAGTATATACGGTAGCTGAAATCATACAGTGTCGGAAATTTATTTTTTGCTTCAATTTGAGAATTTTACATTAAAAAAAAGTTGATAAGTTTGATATTCAGACTGGTGGAGAATAATGTTAGTCAAAACTACAACTCATTCCACCTAAAAACAAGCCCTTCAACTTTTAAATCCACAGACAAGTTTTGATAAAGCTTTAGCTCTTAGGTAGGAAGAGGAGAAAGAAACATAAGTGCAAAAAAAAAAGTCCTGCTCATTAACTGGATAAAGCACCCCATAAGTGTTTTTTTTTCAGTGTTAGAGTGGCACTTTAAATGTAAGTCCTCTAACCCCTGTCATCACCTTTTATCAGCTTCACCTGTTGTCGGCACTGATCCGGTCAGCGGTGCCATCTTGTGCCTGTAACTTTTGACTGGCCAGAAATCAGAAATTACATCATGCGGTCTCACTGCATCTCTATGAGAGCCAGAACCAAAACAGAACGAGGCCCCCATAGACTTGTATTGATTTGTAATAAACACTGGAGCTGCTGTCTGGTCACTTTCCCCAGCAGATCACCAGATCAGATCAGTGGCAATAGAAACAGATAAGGAAGGCGAAAGCTGAATAACAGAGGAGGTGGGGTTGTGGCGGGGGACTTAGATTTAAAGCACCACTCCAGCGGTCTCGTTCTCTTGCTTATATATACAGTATCGGCACACAAAAAAGCGTATGCTTAAATTTGTACCAGCACAGAATAAACCACACTCAATAAATATTTAGCAGCAGAGACTAGCGCTGATCCCCAAATGCTTGATTAGATGCTTAGGCTCCAGCTAATGAAAGAGCATCTGAGCATCTCATCCAGAATAACTTCAGAAGTGCCGATTTCCATGAGGTGAGGGCAGCACCTGAGTGAATCGCCAACTCTTCAAGAAGTCCAGAAAATGTTCCTTTTTTTATGGAAGCCTGTCTGAACTTTAAGGCAAGTACATATATGTTTAATTGGGCTTGCGTTACATTGAGGCCATCATTGAATGCATTTAATGCACTATATGTGCATTGGTTTTGTTCAACAGTAGCCAATGTTAATTCCAGCCACAAAACAGCTCCCACCCATTAAAGAGAATCTGTATGATACATAGCCATAGCATGTCACTGATTAAATTAGCAGTAACAAAATGATGCAGAAATAGGGCTTAAAAGTCATCACATGACCGTCCTTTCAATGAATTCATGATCTGCCCATTTAACTGGTAGAAGTGACGTGCTGTTGTGTGTTGGTTTTCTGCATTATGTTTGCTAATATAACAAAGGATATGTTTAATACCATATAACATACAGTATACCAGAAAACCCCTGGTCTAGATAAGGAGATGGCACTAACAAGTTTCCTTTAAATAAAACTCATGCCACATAGCAGTACACTGACAACAAAGGGCTTTGTGCAAGAATAGAGTCCACACACAAGTCAATTAGTTACTCTCCTGCTTTGGTCACTTCTAAACCCATAGATAAGTGTAGTAGGTAATTTCATGTCTGCTGCTACCTGCTGGGATATGTGCATAATACCTGCTGATCTCACATGGGCACACAGGCAAGTATCAGTAGATGTGACATTACCTGATGCACGTATAAAGCCCTCGTAATGGGGAGCTTTCCGTTTACTGCTATCCACCTCCACGCAGCATCCACAGCCAATAGAATGACCACAAAAACAGGTCTCAGGGATAACAGCTGCTTTACTTCAGCAGAACTGGGAAATATAACATGGAATAAATTTTTCACAGTTCACATGGGTAGCCCACGGCAAATACAGTTAACAGTTAGATTCTGACACAGAATTGAGGTCCTGGAGCTTTAAGAACCCATATTATTTAGAAGCAGTATTTGCAGGTAATTATAAGAGTTCAAAGTCTTTTGGTGACTTAAAAGCAGATGAGTAGAAATATACAGCAGTAAGAGTATTTTACACACCTGGAATTCTGTATTACTTTCAAAGCTGGTCACGGCACATGCAGAGAAAAATGTATGAAGTAATTAACGGACAATCGCAGTAAGGCAGGAGACCCTCAAATTCCTCAACACACAGGTAATAGGTTCCTCTGTACCTTTAGTACAACCTAAGCATGGGTTAATCTGGACAGCAAGGACCCAAGGTTAAAAGTAAGTTATAGCTAAGGTGTGAGCTACGGTGTGAGCTGCAATGTACAAAAGCTACTCATGGTCCAGGGGTTATTAAAGGAACAGACATAATCTGGATTGGGTCACTACATACGCACTTCTCCATGCGTAAGAAGCAAAGCTGGATTTATCGATTGATGTTTGTGAAGTATAAATGTCAATGCAACATTATATAGATTCTGTAAAGTTGTCACACACCATATATGTGCACTACACATACAAATTACATTCATATTGCACACATCACTTTTACATAACATACAAACATACATCTCAATGAATTAGAATATCATCAAAAAGTTAATTTTTTTCAGTAATTCAATACATAAAAGTGAAAAACATATATTATATAGTCATTACTAACAGAGTGATCTATTTCAATTGTGTATTACTTTTAATATTGATGATTATGACTTACAGCCAATGAAAACTTAAAGGTCATTAACTCAGAAAATTCAATTAGGCAGGATGAACGGTTAGAACCACGCTGCCATATTCCATCAGACATCAAAGGATGAATGTAATATTGATTTATTAGTCAACACATTTCAGGGCTTCCTGAAACATGGCAATATGATAATGATTTGTCCTGAGGAAGGAGCCAGGGAGCCCTGAAATGCGTTGATTATTAAAGCCACATTATCACATTATATTCACCCTTTGCTATCTCATGGAATACAGCAGAACGGTGACTCTCACAACCACACAAGGTGAAGCCTCTGATACCTATTTAGGTCATATTTTATCTCTCAGACCCGCCACCCATCCTACTTTAATTTTCTGAGATAATGACCATTGGGTTTTCATTGGCTGTAAACCATAATCATCAACATTAACATAAATAAACACTTGAAATAGATCACTCTGTGTGTAATGACTCTATATAATATAAACATTTCACTTTTTGTATTGAATTACTGAAATAAACAAACTTTTTATGATTTACTAATTCACTAAAATGCACCTGTACATGTTGCTGACATCAGTTACGCATAATATACATGTGGCACATATCACTTACACATTGCATGTTTGTGGCATACATTACTTACCATACATGTGCATACAACACTTATACATTGCACACGTTGCACAAATCACTTATGCATTGCAGACATCTTGCACACATTACTTATACATACGATGCATTTTGTGCACATCATAGTTCTTTTATTAAGTTCTTCAGAATCTGGGAGTTATAACTGTGGTTTCTTTTCCAGAAAATCATAGTTATTTCATAAAACATACTCCAAGACAGTTGCTGGGGAATAATGATAGAACCAAATATGGCAATGGCAATATTAGGTTTCGAAAGATTAGTAGCTGGAGGAAACATATGAAGTTCATTTCTTGACAGATTCAGTTTAAGGTAGAGAGAAGACATGATGTTAGAGACAGCAGACAGACAATCACTGGTATTTTGTAGTAATGCAGGGGTGACATCAGGAGAATAGGTGTATAACTGGGTGCAGAGTGTAAGGAGCAGAAACTGGATTGTAGAGGGTCAAGAAGAGAATTGTTAGAGAGATAGCGGATCAGATGAGAGTGAGAGGTGCCAGCCAGGGAAAGGGACTGAAGGAGATTTGATGGAATGGGGTCATTGATGCAGGTAGTAGCGCGAGAAGATGCAAGGAGCTTGGTATCTTCTTCCTCTGCGTCCGAATCGAAGACCAAAAGTGAGTTAGATAAAGTGCAGGAGGGAAGAAAATGCATGATGTTCTGAGGCTGTAAGGAAATTTCCTCTCATATGTGGTCAATTTTGTCCTTAAAATACCCTGTTTCCACAAAAATAAGACAGCGTCTTTTATTAATTTTTGCTCCCAAAGATGCGCCATGTCTTATTTTCAGGGGGGGTGTCTTATTTGTCCATGAACAAGAATTCATATTTATTTTTGAACATAAAAAAAGGATCTTTTGTCATCCCCTTGTGGCCCCCAATAAAGTATCCCCATCATCCTCTTGCAGCCCCCAATAAGGTATCCCCATCATCCCCTTGTAGCCCCCAATAAAGTAACCCCATCATCCCCTTACGGTCCCCAATAAGGTATCCCCGTCATCACGCAATATGGTGTCAGCATCAAAACAGACATACAGGGACATTCAGGGACACACACACTCAGGGACACACACACAGGGATACACACTGAGACACACACAGAGACACACACAGGGACACACACAGGGACACACACAGAGACACACACAGAGACACACACAGGGACACACACAGGGACACTTCTCACCAGTCCCTGCTGCATTCTGGCGCCACTCCCAGCTGCATGCCGCTGTCCCGGTGCTGCCGATGCAAGGAGAATGGCACCAATCTCATCTCCTTGCCTCAGGTGCCATAAGTGTACGGGCCTCTGTCCCGGTCAATTACAGGCCAGGAGACGCCAGGGCAGCCAATCACAGGCCAGAAGCTGACGTCAAGCACTGACTGGCTTGTGATTGGCCGCTGGGCAGCTCCTGGCCTGTGATTGGCTGGGAAAGTGGCAGAGGGCTTAAAAAATTGTGCGGTGCTGGTGTATGTGCATCTTCGGCACCGAGACAGCGGCGGGCACCGGGACAATAGCGGGGGGGGGGGGGGATTTCAGGGGCTGGAGGAGTCACAGCTGCATGCCCCGGTCTTCTGATCAGTGGCATGGTGGTATTCGAACAATAAAGGCATGCCTTATTTTCGGGGGGTGCCTTGTATTTGCAGGTACACTAAACCCCCCTTGTACGTCTTACTTTTGGGGGCACTTATTTTCAGGAAAAAATGGTAGTTGTACAGATCATCAGCGCTGAGGCTGGTGGTTGGGGCGTGGACTCTTGGACCAAAGAGGGAGTGGAAAGTGTTAAAGAGTCGTTTAGGATTGTTAGCTAGTGATGTGATAAGGGTGTTGATGAAAGTTTGTTTGGAGAGTTGAATGTTTTCAGCATAAATTTATAATGAATGAAATCTTCGGCCAGGTTAAGCTAAAATAAGTGTGGACAACCCCATGCAAATCGGCACACTACAACATGGCTTCTTCACGGGTGAGACTCCCTTTTCCTCCTCCCACACTTATTTTAGCCTCCCTTTATCGGATACAATGATCAGCTGTTAGGTATGCAGTGCCGTATGTTAGTTTCTTTGAAATATTCATAATCTTATATCATTTTCTTTTTTTTTTTTTTTGTATCTGGGTATTTTTTGTATGGATTTGTGTGCAATATATTACCTGGTTTAAGATTTATTATATGGGACTAGTCACATTGCCTATATATTAGTACTTACATGACTCCATTATACAGGTTTTCATGTCATCTTGTACATAATCTTATGTCTAGACTCTTGATTTTTTATATCTATATTGTTTACTAAGCTTCATGGTAGTATGATTGGAGTATTTTTTCGAGGATATTGGATGTAGGGAGATATATTTTTAACACCCTATGTCACTTGCTATTAGCTGGTTTTGCTATTTTAATAATGTTTTTTAATTATGCTATTGTGTTTTTTGTCTTTGCCTAAAAAAAATTGTTTATATGTTTCATATATTCAGTTTCCGCAGTTAAGAGTTCAGAAAGATCTTTGGTGACATCACTGTCATGTAACTCACCATAGGTCCTTAACACTGTGGGAATTAAGGCCTGCATAATATGTGGCATGCAAGAACGGGGAGGGGATACCCTGTCTCTTTCGTATACAAATAAATTTGTGTCTTTCAAATGCGAATACATTTTAACAGTGTAGCGCCTGGACTGAGGTAGAGGAGAGCTCCATAGCCCCAGCACTGTCATGCAGTGGCTGTGATCACACTGGCCCTGTTGCCGGGGCTGCAGAGGTGGAGATGATGTGGCGGACACCGGTAAGCGCTCCAATTGAAGCCAAAGATGATTTTAGAAGATGGGGCCAAGGTAGGTGAGGATTGGTGTTACTTTACAAGGGACATTATGGGGAAATGGGGGACTTTATGGGGCAATGGAGGACATTGTGGAGCAATGGGGGATATTATGGAGATAATTGGGATATTATGGAGCAATTAAGCAGCATTGTAAAAAAGTGCATAGTATAATGAGGAGCTGGGAATGACTTTATGCAGAGATGTAGTATGGGGGGTATTATAGAAAAAGGAGTTTTTTGGGTACATTAGGAAAAGGGGCTGGCCGGGGAGCTATTTTGGAGAAGAGCAGTGTGTGGGGGATATTATGGAGAGGGGTAGTGTAGGGGAAGTATATTATGGAGAAGGGTAGTGAGAAGGGAGGATATTTTTAAGAGGGACTGTGTGTGAGAAAAAATCATATAGAGAGTGAGTGTGGGGATATTATGGAGAGGGGCAGTGTGAATGAAGGATATTATGAAGGACAGTGAGGTGCAAAGATATTATGGACAGGAGCAATGTGTAGGGGGGATTTTATGGAGAGGAGCAGTGTAAGGATATTTTACAGAGATGAGCTATGTGGCGGGGATATTATGAAGAGGGGCAGTGTGGGGGTATATTATACAGAGGGACAGTGTGTGGAGGATATTATGTGCAGGAAGCACTATGAGGGGCAATTATTTATTCAGGGATGCAGAATTGGAGATATTAATTTCTTGGTCAGCGTAATGATTCTTTTATTTTTAAGGGTACCGTATCAGGAAATGCTGCTATAGATGGAGACGAGAGAAATCTGGAGAAAAAAGCTGTGGGAGTGAAATCTCTAAAGGGACAAGAACAACTCTAATCTGAAATCACATCACCTATAAGGTACATTTGGATGTAAATGTTTATTTGTGATCCTGCGTGTGTCTCATCCAGGGCCGGGACGACCACTAGGCGAACCTAGGCGGTCGCCTAGGGCGCCATCTTGGGCAGGGCGCATTCCCGCCTGACCGCAGTCCGGTCACCGCCGCCCGGCCCTGGAGTTGCGGGGAGAAGCTGCGGCAGGGAGCGGTGGGCGCCGCCATGTTCTTTGTAGCTGACGCCCACTAACAGTACAGCCGGTCAATAGAGGTTGAGACCTCTACACAATGGCCGCGGTCTCCAATTAGCCGCGGCCATTTTGTTGAAGTCTCAGCTTTCACCGACCGGCTGTACTGTTAGTGGGCGCCGGCCACAAAGAACATGGCGGCGCCCACCGCTAGCTGCCGCAGGCCCGCAGCTATTCCTCGGCTCGCAGGCAGCGTCCTGCTGATGTGCGCCCTCCGGGCTCCGGCACCCCTGCTCCGCATCCACAGCTTCCCCCAATGGTAAGGTATGCTGGAGGCTGTGGGGGAGACAGGGGGTCTGTGGGGGAGACGGGGGGCTGTGGGTGAGACAGGGAGGCTGTGGGTGAGACAGGGAGGCTGTGGGTGAGACAGGGGGGCTGTGGGGGAGACTGTGGGGAGACAGGGGGGCTGTGGGTGAGACAGGGGGGCTGTGGGGAGACTGTGGGGAGACAGGGGGGCTGTGGGGGAGACAGGGAGGCTGTGGGGGAGACAGGGGGCTGTGGGGGAGACAGGGGGACTGTGGGGGAGACAGGGAGGCTGTGGGGGAGACTGTGGGGGAGACAGGGGGGCTGTGGGGGAGACAGGAAGGCTGTGGGGGAGACAGGGAGGCTGTGGGGGAGACAGGGGGGCTGTGGGGGAGACAGGGGGCTGTGGGGGAGACAGGGGGGCTATGAGGGAGACAGGGGGGCTGTGGGGGAGACGGGGGGCTGTGGGGGAGACGGGGGCTGTGGGGAGACAGGGGGGCTATGAGGGAGACAGGGGGGCTGTGGGGGAGACAGGGGGCTGTGGGGGAGACAGGGATGCAGTCAGGATGGAGGGATGCAGTCAGGATGGAGGGAGGCTGTTGGTATGGAGTCAGGATGGAGGGATGCAGTCAGGATGGAGGGAGGCTGTTGGTATGGAGGAAGGATGGAGAGAGGCTGTCAGGATGGAATAGGCTATTGGGATAGAGGGAGGCTGTCAGGATGGAGGACCGCTGTTGGGATGGAGGAAGTATGGAGGGAGGCTGTCGGGATGGAAGGAGGGAGGCCGTCAGGATGGAGGGAGGCTGTTGGTATGGAGGAAGGATGGAGAGAGGCTGTCAGGATGGAATAGGCTATTGGGATAGAGGGAGGCTGTCAGGATGGAGGACCGCTGTTGGGATGGAGGAAGTATGGAGGGAGGCTGTCGGGATGGAAGGAGGGAGGCCGTCAGGATGGAGGGAGGCTGTCGGGATGGAGGAACGCTGTTGGGATGGAGGAAGTATGGAGGGAGGCGGTCAGGATGGAGGGACATTGTTGGGATGGAGAGAGGCTATCGCGATGAAGTGAGGCTGTTGGGATGGAGGAAGGATGAAGTGAGGCTGTCGGGATGGAGGGAGGCTGTCGGAATAAAGGGAAGCTGTTGGGATGTTGTCTATATGGCTGGCAGCCATCTCTATTGCGTACGGCCAGCAGTAGTCTCTATCGTGTATTCTCTATTGCGTACGGCCAGCAGTAGTCTCTATTGTGTATTCTCTATTGTGTATGGCCAGCAGCAGTTTCTATTGTGTATTCTCTATTGTATGTATAGCCAGCAGCATTCTCCATTGTGTATACGGTCCGCAGCCATCTCTATTGTGTATACAGGTAGCAGCTGTCTCTATTCTGTATTCTCTATTGTATATACAGCTATTGTGTTTAGATTTATAGAAAAGAAGTTGCAACACACAATCAGCGGTGTTTATTCACTCTTTGTGGGGTGGCGCTTCAACAGGCATATAGTCAACAGGCATATGGTGGACTATATGCCTGTTGAAGCGCCACTTGCGGTGTGAAACGGCCATCGCCTTTGAGAACCCCCCCGTCCTCCCACCCGCACCATGTAAGACCACACGAAGAGGGAATAAACACCGTTGATCCTATGATGTTGCAACTTCATTTCTATAACGCTAACCGGAAGTGATGAACCGCTAACTGGAAGTGTGGACTGGGTTGTTTGAGTGCTCAGCAGGCTGAATGCCGGAGCGCTGGTGATCAGGAAAGGGGCACCCTGAAGCGATCTGCAAGCTGCAGCTCTCCAGTGCTGGCACCAAGAATCGTCAGAACCGTGACTGATACAGCTATTGTGTATTCAGCCCACAGCAGTCTCAAGTGTGTGTGTGTGTGTGTAATATATAATAGAGAGTGTAAAAAAAGGAAAAACAGCACACGAAGAGGGAATAAACACCGTTGATCCTATGATGTTGCAACTTCATTTCTATAACGCTAACCGGAAGTGATGAACCGCTAACTGGAAGTGTGGACTGGGTTGTTTGAGTGCTCAGCAGGCTGAATGCCGGAGCGCTGGTGATCAGGAAAGGGGCACCCTGAAGCGATCTGCAAGCTGCAGCTCTCCAGAAACACCGTGGACAGATTGGTGCTGGCACCAAGAATCGTCAGAACCGTGACTGATACAGCTATTGTGTATTCAGCCCACAGCAGTCTCAAGTGTGTGTGTGTGTGTGTAATATATAATAGAGAGTGTAAAAAAAGGAAAAACAGCACAAAAAATAGAAAAAAAGAGAATTTTGTTTACGTACCGTAAATTCTTTTTTCTTTAATCATCAATGGGAGACCCAGACAATGGGGTTTAGGGCACTGCCCTCCGGAGGTCACACTAGGTACTACAAGTTTGTAGACACCGCCCCCTCCGCTTATAAACCCCTACCGCAGGGAACATCCTCAGTTTGGTCTACAAGCTGCGAGGAGGAAAATAAACCACACCCGAAACATCGGGAAGAACACCGTGCACAAACGGTTCAACAACCCGGCAAACACTGTCTCAACAGAGAACAGAGCCAATGCAAAACAAGCAAAGGAACAACTGGGTGGGTACTGGGTCTCCCATTGATGATTAAAGAAAAAAGAATTTACGGTACGTAAACAAAATTCTCTTTTTTCTGGTCATCATAATGGGAGACCCAGACAATGGGGATGTCCTAAAGCAATACCCCAGGGCGGGAAGAGTTCCTCAACAAGACGGATAACATGGTTCCCCTTTAAAGGTGGGCAACCGCCGCCTGTAGAACCCGCCTGCCCAAATTTGCATCCGCAGAGGCATGGGCATGCACCATATAGTGCTTAGAGAAAGTGTGTAAGCTGGACCAAGTGGCCGCCTGACACACCTGTAGAGCAGATGCTCTATGTCGCAAGGCCCATGAGGCACCTACGGCTCTGGTAGAGTGAGCCTTCAATCCCACCGGGAGAGGCAAACCAGAAGACCGGTAAGCCTCTTGAATGGAAGCCTTAATCCACCTGGCTAAGGTTGACTTTGAAGCCGCGGACCCCTTACAGCGACCTGTCGTAAGAACAAACAAAGAATCCGAACTCCTAAAGGAGGCGGTTCTGGACACATAAATGCGTATAGCTCTCACGAGATCCAGAGTATGGAGGTCGCGCTCAACCTGATGAACGGGAGCGGGGCAAAATGATGGGAGAACAATCTCCTGGTTCAGGTGAAACGTTGAAACCACCTTTGGCAAGAATTCCGGCCGTGGACGCAACACCACCTTGTCTTGGTGAACCACCAGAAAAGGAGACTTGCACGATAGTGCAGCCAATTCTGAGACCCTCCTCAGAGATGTAATCGCCACCAGAAAAGCCACCTTCTGGGACAGACGAGAAAGGGGAACCTCCCTCAGAGGCTCAAATGGCGGTTTTTGCAATGCCGCCAGGACCATGTTAAGGTCCCACGGATCCAGAGGTCTTTTGTAGGGTGGAACCATCCGCGACACCCCCTGCAGAAATTGACGGACCTTCGGGAGAAGCGCCAATCGTCTGTCAAACAGCACAGAAAGTGCTGAGACCTGACCCTTTAAGGAGCCAAGGGATAATCCCAACTCCAAACCCGACTGTAGGAATGCCAACAATGTCGGGATGGACAAGGGCCACGGGGACCGGCCCCCAGAGGCACACCAGGTAAAAAAGATTTTCCACGTCCTGTGGTACATTTTCCTGGAAACTGGCTTTCTAGCCCGATTCATAGTGGCAACCACTGTAGGGGAGAACCCCCTGGATGTCAGCAGCCAGGCCTCAAGAGCCATGCAGTCAATCTGAGGGCCTTGGAATTGAGGTGGAAGAATGGGCCTTGCGCGAGAAGATCTGCGCGTTCTGGAAGAGCCCACCTGTGTCCGCCTGACAGTTGCCACAGGTCCGGATACCAGGACCTCCTGGGCCAGTCTGGAGCCACTAGAATGGCTACCCTGCATTCCGACCTGATTTTCCACAGCACCCTGGGAATCAGAGCCATAGGAGGGAACACATATGGTAGATTGAATCTGGACCAAGTCAAGATCAGGGCGTCCGCTCCCAACGACTGGGGGTCCCATGACCTCGCCATGTATTGCGGAACCTGATGATTCAGCCGTGAGGCCATCAGATCCACGTCCGGAGTGCCCCATCTGCTGCAGATGTCCCGAAAGACGTCTGGATGAAGGGCCCACTCTCCGGCGTCCATCCCCTGCCTGCTCAGATAGTCGGCCTCCCAGTTTTCGACCCCTGGGATGTGAACTGCGGAGATCAGGCAGTTGTTGTCCTCCGCCCAGGATAGGATGCGGTGGACTGCGGCCAGAGCCTCTGCACTCCTGGTTCCTCCTTGATGATTTATATAAGCGACGGCCGTCGCGTTGTCGGACTGAACCCGGATGGGATGTCCTGAGAGGAATCTCTGAAAGGCCAGGAGTGCTAGATAGATCGCCTTGATCTCCAGCACGTTGATCTGTAATGCCGACTCCGACAGAGTCCAGAGGCCTTGGGCCCTGTGGTGTAAGAACACCGCACCCCAGCCCTTCAGACTGGCGTCGGTGGTCACCACTAACCATGACGGTTTGATGAAGGACCGGCCCCGCGACAAGTGATGTGGTTGAAGCCACCACTGCAGGGAATCTCGGGTCGGTTGTGACAGTGTCACCAGCCGATTCAGTGAGATCGTCCTCTTGTCCCACCTGCGTAGTATCTCCAGCTGGAGAGGACGGAGGCGAAATTGTGCAAACGGCACCGCCTCTATCGCCGCCACCATGCGACCCACCAGCTTCATCAACCCACGAAGGGACGATTGTGGTGACAGGAGCACTGCTTGTACTCCCGATCGGATCGCCACCTGTTTGGATTGTGGCAGAGACACCAGGACTGAGGACGTGTTGAAGTCCATGCCCAAATAAGTCAAGGACTGGGTCGGAACCAAGGTTGACTTCTGAACATTGAGGAGCCAACCGAATTGTTCCAGAGACCGCATGGTCACATCTAGGCTCGCTTGACAGAGGTGTTCCGATGGCGCCCTGACCAGCAGGTCGTCTAAATAGGGAATGACGGCATGGCCCTGCACGTGCAGGAGAGCCATCATAGAGGCCATCACTTTTGTGAACACCCGTGGTGCCGAGGCCAAGCCGAACGGCAGCGCCACAAATTGGAAGTGTTCCTCCCCCACTGCAAATCTCAACCATCGCTGGTGAGCCGGTGCAATGGGCACGTGAAGGTAAGCGTCTCTGATATCTATGGACGCCAAGAAGTCCCCCTGTGACACAGCTGCGATCACGGAGCGCAGTGATTCCATACGGAACTTCCGAACCAACACGTGACGGTTGAACAACTTCAGGTCCAGTACTGGGCGGAAGGATCCGTCCTTCTTTGGGACGATAAAGAGGTTGGAGTAAAAACCCCTGAACCTCTCCCCGGAAGGCACCGGGACCACCACTCCGTCTCTGCGGAGTCCCTCCAACACCAAAGAAAAGGCCTGAGCTTTTTCTGGGGAGGGGACCGACCGATGGAATCGGGATATCGGTTTTGACGTCAGCTCTATCCTGTAACCTCGCGAGACCACGTCTCGAACCCACTGATCTGGAACGTGAAGTAGCCACTCGTCCTGAAAGCGAGACAAGCGGCCCCCCACCTGTGGGGAGGCAGGAAGAGAGAGCGAGTCATGTAGAGGCGGGTTTGGGGGTGGCAGCTGCTGCCCCCGCCGGCTTCTTTGGACGACTCTTAGAGCGCCACTGAGAAGCGGGCTTGCCCCCTCGGTCTGTGCGAGCAGACGGTGCTGATGACTGTGAGCTGGACCGAAAGGACCACTGTTTTGGGTTCCTCTTAACGGTATACCGTGGCTTAGGTTTATTCTGCGGTATTTTAGACTCAGCAGAATCCTTAATTAGCTTGTCCAGCTCTGTGCCAAAAAGCCTGTCACCAGAGAACGGAAGATTCTGCAGAATCTTCTTAGATGTGGCATCTGAGTCCCAAAGACGTAGCCACAACAACCTGCGGATCGCTATAGCATTGGCCGAAGCCACAGCTGAGCGAGTGGCAGTTTCCAGAGTCGCCGTTCTGGCGTAGTCCGCATAGGCCCTCGCCCTCTCGGTAAGTGCCAGGACCTCTGGACTGGACCTTGCCAGGTCAGTGATACCATCCAAGCAGGTAGTAATCGCTTGTAAGGTCCAGACCGTGGCAAAGTTAGGGGCAAATGAAGACCCCACAGCCTCATAGGAAGACTTGGCGAGTTGCTCGACCTGTCTATCCGTCGCATCCTTCAACGAGGAGCTATCAGAGGCAGAAAACAGGGAGCGTGCAGCAATTCTAGTCATGGACGCGTCCACCTTCGGGGACTGCGACCACTCCTGAAGCACCTCCTGGGGAAAGGGGAAGCGATTGTCCTTGGGTTTGCGGACATAACGCCGCCCAGGATGTAACCTGGGGGCTCTAATCACCCTTCCAAAATTAGTATGGTCCATAAAGGAGCCACTTGGTCTAGCCTCCGGCCGCAGCCATTGATAGACCTCCTTCGGGTGCACCGTCACCTCCTCAGGGGGTGTCACGAGACGTAAGGTCTCGTTGATAGAGGACACCAGATCCTCCACCCCATCTGGTGGTTCAGACACAGATACAGACCCGAAAGTCGAACCCCCATCATCTTCCTCACCATCAGAGGAACGCTCCTCCTCAGAGAGAGTCTGGAGCTCGGGTGAAGCCTCACGACGAGCCCGCTTAAGGGGTCTCACAGCAGAAGAGGGAGACACCCGGGGGTAACTGGAAGGAGTAGCTGGGCTATCCAGTCTCCTATTAAGTGCCTCCAGGGATTGCGACATGGAGGACAGCTGAGACAACAGAGATTCATTGATCCTGTTCTGAGTCTCCCAAGGCCCTGAGATCACCTGAACCTCGGGGTATAGCACCGGGGTTGCTGACCCAGTAGTTGCAGCCCGGGCCTCTGGGCGTCCACAGTTATTGCAGGACCCCTCCACCAGTGTTCCATTGCACGTAGCACATGTAACGGTGGCCTCGGCCGCCTTAGCAGCAAGCTTCCTAACTGAGGACATGGCCACAGTAGGGGTAGATAAGCCCAATTGCAGACAATAAAACCGGAGATCCCGGTGGCTTACCGACCGCTGTAAAGCGGTATGAGGGAGCGGTGTGTGTGTGTGACCTCCGCGCCGTCTTCCGGTCTCCCCTCTTGGAGTGCAGACGCACGCTGCATACAGTTCCCAGCCGGGAAGTGAGGGTAAAGATGGCCGCCGACAGAGAAACTGTGGGCGGCGCCGAAGACACGCGGGAAACACACGCACACGCCCCGCGGTGACGTCACCGCACGGGCTGCATCCCATCCTCCAAGCATCCTTCTCATGAGGGAGCTGGAGCCCGCAGGGCGGGAAACAGTGTAAAAAACATTGTACACAGACTGCAAATACATATCACACATCCGCAGCCTACGGCCTCAGCCCCTGTGACACACAGGGCGGTCAGCCAGGGTGACCCCAGCACAGGGTACACCCGCAGAACCGCGGGCCCGAGGGCAACGCGCGGTCTGAGTGTCATGAAACACATAAAGTGCCAGACACTACCCCCAGGCACACAGGAGACACAGAGTGCCTCAGTGCCGGTCCGGTCTGTAAGCACCATTCAGGGAGGCCTCGGACGGGGGTGCAGGGGAACCTCCCTCAGAGGCTCAAATGGCGGTTTTTGCAATGCCGCCAGGACCATGTTAAGGTCCCACGGATCCAGAGGTCTTTTGTAGGGTGGAACCATCCGCGACACCCCCTGCAGAAATTGACGGACCTTCGGGAGAAGCGCCAATCGTCTGTCAAACAGCACAGAAAGTGCTGAGACCTGACCCTTTAAGGAGCCAAGGGATAATCCCAACTCCAAACCCGACTGTAGGAATGCCAACAATGTCGGGATGGACAAGGGCCACGGGGACCGGCCCCCAGAGGCACACCAGGTAAAAAAGATTTTCCACGTCCTGTGGTACATTTTCCTGGAAACTGGCTTTCTAGCCCGATTCATAGTGGCAACCACTGTAGGGGAGAACCCCCTGGATGTCAGCAGCCAGGCCTCAAGAGCCATGCAGTCAATCTGAGGGCCTTGGAATTGAGGTGGAAGAATGGGCCTTGCGCGAGAAGATCTGCGCGTTCTGGAAGAGCCCACCTGTGTCCGCCTGACAGTTGCCACAGGTCCGGATACCAGGACCTCCTGGGCCAGTCTGGAGCCACTAGAATGGCTACCCTGCATTCCGACCTGATTTTCCACAGCACCCTGGGAATCAGAGCCATAGGAGGGAACACATATGGTAGATTGAATCTGGACCAAGTCAAGATCAGGGCGTCCGCTCCCAACGACTGGGGGTCCCATGACCTCGCCATGTATTGCGGAACCTGATGATTCAGCCGTGAGGCCATCAGATCCACGTCCGGAGTGCCCCATCTGCTGCAGATGTCCCGAAAGACGTCTGGATGAAGGGCCCACTCTCCGGCGTCCATCCCCTGCCTGCTCAGATAGTCGGCCTCCCAGTTTTCGACCCCTGGGATGTGAACTGCGGAGATCAGGCAGTTGTTGTCCTCCGCCCAGGATAGGATGCGGTGGACTGCGGCCAGAGCCTCTGCACTCCTGGTTCCTCCTTGATGATTTATATAAGCGACGGCCGTCGCGTTGTCGGACTGAACCCGGATGGGATGTCCTGAGAGGAATCTCTGAAAGGCCAGGAGTGCTAGATAGATCGCCTTGATCTCCAGCACGTTGATCTGTAATGCCGACTCCGACAGAGTCCAGAGGCCTTGGGCCCTGTGGTGTAAGAACACCGCACCCCAGCCCTTCAGACTGGCGTCGGTGGTCACCACTAACCATGACGGTTTGATGAAGGACCGGCCCCCGCGACAAGTGATGTGGTTGAAGCCACCACTGCAGGGAATCTCGGGTCGGTTGTGACAGTGTCACCAGCCGATTCAGTGAGATCGTCCTCTTGTCCCACCTGCGTAGTATCTCCAGCTGGAGAGGACGGAGGCGAAATTGTGCAAACGGCACCGCCTCTATCGCCGCCACCATGCGACCCACCAGCTTCATCAACCCACGAAGGGACGATTGTGGTGACAGGAGCACTGCTTGTACTCCCGATCGGATCGCCACCTGTTTGGATTGTGGCAGAGACACCAGGACTGAGGACGTGTTGAAGTCCATGCCCAAATAAGTCAAGGACTGGGTCGGAACCAAGGTTGACTTCTGAACATTGAGGAGCCAACCGAATTGTTCCAGAGACCGCATGGTCACATCTAGGCTCGCTTGACAGAGGTGTTCCGATGGCGCCCTGACCAGCAGGTCGTCTAAATAGGGAATGACGGCATGGCCCTGCACGTGCAGGAGAGCCATCATAGAGGCCATCACTTTTGTGAACACCCGTGGTGCCGAGGCCAAGCCGAACGGCAGCGCCACAAATTGGAAGTGTTCCTCCCCCACTGCAAATCTCAACCATCGCTGGTGAGCCGGTGCAATGGGCACGTGAAGGTAAGCGTCTCTGATATCTATGGACGCCAAGAAGTCCCCCTGTGACACAGCTGCGATCACGGAGCGCAGTGATTCCATACGGAACTTCCGAACCAACACGTGACGGTTGAACAACTTCAGGTCCAGTACTGGGCGGAAGGATCCGTCCTTCTTTGGGACGATAAAGAGGTTGGAGTAAAAACCCCTGAACCTCTCCCCGGAAGGCACCGGGACCACCACTCCGTCTCTGCGGAGTCCCTCCAACACCAAAGAAAAGGCCTGAGCTTTTTCTGGGGAGGGGACCGACCGATGGAATCGGGATATCGGTTTTGACGTCAGCTCTATCCTGTAACCTCGCGAGACCACGTCTCGAACCCACTGATCTGGAACGTGAAGTAGCCACTCGTCCTGAAAGCGAGACAAGCGGCCCCCCACCTGTGGGGAGGCAGGAAGAGAGAGCGAGTCATGTAGAGGCGGGTTTGGGGGTGGCAGCTGCTGCCCCCGCCGGCTTCTTTGGACGACTCTTAGAGCGCCACTGAGAAGCGGGCTTGCCCCCTCGGTCTGTGCGAGCAGACGGTGCTGATGACTGTGAGCTGGACCGAAAGGACCACTGTTTTGGGTTCCTCTTAACGGTATACCGTGGCTTAGGTTTATTCTGCGGTATTTTAGACTCAGCAGAATCCTTAATTAGCTTGTCCAGCTCTGTGCCAAAAAGCCTGTCACCAGAGAACGGAAGATTCTGCAGAATCTTCTTAGATGTGGCATCTGAGTCCCAAAGACGTAGCCACAACAACCTGCGGATCGCTATAGCATTGGCCGAAGCCACAGCTGAGCGAGTGGCAGTTTCCAGAGTCGCCGTTCTGGCGTAGTCCGCATAGGCCCTCGCCCTCTCGGTAAGTGCCAGGACCTCTGGACTGGACCTTGCCAGGTCAGTGATACCATCCAAGCAGGTAGTAATCGCTTGTAAGGTCCAGACCGTGGCAAAGTTAGGGGCAAATGAAGACCCCACAGCCTCATAGGAAGACTTGGCGAGTTGCTCGACCTGTCTATCCGTCGCATCCTTCAACGAGGAGCTATCAGAGGCAGAAAACAGGGAGCGTGCAGCAATTCTAGTCATGGACGCGTCCACCTTCGGGGACTGCGACCACTCCTGAAGCACCTCCTGGGGAAAGGGGAAGCGATTGTCCTTGGGTTTGCGGACATAACGCCGCCCAGGATGTAACCTGGGGGCTCTAATCACCCTTCCAAAATTAGTATGGTCCATAAAGGAGCCACTTGGTCTAGCCTCCGGCCGCAGCCATTGATAGACCTCCTTCGGGTGCACCGTCACCTCCTCAGGGGGTGTCACGAGACGTAAGGTCTCGTTGATAGAGGACACCAGATCCTCCACCCCATCTGGTGGTTCAGACACAGATACAGACCCGAAAGTCGAACCCCCATCATCTTCCTCACCATCAGAGGAACGCTCCTCCTCAGAGAGAGTCTGGAGCTCGGGTGAAGCCTCACGACGAGCCCGCTTAAGGGGTCTCACAGCAGAAGAGGGAGACACCCGGGGGTAACTGGAAGGAGTAGCTGGGCTATCCAGTCTCCTATTAAGTGCCTCCAGGGATTGCGACATGGAGGACAGCTGAGACAACAGAGATTCATTGATCCTGTTCTGAGTCTCCCAAGGCCCTGAGATCACCTGAACCTCGGGGTATAGCACCGGGGTTGCTGACCCAGTAGTTGCAGCCCGGGCCTCTGGGCGTCCACAGTTATTGCAGGACCCCTCCACCAGTGTTCCATTGCACGTAGCACATGTAACGGTGGCCTCGGCCGCCTTAGCAGCAAGCTTCCTAACTGAGGACATGGCCACAGTAGGGGTAGATAAGCCCAATTGCAGACAATAAAACCGGAGATCCCGGTGGCTTACCGACCGCTGTAAAGCGGTATGAGGGAGCGGTGTGTGTGTGTGACCTCCGCGCCGTCTTCCGGTCTCCCCTCTTGGAGTGCAGACGCACGCTGCATACAGTTCCCAGCCGGGAAGTGAGGGTAAAGATGGCCGCCGACAGAGAAACTGTGGGCGGCGCCGAAGACACGCGGGAAACACACGCACACGCCCCGCGGTGACGTCACCGCACGGGCTGCATCCCATCCTCCAAGCATCCTTCTCATGAGGGAGCTGGAGCCCGCAGGGCGGGAAACAGTGTAAAAAACATTGTACACAGACTGCAAATACATATCACACATCCGCAGCCTACGGCCTCAGCCCCTGTGACACACAGGGCGGTCAGCCAGGGTGACCCCAGCACAGGGTACACCCGCAGAACCGCGGGCCCGAGGGCAACGCGCGGTCTGAGTGTCATGAAACACATAAAGTGCCAGACACTACCCCCAGGCACACAGGAGACACAGAGTGCCTCAGTGCCGGTCCGGTCTGTAAGCACCATTCAGGGAGGCCTCGGACGGGGGTGCAGCACCAGTCTGGAGTGTAAGCACCATTTAGGGAGGCCTCAGACTGGGCCACTCAGCCCAGTCCGGAGTGTAAGCACCATTTAGGGAGGCCTCGGACTGGGCTGGCTCCAGTCCGGTCTGTAAGCACCATTTAGGGAGGCCTCGGACGGAGCGGAGCTGTGCAAGGCTCCCATCTCCCACTCACCAGAGCCCCCCAGAGAGGGATGGAGAGGAGTGTAACAGCGTACCGGGAGAACACCAGGTGTCCAGGCCCTAGGCCCTCCGGTACCTCCACCAGCGTGTGCCACTAAGGGTGAGCGGGGAGGCTGTCACCGGTCCCGACTGGGACCTTATTACCTTGTCTTCAGACGCCATCACGAAAGTAGTGAGAATGCAGTGAAGTGCAAGCAAAGCGTGATCCTCCGAGCACACTAAGTTTAAAACTGAGGATGTTCCCTGCGGTAGGGGTTTATAAGCGGAGGGGGCGGTGTCTACAAACTTGTAGTACCTAGTGTGACCTCCGGAGGGCAGTGCCCTAAACCCCATTGTCTGGGTCTCCCATTATGATGACCAGAAAAAGTGGACTTTATTGCCCAATGCGTGGCCACGGGGGGCGCCGTTTGCCTTACCTGCCTAGGGCACCAAAATGCCTTGTCCCGCCACTGGTCTCATCAGTACTGTGGTTCCTGTATGGTCCACAGTGTGATTATGTCTGGTAACAACAACTCCCAGTGCTCCTAACGGGACACACTGTGAATTGTAGATTCAAGTAATTCTATTATATATGGGGCTGACCTGACATTACAATTCATCACTGTACTAAGTTTTTTGCTGTATACATGTACTGACAGTGGCTCTGGTTACACACTCATGTACTGACGGTTGTTGTGTGTGTGTGTGCACATATATATATATATGTGTGTGTGTGTGTATTTTCCATGTGTGCATGTACATTTGTGCTGATGGCACATGGGACTTGTAAGATTCCTAATTTATTAAGTGGTGTGCACTTTTTAATGCATTGGGTGAATATCACTGCAGAGGCTTCATTTATTAAGACTCTTATGCACAACGCCAGTGTTAAGGAATCAGGACCATAGTTCTCGGTAGCACATAGCCCAATGTAAACAGGAAATGTACTTCCAGTAACATAATCTGTATGGGGATAGAATGATCTAATATATACTTGATAATATTTAATGTACAATATATGAAATGCATTTCAGATATTGTACATTAAATATTATCAAATAAATATTACAAAGGGCAGGAGAGAGATTAAAGCACAGCCGTCCGGTAATTAAAACTTCAGTGCATCAAAAGTACATAATCCAAGAACAAGGGTTAAGGCTGGCATGTTTCTGGCCATCACTCGCCCTTAATCATATCTCATAGCTCACTCACCCTTACATATCATTTAGATATGTAAAATTGATATAACTCCAAAAAGAAATGGTGATCTCTCATAACCAAGGATTTCATTTTTATCAAGTAAGACCCCTCAAAATTGGAACATTTCCGGTGAACTGATCTTGCATGAATTCCTCCTTTTCACAGGTGCAGGCACATGTGAGCAAGTGAGAACCAATGGAAAGAAGGGATTTCCCACTCTCTGTTTTCAAACTTAAAAAAAAACTTGCAGCTTTATTGACAGAACAAGGAAATTAAAAGATCATACAACAAGCTATTTTAAGGTCCATATCCCGTCAATACAACTACTGTTTATGTTTTTTAAGTCTTTAAACGACGTGTTGGAAATCCCAGTTCTTTTCATTTTTGCCTCCAGAGGGTCAGATTGGCATATACTGTGTGCAGAATTATTAGGCAAATGAGTATTTTGATCACATGATACTTTTTATACATGTTGTCCTACTCCAAGCTGTATAGGCTGAGAGCCATCTACCAATTAAGTAAATCAGGTGATGTGCATCTCTGTAATGAGGAGGGGTGTGTTGTAATGACATCAACACCCTATATAAGGTGTGCTTAATTATTAGGCAAATGCCTTTCCTTAGGCAAAATGGGTCAGAAGAAAGATTTGACGGGCTCTGAAAAGTCCAAAATTGTGAGATGTCTTGCAGAGGGATGCAGCAGTCTTGAAATTGAAAAGGGTCGCAAGAAGCGTGATGGGCAAAAAAAGGCGCACAATAACTGCCCATGAATTTAGGAAAATCAAGTGTGAAGCTGCCAAGATACCATTTGCCACCAGTTTTGCCATATTTCAGAGCTGCAATGTTACTGGAGTATCAAAAAGCACAAGGTGTGCTATACTCAGGGACATGGCCAAGGTAAGGAAGGCTGAAAAGTGACCACCTTTGACCAAGAAACATAAGATAAAACGTCAAGACTGGGTCAAGAATTATCTTAAGATATTTTAAAGGTTTTATGGAATGATGAAATGAGAGTGACTCTTGATGGGCCAGATGGATGGACCAGAGGCTGGATCAGTAAAGGGAAGAAAGCTCCACTCCGACTCAGACGCCAGCAAGGTGGAGGTGGGGTACTGGTATGGGCTGGTATCATTAAAGATGAACTTGTCGGACCTTTTTGGGTTGAGGATGGAGTGAAGTTCAACTCCCAGACCTACTGCCAGTTTCTGGAAGACAACTTCTTCAAGCAGTGGTACAGGAAGACATCGGTATCGTTCAAGAAAAACATTATTTTCATGCAGGACAATGCTCCATCACATGCATCCAACTATTCCACAGCGTGGATGGCCAGTAAAGGTCTAAAACAATGACATGGCCCCCTTGTTCACCTGATCTGAACCCCATAGAGAACCTGTGGTCCCTCATAAAATGTGAGATCTACAGGGAGGGAAAACAGTACACCTCTGGGAACAGTGTCTGGGAGGCTGTGGTGGCTGCTGCACGCAATGTTGATCGTAAACAGATCAAGCAACTGACAGAATCTATGGATTATAAAAAGAGATAAAGGAGACAAACGAGGCGCAATAGTGCCCTATCAATGTGACACAGATTTTGCACACAAGTCGCAAAAATGGATTTGGAGAATCTATGGATGGAGGCTGTTGAGTGTCATCATAAGGAAAGGTGGCTAATTTTTTTGTGTTTTGTTTTTGCATGTCAGAAATGTTTATTTCTAAATTTTGTGCAGTTATATTAGTTTACCTGGTGAAAATAAACAAGTGAGATGGGAATATATTTGGTTTTTATTAAGTTGCCTAATAATTCTGCACAGTAATAGTTACCTGCACAAACAGATATCCTCCTAAGATAGACAAATCTAAAAAAAAACCACTCCAACTTCCAAAATATTAAGCTTTGATATTTATGAGTCTTTTGGGTGATTGAGAACATAGTTGTTGATCAATAAAAATAATCCTCTAAAATACAACTTGCCTAATAATTCTGCGCACAGTGTAAAATCATGTTTCATCTACAACCCATAGTTTCCCTACTGTTTTCCTTTCTCACACTCTTTAGTCCAATAATGTGAAAGTCTTGTCAGAGATGATGCCGTATTTTTATGAGCATTTGTTTTACTGTTTCCTATGTTTTGTATCTATACTAGTACATCTCAATGAATTAGAATATCATTGAAAATCAATGTAATATTGCCATGTTTCAGGGTGTTTATGAGAGCCTTGAAATGCGTTGACTAATAAGTCAATATTATATTCACCCTTTGACGTCTCATGGAATACGGCAGCACCGTTTTTAACCCTTCATCCATCCTCCCTACTTTAATATTCTGAGATGATGACCTTTGGTTTTGGGTAAAGTGAAAAACATATATTATATAGTCATTACTAACAGAGTGATCTATTTCAATTGTTTATTACTCTTAATATTGATGATTATGACTTACAGCCAATGAAAATATAAAGGTCATTAGAGCTCAGAAAATTAAATTAGGGAGCATGAATGGTTAAAACGACGCTGCCATATTCCATCAGACATCAAAGTATGAATGTAATATTGATTTATTAGTCAACATATTTCAGGGCTTCCTGAAACATGGCAATATGATAATGATTTGTCCTGAGGAAGGAGCCAGGGAGCCCCGAAATGTGTTGATTAATAAAGTGACATTATTACATTATATTCACCCTTTGATATCTCATGGAATACGGCAGAACAGTGGCTCTCACAACCACACAAGGTGAAACCTCTGATACCTATTTAGGTCATATTTTATCTCTCAGACTCTTCATCCTCCCTACTTTAATTTTCTGAGATAATGACCTTTGGGTTTTCATTGGCTGTAAGCCATAATCATCAACATTAACAGAAATAAATACTTGAAATAGATCACTCTGTGTGTAATGACTCTATATAATATACCGTATGTGTGTCACTTTATGTATTGAATTACTGAAATAAATACATTTTTGGGTGATATTCTAATTAATTGAGATGCATTAGTATGTGAGCTTTCCAGCCATTGTCTAGATGCCGTTAATGATCTCTTATGTAACCTTTCATTCTGAATCCCTCTGATTCATACTGGATATGATCACTCTGTGATCACAATAGATTGTCAAATTGATATATACATAAAGCAAAATTTCTGGTTTCTGTCAAACTAACTTTTTGAAATCTAGACCCATCGTTGACCAGCAATGTGTCTCTTGACTATAATCATAACTGCCTCTATGACCCTTAAATCTAATTACAAAGAGTAATATGGCACTTCTGGCAATGGAAGGTTCTCGGATAGGATCCAACTCCGTATAGACAATAAAAGAAAGAATCCAGCACTCAAATTTATGGTGGAAGACAAAAAGGGGTCTTTATTTATGATCCAATTGGCAAAGTGTTTGGTGTACACAGGGTCGGACTGGGGTGTCTGGGGCCCACCAGGGAAATTGATTTCAGGGGCCCACCCACCCTTCAGCTATATGTAAATACCTGGCAGCTGTTATACCCATTATATTGGCGGCTCCTGCACATCACTGTGCACTCAGCAGAACTGCAATGTACAATTATAATCTGTATGTGTGTATATCTGTATGTGTGTGAATTTCTGTATGTGTGTGTATATCTGTATATGTGTGTTTATCTGTAGGTATCTGTGCCTGTGTGTATATCTGTATATGTGTGTGTGTGTGTCTATCTGTATGTGTGTGTATATCTGTGTGTGTATGTCTATGTGTATATCTGTATGTGCATGTATTGTGCATGTAGCAGAGCTGAGTATATAGTGTCCGAGTAGCAGAGCTGTGTATCTGTGTTTGCATGTAACAAAGCTGTGTGTATCTGTATGTGCATGTAACAGAGCTGTGTGTGTTTGTATTTGCATGTATTGTACATGTGAGCAAAGCTGGGTGTTTGTATGTGCATGTAACAGAGCTTTGTGTGTGTTTGTATGTGCATGTATTGTACATGTAGCAGACCTGGGTATGTAGAGTTCATGTAGCAGAGCTTTGCGTATCTGTATTTGCATGTATTGGGCATGTAGCAGTGCTGTGTGTGAGTGTTAAAGGGCCCCACTGAGACTCTTTCGCCCGGGGCCCACAAAAATCTGTCGTCAGCCCTGCATGGTCTTGTGAACAGAGGAGCTGAGCAGAGAGTCAGGAAGAGGAGGAGAAGATAAGTCCCAGACAGGCAGCAGTCAGGCAGCAGAGGCAGCAGTCACTGGCAGAAGTCAAACAGCACAGGCAGCAGTCAGGCAGCAGTCACAGGCAGCACAGGCAGTAGTCACATGTAGCAGTCAGGCAGCACAGGCAGCAGTTAGCTAGCAGAGACAGTAGTCACATGTAGCAGTCAGGCAGCACAGGCAGTAGTCACAGGCAGCAGTCAGGCAGCAGTCAGGCAGCCGTCACAGGCAGCAATCAGGCAGCAGCACAGAGAGTAGTCCCATGTAGCAGTCAGGCAGCAGTCACAGGCAGTCAGGCAGCCAGCACAGGCAGTCAGGCAGCCAGCACAGGCAGCAGTCACATGTAGCAAGTCATAAAGCACAGGCAGTAGTGACAGCCAGCAATCAGGCAGTGGTCACAGTCAGCAATCAGGTAGCATAGGCAACAGTCACATGAAGCAGTCAGGCAGCAGTCACAGGCAGTCAGTCAGCCAGCCAGCACATTCAATAGTCACATGTAGCAGTCAGGCAGCACAGGCAGTAGTCACATGTAGCAGTGAGCCAGCACAGTCAATAGTCACATGTAGCAGTCAGGCAGCACAGGCAGTAGTCATAGGCAGCAGTTTGGCAGCCAGCACAGGTAGTAGTCACCTGTAGTAGTCAAGCAGTTTAGGCGGCATTCACAGGCAGCACAGGCAGTCAGGCAGCCAGCACAGGCAGTAGTCACATGTAGCAGTCAGGCAGCACAGGTAATAGTCACATGTAGCATTCAGGCAGTATAGGTGGCATTCACAGGCAGCCAGCACAGGCAGTAGTCACATGTAGCAGTCAGTCAGCACAGTCAATAGTCACATGTAGCAGTCAGGCAGCACAGGCAGTAGTCATAGGCAGCAGTCTGGCAGCCAGCGCAGGTAGTAGTCACCTGTAGTAGTCAAGCAGTTTAGGCGTCATTCACAGGCAGTCAGGCAGCCAGCACAGGCAGTAATCACGTAGCAGTCAGGCAGCACAGGTAATAGTCACATGTAGCAGTCAGGCAGCACAGGTAATAGTCACATGTAGCAGTCAGGCAGCACAGGTAATAGTCACATGTAGTAGTCAAGCAGCACAGGTAATAGTCACATGTAGTAGTCAAGCAGCACAGGTAATAGTCACATGTAGTAGTCAAGCAGCACAGGTAATAGTCACATGTAGTAGTCAAGCAGCACAGGTAATAGTCACATGTAGCAGTCAGGCAGTATAGGTGGCATTCACAGGCAGCCAGCACAGGCAGTAGTCACACATAACAGTCAGGAAGCATAGGCAGCATAGGCAGTAGTGACAGGCAGCAGTCAGGCAGTGCTCAGAGGCAGCAGGTAGCCAGTACACGTAGCAGTCAGGCAGCACAGGCAGTAGCCACAGGCAGCAGTCAGTCAGGCAGCAGTCAGGCAGCACAGGCAGTAGCCACAGGCAGCAGTCAGGCAGCACAGGCAGTAGCCACAGGCAGCAGTCAGGTAGCACAGGCAGCAGTCAGGCAGGTTCCCCAGCACAGGCAGCAGTCAGGCAGGTTCCCCAGCCCAGGCAGCAGTCAGGCAGGTTCCCCAGCAAAGGTAGCAGTCAGGCAGGTTCCTCAGTACAGTACAGGCAGGCAGCAGTCAGGCATGTTCCCCAGTATAGACAGTACAGGCAGTAGTCAGGCAGGTTCCCTAGTAAAGGCAGAGTACAGGCAGCAGTTAGGCAGGTTCTCTACTAAGCTTAGACATGTCTTCCTCAGTGCACAGCGTTAGCAGCAGGTAACGCTGTGCCAGGGGCGGACCCAGACTGTAGTGGGCCCTGGTGCAAGAAATTTTTTGGGGCCCCCCGCCTCCTGAAACTCAGTGCCAGAATAGTGCCGCGGGTGTGCAGCACAGCCAGCGGCGTAGCAACTGTTTGTGGCGCCCGTGGCGGTCGTAAAATTTGCCGCCACTTTGGTTGTTGATAATCTGGAAGTGTACATAGCATACACTGTCTGCCCCTATATACAAGAATATAACTACTATACTAAAACATAAAGAGAAGGGGTGCAATTGCCACCTCTGCACAACCCCAGTGTATGGCAACAAGCAGGAGTGAAGGAGGGCCCGGGGCCGGAGCAATTTTCGCCGCCGTGCTGTGGAGTTCATAATGCAATATCAATGCAAAAAACTTTATTCTTAATATTATGTCACAATACCGGGATCTGAGGATCTTCTATTTCGAGGTCAGGGGCTCTCTGATGCCATGTTGCTGTCTGTCTCGCTGTCGTCCTCTTTTGACACTGCAGTGTGGTGGACAAGAGAGCATTAACTGGTTAATAATAAGAAGTATGGAGTGTACTAACTGAGCCATAAATCCTCCCCACACCAGTAAGATTACTATATGGATTTTAGTATTAGGGTACGGACACACTGGGGTGAAACTCTGATGAGTTTAATGTGTGATTTTCTCACATTGCAATCAATCTTTGAGAGCAGATTGGTGAGTGTCGGACGCTTTTTTCTCATCCAGATTCAGGATGAGAAAAAAGTTGCAACATGCTGCGACAGTATGTGATTCCCGCACGAGACTCACCAATGCAAGTCTATGGGTCTGACAAAATCACGGACCGCACACACGGACCATCCGAGAGGCATCTGTTTTTTTCACGGATACATTATCATTCTATAGCTCAGAACACTGCAAAATGTTCCTGTAAATTATTATACAGTAATAGCTGCTGAGGAAAGAACAGATTGATTGCACACGGATGTGATCTGAGAATCTGAGAAAAATGACGGACACTCGCACAGCAGTTGCCAAACAGACCAAAAAACGGATGTCACTCATCCGACTCTCCTGGATGAGAAACAGACCGATTTTAAGGCGGCGGGAGACAGTGTACCACCAAGTCCCCAGCTCCGTGCTGTGCACAGACAGTGTACCACCATGTCCTCAGCTCCGTGCTGTGCACAGTGTACCACCATGTCCCCAACTCCGTGCTGTGCACAGTGTACCACCAAGTCCCCAGCTCCGTGCTGTGCACAGACAGTGTACCACCAAGTCCCCAGCTCCGTGCTGTGCACAGACAGTGTACCACCATGTCCCCAGCTCCGTGCTGTGCACAGTGTACCACCAAGTCCCCAGCTCCGTGCTGTGCACAGACAGTGTACGGTACACTGTCTGTGCACAGCACGAAGATGAAGACATGGTGGTACACTGTGCACAGCACGGAGCTGGGGACATGGTGGTACACTATCTGTGCACAGCACGGAGCTGAGGACATCCCAGAAGAGGCACAATAACCACAGACAGGCGGCGGGAGAACATTGAGCCCGCCCAGGAGAACTACAACTCCCAGCACCCAACACACTCCCCAGAAACCATACAATAACGTCCGAACAGGCAGGAGAACTACAATTCCCAGCATGCCACACCCTGCCAACACAGGAAGGTGGAGGCTGCCGCATGGAGGCAGAGATACCTGGTACAGCCGCCACTATCACCATACACTGCCCCACTCCTCCTGCCCCCCTGTTCCTGTCCTTCTGTCCCCCTGTCCTCTTCTCCTGTCCCCCTGTTCCTGTCCTTTTGTCCCCCTGTCCTCTTCTCCTGTCCCCCTGTTCCTGTCCTTCTGCCCCCCTGTCCTCTTCTCCTGTCCCCCTGTTCCTGTCCTTCTGCCCCCCTGTCCTCTTCTCCTGTCCCCCTGTTCCTGTCCTTCTGCCCCCCTGTTCCTGTCCTCCTGCCCCCCTGTTCCTGTCCTCCTGCCCCCTGTTCCTGTCCTCCTGCCCCCCTGTTCCTGTCCTCCTGCCCCCCAGTTCCTGTCCTTCTGCCCCGCTGTCCTCTTCTCCTCTGTATGCTGTATATAGCATATGACCCATATCCCATATGCTATATACAGCATTCATCTCCATGGAGCCACTTAGTGTACCTGTTAAGGTCAGGGAGTCAGGAGTCACTGGTTAAATTAAATGAATATCAGCCTCCCTCCAGGATCCAGAACGGCCGGAAGTGAAGTGCGGGCCGCGTGCGGCTGTGCGGGAAGTGACGTCACCGCACAGGTCCTATCATGAAGTGATCACCGCGGTCGCTCTGACAGGTCCTGCAGTGGCGCTTCTCCCAAGGAGGGAGAGGAATTGCTGCTGCCGTGTGCCGCCCCCACACAAGTGCCGCCTGTGGGCCGCCCCCCCCCGCTACGCCACTGAGCACAGCTGACACCCGACAGCACCACGGGTCTCAATGACAGAATAGTGCCGCGGGTGTGCAGCCATGGGCGTACCCAGGATCAAAACTAGGGGGGGTCAAGCCATGGTTGTTACCGCCTCCTATGGTACTCTGTCACACCAGCCCGAACGTCATATCCGGCCCGATGCATTGTGGGGACTGATCACATGTTCGGCCTGGCTCCGACGCATGCCCAGTGCACATATTGAAGCTGCCCGTACATGTCATAAACCCCCACAATGCACAGGACCAGATATGACGTTCTGGCTGGCAGGTCAGAGTACCACAGGAGACGGGAGTTTCAAAAAGAGGTGGAAACAACAGCCGGGCCCGGCAGCACCAGGGGGCCTGGCAGCACCAGGGGGGCCCGGCACCACCAGGGGGCCCGGCAGCACCAGGCACCACCAGGGGGGCCGGGCAGCACCAGGCACCACCAGGGGTCCGGCAGCAACCCAGGCACCACCAGGGGGCCCGGCAGCACCAGGGGGGCCCGGCAGCACCAGGGGGGCCCGGCAGCACCAGGCACCACCAGGGGGGCCCGGCAGCACCAGGCACCACCAGGGGGGCCCGGCAGCACCAGGCACCACCAGGGTCTGGCAGCACCAGGCACCACCAGGGGGGCCCGGCAGCACCAGGCACCACCAGGGGGGCCCGGCAGCACCAGGCACCACCAGGGGGGCCCGGCAGCACCAGGCACCACCAGGGGGGCCCGGCAGCACCAGGCACCACCAGGGGGGCCCGGCAGCACCAGGCACCACCAGGGGGGCCCGGCAGCACCAGGCACCACCAGGGGGGCCCGGCAGCACCAGGCACCACCAGGGGGGCCCAGCAGCACCAGGCACCACCAGGGGGGCCCGGCAGCACCAGGCACCACAGGGGGCCCGGCAGCACCAGGCACCACCAGGGGGGCCCGGCAGCACCAGGGGGGACCGGCAGCACCAGGCACCACCAGGGGGGCCCGGCAGCACCAGGCACCACCAGGGGGGCCCGGCAGCACCAGGCACCACCAGGGGTCCGGCAGCTCCAGGCACCACCAGGGGTCCGGCAGCACCAGGCACCACCAGGGGGCCCGGCAGCACCAGGCACCACCAGG
Source organism: Allobates femoralis (assembly GCA_033576535.1). NCBI lineage: Eukaryota > Metazoa > Chordata > Amphibia > Anura > Aromobatidae > Allobates > Allobates femoralis. The sequence continues at coordinate 530,329,861 of JARQOC010000005.1, read as the reverse complement.
GGGGCCCGGCAGCACCAGGCACCACCAGGGGGGCCCGGCAGCACCAGGCACCACCAGGGGGACCCGGCAGCACCAGGCACCACAAGGGGGGCCCGGCAGCACCAGGCACCACAAGGGGGGCCCGGCAGCACCAGGCACCACCAGGGGGGCCCAGCAGCACCAGGGGGCTCCGCAGCACCAGGCACCACCAGGGGGGCCCGGCAGCACCAGGCACCACCTGGGTGGCCCGGCAGCACCAGGGGGGCCCGGAAGCACCAGGCACCACCAGGGGTCCGACAGCACCAGGCACCACCAGGGGGGCCCGGCAGCACCAGGCACCACCAGGGGGACCCGGCAGCACCAGGCACCACCAGGGGGGCCCGGCAGCACCAGGCACCACCAGGGGGGCCCGGCAGCACCAGGCACCACCAGGGGGCCTGGCAGCACCAGGGGGGCCCGGCAGCACCAGGCACCACCAGGGGGGCCCGGCAGCACCAGGCACCACCAGGGGGGCCCGGCAGCACCAGGCACCACCAGGGGGGCCCGGCAGCACCAGGCACCACAAGGGGGGCCCGGCAGCACCAGGCACCACCAGGGGGGCCCGGCAGCACCAGGCACCACCAGGGGGGCCCAGCAGCACCAGGCACCACCAGGGAAGCCCGGCAGCACCAGGCACCACAGGGGGGCCTGGCAGCACCAGGCACCACCTGGGGGGCCCGGCAGCACCAGGGGGCCCCGCAGCACCAGGCACCACCAGGGGGGTCCGGCAGCACCAGGCACCACCAGGGGGGCCCGGCAGCACCAGGCACCACAAGGGGGGCCCGGCAGCACCAGGCACCACCAGGGGGGCCCGGCAGCACCAGGCACCACCAGGGGGGCCCAGCACCACCAGGGGGGCCCAGCACCACCAGGGGGCTCTTGTGGGTCCCTGAGTACTGCCCCCACACCTCAGGGGCCCCTGAGAGCTGCCCCCACACCTCAGGGGCCCCTGAGTGCTGCCTCCACACCTCAGCCTCAGGGGCCCATGAGAGCTGAGAGCTTCCCCCACACTCATCCTGGGGGGGGGGCCCATGAGAGCTGCCCCCACACTCATCCTGGGGGTGGGGGGGCCCATGAGAGCTGCCCCCACACTCATCCTGGGGGGGGGCCCATGAGAGCTGCCCCCACACTAACTGGCCCCTGAGCACCCCCACATGTTATTCAAGGGGGTCCCTGATGGCTGCCCCCCACAAGCTATCCTCGGGGCCCCCTTACCGCTACCTCCTTTAGTGCTGCGTCCCTCGCTCTCCATTACCTGCAGCCTGTCATAGTGTGACGCTGCAGCCGGCGCGATACAGGGAATAGAGCGGCGCCGGCTACAGCCCACATGACAGGCAGATCAGCGCGTCTGCCGGTAATGGAGAGAGGGGGGAGGCAGCAGTAAGGGGGCCCCCAGGGTAGCGTGTGGGGGCAGCGGTCAGTGTGCTGCGCTGTGCACTGCGATACTGCTCCCTTGGCAACCCGACGTTTACCTTCCCAACCGGCTCCATTCAATGCTCCCGGATGTATGCTTTAGTACAGTGCACAGGAAACGCTGCAGACCGCGTTTCCTGTGCACTGTCCTAAAGCATACATCCGGGAGCATTGAATGGAGCCGGTTGGCAAGGTAAACGTCGGGTTGCCAAGGGAGCAGTATCGCAGTGCACAGCGTTACCTGCTGCTAGCTAACGCTGTGCACTGAGATGGCCAGACGTTCTCCACCCCACCGCTGCTCCAGGGGGACCCGTTCAGGCCCGTTGGGGGGCAGGGCTAAGGGGGCGGGGCCACAATGCCTGGGGGCCCACCATTACTTTTACCCGGTTACCCGGCGGCCCAGTCCGAGCCTGGATGTACACACATGACGTTTCGGTCAAAACAGACCTTTCTCAAATGTACACTACTTTGGAGGCTGTGGGGTATATAGATGAAAAAAATAAATGACATTGGTCGCCTTCCACTAGTACTCTTCATCTGCTCCAGAAGTGGTCCAAGTTTTGGATCACCTGCTTAACCCTTTAGTTGTATTTTTCATCTATATATCCCACAGCCTTTTTAGCATTGTTAGTTTGAGAAAGGTCTATTTTGACCGAAACGTTTACGTGTGTACATCCTACACTTTGCCAACTGGATCATACATTTTTTTTTTTATCCCTAAATCTAGTATTAGCAATCATTGAACCTTCTGACTATAATCTTAGCCACCAAAGGCACTCTGTATATTATTAGGGATAAAAAGTTGTTCATACAAAGGGATTTGCTCTTCTGGCAGGGTTGTGTTAACACAACCACTTAATGCACTTAGAAATAGGCTGCTGCAGATCCACAGAACAAAGGATCTGTGAAAGATGGAACCAAAAGGATTAATTCCTGGTCTGCCTGGACAAAGAGACTGTTGACAGGCAGAGTCAGAATCCTGTAAAGACTAAATGCGGTTTCGGGTTTGAGGGATTCTGGTTCAGCTGCAGCATCTCAGAGATAGTGACGATAAAGATTCACACATTAAGAAACTATATAGAAGGAAAGAGGGCACCACCAACAAGGAACTCCAAATTAGGAGGCAAATACGGACTGGAGACCCAGTGTTCACCCGGGGTGCCAGTGGAAGACAAAGAACACAGTCTAAAAACAAAGTTCAGAAAAAACACGGCACTCACCGGGACTACAAAAAGCGGTGTCCTTTAATGCAGGGTTTGCATAACAAAGTGCAGGGAGGGGGTACCGAGGTGACGACGGCACCGTCTCGGGCTCTCGCCCTTCTAGTGACCCGTAGAAGGGCGAGAGGCCGAAACGGTGCCGTCGTCACCTCGGTACCCCCTCCCTGCACTTTGTTATGCAAACCCTGCATTAAAGGACACCGCTTTTTGTAGTCCCGGTGAGTGCCGTGTTTTTTCTGAACTTTGTGTTTAGACTGTAAAGATTCACACATTGTTCTGTTATCACACAACTAAAAAAGGTGAGCACCTTTCTTGGGGAAGACCCTTAGGCCAGGGCCACACTTGCATCATGCATCCGCTAACTGCATCCGTTTTTGACATGTGGAATTGTGTAAAAACGCATCTGTTAACGCACCCATAGACTCCAATGCATAAAACGCAATGCAAAAGTGCATTGTGTTTAGGACATTGCGTTTTTGCTACTAGCGGTAAAAACAAGGTCTGCAATGCTTTTGGGAGCTTTGTTAAAAACGCTTGTGGTCTATTAACATGAGCCTCTATGGGAAATGCATGCATTAACGCTAGCGTTAACTGAGGCAAAAATTGCATGAAAATGGCAATTTATAAAACTGGATTCATTAATGCCTCCAGTAAACGGATTCATGCTGCCAAGTGTGACCCTAGCCTTAGTCAAAGGCTATGTTCACACATGTAAAGTTTTGCTGCAGTAAAAACGCACCGAAACCTTGGGGGTGTGACTAGGTTTCTGCAAACTGCAGATTTCTTGGCAGGAGAAAACGTGCATTTTCTGCTGAAGGTTTCCAGCGTTATTTGCACAGTTTGTGCATGTTTTCTTTTGCATTTTGGCCATAGAACCATGCCAAAAACGCAGAAAAGAATTGACATGCTCATTCTTTCAAAATGCAGGAAAATCTGTGGTGCTGACACTTTCTGCAGGGAAGAAAAATAAATGTGTGTAGACAACTAATCCCAGAACTACATATGTTTTGCTGGAAACCAAAAATGCATGTTTAGATTAGCATAAAACCAAGGCAAAACATGACCCAAAAAACGCAGTGAAAACGCACTGTGTGAACATACCCAAATAATTCTCCACAAAAAAAGTAATGTTTATAGTATACACAAGGGGCATTACTACAGTAGGTGCAGGGGTTTCAATCACACCTGGGCCCTGCACCCTGCAGCCTATTAGGGCCCCAAAAGTCCATTTGGTTTATAGGAAAAGATTAATGCTATTAAAGATTTGCACTAATTGGGGGCCCTGTTAGAGCTTTGCATTGGGGCTCTTGAGCTTCAAGTTACACTGGTGTACACCAAAGAAAAGTATTTGTGAACAAAAGTGTAAAAAGTTTAGCTTGTTTACATGGTACTTTTTTCTTTATTGTTTTACTTACTTCCTCTTGCTACATTGGCACATTATTCATTTGTGTTCTGAGCCAAAATGTTCTTGCTATATTAACACAAGTTATTTCCTGAAATGTTAATTTGCATATGTGGCTCCTAGACTCAATGGTTTCTCAAGTTCATGGTCATTGATGCACCTCTCCCTTAACATTTGTTTTATTATTAACTAATCCTTCTATTCTATATTTTCTCTGTGACCCGACATGGACCTCTTGACAGACTTCAAACTGCACCTTTTAGCTGGGATCACATACAGTAGAGTTTGCCCATTACATTCAGTGGCTTCTTAGGTGCTTATGTATGTGCAAAACCCCATAAAAAGGTTTTGCAAAGGATTCATGCATATACACCACCAGGAAATTGACTATAATGATGCAGATAGAGTCAAAGTGTTGCGTATCATTTTCGGCCGTATACGCCTATTGGAGGCAGAGAGCAGGACTTAGTCGACTATATCTTGATGTTTGCCTCAGATATGTGTATATGGCTGAAATTATGCACGAGAGAGCATACAGTGACACCATCTTCATCATTATAATCAGTGGGCCCTTACACACTGGGACATGACTGTCAGTGACACAGCAGCCACCCAAAACCATTAAAGGCCGCTTTACACGCTAGGACATAGGTGAACGATATCGTTACCTATGTCACGTGACTGCGATCCTTCCAACATCATTGGTGCGTTGTCACACGCGAGGATATCGTTAACGATCCTAAATTTGGCAACGCGCCAGCGATGAGGAGAAGAATGTATGAACGATGTTAAATAGCGGCAGGAATAGGAGAAATATGAACGACATCGTTCAAAAAGGTGTCACACTGAACAATGTTGCTGCTTCACAGATCCTTATTTGGACGACGAACGATAAATTTGAGGTTAGGATCTCATTTTTTGGATGAACGATCCAACGATTTTTCCATCCTACATTGTTCGTTTACACGCAAGGACGCACAAACAATATCGCTAGAGAGTTCACAAATCTGTGACGTTTCAACGATATCGTTAACGATATTCTAGCGTGTGAAGCCTTAGGACACCTCTTTGCTGTTCTTCTAACAACCTGTAATATGTTAATTACCTGGAAATTTAGACAAAGTACAAAACTGATCTCAGTGAGGACCAGGGGAGTATTAAGAGTAACCAAGGCCCTGAGCTGTTTAGAAGGTGAAGGCCCCTGCCCCAACCCCGAGTTTTATGTGACATGTTACATGATCAACGTTGAAAGATCATGTGATAGGTGACGCGATTAGCACACAGAGACAGATCTAAAGAAGCAAAAGAAGAACAACAGTGGTGCGCACAGCCACCTAGCCCCCAGTATACAGCAGGAGGCCGCATACAGCCCCCAGTATACAGCAGGGGCCCGAACACAGCACCCAGAATACAGCAAGAGGCCACATGCAGCCCCTAGTATACTGCAGGGGTTAAAACACAGCTCCCAAAATACAGCAGGATGCTGCATACAGCCTTCAATATACATCAGGAGGTAAAGCATAGATTCGAGGATACAGCTGGAGGCTACACACAGACCCAGTATATAGCAGAAGGCCACACATAGCCCCCAGTATACAGAAGGCCACACACAACCCCCAGTATATAGCAGAAGGCCACACATAGCCCCCAGTATACAGCAGGAAGCTACACACTGCCCCCAGTATTACAGCAGGACACTGCACACTGTCCCCAGTATACAGTAGGAGGCCGCACACAGCCCCCAGTATTCCAGTATTACAGCAGAAGGCTGCACACCGCCCCTAGTATACAGCACAATGCCACACATAGTCTAAAGTATACAGCAGGAGGCAGCACACAGTCCCCAGTATTTCAACAAGAAGCCTCACATAGCCTTGGTATTTTACTTAAGGCCTTATATAGCCCCTATATAACAGCCTGTGCCCCATGTAGCCCCTGTATTACACCAGGAGCCAACACATGGCTGCTGTATTACACTTAAAGCCTGTGCCTCACATAGCCCCTGTATTAGAGCCTGTGCCCTACATAGTCCCTGTATTAGAGCAGTGGTGTATCTAGGGGGGCTGGATGGGCATTTGCCCCAGGTGCAGCAGGCAGGGGGCGCTGTGGTGCCCCAATGGTCAGGTCAGACGCTCTGTACACATGAAGCTGCCTCCTCAGCCGCCCTGACTCCTGGCACTTCCAGGTCAGAGGGACATCAGTAACTTGATCAGAACACCTGATCACGCTGCTGGCGTCACTCGGCTGAGGTGGCACAGCAGAAGGCTGGAGCTGATAAGCGCTCTAGGCAAGAGTTGAAGGTACGGAAGACAAATGTAATTAGGGGAAGGGGGAAAGGATGGGGGAAGTATGAGGAGCAAACAAGGGGGAGAGGGTGGGAGGAGTATGCGGAGCAAACTGGGGGAGAGGGTGGGGGGAGAATATGAGGAGCAAACTGGGAGAGAGGGTGGGAGGAGAATATGAGGAGGAAACTGGGGGGGAGAGGATGGCGGACAAATATGAGGAGCAAATTCGGGGGAGAGGATAAAGGCAGTATGAGGGGAAAACTGGGGGGAGAGGATGTGAGTAATATGAGGAGCAAACTTGGGGGAGAGGGTGGGGGGGTATGAGGAGCAACCTTGGGGAGAGGATGGGGGTAGTATGAGGAGCAAACTAGGGGGAGGGATGGGGGAGTATGAAGAGCAAACTGGGGGTGACAGGGGGAGAGAGTGGGGGGAGAATATGAGGAGCAAACTGGGTGGGAAAGGGTGGGGTAGTATGAGGAGCAAACTGGGGGGAGAGGATAGGGGCAGTATATGTGAGCCAAACTGGATGGAAAGTGTGGGGGGAGTATGAGGAGCAAACTGGGGGGAGAGGGTGGGGGTGTAAAAGGAGAAAACAAGGGGGAGTGTATGTGGAGACAGCAGGAAGAGCAAATGGGGGATTTGAGGACTCAGAATATGGAGCGAGGGGGCGATGAGTATAGACACAGTATGTGGAGGACAGTATGGGAAGCAAGAGGGTAAATTTGAGGATCCAGTTTAAAGAGTAAGGGAAAGATGGCTGCGGAACAATATGTGGAGTGAGGGGGGATTACATGGATGTGGAGACAGTTTGCAGAGTGAGGGAGATGGCTGCGGCACAGTACGCAGAGTGAGGGGGATCAGTGTAGACACAGTATGAGGTGTGAGGGGGATGGCTGAAGCACAGTATGTGGAGTGATGGGGGGATCAGTGTAGACACAGTATGAGGTGTGAGGGGGATGGCTGAAGCACAGTATGTGGAGTGGTGGGGGGATCAGTGTAGACACGTAGCCACAGTATGTGGAATGAGGGGGGTATCGGTGTAGACACAGTATGAGGAGTAAAAGGGGTAGGAGTGGTAAAGTATGTGGAATGAGGGGGCGATGGGTGTAGACGCAGTATGTGGAGTGAGAGGGAGATGGGTGTGAACACAGTATGTGGTGTGGGGAATATGGCTGCCGACACAGTATGTGGAGTGAGGGGAGTGAAGTAGTGAAGAAACAGTAGGGGATGAGAAAAATGTAAGGGGGCACAGAAAAGAATGAGTAATGTGGAAGTGTATGGAGAGGGGGCAGCATGCACAGACAATGTAGATGAGGGGAGTGTGATGAGGAAGAACAGTATAGGGGTAATATAGGGGACACAGTGTGAGTGGATAGTGTGACCAGGGAGTTCAGTATGAAAAGAAGAGGACAGTTGAGGGCATGTGCCAGAAGAGGGACAGTGTGTAAATCATATTTTGTGCAGGGAACAGTGAGGAGCAATTGTTTATTCAGGGGCACTGTGTAGGACAGATATTTTTATTCATGAGAATTTTGATCATTCTACTATTTTTAAGAGTATCATGCCAGAATGTGCAGCAGAAGTTCGGAGAAGATGGATGTCTCCAGTGATGAGCTGTGGACTTGAAAAGTCATGGCGTCTGGACAAGATAAAGAAAAGAAAAAGACAACCTCGATCAGAAACAAGGTCATCTATAAGTTACCCAGAAGTAAATTAATATTTTTTTTATAATGACTAATTATCATCAGTTCTTCAGACCCTGTATGTGTGGCGCCCCTGTGGATCCAGTCACCACAGAGGTACTGCACCCCTGTTAGGGTGTAGTGTCCCACTCACTGGTAAGAGGGGTACAGACTGGTACCGGGACACCCAGATCACACTATGAATGATTGTAGTGGGGTTGGGTGTTGTAGGAAGTATTTTTTGGTAATATATATCTAAGGGTACCTTCACATGCCGCAATATCTGCTGGCGATATGAAGCAATCTAATGTGTGCGTGCATGTTTTTCATGGTCGCCTCAGATCACCGATGGCGGAATTACACGCCGCAATCTTGCCCAGAAAGAAAGGCAATGTGTTGCCCCGGAAATCGCCTCACCCACAGCGGAACCAATCCGGTCTCCTTCCCTCGCCGCTTCATATGCCGCAGTCCCAAAGGCAATGTGGGTGTACATGTTCAGTGTGGGGAGTAGATAGGCATGCCACAGTGGTTTACCCCGCTCCCCATACACGCTTATTAGACAACACAACAGCGTTACAATTGGGCAGCCTGCTCTGGAAGGCTGGCAAATACATGATGCCATTGTCTATCGGAGTTTGGCATCAATACACAGTCAAATATGGCGCGGTGTCAACTGACAGCCAATGGGAACACAGTAGCCACCACCAATCATCGCAGACAGGGGGCAGACTCCAGCACGCTGTGGCACGCCTACGGGAAATCATAAATCATAGGCGACGCAGATTCCATCATTATCGCCCTATCACACGCCAAAACCCGGAAATCTTGCCTTCATGATTGCGGCTGATTTTAGAGCAGTGCTCAGGAATCAGGCGACAGGCGAGAGGCGATTTATTGCCGCGAAATTCACCAATTATGCGCTACTATGAGGCGATTGCACGGCGATTGTTCCAGGGCGACATATCGCCTTTAGGATTCCCAGCCGCGGTTGTGGCATGTAAAGGTACCTTTAGGGTACCTTCACACGCCGCAATATCTGCTGGCGATATGAGGCGATCTAACGTGCGCCTGCATGTTTTTCATGGTCGCCTCAGATTGCCAATGGCTGCATTACACGCCGCAATCTCGCCCTGAAAGTAAGGCGATGTGTCGCTCCAGAAATCGCCTCACCTACAGCGGAAACAATCTTGCCTCATTTCATCGCCGCTTCACACGCCGCAATTCCAAAGGCAATGTGGGCGTACATGTTCAGCGCGGCAAGGAGATAGGCGTGCCACAGTGATTTACACCGCGCCCCATACGCGCTCATTGGACAACGCAACAGCGTTACAAATGGTCAGCCTGCTCTGGAAGGCTAACTAATACATGACGCAATTGAAGCTGTGTGTGGTGCTGAACGGACAGCTCTTCAAATATGGTGCCCTGTGAAGAGACAGCCAATGGGAACACAGTAGCCACCACCAATCATCGCAGACAGGGCGCGGACTCCACCACGCTGTGGCACGCCTAGGGAAATCATAGGCGACGCAGATTCTTTCACTATCGTCCTGTCACACGCCAAAACCCGGAAATCTCGCCTTCATGATTGCGGCTGATTTTAGAGCAGTGGTCAGGAATCAGGCGACAGGCGAGAGGCGATTTATCGCCGCGAAATTCCCCAATTACACGCCGCAACTGGGAAGCAATTTGACGGCGATTGTTCCAGAAGGTAACCTGCGGCACCCGGCGGTGCCTCCAGAGATAGATTAAACCTTTTGTAGAGCACTTTGTAGCGGCATGTAAAGGCGGTGTCGGGTACCGTTTGCAACCGTTGGAACATGCTCGTGCATGTGAGTCACCCGGTTGTTTCTAACCTTCTGTAGCGGCGTGTAAAGGTACCATTAGGTTTAATACAGGTGAACCCGGTAAACCTGCTATCAGAAGTCACAGCTGAATTACCAGTACATCCATAAAAGGTAACCACCAGCAACCAAAATAAAAAAGACTAGCATACAGATAAATACCAAGGCAAAACAATATTGCAGGTGGACTAACGACCACAATCTGGAGTTGTACCAGCTGAAACAGGAATCCTATCAACTCAATTGCGATAGTGTGATAAGATCAATTGTTTTTAAGGAATTTTTTAAGAAGTTTTAAAATTGTGTACAAAGAGAAACTAATAAACATCTCGAAAAAGGGTTGTACCAAGCCCAAGCGTCATAATTAATACATGTACTAACTGATTTAGCACTAAGCCTACCAATATATACCTCTTAGATATATTACTAGTGATGGGCGAATCCTAAATTACTCGGAATCGCTTGACTCTAGCGAGTCCGAGCCCAGGACTCGCTACTCGTTGCGAGTCTAGCGAGTCCAATGTTAATGAATGGGGAAGCGAGTAATAGCGAGTAGTGTGAGATTTACAACTCGCAGATGTGTCTCGGAAGCTTCAGCCTGAAGCAATCCTAGTTTTGTCATTGATTTGCATTGGACTCGTTTACTTTGCAACTGTAATCGCTGGCTGGGAAACTCGCACAGATAAGAGAAGAGTCCTGTCTCCTCTGTGCAGCTCCAGGGTCCTAGAGCCCGCCTGCTGCCTGATGTAGCAGTGCTGAGATTGTTCTCAGTCTGCTCATTCCCTGTGTACAGACATGAATGTCTGTGCACAGAGATGATGTAGCAGTGCTGAGATTGTTCTCAGTCTGCTCATTCCCTGTGCATATCTATATCTATACACAGGGGATGTAGCAGAGAGGACATCGCGTTTTGGACTGCGTCGGACGGAAGAGGATTTTTTTAATTAAAGATGGAGTCCCTAATGGCTTTTTTTTTTTATTTCTAATAACAAAGCTGGCCCTAACCTCTATTACCCAGCGTGCCACCGCTACCAGGGCCGCTGGAAGAGCGGGGTTCAGCGCCAGAGGATGGCGCTTCAATGAACGCGCTATCTTCTGGGGCGGCTGCGGGCTGCAATTTGCAGCGGGGGGTGCCCAGAAAGCTTGGGCATCCCTGCGCTGCGGATTCCAGCCCCCAGCTGCTTAGCTGTACCTGGCTAGACATAGAAATTGCGCGGAGCCCCACGCATTTTTTTGACTCCGACTCCGAGACGACTCCGAGACGACTCCGACTCGACTCCGACTCGACTCCGAGACGACTCCGACTCCGAGACGACTCCGACTCTGAGACGACTCTGACTCCGACTCCGAGACGACTCCGACTCCCGAGACGACTCCGACTCCGAGATGACTCCGACTCGGAGACGACTCCGACTCCGAGACACTCCGACTCCGAGACGACTCCGACTCCGACACGACTCCGACTCCAAGACGACTCCGACTCCGAGACGACTCCGACTCCGAGACGACTCCGACTCCGAGACGACTCCGACTCCGAGACGACTCCGACTCCGAGACGACTCCGACTCCGAGACGACTCCGACTCGACCGAGACGACTCCGACTCCGAGACGACGACTCCGACTCCGACTCGACTCCGAGACGACTCCGACTCCGATCGATCCGAGACGACTCCGACTCCGACGACGACTCCGACTCCGAGACGACTCCGACATCCGACTCCGACTCCGAGGCGACTCCGACTCCGAGCGACTCCGACTCGAGACTCCGACTCTGACTCGACTGAGACTCCGACTCTGAGGAGACTCCGACTCCGAGACTCTGACTCTGAGCCTCTGACTCTGAAATTCATTAATAATAAAAAAAAAAAAATGCGTGGGGCTCCGCGCAATTTCTATGTCTAGCCAGGTACAGCTAAGCAGCTGGGGCTGGAATCCGCAGCGCAGGGATGCCCAAGCTTTCTGGGCACCCCCCGCTGCAAATTGCAGCCCGCAGCCGCCCCAGAAGATGGCGCGTTCATTGAAGCGCCATCCTCTGGTGCTGAACCCCGCTCTTCCAGCGGCCCTGGTGGCGGTGGCACGCTGGGTAATAAAGGGGTTAATACCAGCTTTGTTATACAAGCTGGTATTAAGCCCGAGATTCTTAATGTCAGGCCACGTTTGACCCAGCCACTAAGAATCTCCAATAAAGGGTTAAAAAACACAACACAGAGAAAATTTTTTATTTGAAATAAAAAAAAAAGCCATTAGGGACTCCATCTTTAATTAAAAAAATCCTCTTCCGTCCGACGCAGTCCAAAACGCGATGTCCTCTCTGCTACATCCCCTGTGCATAAATATAGACAGGGAATGAGCAGACTGAGAACAATCTCAGCACTGCTACATCAGGCAGCAGGCGGGCTCTAGGACCCTGGAGCTGCACAGAGAAGACAGCTGGACTCGGCTCGCAAAGAAACAGCAGTTACTTTGCGAGTCTCCCTGCTATCACTGGCACAGTAGCCAGTGATTACTCGCAGGAGTCTAATGCAAACAATGGCAATCCTAGTTTTGTCAGCGTTTCTGACAAAACTAGGATTGATATTGATTTGCATTAGACTCGTGCGAGTAATCACTGGGAAACTCGCCGAGTACCGAGTCCTGCGAGTCCCTTACTACTCGCCGAGTAACGAGTCCTAGCGAGTAGATTCGCCCATCCCTATATATTACCAAAAAATTTTCAGATATCAAGGGTAACAGACACACAGGAATACCCTTAGGCTAGATAGCTGCAAATCCAACGTAAAACGGGAGCTCCAGTGTTCTATAAGTATATGTCATACATATATACACATTAGATCATGGTAGTACAGATGTGGCCAAAAGTATTGACACTCCTGCAATTCTGTCAGATAATATTCAGTTTCTACCTGAAAATGATTGTAATCACTAATTCTTTGGTATTATTATCTTCATTCAATTTGTCTTCAATGAAAAAACACAAAAGAGAATGACGCAAAAAGCAAAACATTGATTATTTCACACAAAACTCCGAAAATGGGCCAGACAAAAGTATTGGCACCCTCAGCCTAATACTTGGTTGCACAACCTTTAGCCAAAATAGCTGCGATCAACCGCTTCCGGTAACCATCAATGAGTTTCTTACAATGCTCTGCTGGAATTTTAGACCATTCTTCTTTGGCAAACTGTTCCAGGTCCCTGATATTTGAAGGGTGCCTTCTCCAAACTGCCATTTTTAGATCTCTCCACAGGTGTTCTATGGGATTCAGGTCTGGACTCATTGCTGGCCACCTTAGAAGTTTCCAGTGCTTTCTCTCAAACCATTTTCTAGTGCTTTTTGAAGTGTGTTTTGGGTCATTGTCCTGCTGGAAGACCCATGACCCCTGAGGGAGACCCAGCTCACACTGGACCCTACATTATGCCGCAAAATGTGTTGGTAGTCTTCAGACTTCATAATGCCATGCACACGGTCAAGCAGTCCAGTGCCAGAGGCAGCAAAGCAACCCCAAAATATCAGGGAACCTCCACCATGTTTGACTGTAGGGACCGTGTTCTTTTCTTTCAATGCCTCCTTTTTTCTCCTGTAAACTCTATGTTGATGCCTTTGCCCAAAAAGTTCTACTTTTGTCTCATCTCTCCAGAGAACATTCTTCCAAAACGTTTTAGGCTTTCTCAGGTAAGTTTTGGCAAACTCCAGCCTGGCTTTTTTATGTCTCGGGGTAAGAAGTGGGGTCTTCCTGGGTATCCTACCATACAGTCCCGACCAAACAGTCGCCGACGGATAGTACGGGTTGACACTGCTGTACCCTCGGACTGCAGGGCAGCTTGAACTTGTTTGGATGTTTGTCGAGGTTCTTTATCCACCATCCGCACAATCTTGCGCTGAAATCTCTCAATTTTTCTTTTCCGTCCACAACTAGGGAGGTTAGGCACAGTGCCATGGGCTTTAAACTTCTTGATGACACTGCGCATGGTAGACACAGGAACATTCAGGTCTTTGGAGATGAACTTGTAGCCTTGAGATTGCTCATGCTTCCTCACAATTTGGTTTCACAAGTCCTCAGACAGTTCTTTGGTTTTCTTTCTTTTCTCCATGCTCAATGTGGTACACACAAGGACACAGGACAGAGGTTGAGTCAACTTTAATCCATGTCAACTGGCTGCAAGTGTGATTTAGTTATTGCCAACACCTGTTAGGTGCCACAGGTAAGTTACAGGTGCTCTTAATTACACAAATTAGAGAAGCATCACATGATTTTTCTAACAGTGCCAATACTTTTGTCCACTCCCTTTTTATGTTTGGTGTGGAATTAGATCCAATTTGGCTTTAGGACAATTCTTTATGTGTTTTTTCATTGAAGACAAATTAAATGAAGATATTAATATCAAAGAATTTGTGATTGCAATCATTTTCAGGAAGAAACTGAGTATTATCTAACAGAATTGCAGGGGTGTCAATACTTTTGGCCACAACTGTAGTTAGAGGAGCACTTGGGGAAGAGTGAGGTCAGGAAGAACACACGTAGATGTTGTGGGACTCTTGACAAGGGGTATAAAAAGAGCTTGAAACATCTAGAATGCAGAAGAAGAGACAGTTGAACAGAAGAAGAGAGTGACCAGCTGAGGAGAGGTGGTAGAACAGCTGAGGAAAGGCCATTGAACACCGAGGTCGAGTTGGAGGGAAGCTAGAGAACATACGCCTGCGAAGTGTCTAGATCAGTGGAGCAAGTGGAAGCTCATCCTGAGGCCGAACCCTAGAGCAGAAAATCACCCAAGTTGCTCCAGGAGGAAGAGGGGGTCCCAGAGGCATGGGAAGTGAGCAATCCACCTGTGGGTCTCGTATCCATTGTCAGGCGCAGGCAAGTGGAGGGACAAGGCCGCAAGGGGCACTGGGAACCCAAAAGACTAGTGGAAAAGACCAGGCTCAGCTAGCAACCCAGAGACTGTGTGACACTTCCAAGGTGACACAGTCGACAACCGCGTACATCTGCTGAAAAGGTGGCAACCATAGGGCTAAGGGGAGACACTGCAGGGGAATTCCCTAGGAAAAGCCCACAGTCACGGCTGAGAGCTCTGTGTGGCGAGGCGCAAGGGAGGACGGGTGAGGCAAGCGCTGTGTGAGACGACCTGGAAAGGACAAAGAAGGGGTGGCGGTTACATATCATCCTACCACCAGGGAGTAGCTGGATCCCTGCCTCAGAGAACCCAGTGCTCAGCGCACTGCTGCACAAAGACTGCGAGTAAAAGAACTAAAGACTGCAGCCCACTGTGTGAGATGTTTCAGTGTTTGAAAATTGGAGTAAACACTTTGGTGACTCGCTGCGATTCTTTCTAAAAATGTACCTAAATGTGTCCAGCAATAAAGAGGTGAAAGACTATTAGAAACAAATGCGCAAAATCTTAATGTCTACCAGCGATAGCCATTTGTCATTATAGCCCTTTTGCGTTTTCCTCTTATTCTTCCTATAATTATTCCTATTATTGATTATTATAGCGCCATTTATCCCATGGCGCTTTACATGTGAAAAGGGGCATACATAGACAAGTACAATAAACATGAGCAATACAAGACGCACACAAGTACAGAAGTACAGGGAACCTTGCCCATGAGGGCTCACAGTATACAAGGGATGGGTGAGGATACACTAGGAGAGGGTAGAGCTGGTCGTGCGGTGGTTCAGTAGACTAAGGATCACTGCTGGCTGAAGGCTTGTCAGAAGTGGTGGGTCTTCAGATTCCTTTTGAAGGTTTCCACAGTAGGCAAAAGTCTGATGTGTTGGGGTAGAGAATTCGAAAGAATGGGGGAAGCATGGAAGAAATCTTGTATGCGGTTGTGGGAAGAAGAGATAAGAGGGGAGGAGAGAAGGAGATCTTGAGAGGATCGAAGGTTGCGTGTAGGTAAGTACCCGGAGACCATGTCACAGATGTATGGAGGAGACAGGTTGTGGATGCCTTTATATGCCATAGTTAGGGTTTTGAACTGGAGCCTCTGGACAATAGGAAGCCAGTGAAGGGATTGGCAGAGAGGAGAGGCTGAGGAATAGTGGGGGTGACAGGTGGATTAGTCGGGCAGTACAGTTTGAGCATAGATTGGAGTGGTACAAGAGTGCTAGAGGGGAGGCCAGAGAGTAGGAGGTTGCAGCAGTTGAAGTGGGAGATGATTAGTGCATGCAGAAGTGTTTTTGCAGTTTCTTGGTCAAGGAATGTACGGATTTGGGAAATATTTTTGAGTTGGAGTCGGCAGGAGGTGTCTAGGGCTTGGATATGTGGCTTGAAAGGGAGGGCAGAGTCGAGGATCACCCCGAGGCACCCAGCATGCGGGACTGGGGAAAGCAGCCATTGACTTTGATGGATAGGGCTGGTGGAGGGGTAGAGTGAGATGGGGAAAGATGATGAATTCAGTTTTGTCCAGATTCTGTTTTAGAAAGTGAACAGAAAAGAAAGATGAAATAGAAGACAGGCATTGTGGGATTTTAGTCAGTAAGGAGGTGATGTCAGGTCCAGAGAGATTGAACTGTGTGTCATACTATCAGAGGTGGACTGGCCCAGGTGGCAGGGGGGCATGTGCCCCCCAGGCTGGTGGTATTGCCCTTTATTGATATGGGCCGGATGAGCTTGCCTTGTGGCCGCAGCTGCCGCATTGACAGCAGGACCCGGGAAGGGGAAGGCTGACTGCAGCGGGCAGCGTGGTGAGTGTCAGCACACCCCCGCTCCTCACCTGGATGGCTCTGATAGGGCAAGGTTCACCAGTCATCCCCTGCATACTATACAAAGATAGTGGGGCCATTGGAAACCTCAATGCCACTGGATATCTGAAATTGATACATGATTCAGATATCCAGTGGCATTGAGGTTTCCAATGATGAAGAATGGCCCCACTATCTTTGTACCCCATATACCACACCATACCATAAATTTTTGTGTTTCAACAGTCTTGGAGGGATCTATCCACTGAGGGTTAGTGTCAGACCAATAGCGCTGGTTTTGTTTGTTAACGTTATCATTCACAAAGACGTTTGCCTCATCACTCATTTGAAGGCAATTATCTATGCTGTGAGGATTCAAGATGTGCAGCATCTGAAACAACGGATACTGGAAGCCTGTGCAGCATTTCTTCTGCAGTGTTGCTATCAGTGTGTCAAGAGTGGGAGAAGATAGTTGCATTGACAATCCAACACAATGGGCAGCACTTTGAACATATTTTATAAGTGGCCATAAACTTGTAAATAACTCATGAAATAATAAAAATATGTTAAAACCAAGCACACCATTGTTTTTCTTATGAAATTCTCAATACGTTTGATGTGTCACATGACCCTCTTTCTATTGAAAAAAATAAAGTTGGATGCAAACTGGCTGACTTCAAAATGGCCGCCATGGTCACCACCCATCTGCAAAAGTTTTCCCACTCCCATATACTAATGTGCCACAAACAGGAAGTTGATATCACCAACCATTCCCATTTTATTTAGGTGCATCCATATAAATGGCCCACCCTGTACAAAGACAGACAACAGTGCTTCTGGCAACCAAGAAAAGGTATGGTTAAGGTGCATACAATTTAGTACAAAAAATTCTAGTGGGAGCATGTACCATAGGAAAGTGCATGCAGTCTTTGTACGAGTAAGAAAAGTTAAGATGTGAGTGTTCACCAATTACTGTATGTTGATGGCTATAAGATGCACTTTTTTACCTCAAAGTCCTCAAAGGCCCCTATGCAAACTGCAACAACCCTAAATGGATTACTAAGATGACCTCTCAGACCTTGCTTCCTAAGCAGCCATTGAGGGTACCTACTTAAGAATCCGGGGAGAAGGTGCAGAGTAAAAATAAGGTAAAACAAAAGTAATAATCTGTCAGTAAAAGCACATGGCAGAAGGCTGTAATTCCAAGCAGTGTACACTTCAGAAAAATCACCAGTGGGAAATGCAAGACCGGGGAAACTTTAAAAAATAGCAGCATGGAAACAACTGTTGGTAGAAAGGCAATGCACACATTACAAAGATGATCAGAAACCAAACCAGACTGTGGCTCAGTGGAGAGGGAAACGGACCAGAGGATTGCTGGATCAAACCCGAGGCATGACAATATCTTTGGACAGCCACAAACTACATTATAGATGACATTAGTGCTATTACATGAAATGTGGTGGTAGATCTTAAATTGGAGTTCTCCATTCGCCAACATAAATGTCTTAGTGTGAGAAACGTTACTACAGTGGTGACAAGAAAAGCATGCATTTATAAACCTCTAAATTCCTTATGCATAAAAGGATTAGGTGTACGTGGTACACGTGGGAACTCTTTACCACCATGTCTTAGTTTTTACGTATTGTTGTCTTTACTGGGTTTAGAGTCAAATGGGTAGCCAATGATGGTTAATTGAACAAATTGGACCAATACTTTTTAAGAATTGGCTTCATGGTTTGCCATTTATGAATATAGATAGAGATAAACCTGATTTTCTCATCAGACGTGTGTAAGATGGCAGCCGGGTACATTGCGAATGGCTGGTATGTATTACAGAGGTTGACGTCCTCTGTGATGTAAACCTGGGTGTCCGCTCTGGTACCTGTAGTACCACAAAACTAATTAAGGTGTTCCAGGGCCAGGATTTATTGATAGCAGGAGAGATGGGCGAGTTTGGCTATTCACATACCTCTACCCCTGGGTCTGTCTCCTATGCTATAAAGGAGACCGTTCCTTTGACACGTGGTCCTGTCTATGGAGAGAGCAGACCTCCAGACTGTTGCTCTGATGGAGTATAGCTGAACCCTATGTATGGACTTTGTGTTCTTTTTGTGCCAGAAAGGCTGTTTTGTGTCTGTTTTTACTGGAGCAGTCTATGAGGGTTGAATAAACCTTCTGGAAGTTAATTGAACTTGTTCCTCTGTTTGCCTCAAAACCGCAGCTGAGCGAGTAATTCCCTACATTTGCTAAAATACCAGGTGCTGTACATTTTAGGATATTTTTGTTTTAAATATTGAATTTCATGTTCTTATTATTGTCATGTTGAAACATAATTGGATGTGCTGCCTTGTTTATACGGTAAATATATTTTATGGAGCCTGACATTGATCTGTCACATGATGGACTCATTTCCTTAAAAAAGGAAACATGGAGCCAGCCAGTTTACCAAATGAAAAAAAAACCTACACCAAGTAGGTTGTACATAGTCTAAGGGTGTGTGCTCACGATCAGTAAAAGCAGCGCTGCATCCAAAACGTTGCATTATGCATTACAACCACAGTGGATGTGATTTCTAGAAATATCCTGCCCACTGTGCTTGTCCCCTCCACAGCGTGTTTTCAGCTGTGGTGCAGATTGTTTCTGCATCTCCCCGCAGCATGTTAATTTTATGTTGCGGAGTTGGAGGTGATGCCAGCGGATGAATGCAGGGAAAAGCAGCCCTGCCCCAAATGCAGATCGTGCTGCGCTCACCCTGCGTTCACCTGTGGGTTTCCGCATGTCCGGAGACACTGCATCCGGAAAGCAGTTGCGACGCCCCGTCAGGGCCGTGGGGTATTCAGTAACCAAGTGGGTCAGTTTGGTGGGAGATCACAGTGGCGGTGACCCGGCTCTGTGGCCCTGGGCATGCAGATAAAGGGGATTATTTACAGGGGATAAGTTTGTAACACCAACTGTGGTTATTCTGGTCAGGGTGACCAGCGCTACTATGGGTCCTCTGGGGCCAGTGGAATAGTAGCCTGGAAGGTATCGCTCCCCACAGGTAGAGCAGGGCCCCAGGTTTAGTGATAAAAGTCTATGGAGATAGTAGTGGTGTCTGTGTAGCGGTGCAAGAGGGCACCGGGAATAACCGGAGGAGACCAGGGTTTCAGTTCTTTACCTTTACTTGGTGATCAGTCAAGTCCACCCAGCCAGATGCTGTGCTCCTCTGTGGCACAGCCTGGCCAGCTTTCAGATGATACGAGGCCACTTCACCAAGACACCTTTCGTGAGCCTTTCCTGGCCGTCTCCTACACTGACTACTTTCCTATTCTCCCCTGCGTCTTCATGTGATAGGGTCCAAATCTAGTGGCCACGGGCCCTGTCAGGTGACTTCAAGATGTTCCCTGACCCTATATGGCCACCAACTTGTGTAATGTCCACGGTTGTGGCTGCTGCCCAAGCAGGCCAGCAGCGTCCGCTTTTACTAGCTAAGGCTTACAGTCCTTTCACTAGATCGGGGTCGGTCCCCTCTGCGACCTGCTCCTCTGTCCAACTTGGGTTGGGCAAGATTCGGGGCACACGGATGGTTCCTCCACTCCAGTGTCCCCTAGGACTCCTCGTTCCTGCCTGCTCGATGTCTCCCTTCTCTACCTTTCAACTCTGACTTCCTGTCTCCACTAACTTTTGTACCTACCCCCTCTACCTACTCCCTTCTCCAGCCTGCAGATGGGGCCCTCCCTCAATAGGGTTCACCTAGATCCCCAGGTCTGGAGTTGGATGGTGTTGGGTGCAAGTGAATGTGTCTTGGCTAGGCAACCTCTCTCAACCGAGAGCGGTAACACCACACCTGTGGAGTAGGTGTAATGTTACTGTGGTGATTAGTCCACAGGGGCGCCACATAGTGTATCCAGATCGTAAGAACATACCCTGAAGCTACATTTCCAGTATGAGTTTTGAGTGAGTTTATGAAGCTGTGTATTTTTGCTGCACAAAAAATGCATTTTACAGGTCCAGCACAGTAGATGGAATTTCTAGAAATCTCATAATCTCATGTACATTGTCCTTTTTTTTGGCATCGTAAACTGATCTTCAGTGCATGTTTGAAATCCACAACATGTCAATTTCTCCTACCATCAAGCTGAACATTTGTGCAGATTTTCCACATTGACTTGCATTGGATACAGAAAGTCTGCAAACAAAAAAACCCCATATGCTGCAGAAACGCACTAAAAATAAATTTATTCTACACATGATTGCATTAATAAAGTTTTATCAAAGCCAAATTTCAGTACCGTAAGTATTAAAAACAAAGGAGCTTAATGTAAAACGACATACCAAAAAGGGACAAAAGTCACAGCGTCAGATATGAGATAAAAATGCTTGGACGCGCTCTCCTGGGGCTCACATGACGTTGTTACATAAATCTGAAAAATCAAAAACCCACCAAACAATCATTGTGGAGACAAAGGCCAAAAGAAGCAGCCGAGAACCTTGTCGATTCCTGTAAGAGTCACTTGGACCCATTGTAGATTTACAAGGAATAAAGGAGTGTAATACTTATTTGATGTGTTACCAACAACATAAATATATAGAATTACAGTTATAATCCTCCACAAACATAGATGTGCAGCTTTTCTTGCACGTAGACATGATTCATCAAATTTTATGTATGCCAAAACTGATTGGCTAAGAGATAAAAAAGTAGAGATAAAAAATAAAAGGGACATTATTAATGAAAGTGAAAATATTTTTTTTCTTGGCAAAAAACTAAAACAAATTGTTAAAGAAATTATTAATTTTATTTAGAGTATTTTCAATTATCATGTTTCGATTGTACAGGTCAGAAAAACACCCCAAAATTGTTTGACCCAGTCATTTATCCTTCACAAATTTGATCAAGTCTTTATAGGGTGTGTCCACTACTAGGAATAACCCATTTCATACAACAGGTTGCCCCCTTTAAAATAAAAAAGCTTATATTCACCTCTCATTCTTGCACCATTCCAGCGGTGCATGCACTCGCTCTACCAGAACTCACGTGAGATTGTTATGTCACACTAGCCCCGCACACCCAATCACTGCTGGCTTCAGTGTCCCTACTTTCGGGGTGTATAAGTAATCAACAGAAACAAATCTGCGGTTGGCCTCCTGTTGGTTGCTTGACGTCTGAAAATGAAAAGAGTGAGGTCGACCATGATTGGCTGCAGCGCTAGTGTGACATCACAACCACATGTGAACCTGAGAAGAGCAAGGGCCATCACCACTGGAATGGCACTAGCATGGGAGGTGAGTATAAACTTTTTTTATCTTAATGGGGGCAAACCTGTGGTATGAGAAGGGGTTGTCCTAGTAGTAGAAGATCTATGACCAGGAAAAAAGTGGCCAGTTTCTGCCAATAATTTATTCCTATTGGTCCACTGAGTATTACAATTTTTTTTAATCTGCTCTTTGGCTCCACATATATGAAACTTTTTATTTAGTGCTAAACTTAGTGGTCTTTACCACTGGCTCACAGGGTAATAATGCAGAGCAGCCTAAAGACATGCCCTCAGAGAGCCAGTGAGATACTTCCTTTTGGTAAACACCATAAACATTTGTACTAAATAAGATGCCCATAACACGGGAGCTGTTTGGCAGATTTTACAAGAAAAAATGGATTATTCGTGGAACCTGTGGGAATAAAATAAGAGCAAAAACTCAACACATTTAAAGGGAACCTGTCAGATGGATATGCACCCAGAACTGCTTGAGGTTCTGGGTTCATATCTATAATAACAGTCATAGCATAAAGTAGCACACATAAACAGATCTTTACAAAAAGTATTTCTAAAGACCATTTATGAAATGCTAATTAGGGCTTTGACTATTCGAGGGGGGATTAGTTCCCCTGACTAATCGGCCAATTTAACTTTTTGTCACTCCCTTGTGGGTGTGATAACATGCTATACATAGTCAGCATAATCTGCCTCTCTCTACAAAGGCGCTTTGTACCTCTCAGCATTGAGCATCTCTGATGCAGGGGGTGTGCATCTCAGCTTCAGAGAGGCTTACTGTTATGTCCGAAGAGTGAGGAGATGTAAAGTGGATTCACTGGGCCACTGGTGAAGTAGTGGCAGCTGAATACCCGATACAGCAAGAGACTGGAGAGTGGCTTCAGTAAAACCAACAATGTTTATTAAAGGATGGTTAACAAACAAAAATGTGTCTAAAGCAAGGACCCTCTAGATCATGACACCAAACTTTCGTAGCGGAGCACCGATGAGGTAACCCCTATACAGTCATTCAAGTGGCACAGCACCAGGAGGTCTAAATGCTGTGACTCCCAGACCAGAGGAGCGACCTGTACAGACCGAACACAAGAGAGGAGAAGACTGTGAAACACTGGCTCTGTCATTAGGATGATTCCAGGGAGCTCCATACAATCCTGGAGAGTCTGGTCCAGCCGGTATAGAAACTTGGATGGTTCTGTGCACTTCAAGAGAGGCTTGGCCAGCCTGGGGATGAACCCTGGAGCATCAGAGAGATCCAGGATAATGAACTGTCAGCAGAGGATTCTGTAGAGACAGAGGTATTAGTATAATGCAGAGCACAATAAGCAACAATCTTCCTAGTTCAGAGCACAGCAGGAGTGTGACCTGGGAAGAGGCAATGATCCAAGTGAGTGAACACAGTGAACATGTTACCTAGGCACCACCCTTAGTGGGAGGATGCCTTTTATGCAGAGAGCAGTTCAGCAATCAGTCTGAGTCCTAATAGGGAACAGGTTATCTCCTCCTTTAAGTGTGTGCAGGAAGCGTCACGCGCATCCTAAGAGCATTCCCAGGAGACATGCCAAGAGAACACAGGTTCCTAACAGAGAAGGAAGCAGATGGCTGCATGGAACCATGGACATGATGAGCAGAATTAGTGGAGCTACATGGTGGGCACCGGCCTCCCTGCTTAGTGGAGACTGGCCCCGCAGCTGAGGGCATGACAATACCCTTTCCCTTATGCCCCTCTCCATCTTCAAACCTGCCAGAAACTTTCTAAGAAGGACCGGAGAATCAATATTCTCCTCAGGCTCCCAGGATCTCTCATCGGGACCGTATCCCTTCCAGTCGACCAGAAGGAGCATCCTGTCACCTCTTTTCTTCATCGCCAGGATGTCCTTAACTTCATAAATGTCCTCAGCACTGACAGGACAAGGAGAATTACCTGAATCCTGGAGTAACGACTGAGAACAACCAGATTCAGCATCAGGGAGATATAGAAGGAGTTATGGATCCCTAAGGAGTCAGGCAGTTTCAAACAGTAGCACACCTCGTTATCTGGCAGAGCAATTCAAAGGGGCCGATGCAGCGTGGAGCCAGCTTGTAAGAGGGGACCTTAAGACGGCTGTGCCTGGAAGACAGCCATACCTTATCTCTGGGTTGAAAAGGTGGTGGATCCAGACATCTCTTGTCCGCATGCTCCTTGATTCAGACCAATGCCTGCTCCATTGAGGTCCTGATCAACATCCAGACCTTCGTGAAATCTTTGGCCAGGGACAGGATTGCCTAAAGAAAGAGGCAATGGAGTCAGAATCCTAGGATGCTGTCCATTAACAATGAAAAATGGGGGGGATAGAGGAGGACTCACCAACATGGTTGTTGTAGGAAAATTCAGCCCATGGCAGCAGCGTAGAGCGTAAGGCTGTGAAGCCGATGGACATACTGGCTCCTCTAGGTCGTCAAACAGGAAGGACCTGGATAGCGCATCAACCTTGATATTTTTCTCTGCAGGACTGAAATGGAGAGAGAAATTGAACCAAGCAAAGAATAAGGACCAACAAGCCTGACGAGGGTTAAGTCTTTGAGCAGACTGGAGATGTGACAGATTCTTATAATCAGTGTAAACGATAACCGGATGGACAGCGCCTTCAAGCAGATATCGCCATTCCTCTAGGGCTATCTTAATTGCCAGTAATTATCCCCATTTGAGTAGTTACATTCACAGGGCGAGATTGGCTTGGAGAAGAAACCACAGGTCACCATCTTACCAGTAGGCAGCTTTTGTGTGAGGACTGTTCCAGCTCTGGATGAAGTAAAGTCCACTTCTAGGAAAAACGGCTTGATGATCATTGGTCTGTGAAGTGCTGGAGCAGTTGAGAAGGCTTTTTTGAGGGATATGAAAGCTGACTCGGCCTCAGGAGTCCAATCCTTTGGTTTGGAACTTTTACAAGTCAAGAGCAGTGAGTGGTCTTACCAGAGAGAAGTGAGGGGATGAATTGCCGATAGTAGTTGGCGATTCCCAGGAACCGCTGAATGGCCTTGATTCCCTCTGGTCGGGGCCACTTAAACACAGCAGAGACCTTCTCTGGATCCATCTCGAGACCTGTATTGGATATGATATAGCCAAGAAAGGGTAAAGACTTCAGCTCAAACAGACAATTCTCAAACTTAGCGTAGATCCCTTAATCTTTGAAGAACAAAATGAACATTCCTCCTATGTGTTGGTAAGTGGGGGGAAAACACCAGTTTGTCGGCCAGAGGCACCACCACTCAGACATAGAACAGTTCAAAGAATATGTCATTGATAAACTCCCGGAACACAGTGGGTGCAGTGCTTTACCCGAAGGGCATCAACTGATATTCATAGTGACCATTTCGTGTGTTGAAGGTGGTTTTCCACTCATCCCCAGATTGTATCCTGATGAGGTAGTAAGTCTCACGGGTAACGCTGCAGGGGGCAGTGGGATAGAACCAGGTCATACTGGTTTGAGGCAGTGATCATGACAAGACTGGCCCCATCGAAGAACATCTCCGGATAGCCAATCGAGGACAGGTTCATGGAGACTCAACCATGGAAGTTCTTGTATTAATGGTGGAGAAAGATTCAGTAACACATAGAAGGTAATTTACTCCCTGTGGAGTGCCCAGATTTGAAGCTCCACCTCTTTAGTGATACCCAGAATGGAATTCTTTAGGGGTTTCCGTCTATGAAGACGATGTGCCGGGATTGTTGCAGAGGAACAATTGGAACCCCGAATCGTCTGGTCACAGCTTGTCGGATGAAGCTTTCACCAGACCCGAAGTCCAGATAGGCCGTCTCAGAGAATCGCACCTTTCCAAAGATCATCTGTATAGATATAGTTAGTGGAGGAGAGAAATCATTCTCACCAAAGGGAGGCCTCTCTAACCTGTCTTAGGTAGAAAAGTTTTCCGGCCTCTCGGTACCGCTATGTTGACTGGAAGTGGAGCATCCACCATATCGATGAGGATTCCTAGAGAGCCTCTTCTCTTGCTGATTCCTCTTCACCTTGATGCAGTCGAGCTCCATGGGTTCATCCTCAGAGTGGGACAAGGTGGAAACTAAGTTTTGATGAAGAAGATGCTGGACGGGGAAATCACTTGTCGAGAATCCTCTATCTAGAGTGCTCCTGGAGGAGCAGGTCAATCCGAATGGCGAGGGATATGAGATCCTCCAGAGTCTCAGGTAGGTCCCTGACTATCAATTCAACCTTGATTCTTTTGGGTAATCCTCTCCAGAAGGCTCCAACTAGAGGCTCATTGGTCCACTGGAGCTCCAAAGCCAGGGTGCCGAAATGGATGGTATACTGACCGACAGTGAGAGAACCCTGTTGTAAATTGAAGACAGCTTCATGGCAGATGTGGCATGGCCACGCTCATCATAAATCTTACGTAACGCATCCATGAAT
This sequence comes from Allobates femoralis, assembly GCA_033576535.1. Taxonomy (NCBI): domain Eukaryota; kingdom Metazoa; phylum Chordata; class Amphibia; order Anura; family Aromobatidae; genus Allobates; species Allobates femoralis. The sequence goes on along the minus strand of JARQOC010000005.1, from coordinate 530,303,661 downwards.
TCCTGCAGATCAGACATGGTGGTATCATTGTGCTCCATTAGGGGATTGAACCAGGGTAAAGCCTCTCCCTCCAAGTGAGAGGCTAGGAAAGCCATCTTGGCAATGTCAGTCAGATAATGCTGAGGCAATAGATGAAAATGCAGAAAGCATTAGTTGAGAAATCCTCTGCACAACTTGGCGTCACCATCGTAACGAGCAGGCTTGCAGAGGCAAGGACAGGGGCACAACCATCGGATTCTGTACCTGAGGCTGAGAGGCAGAGGGAGCAGCAACTGTTCATCCACAGAGGTTATGTAGTCTAGCATGCGGGTTTGCATTTCACGTAGGCAGCTGAGTTCCTGGTGAAGGCCTGCTAGCTGAGTTGCCAAGGTGGGCTTGGCAGCCTGTAGAATATTCAAGCGGACATCCAGGATTTGCATGAAGGTCACTAGCTGATCCTGGCTCTGACGGAGACTAGCTAGTTCTCTCTGGGTTGAGAATTGGGTATCAGTGGAGTCCATGGCCTGGGCAAACTGATACACCCAAAGGGTGAGGAGATATAAAGTGGACTCACTGGGCCACTGATGGAGTAGTAGCAGCTGAATACCTGATACAGCAAGAGACTGGAGAGTGACTTCAGTAAAACCAAGGATTATTATTAAAGGACAGTTGACAAACGGAAATTTGTCTGACGGAAGGACACTCTGTATCACAGCACCAAACTCTTGTAGCACCTACGAGGTAACCCCTATAGATTGATTTACCTGGTACAGCACCAGGAGGTCTAAATGCTGTAAATCCTGGACCAGAGGGGCGACCCATATAGACCGAACAGAAGAGAGGAGAAGACTATGAAACACTTACTTTATCAGTAGGATGAATCCTGGGAGCTCCGTGCTATCCCTGGGAGACTGCTCCAGCTAGTATAGGAATCTGGATGGTTCTGTGCACTTCAAGAGAGGCTTGGCAAGTCTAGGGTAGAACCCAGAGCATCATAGAGATCCAAGATAATGAACTGCCAGCAGAGTATTCTGTGGAGACAGAGGTGTTAGTATGATGCAGAGCACAATAAGCAAAAGTCTTCCTAGTGCAGAGCACAGCAGGAGTGCGGCCTGGGAAGAAGCAATGATCCAAGTGAGTGAACGCATTGTCCAGGCACCTCCCTTGGGGAGGATGCCTTTTCTACACAGAGCAGTTCAGCACTTAGTCCGAGTCCTAATAGGGAACAAGTGAACTGCTCCTTTAAGCGTGTGCAGGAAGCGTTGCGCGCCTCCTAAGAGCATTCCCAGGAGACCTGCTAAGAGTGTGCAGGTTCCTAACAGAGGAGGAAGCAGATGACCACATGGAATGATGGACACGGTAAACAGAATAAGTGGAACTGCATAGTGGGCACCAATCTCCCTGCTTAGCAGAGACGGGCCCCGCTGCCGAGAGCATGACACTTAGTGAGTATAATCAGACGTTGTCCGAAGCCGGGTATAAATGTTCCGATCACAAAGAAGTGAAGTGCACATGATGGAAGTGCGGATGACTTCTGATCACGTGCAGTAAGCCTCTCTGAATAATAATAATAATAATCTTTATTTATATAGCACCAACATATTCCACAGCACTTCACAATTCAGAGGTTCATATTTAAACAATCATAAGAAACAGTTATCAGAAAATACAATACAATACAAAAAACAATACAATACAATTCAAAGCATAATACAATACACCAATTAGAGCAAAATAATGACAGCCCTACTCATAAGAGTTTACAATCTAACAATGAGGTGGGTGTGACACAAAGTACAGGTGCTTATTTACAATGATTGTATAGTCAACGTGAAAAGATGGGGATCAGTTAGGAACAATATAAGTGGCCACCAACCATTATTTGTGATTCTCTTGAGACTGGTGGAGGTGAAGGAGCTGAAGGTGGGGATCATACACCTGGCATTAAAGACTCTCAATGCTGAGGTACAATACTGCTTGCTATATAAATCATGTTATCACACCCACAGGGGCAGAATAACTTGCTAAGTGTCCCAACTAGTCGGGGGAATTAACACCCCCTTGACTAGTTAAAGCTCAAACTAGCATCTCATTAACAGTCTTTTGCCACCCTAGGAGGCAGCACATTTAGGATAACTAGAGGAGCAAGACCTGTGAAGACTCAGTCTTCAAGGTTGGATTTTAGAAAGGCAGTTTTTAAAGGACTTAGAAAGAGGATAGTAGGGATCCAATAGCTGGATATCCTTAAGGACAGAAATATCCAGGAAGGACGGGAAATTTTGAAAAATGAGATTCTCAAAGCACAATCATTAACAATCCCTAAAAGAGGGAAGAATAGGAAGCATTTAAGGAAACCAGGATGGATAAACACATAACTTAAACACATGCTGAAAAGGAAGAAAGAAATGTTCAAATGCAAAGAGAGAGGCATTGTGACGAGAGGCATTACAGTAATAACTAGTCTCAGAGGTGAAAAAGCAGACTGCAATAACGGAAAGTAAATATAATAATAATACTTACTGGAAGTAAAGGGAAGTCAAACGATCTGAGATCAGGTTCAGGAAATGGCGCAGTAACAGCAAGGGATAGTCAGAGACAAGGTTCAATTCTAGCCGAAGTCTGGAAAACCAGAGGGACAAGATACCAATGACCTACTGACTGCCAAGCGCAAGCGACACTACTCCATCCTCCTCATTCTCGACCTCTCTGCCGCCTTCTACACTGTCAACCATTCCCTCCTACTTCAAATTCTTGAATCTCTTGGTATCATTGACCTAGCCCTCTTCTGGATCACCTCTTACCTAACGGACCGGACCTTCAGCATCACCCACTCCCAGACCTCCTCCTCACCTACCCCTATCTGTTGGAGTTCCCCAAGGCTCGGTCTTGGGACCACTGCTCTTCTCCATTTACACCCTCAGCCTTGGCCAACTCATTGAGTCCCATGGCCTTCAATACCACCTCTATGCCGATAACACCCAGCTTTACCTGTCCGGCCCTGAAATCACCTCCCTACTGTCCAAAATTCCGCAATGCCTGTCCCCCATCTCTGCCTTCTTCTCTGCTTGTTTCCTAAAACTGAATATAACCTATTTATCACTGTTAACAACTGCTCACTCTCACCCGTCCCCCACACCAAATTCCTCAGGGTTATCCTCGACTCTACCTTCTCCTTCAAGCCCCACATCCAAGCCCTCGCCACCGCCTGCCAACTCCAGCTCAAAAAAATTACCCGAATCCGCTCTTTCCTTGACCACGATACTGCCAAAACATGCTCTAATCATCTCCTGCCTCGACTATTGCAATCTCCTGCTCACCGGCCTCCCTGCTACCTCCCTCGCACCTCTCCAAACCATCCTCATTTCCACTGCATGACTCATCCACTTGTCTCCCTGCTACTCCTCTGTCTCCCCTCTCTGCCAAGCCCTTCACTGGCTTCCCACTTCCCAGAGATCCCGGTTCAAACCCTAACCATCACATACAAGGTCATACACAACCTGTCTCTTCCTTACATCTCCGACCTGGTCTCCCGATACCTACCCTCATGCAATCTGCGTTCCTCTCAAGAGCTCCTTCTCCTCTACCCTTGCATCTCCTCCTCCCACAACCGCATACAAGATTTCTCTCATGCATCCGCCATACTCTGGAACTCTCTCCCCCAAAACATCAGACACTCCCCTACCCAGGGAACCTTCAAGAAAAACCTGAAAGCCCACCTCTTCCTTCAAGCCTACAACCCACACTGAGACCTAATCTTCCACACCATCTCACCCTCACCTTTCCCCCTCTTACTGTCTCCCCACCCATCCCTTATAGGCTGTGAGCCCTTGTGGACAGGGTCCTCTGCACTACTGTACCTGTATGATATGATTGTCGTCATTTTACGTTCCTGTCCTCGTCTGCCCTTACATATGTAAAGCACCATGGAACCTAATGGCGCTATATAAATAATTAATATTAATAATAACAATAATAAATAATAAAAGACATAATAGAGGGAGCAGGCAAAAGAGTAGTCAGGTCACAGGCAAATGGTCAAAGTCCGGGTAAGGGAATAAAGTCAGGATGGGTCAGGCACAGAGCACAGAGGGATCAGACCTACACAGGCAAAAGCAAGTGTATGATTGACACTGAATGGAGGTGCTAGCATGCTTAAGTAGATGTTTAACCCCTTAGTGCCGGAGCCAATTTCCACCTTAATGACCAGACCGTTTTTTGTAATTCTGACCACTCTCCCTTTATGAGGTAATATCTCTGGAACACTTCATTGGATCCGAGCGATTCTGAGATTGTTTTTTCGTGACATATTGGGCTTCATGTTGGTAGTAAATTTAGGTCGATCATTAAAAAATTGGCAAAAATTTTGAAAATTTCACAATTTTCAAATTTTGAATTTTTATTCTGTTAAACCGGAGCGTTATGTGACACAAAATAGTTAATAAATAACATTTCCCACATGTCTACTTTACATCAGCGCAATTTTGGGCAAAATTTTTTTTTGGGTTAGGACGTTATAAGGGTTCAAAGTTCATCAGCAATTTCTCATTTTTCCAGCAAAATTTACAAAACCATTTTTTTAGTGACCACATCACATGTGAAGTCCCTTTGAGGGGTGTACACGACAGAAAACACCCAAAAGTGACACCATTCCAAAAACTGCACCCCTCAAGCTACTCATAACTACATTCAAGAAGATTATTAACCCTTCAGGTGCTTTACAGGAACTAAAGGAAAGTGGAAACAAAAAATGGACATTTTAATTTTTCCAACAAAAATGTTCTTTTAGCCTCAATTTTTTAATTTTCACATGGGCAACAGGATAAAATGCATCCTAACATTTGTTGGGCAATTTCTCCTGAGTACACCGATACCTCATAAGTGGTCATAAACCACTGTTTGGGCGCACAGCAGGGCTCAGAAGGAAGGGAGCGCAATTTGATTTTTGGAGCTAAGTTTCGATTCAAAAAGTCAAATGACGCTCCTTCCCTTTCAAGTCCTGCCGTGCTCCCAAACAGTGGTTTATGACCACATATGAGGTATCGGTATACTCAGGAGAAATTGCCCAACAAATTTTAGGATGCGTTTTATCCTCTTGCTCATGTGAAAATTAAAAAATTGAGGACAAAAGAAAGTTTTTGTGAAAAAAAAAAGTACTTTTTCATTTGTACGGATCAATTTGTGAAGCACCAGAGGGTTCAAAGTGCTCACTATGCATCTAAATAAATTCCTTGGGGTGTCTAGTTTCCAAAATGGGGTCACTTGTGGGGGAGCTCCAATGTTTAGGCACACGGGGGCTCTCCATACGCGACATGGTGTCCGCTAACAATTTGAATGGAAAATTAGCTTCAATTGTTAACGGAGACCATGTTGCGTATGGAGAGCCCCTGTGTGCCTAAACATTGGAGCTCCCTCAAAAGTGACCCCATTTTGGAAACTAGACCACCCAAGGAACTTATCTAAATGGGTGATGAGCACTTTGAACCCCCAGGTGCTTCACAAATGAAACCATAAAAATGAAAAAAGAAACTTTTTGTGGAAAAGAAAGTACTTTGTGAAGCACCTGGGGGTTCAAAGAGCTCACTATACATCTAAATAAATTCCATGGGATGACTAGTTTCCAAAATGGGGTCACTTGTGGGGGAGCTCCAATGTTTAAGCACACAGGGGCTCTCCATACGCGACATGGTGTCCGCTAACTATTGGAGCTAATTTTCCATTCAAATTGTTAGCGGACACCATGTCGCATATGGGGAGCCCCTGTGTGCCTAAACATTGGAGCTCCCCCACAAGTGACCCCATTTTGGAAACTAGACCCCCCAAGGAACATATCTAGATGCATAGTGAGCACTTTCATACCCCAGGTGCTTCACAAATTAGTCCGTAAAAGGAAATAAAAGAAGATTTTTGTGAAAAAAAAAGTACTTTTTCATTTTTATGGATCAATTTGTGAAGCATCTGGGGGTTGAAAGTACTCATTATGCATCTAGATATGTTCCTTGGGGGGTCTAGTTTCCAAAATGAGGTCACTTGTGAGGGAGCTCCAATGTTTAGGCACACAGGGGCTCTCTATATGCGACATGGTGTCCGCTAACAATTTGAATGGAAAATTAGCTCCAATAGTTAGCGGACACCATGTCACGTATGGAGAGCCCCTGTGTGCCTAAACATTGGAGCTCCCCCACAAGTGACCCCATTTTGGAAACTAGACGCCTCACGGATTATATCTAGTGGTATAGTGAGCATTCAGAACCTACAGCTACTTCACAGAATTTGATAACGTCATATTGAACATTTTCTTTTTTTCACACAATTTCTCACTTTTAGGGTACTTTCACATCAGCAGTTTTTGCCGTTCACGGCAGATGCAGTGAAAAAACCGCATCTGCCGCGATTACCGCATAACTGCTGCACTTGCGGCACAGTTGCGGCAAGCCCCATTGAATGTCTATGCGGGCTTGCGGAAGGTGCGGCAAGTGCGGTATCAGCACTTGCGGCAGATGCGGCCGCAAAAAAAACGCGGCTGACCGCGTTTTTTTTCGCGGCTGCACCTGCTGCAAGTGCCGAAACCGCACTTGCCGCACCTGCCGCACACTTACCGCAAGCCCCATAGACATTGCATGGGGCTTGCCGCAACTGTGCCGCAAGTGAAGCGGTTATGCGGTAATAGCGGCAGATGCGTTTTTTTCACCACATCTGGCGCGATCGGCAAAAGCCGCTGATGTGAAAGCAGCCTTAGAGCATGTGCACAAAATCCGGAGACACCGTGTCCTGGTCGTCTCCTCTCCTGCATTTTTTTTCTAGTATTTCTTTATTAAATTTTAAAAAAAAATGACTTAGGGCTTCGCCACACTTTTGGTCCAGCCAGGTACAGCAGGCAGCTACGGGCTGCCACCAACCCCTTCTGCCTAGTTTTACCTGGCTGGAAACCAAAAATATAGGGAAGCCCTTTTTTTTTTAATTATTTCATGAAATAATTAAAAAAAAACGACGTGGGCTTCGCCATGTTTTTGGGCCAGCCAGGTACAACTAGGCAGCTGGAGGCTGGAATCCTCAGCGTAGGGAGGCCCAAGCTTTCTGCCCCCCCCCCCCGCTACGAATTGCAGCCCGCAGCCACCCCAGAAAATGGCGCATTCATAGAAGCGCCATTTTCTGGTGCTGTATCCAGCTCTTCCAGCTGCCGTGTAGCGGTGGCAGACTGGGTAATAAGGGGTTAATGTCAGCTTTTTGGCAGCTGGCACTAAGCCCGAGATTCATAATATAGGGCCAATGTTAGACCCGCCATTAGGAATCTCTAGTAAATTGTAAAGAAGACACAACACAGAGAAAGATTTTTTTATTAGAAAAAAAAACAAACACAATTTAGACCCCATCTTTATTTGTCTGTGGCGTCCGACGTAGTCCAGTGGGCGGTGATGTCCGACGTAGTCCAGTGGGCGGTCCCGCGATGTTTCTCGGTGTTATAGCATATGGGGGAATCCCCCATATGCTATAATAAGGCACTCTCCCAGGGGAATGATAGGTCATGAACGCTGTAAGTTCATGACCTATCACAATCCTGGGGTCACACAGAGATTAACGGATCTTCATAATAATCTCTAAGGGTACGTTTACACGCCGCAACCGCGGAGAGAAATATTGATGGCGATATGTTGCCTTGCAATAATCGCCGTTCAAAATCCCTCCCAATTGCGGCATGTAATTGGGGAATTTGGCGGCGATATGTCGCCTCGCCACGGTCGCCTGATTTCAGAGCAGTGCAGAGATCAGGTGACCGTGGCGAGGCAACATTTTGCCACCAAATTCCCCAATTACACGCCGCAATTGGGAGAGATTTTGACGGCGATTATTGCAAGGCGACATATCGCCGTCAATATTTCTCTCCACGGTTACGGTGTGTAAAGGTACCCCTGTGTGACTCCTGGATTGTGATGGGTCATGAACTTACAGAGTTCATGACTTAACCCTTGTTTGACCTCAGAGGAATGATAGGTCATGAACTCTAAGGTCATGGCCCATCACAATCCAGGGACCACACAGGGGTTAACTGATCTTCATGATCTCTAAAGCAGATCACCATGAAGATCACTTAACCCCTGTGTGACCCCAGGGGAATGATAGGTCATGAACTCTGTAAGTTCATGACCTATCATTCCCCTGAGAGTGCGCGCACGCAGCGGTGCGCACAGAAGAGGAGACAGACTGCTGGTGCCAGGATCAGGACCCCAGGATCCAGGAGCGGGGCCCCAGGATCGGGACTCCAGGATCCAGGAGCGGGACCCCAGGATCGAGGAGCGGGTGAGAGAGAGAGGAGGAGGGAAGCTGGAGGAGCGGTGCTGCAGGAGCGGGGCCGGAGGAGCGAGGAGGGGAGCCGGAGGAGCGGTGCTGCAGAAGCGGAGGAGCAGGTAAGAGGAGCGGAGGAGAGGGTTAGAGGAGCGGGGCTGGAGGGGCGAGGAGGGGACTGGAGGAGCTGAAGATGGGGGGCTGTGGGTATCAGAGGAGCGGGGCTGGAGGAGCGGAGGGAAACTGGAGGAGGGAAGCTGGAGGAAGGAAGCTGTAGGAGCGAGGAGGGGGCTGTAGGAGTGAGGAGGGGGCTGTAGGAGCGAGGAGGGGGCTGGAGGAGCGAGGCTGGAGGAGCTGGAGATGGGGAGCTGGAGGAGCTGGAGATGGGGTGCTGGAGGGGGTCGGAGGCTGCAAAAAGTGTTGGGGGCACAGGGGGATGTGTTAGTCATGCGCTCTGAGTTGTGACATGTCAGATCGCATGCAGCTGCAGGGGAGGCGCCGCGTTTTTACATGCGCCACCATTTTGAGATGGCCTGGGGGAGGGATGGGGGGTTAAGGGGGGTAATCTCAGGCACAGGGGGTCTTGCTGGGCTAAGGGGTTGCTGTTTCACTTTAATCCGACATGTGTTTTCATATCGGATTAAAGTGAAAGTACTTTGTACCGGCACTGTCACTGTTTGTGATGTGATGATCGGTAAACGGTGTCTACCGGTCATCACATTACAGGTGCGGGTACAAAAGCAGCTAATTACTAATCTCTAGGGTCTCAGCTACAATCGGTAAGCTGACACCCTAGAGATATTAGCTCCAGTGGCGGCGCTATAGAGCTTGTTTCTGCCGACGTCTACAGACGTCGGCTAGGCTTTAGTACCCTTTTTTTCCGACGTCTGTAGACGTAAGGCTGTCGTCTAGGGGTTAATTAAGGGAAGTGAAGAAACTAACAGCTTCTACAACAATAGTAACAGATAAGGGCAGAGTGGAGGTCTTGACAGGCATATCTAAAGAAGAATATAATGCAATCTGCAAAACATGCAGGGCATGAATCAGATTACCTAAAGCTAATAATGAATGAAGGCTTGCAAGAGATCTCAAAATCAATAAAAAAGGATTTTAGGGGTATGTCAAAAGTAAAAGAAAAGTCAAAGATGTGATAGGATTTTTACAGGATGAAATTGATGAAGTGGTAAAAAATGGTATTGAAAAGGCTGAACTTTTAAATTCCTATTTTGCATCTGTTTTCTCTCAGAAAATAAATGTAACATCAACTGATCTTCATTATACTATTAGGGTATGTGCCCACGATGTAGATTCGGTGCATAAAAACTGCATCTTGTAGCAGAAAAACACACACAAAAATGCAAGTCGTTTTTGGTAAATAGTGCCTATTTCTACCATGTGTTTTTTACATTTAAATCAATGGCTGGAGGAGGTGAAAAATCCGGAAAATATACACCAATAATTGACATGCTGCAGATTATTTTTCGTTCCAAATTCGCAAGGAAGAAAAAACGCAGCATTAAATAAATAACTAAAAAAAAATTGGAGTGGGCTTCATCGTATTTTCTGTTGCCAACCAAGGTAACCCCGGCAGCTGGGGGCTGGAATTCTCAGCCTGGTAAGGTCCAAGCATTCTGGGTCCCCCACGCTGAAAATTGCAGTCTGCAGCTGCCACAGAATTGGTGCCTCCATGAGAGACACCAAAACTAGCGGTTACCCCGCTCTTCCAGCTGCCATGTAGTGATGGCATATTGGGTAATAAAGGGGTTGATGTCAGCTTTTTTTGGCAGCTGATATCAAGCCATATTGCAAATGTCAGCCGTCAGTATGACAGTCGGCCATTAGCAATACTTTCAGTAAAGAGGAAAAAAACGGACACAGAGAAATGTTTTATTACATACAAAATAAACAGAGGCACCTCGTTATCAATTTTATTAGCTCCCACCAAGTTCCCCTCTGACATAATCCGGTAATCTTGCAGTGAGGCGGTGCGATGCGTTGTGCAGCCGCCATATTTGTATAACTGAGTGTCCAAATATGGAGTCCGTGTGTATATGTGCGTGCATGTGTGAGTATGTGTATGTGTGAAAGCGTGTGTATGCATATGTGTGCATGTATGCACGTATGCATGCGCGTGAGTGTATGCATGTGTGTGCATGTATATGTATGTGTATGCATATGTGAGCGTGCATGTATGTGCATGTGTGTGTCTGTATAATTGTGTATCTGTGTATGCGCATGTGTGTGCATGTATGCACATGTGCATCTGTACGTGCATGAGTATGCGCGTGTGTGTATCTGCCTGTATGTGTGTGAATGTATGCACATGTATTTCGGTGTGTGAATGTGCATGTGTGTGTATGTGCATCTATATGCGCATTTATGTATGTGTGTGTATGGGCACATGTGTATGTGCGTGCTTGTGTGTGTGTATGTGTGTAATTGCATGTGTATGTGCGAGCGTGTATGTGCATGCTTGTGTGCATGTGCATGTGTGTGGGAACATTATACTGTATGTTTGTGTTTGTGTATATGCGTGCATATGAGTGCTTGCTCGTATTTGCATGCTTGTGTATGTGCATGTGTGTATCTGCGGGGTTGTGGGGACATTATACTGTGTGTGTATGCATGTATGCGTGTATATATGTGTGTTTGTGTGTATGTGCATGTGTATGTATGTGCGCGTAAGTGTGTATCTGCATGTGCGTATCTATGTGTGTGCTTGAGTATGTGCATGCTTGCATGTATGTGCATGTGTGTATGTGTGGGGGCATTATACTGTGTGCATGGTGAAAGTGTGTGCATATGCGTGTATGTGTGTATTTGTGTATTTGAATGTGTGTATGCACAGACATGTTTGTGTTTGTGTGTACGTGCGTGCTTGCTTTTGTATGTGCGTGCTTGCGTGTGTATGTGCATGTGTGTTTGGACATTATACTGTGTGTTTATGCGTATATATGTGTGCGTATGCGTGTTTGTGTGTGCTTGCATATGTGTATGTGCATACATGTGTATGTGTGTGTGGGGACATTATACTGTGTGTATGTGTGTTTGTGTGTATATGCGTGTGTATGTACACTACCGTTCGAAAGTCTGGGGTCACCCAGACAATTTTGTTTTTCCATGAAAACTCATACTTTATTTATCAAATGAGTTGCAAAATGAATAGAAAATATAGTCCAGACAATGACAAGGTTATAAATAATGATTTTTATCTGAAATACTAATTTTCTCTTTCAAACTTTGCTTTTGTCAAAGAATGCTCCCTTTGCAGCAATTACAGCATTGCAGACCTTTGGTGGGTACTATTTAATGAAGCTGCCAGATGAGGAGCTGTGAGGTGTCTTTCTCAAACTAGAGACTCTAATGTACTTGTCTTGTTGCTCAGTTGTGCAGCGGGGCCTCCCACTTCTCTTTCTGCTCTGGTTAGAACCTGTTTGTGCTCTCCTCTGAAGGGTGTAGTACACACCATTGTAGGAAATCTTCAGTTTCTTGGCTACTCCTTGCATGGAATAGCCTTCATTTCTAAGAACAAGAATAGACTGTCGAGTTTCACATGAAAGTTCTCTTTTTCTGGCCATTTTGAGAGTTTTATAGAACAAACAAATGTAATGCTCCAGATTCTCAACCTCCTTATCATAGGAAGGTCAATTTTATAGCTTATCTAATCAGACAAACCGTTTTCAGCTGTGCTAACATACTTGTGCAAGGGTTTAGTAGGGCTTCCTACACATCCGTTATGGTGGGTTTACACGTCGCGATATCGGCGTCCAACTCCGACCCAACTCCGGCCAAAAGTCACGTGGTTCGGGAGTTGGACGTCACCCATTCACTACCATGTTGACTGGTCGTTCCTGGGTTGGGGGGCGTACACATCGTCGGGACATTGTATCCCGATATCGGGCTGTGTAAAACGGCGATGCAATGGCGGCACAAGCGCGCTCAAAAAGCGCGCTCCTGCATCATTGGCTACGATATCGGGCCGATATCGCGACGTTTAAACCCACCATTAGCCTTCTTACACAGTTAGCAAACACAAAGTGGTGGTTGTTGAAAATGGGCCTCTATACACCTATCTACTGTAGATATTGCATTAAAAAACAGACGTTTGCAGCTAGAATAGTCATTTAACACATCAACAATGTATAGAGTGTATTTCTGATTCATATGTTAGCTTCATTGAAAAAAATGTGCTTTTCTTTCAAAAATAAGGAAATTTCTAAATGACCCCAAACTTTTGAATGGTACTGTATGTGCATGTATGTGTGCATATGTGTGTATCTGCATGTATATATCTGCATGTGTGTATGCACTCCCATGTGTGTGAGCATGTTTGTGCATGCATGTGTGTGTGTGCGTGATTGCATGTGTGTGTGTGCATATATGTGCGTGTTTGTGTGTATGTGCAGTCTTGCATGTGTTTACTGTATATGTGTGTACATGTGTGTGTATGTGCATGCTTGCATGTATGTGCATGTGTGTATGTGCGTGTTTGTGTGTATGTGCATGCATGTGTATGTGTGTATGTGAATGCTTGTGTGTGTGTGTGTGCATATGTGTGTATGGGTGTGTGGGGAGATTATACTGTGTATGTATGTGTCTGTGTATGTGCGTGCATATTTGTGTGTAAGTGTGCATGTGTATGTGTGTGTGGGGACATTATACTGTGTGTATGCATGTATATGTGTGTACATGGATGTATCTGGTGGCTACAGAGAGCGCCGCCCCATATCTCATTCATCACAGGCCATGTACATGAATGTGTGTGTACATGCATGTCTGTGTATGTATGTGGTATGTGTGTGTATATGTGGTGTGTCCCTCACCAGACATTGCCACAGTGCTGCCTGCATACCCACCTCCATGCAGCCACAGGAAAGACTGCAGCTTGTGGCCTGTGATGAATGAGATAAGGGGCGTCGCTCTCTGTAGCCACCAGATGCATCCTCACCCCATCTCCACCACAAGCCACAAACCATGGTATTTCCTGGTGGCTGTGTCTGCATGAAGGTGGGTATGTAGGCAGCGCCGCGGCAATGTCCGGGGAGGGGGGTCCCGATGGCGGTAGGTCCTGGTGGGGGGTCCCAGTGGAGGGTCCTACTGGTGGGGGTCCCAGTGGGGGGTCCTGGCTGCGGCAGCGAGGGGTCCCAGCAGGGGTGTCCCGGTGGCGGTGTTGGGGGACCTGGTGGGGGAGTCCCGGCAGTGACCCACTGGTGGTAGTGCACAATGGGCTGGTACCACCAGTGGGTGCCATATTGAAACATCCGTTACTTGGGTGTTCCAATATGGCAGTGGTGTATATCCAGTCAGCGCAGTGGATTGTGGGATTCGGGGACGTCCAGGCGGAAGTGGATGACAGACAATTTAAGGTAAGGTAAATGTACATTTGTGATTTGACTAAAGAAGGAGCATTTTGCTCTGAAAGGCATAGCAATAGATCCCTTGTCTAATAGTATTCTGTCTCCTGGAGCCTTCTTAAATTTATGGCAGTGTAGTGTTTAACCCCTTCTACACCTAATTCCTTTGAACTGCTATGCTGGGGAGTGCAGCAGCCAAGGATATTTAACACATGCCATTATAGTAGCTGTGATTTATCACAACTACTCAAGAAGACAAGTGACTTTGTGCGATCTTATTGCCCATAGTATACATGGGTAATACCCTATGTGTGCCTTTTGTCTTCTTAGTTATTTTATACTTTCATAAATATACTGTAGGTAGAAGTCCCTAGACCCCACAGCTGATGAAAATCATCCACCTGTTGTTACTTGTTGCAATAGTTGCGGAACTGATGTGGATGCCGATGAACTTGACTATCTCCATGGAATCTATAGTATGAATTTGTTTAAACATCCATCTTGTCAGGTTCATATTGCATTTGACATGCAGGACAACATATCTATCACCATCCGGCAGATAACTGCATAGAAAACTCATGGTAATGTTTTTTAGTTTTCCTTAGGTAATATGTTCACAGGACATTTGTGCTGCATTTTTGCTATGGAACAAAAATCATGAGCAAATAACACCTTTATAAGTACATGTAGAAAATTGTATTTTATTCTTAAATTCCCCTTCATTTTTATTTTATTTTTTACAAGACTTTGGTTATTATTGCCTTGATTACATCTATATTCTTTTTATTTAGTCCACTGTAATAATAGAGGAAATTTCTAATCAATCTTATTATGTAATATTTAGTGTATGTTTTGATCTTCTTTGATATTAGATAGGATACAAATGTACTTTGATAAAAACTAAAATTAATAATCATTTAAGCTAAATAAATATTATTTTTACATTTTGTTTTTGGTAAAATGTGTTAGGCTACTTTCACATAACGATTTTTTAAAATCCGATGCTGTCCGATATAAATCGGACAGCATCGGATCTAAACTGATCCCTGCAGTCGGATGCCAAATAGGCATCTGATCCGACATTCTGCAGGATCAGTTGCTGTCACAGCTGTTCTCCCCTGGTGCTCCCCCTCATCACCCCTATGTGTCCCCCTCATCTCCCCTGTGTGTCGCCCTCATCACCCCTCTTTTTCCCCCTCTTCACCCCTGTATGTGTCCCCCTCCTCTTCTCCCCTCTGTGGCCCCCTCATGTCCCCTGTGTGGCCCCCTCATGTCCCCCAGTACTCCCCCTCCTTTCCCCTGTCCTCCGGAATAAAAAATATAAAACATTTTATTCTCACCTATCCACGAGTCCAGCGGCACTGGAAGCTCTCTTCTTCTGATCCTAGGACCTCTCGTGATGTCAGAGTCACATGACCGCTTACCGCGGTAAACGGTTATGTGACTCTGACATCACGGCAGGTCCTAAAGTCAGGAGATGCTGGAGACACCGGGTGGATCGTGGAGAGGTGAGCATACATTGTTTATTATTTTTAACCCCTGCCTTACTTAATTTTACTTCCGCAATGTATGTATATACATTGCGGAAGTAAAATTAGATGTTTAGAGCATGTTTACTGTACTGAGCATGTACTGAGCATACTCAGTACAGTAAAATCGGGTCCGAGGACACATCCGATGTATCCTCGGACCCTGCTCCATAGGGCCCCATGCTAAAAACATCGGACCATATCGGATGAGCACTAAATGCCATCCGATTTGGTCCGATCCGATTTTGTCCGCTTTTATTTTCGGTGCAAAAATCGATTTTTGCACCGATAAACAAATCGGACAAAATCGGATCGGACCAAATCGGATGGCATTTAGTGCACATCCGATTCGGTCTGATGCCCATAGGGCTGCTTGGGGCCAAATTCGGATCCGATGCTGTCCGATTTTTTGCATCGGATTTGCAAAATCCGTAATGTGAAACCAGCCTTATGCTATAAAATCAATAGAGTTTTACAATACGTGTAAGGGTACCTTTGCACGCAGCAACATTTCTAGGAATTTCAATGGCAACTTACTGGTTGCAGTGAAATCATGGACACATTGTTCTATTGTGTTGCCCTGTACAAATGCAACAATGTGTCCATGATTTCACTGCAACCAGTAAGTTGCCAGTGAAATTCCTAGAAAAGTTGCCGCATGTAAAGGTACCTTTACATGTCGCAACATTGCATGCAATTTCACTGGCAACTTACTGGTTGCAGTGAAATCATGGACACATTGTTACATTTGTACAGGGCAACACAATAGAACAATGTGTCCATGATTTCACTGCAACCAGTAAGTTGCAAGTGAAATTGCATGTAATGTTGCAACATGTAACGGTACCCTCAAGGAAAGAAGAAAAGACAATGTAGTATTACTCAGGAGAGATCTAAAACTAGAGACCCTAAAGAAAAACAAAAATGAAAAACAATTGAGATAGTCGCAGGTCTTTGCTCCTAAGGGGTATGTCACTCACACACACAGCGATATCACTGGCTATATCGCTGAAATCAGTGACCTCGCCAGTGATATCTCTGTGTGTGAAAATCAGCAGCGACGGGGTCCCTGCTGTGAGGTCGTTGATCGCTGCACATCCATCAGGATGATTTTTGGGTCCTTGGTCTCCCGCTGGTCAGCACGCATCGCTGCATGTGACAGCGAGAGACCAGCGATCAGCGACCTCACAGGGCTGGTAACCATGGTAAACACCGGGTAACTAAGCAGCGCTGTTTATCATGGTTACCAGCGTCCTCCCGCTTACCCAGCGATGTGGAGGTCGGCTCCCTGGTTCCTGAGGAGATCTGCCTGTTTGAAAGCTCCCCAGCGACCACACAGCGATGTTCCAGCGATCCTGGTCGTTGTCGGGATCGCTGGAATATCGCTGTGTGTAATGGCACCCTAAGGTGTTTTAAAGAAACACCTATCTTATAACAAGTTCAGACCAGGAAAGCAATTTACAATTTAAGTTGAAAATGACCAATTAAGGCCCCTTTCACATCAGCGGTTTTTACAAATTGCGGCAGATCCGGCAGATTTACCACATCTGCCACATCTGCCCCATAATGGCCGCACTTGCGGCACACTTGCGGCAAGCCCCAATCATTGTCTATGGGGCATGCGGCAGGTGCAGCAAGTGTGGTACAGCTGCGGTTCCGCTGCTAACCGCGTTTTTTTCACGGCCGCAACTGCTGCAAGTGCCGGAACTGCAGCTATACCGCACTTGTCGCACCTGCCACAAGCCTTATAGACAATACATGGGGTTTGCCAAAAGTGTGGCCGTTATGCGGCAGATGCGGTAAATGTGCCGCATCTACTGCAAGCAGCGAAAAACACTGATGTGAAAGGGGCCTAAAGATGCTTATAGGGTAGAATTCATGAGAATTGCAGGTGTGAAAAATAGTTCTGATGATTGATGCATTTGGATTTTTGGACCCCTAGAAATCCATTTCTATTAAGGCCACGTTACACACACAGATATGTTGGTCACAGATCTCTGGTGGCAGTGAAATCATGGACACATTGTTCCATTTTGTGGCTGTGTACAAATGTAACAATGTGTCCATGATTTCACTGCAACCAGAGATCTGTGACCAACATATCTGTGTGTGTAACGTGGCCTTAACGGTTTGTTGTTTGAAATAAAGACCAAGAATATGATCTCCAGGGTCATTAAAACTGTCTGCTGTAATTATGATAAATATGCTCTGCCACTCCACACACAGTCCATGGGACTGCACAATGCCCTGGTAGTTACATAAGTCATATAGACTTGTATGGTAGTGTGTACACTCATCCAGTACTCTATTGAAATAGGGGGACTCCCTTGTTTGGTGGGGTCCCAGGGCCAATTAGACAGCAACACAGGACTGGTCACTGATCAGTTTTACACTGCACTTCAACACCAGTCACACGCAGTAAAACAACACACTAGGCAGCAATCTTAACAGCTAAAGTAATACATAAAAAAAAAATTAAAAAGAAAAAGCACAAATATACAGTAACTAGATGGCGGCCCGATTCTAAAGAATCGGGTATGCTAGCCTATGGTTATTAGGGTATACAGGGGCTCAGTGGTTAGCAGACTATACAGCGGCTGAGTGGTTAGCAGAGTATATGGAGGCTCAGTGGCTCATAGTCTGCTTTAGGGCAGAGTGCAGTGGTCAGGGCCAGAGTGCAGTGGTCAGGGCCAGAGTGCAGTGGTCAGGGCCAGAGTGCAGTGGTCAGGGCCAGAGTGCAGTGGTCAGGGCCAGAGTGCAGTGGTCAGGGCCAGAGTGCAGTGGTCAGGGCCAGAGTGCAGTGGTCGGGGCCAGAGTGCAGTGGTCGGGGTAGAGTGCAGTGGTCGGGCCAGAGAGCAGTGGTCAGGGGCCCGATGCATCGGGAGCGCGGTGAAATGAATTGTGTGTATACAGGCGGGTCAGTGGGTAGCAGAGTATACAGGGGGCTCTGAAGGTAGCAGATTATACAGGCAGCTCTGTGGGTAGCAGAGTATACAGGCGGCTCTGTGGATAGCAGAGTATGATGTGGCGGGAGGCTGGAGGGGTGAGGAGAGGTGGCCCTGGAGGGGTGAGGAGAGGTGAGGCAGGAGGGGTGAGGAGAGATGTGGCTGGAGGGGTGAGGAGAGATGTGGCTGGAGGGGTGAGGCGAGAGGAGGCTGGAGCGGCGACATGACCGTTCGGCACACCTCTGCTCCTCCAGGCTGCACACATCACGGCGGTCGTCTCCCGCCCGTGATGTGTGTTTTAGGCAGTGTAGGGGCGGCCGTAAGCGTGGCGGTGTTGCCTGAGTCCCGCTCCGCTTAGGGCCGGCATGTTGGTCCACCCTGGACGGGTGTAGCACTGTGGTGACGTCACTTTGGCGATCACAAAGTGATGGAAGTGCTGGCTAAAGTGACGGAAGTGAGCCTTCATGTTTTATATATTAGATATAGCAGCACTATGGTATATGGCGGTACAGTATAGCAGATGTATAGCAGGACTATAGTATATGGCAATATATTACAGTATGTACAGGTGCACTATAGTATATGGGGGTATTTTATAGCACATGTATAGCAGCGCTATGGTATATGGCGATACATTAGATTACATGTATAGCAGCGCTATGGTATATGGCGCTACATTACATTACATGTATAGCAGCGCTATAGTATATGGCGATACATTACAGCACATGTATAGCAGGACTATAGTATACGACAGTATATTACAGTATATGTAGAGTTTCACAATAGTATATGGTGGAATTGTATAGCACATGTATAGCAGCACTATAGTATATGGCGATACATTAGAGTACATGTATAGCAGCACTATGGTATATGGCCATACTCAGCTCCCCCCCCCCCCCCCGCTCCTCCCTCCAAAAAATAAAAAAATCCTCAGTGAGGATACTCACCTGACCGCCGGCTCGCTCCACCTTCGTTTCCTAGGTCCTACAGGGGTTTAGGACCCGTCGTTGCCTGGGAAACCGTTCAACTGATCGCTAACTGCCAGGGGGGCAGGATGGATTAGGGGGGCAGGATGGTGACGGGGGGTGGAGTGGAGGCAGGATGGAGCGAGCGGGGCAGGATGGAGCGGGAAGGGGGGGGGAAGGATGGACCCGGGGGGCGGGAGGGTCAGATGGAGCCGGAGGAGCAGGATGGAGGCGGCGGGGCAGGATGGTGCGAGCGGGGTAGCATGGAGCGAGCGGGGCAGGATGGAGCGAGCGGGGCAGAACTGGTGGTGGGGGACAGGATGGAGGCGGCGGGGAAGTATGGAGCCGGCGAGGCAGGATGGAGGGGGCGGGGTAGGATGGAGGCGGCGGGGCAGGATGGAGCCGGTGGGGGGGGCAGGATGGAGCTGGTGGGGGGTTAAGGATGGAACCGGCGGGGGGGGCAGGATGGAGCTGGCAGGGGGGCAGGATGGAGCTGGCGGGAGGGGCAGGATGGAGGCGGGGGGCAGGATGGAGCCAGTGAGGGGGCAGGATGGAGCTGGTGTGTGGGGGGGCAGGATGGAGGCGGCATGGGTGGGACAGGATGGAGCTGGCGGAGGGGCAGGATGGAGCCGGCGGGGGGTTAAGGATGGAGCCGGCAGGGGTGGGTAGGATGGAGCGGGCGGGGGGGCAGGATGCAGCCGGGGGGGGCAGAATGGAGCCGATGGGGGGGGTGGGGCAGGATGGAATCGGCGGGGGGGGCAGGATTGAGCCGGCAGGGGGGGCAGGATTGAGCCGGCAGGGGGTGCAGGATGGAGCCGGCGGGGGGGGGGGGATGGAGCCGGCGGGGGGGCAGGATGGAGCCGGCAGGGGGGGGCAGGATGGAGCCGGCAGGGGGCAGGATGGAGCTGGTGTGGGGGGGGCAGGATGGAGCGGGCGAGGGGGCAGGACGGAGCCAGCGGGGGGAAGCAGGATGGAGCTGGTGTAGGGGGGGGGGCAGGATGGAGTCGGCGGGGGGGGGGGCAGGATGGAGCCGGCTGGGGGCAGGATAAAGCCGGCGGGGGGTAGGATGGAGCCGGGAGGGGGGGCAGGATGGAGTCGGAGGGGGGGGCAGTATGGAGCCGGAGGGGGGGGCAGGATGGATCTGGCGGGGGGGGCAGGATGGAGCCGGCAGGGGGGGGCAGG
This sequence comes from Allobates femoralis, assembly GCA_033576535.1. Lineage (NCBI taxonomy): Eukaryota > Metazoa > Chordata > Amphibia > Anura > Aromobatidae > Allobates > Allobates femoralis. Next base: position 530,283,421 of record JARQOC010000005.1, on the reverse strand, counting down.
ATTGAGCCGGCAGGGGGGCAGGATGGAGCCGGCGGGAAGGGGGGCAGGATGGAGCCGGCGGGGGGGGCAGGATGGAGCCGGCGGGGGGGGCAGGATGGAGCCGGCGGGGGGGGGCAGGATGGAGCTGGTGTGGGGGGGGCAGGATGGAGCGGTCGAGGGGGCAGGACGGAGCCAGCGGGGGGAAGCAGGATGGAGCTGGTGTGGGGGGGGGATGGAGCCGAGGGGGGGGGGCAGGATGGAGCTGGCGGGGGGACAGGATGGAGCTGGCGGGGGGGGCAGGATGGAGCTGGCGGGGGGGGCAGGATGGAGCTGGCGGGGGGGGGCAGGATGGAACTTGGGGGGGGTGGGGGGCAGGATGGAGCCGGCGGGGGGTAGGATGGAGCCGGGGGGGGCAGGATGGAGTCGGCTGGGGGCAGGATGGAGCCGGAGGGGGGGCTGGATGGAGCCGGAGGGGGGGCAGGATGGAGCCGGAGGGGGGGCAGGATGGAGCCGGGGGGGGGCAGGATGGAGCTGGCGGGGGGGGCAGGATGGAGGTGGCGGGGGGGCAGAATGGAACTGGTGTGTGGGGGGGGCAGGATGGAGCGGGCGGGGGGTAGGATGGAGCGGGCAGGGGGGCAGGATGGAAGCGGCGTGGGGGGGCAGGATGGAGCCGAGGGGGGGGGCACAGGATGGAGCGGGTGGGGGGGGTGGAATGGAGCTGGCGGGGGGTGAGGATGGAGCGGGCGAGGGGGCAGGATGGAGCTGGTGTGGGAAGGGGGCAGGATGGAGCAGGTAGGGGGCAGGATGGAGCCGGTGGGGGGCAGGATGGAGACGGTGTGGGGGCAGGATGGAGCTGGTGTGGGGGGGGCAGGATCGAGCCAGCAGGGGGGTAGGATGGAGCGGGCGGGGGGGCAGGATGGAGCTGGTGGGGGGGGCAGGATGGAGTTGGCGGGGGGGCATGATGAAGTCGGTGGGGGGGCAGGATGGAGCTGGTGGGGGGGACAGGATGGAGCTGGTGGGGGGGGCAGGATGGAGCTGGTGGGGGGGGCAGGATGGAGCTGGTGGGGGGGGGCAGGATGGAGCCGGCGGGGGCGGGGGGCAGGATGGAGCTGGTGTGGTGGGGGGCATGATGGAGGCGGTGGGGGGGTAGGATGGAGCGGGCGGGGGGTGCAGGATGGAGCCGGTGGGGGGGCAGGATGGAGCTGGTGTGGGGGGGGGCAGGATGGAGCCGGTGGGGGGGCAGGATGGAGCTGGTGTGGGGGGGGCAGGATGGAGTCAGCGGGGGTGGGGGTAGGATGGAGCGGGCGGGGGGGCAGGATGGAGTCGGCGGGGGCAGGGGGTAGGTTGGAGGCGGGGGGCAGGATGGAACTGTTTGTGGGGGGGCAGGATGGAGGCGGTGCAGGGGGGGCTGGATGCAGCGGGTGGGGGGGCGGGCAGGATGGAGCAGAGGGGATGTGTGCTATGGAGCAGGGGGGTGGCAGGTTGGAGCCGGTGGGGGGTAGGGGCAGGATGGATGGGAGGATACTCACCCGTGTGGCGGCTCGCAGGACCTGTGGTTGACTGGGAAACCGATCAGCTGATCGGTTTCCCAGGCAACCACAGGTCCTCAAGCCATGGAGCTATAGGACGTAGATGGAGCGCGCCGGCGGACGGGTGAGTATCCTCTATGAGGGATTTATTATTTTTAGTAGAAGCAAGCAGGGTGGGGGCAGCAGGAGCCGCGGGGGGGCAGGACGAACCGCGGGGGTCCCGCAGGAGCCGCAGGGGGCAGGAGTAGCTGCGGGGGGCCGCAGGAGCCGCGGGGGGGCAGGACGACCCGCGGGGGGGGCCGCAGGAGCCGCGGGGGGGCAAGACGACCCGCGGGGGGGCCCGCAGGAGCCGCGGGGGGGCAGGACGACCCGCGGGGGGGGCATGAGTAGCTGCGGGGGGCCGCAGGAGCGCGGGGGGGCAGGACGACCCGCGGGGGGGGGCCGCAGGAGCCGCGGGGGGGCAAGACGACCCGCGGGGGGCCCGCAGGAGCCACGGGGGGGCAGGAGGACCCGCGGGGGGGCCGCAGGAGCTGGGGAGCCGCATGTGTGGCAAGCGGGAGAGAACCGGCTGATGCCGGTCATCTGCGGGCGGCGTCGGGAGAACCGCATGTCCTCCGCTCTGAGCTGCAACATTGGGGAGGATGAGAACCGAGCGGCGGGAGGTGGATGCGGGGAAGGGGCGGGCGGGGCAGGAGGAGCGGGGGAGGGCTATGGAGCAGGGGGTGGCAGGTGAGCCGGGGAGGAGGTAGGGGCAAGGATGGAGTGGGAGTTACTACCTCGCGGTGAGGCTCGCGCTCGCGCAGGACCTGTGGTTGACTGGGAAACCGACCACTCGGTCGGTTATTCACAGGCGAACCACAGGTTGCCGATCAAGGCCATGGGTATTAAGATACAAAGTCATGATGTCTTGCTGACCCGACCGTACAGGCTGGACGGGTGAAGTATTCCTACTATATGCATTTAATTTATTTTTAAGTAAAAAATCAATGCAATGGGTGGGATAGCCAGATCCTCTTTTCTGGTTTCCTGAAATCACTCACACACTCGGGGAGTTCCAGCAAGACGCATCAGAGTAGTCTCTGGATTGCCTTTATAACAAGAGATCTCTACTCCTTGGGGACAATGCAATCCCAGGGGCCGCAGGATGCCTCAGCTCTATAGGGCAAAGACCGACCCGCGTAGGCTGCCCCAGAGAACCCACGATGATGAGGGGCAATCGACCCTGCGGTGAGTGGGCTGATCTGAACTACTGTCGGTGTGGTATAGACTTAGGAGTCCGTTGGTGGAGGTGCCAGGGACACCTATTCCGGGATTGGGCGTGCCCGCAGGAGTAGCCTGTCCGGAGTCTAGCTGGCAAGACGACGACCCAGCTGCACGTGGGGGCTACTACCAGATGCACAGGGGGGTCTGATCGGCACATCAGGTGATTGGCCGAAGAGTCATTGTTTGGGATGCTACCATTGGTGGCAACTAGAGTTACGTCTGATTCCGGTACAATCTTGCAGGCGTCGTCGAATATACGCATGTACCATGCCGTACTGAGCATTGCACCATCAAATTGGGGTAGGTGTCCGACGGCGGGAGGAGGAGCGGGAGGAAGGGGCTGGAGCGGTGGGAGGAGAGGAGAGCGGGAGGAAGGGGCTGGAGTGGCGGAGAGAGGAGCGGGAGGACTGGGCCGGAGGAGAGAGGAGGCGCCGGGACACAGGGGTCGTGGGAGTTTAACGGCTCGCGGTGAGCGCTACGCGCTACGCGCTCACCGCTCGTGGGTCTGGTGGGCGCTAAAGCGCCCACTTCCGGTTCCGGTCTGATTACACAGGTCGGAGGCCATCACGGAAGTTGGCCGGATTGGCCGGAAGTGGCCTTCGGGTTTTATATTATAGATACAAAAGTCAATGATGTCTCTGCTGTCACCCACCTGGATCCAGTACAGGCTGGACCGTGGTGAAGAATTCTAGGCTTCATGCATTTAATTGTATGGAAATTTTAATGGAATTTCAATAAAAATCATTATGAATTTTTAATGAAGGTAGGTATACCAGATCCTCTCTTTTTTCTGGTTTTCCTGAAATATCCACTCTCATTTCATCTTCATCATTCTGGGAGAGATATCAGCAAATTTGTATCAAGAATGTCTCTGTACATTTGTCCTTTATTAAATAACACTAGAGATCATCTACTTCCTCCCTGAAGTGACAATTTGCATATTTCCCAGAGGAGCATTGCGGCTATAAGTCTCCTCATTGCTCTCTATAAGGAGCAAAGCTATTCCCCCAGACCTCGTCTTAGCCTCTCATACAGCCAGATCAGAATCCCACACTGCACTGATGAGGGGCAATCACCCCAAAATGCAGCGTCTGCAGTTTGAGGTTCTGATCTGACACAAATCCTAAGTCATATTAAAAGGCTTGTTAAAGAGTTAATTATGACTTTTAGGATTGTTACCTTTATTAGGTGGCACTAGAGTTCATCTGCTTCCTTACTGAAGTACCATCTACATATTTCCCAGAGACACATTGCGGCTGTAAGTCTCCTCATTGCTCTCCATAAGGAGAATAGCTGTTCCCCCAGACCTTGTCTTAGCCTGTCATACAGCCACATCAGAATCCCACACGCTGCACTGATGAGGGGCAATAACTTAAAAACACAATGTCTACAGTTTGGGGTTCTGATCTGGCACAAATTCTATGTGATATTAAAAGGCTTGTTAAAGAGTCAATTATGACTTTTAGGATTGCTACCTTTATTAGGTGGCACTAGAGTTCGTCTACTTCCTCAGTGAAGTGACAATTTACATTTGTCCATGCATTCTTCCAATTATTATATTAAGTTTACCAGTGCCGTATGCTGAAAAACAGCCCAAAATCATGACATTCCCAATTCCAAACATCACTGAGGGTATGGTGTCCGCGGCGGGAGGAGGAGCGGGAGGAAGGGGCTGGAGCGGTGGGAGGAGGAGGAGGAGGAGCGGGAGGAAGGGGCTGGAGTGGCGGAGAGAGGAGCGGGAGGACTGGGCCGGAGGAGAGAGGAGGCGCCGGGACACAGGGGTCGTGGGAGTTTAACGGCTCGCGGTGAGCGCTACGCGCTACGCGCTCACCGCTCGTGGGTCTGGTGGGGCGCTAAAGCGCCCACTTCCGGTTCCGGTCTGATTACACAGGTCGGAGGCCATCACGGAAGTTGGCCGGATTGGCCGGAAGTGGCCTTCGGGTTTTATATTATAGATACAAAAGTCAATGATGTCTCTGCTGTCACCCACCTGGATCCAGTACAGGCTGGACCGTGGTGAAGAATTCTAGGCTTCATGCATTTAATTGTATGGAAATTTTAATGGAATTTCAATAAAAATCATTATGAATTTTTAATGAAGGTAGGTATACCAGATCCTCTCTTTTTTCTGGTTTTCCTGAAATATCCACTCTCATTTCATCTTCATCATTCTGGGAGAGATATCAGCAAATTTGTATCAAGAATGTCTCTGTACATTTGTCCTTTATTAAATAACACTAGAGATCATCTACTTCCTCCCTGAAGTGACAATTTGCATATTTCCCAGAGGAGCATTGCGGCTATAAGTCTCCTCATTGCTCTCTATAAGGAGCAAAGCTATTCCCCCAGACCTCGTCTTAGCCTCTCATACAGCCAGATCAGAATCCCACACTGCACTGATGAGGGGCAATCACCCCAAAATGCAGCGTCTGCAGTTTGAGGTTCTGATCTGACACAAATCCTAAGTCATATTAAAAGGCTTGTTAAAGAGTTAATTATGACTTTTAGGATTGTTACCTTTATTAGGTGGCACTAGAGTTCATCTGCTTCCTTACTGAAGTGACCATCTACATATTTCCCAGAGACACATTGCGGCTGTAAGTCTCCTCATTGCTCTCCATAAGGAGAATAGCTGTTCCCCCAGACCTTGTCTTAGCCTGTCATACAGCCACATCAGAATCCCACACGCTGCACTGATGAGGGGCAATAACTTAAAAACACAATGTCTACAGTTTGGGGTTCTGATCTGGCACAAATTCTATGTGATATTAAAAGGCTTGTTAAAGAGTCAATTATGACTTTTAGGATTGCTACCTTTATTAGGTGGCACTAGAGTTCGTCTACTTCCTCAGTGAAGTGACAATTTACATTTGTCCATGCATTCTTCCAATTATTATATTAAGTTTACCAGTGCCGTATGCTGAAAAACAGCCCAAAATCATGACATTCCCAATTCCAAACATCACTGAGGGTATGGTGTTTTTGAAATGATTTGACTTTTGGCTTCAAAACATGGTGTGTCTTATAGCATATAAAGAGTTAAATTGTGTTCTCATCTGACAAGACTATATTGTCTCAGTATTTCATAGGCTTGTCTAAATGTTGCTAAGCAAACGTTAAACTCTATTGAACCCGTTTTTTTTTAAATAAAGTCTTGCGTGGTGGGTGTTCATAGAGGATCATGCATACAAGCTATGGAGGTTGAGTGCATTTCTTGTTTTGTTTGAAACAATTGTACCTGTTGATTCCTGGTCTTTCTGTAGATCTCCAAAAGAGGACCTTGGCTCTTGGACAACTCTTCTGATAATTCTTTTCACTCCTCTGTCTGAAATCTTGCCAGAGCACATAGTCTGGTCAGTTTATGGTAACATGATGTTCTTCCACTTTCAGATTATGGCACCAACAATGCTTATTGGGACCTATCTTATCTAAGAAATTCTTCTGTAACTAATGCATTAATATGTTTTGCACCAATAAAATTGCTAAGGTCTTGAGACAGCTCACTGGTTTTACTCATCATGAGATGTTTCTTGGGTGGCAATGGTAATGAGACACCTTTTAAGGCCAGCTTCACTCCACTGTGTGATCCGGTCCGGGGCTGTCCGATGTGACAGCCCCGGACCGGATTTGCAAACAGAACCGGAGGGCAAATATGCCCTTCAGTCCGGTTTGCAGCTGGATGCCTCTGATCGCAGTTGCAGTTGCTGACATTTCAAGATCGCGGCTAGCTCCCCGCTAGCCACGGTCCTGAAATCACAGCAGGGGACAGCTGGTGGTGCTGAAATTTGGCAGCGCTCACTGCTACACTTCAGCAGCCGGCTCCCGAATCCGATGTTTTTGTCAGACAAGGGCGATCCGGTGCCAAAGACTCCCATGTTAGGGAGGGCCCCAGATCCAGAAGGATCCGATTTGGGCAGATTTTCACCCTGGACACAAAAACGTTGCAACGTATTTCGGAGTGTTAATATGTCAGGGATTATATAGTATAATAGTATTTGCAATTTGTGTTAGGGGTCAAGTTATTTTCCATGGGGTTTTTTGTCGATGATAAACATGACACATTGTGAGCCCCTATGGGGAGAGTGTAATCCGGAAATTGGAATACAAACATATATATAAGAAAATTCTGAGTAAGCAGCCCGGAAATATATCGGGATTAAATAATAACAATAATTACAGAATATTATGTGCCACTTGTAGAATATATATAACTAGCTGTGAGCCCGATGCAAATGCATCGGGATTCTAGAACGTGGCAATATTATTTGCATTAATAGCATTATTATTACCATTAATAGCATAATTATTAGCATTAATAGCAAAATTATTAACATTAATAGCATAATTATTAGCATTAGAATAGCAATATTATTTGCATTAATACCATTATGATTACCATTAATAGCATAATTATTAGCATTAATAGCATAAATATTAGCATTAATAGCATAATTATTAGCATTAATAGAATTAATATTAGCATTAATAGCATAATTATTAGCATTAATAGCATAAATATTAGCAATAATAGCATAATTATTAACATTAATAGCATTAATAATAGCATTAATAGCAATATTATTTGCATTAATAGCATTATTATTACCATTAATAGCATAATTATTAGCATTAATAGCATAATTATTAACATTAATAGCATAATTATTAGCATTAATAGCATTAATAGCAATATTATTTGCATTAATACATTATGATTACATAATAGCATAATTATTAGCATTAATAGCATAATATTAGCATTAATAGCATAATTATTAGCATTAATAGTATCAATATTAGCATTAATAGCATAATTATTAGCATTAATAGCATTTAAATATTAGCATTAATAGCAATATTATTTGCATTAATAGCATTATTATTACCATTAATAGCATAATTATTAGCATGAATAGCATAATTATTAACATTAATAGCATAATTATTAGCATTAATATCATTAATAGCAATATTATTTGCATTAATACCATACATTATATTACCATTAATAGCATAATTATTAGCATTAATAGCATAAATATTAGCATTAATAGCATAATTATTAGCATTAATAGTATTAATGTTAGCATTAATAGCATAATTATTAGCGTTAATAGCATAAATATTAGCATTAATAGCATAATTATTAACATTAATAGCATTAATAATAGCATTAATAGCAATATTATTTGCATTAATAGCATTATTATTACCATTAATAGCATTATTATTAACATTAATAGCATAATTATTAGCATTAATAGCATTAATAGCAATATTATTTGCATTAATACCATTATGTTTACCATAAATAGCATAATTATTAGCATTAATAGCATAAATATTAGCAGTAATAGCATAATTATTAGCATTAATAGTATAAATATTAGCATTAATAGCATAATTATTAGCATTAATAGCATACATATTAGCATTAATAGCAATAATTATTTGCATTAATAAGCATTATTATTACCATTATTAGCATAATTATTAGCATGAATAGCATAATTATTACATTAATAGCATAATTATTAGCATTAATAGCATTAATAGCAATATTATTTGCATTAATACATTATGATTACCATTAATAGCATAATTATTAGCATTAATAGCATAAATATTAGCATTAATAGCATAATTATTAGCATTAATAGTAATTTAATATTAGCATTAATAGCATAATTATTAGCATTAATAGCATAAATTATTAGCATTAATAGCATAATTATTAACATTAATAGCATTAATAATAGCATTAATAGCAATATTATTTGCATTAATAGCATTATTACCATTAATAGCATAATTATTAGCATTAATAGCATAATTATTAACATTAATAGCATAATTATTAGCATTATTAGCATTAATAGCAATATTATTTGCATTAATACATTATGATTACCATTAATACCATAATTATTAGCATTAATAGCATAAATATTAGCATTAATAGCAATATTATTTGCATTAATAGTATTAATATTAGCATTAATAGCATAATTATTAGCATTAATAGCATAAATATTAGCATTAATAGCATAATTATTAACATTAATAGCATTATTAATAGCATTAATAGCAATATTATTTGCATTAATAGCATTATTATTACCATTAATAGCATATTTATTAGCATTAATAGCATAATTATTAACATTAATAGCATAATTATTATCATTAATAGCATTAATAGCAATATTATTTGCATTAATACCATTATGACTACCATTAATAGCATAATTATTAGCATGAATAGCATAATTATTAACATTAATAGCATAATTATTAGCATTAATAGCATTAATAGCAATATTATTTGCATTAATACCATTATGATTACCATTAATAGCATAATTATTAGCATTAATAGCATAAATATTAGCATTAATAGCATAATTATTAGCATTAATAGTATTAATATTAGCATTAATAGCATAATTATTAGCATTAATAGCATAAATATTAGCATTAATAGCATAATTATTAACATTAATAGCATTAATAATAGCATTAATAGCAATATTATTTGCATTAATAGCATTATTATTACCATTAATAGCATAATTATTAGCATTAATAGCATAATTATTAACATTAATAGCATAATTATTAGCATTAATAGCATTAATAGCAATATTATTTGCATCAATACCATTATGACTACCATTAATAGCATAAAATTATTAGCATTAATAGCATAAATATTAGCATTAATAGCATAATTATTAGCATTAATAGTATAAATATTAGCATTAATAGCATAATTATTAGCATTAATAGCATAAATATTAGCATTAATAGCAATATTATTTGCATTAATAGCATTATTATTACCATTAATAGCATAATTATTAGCATGAATAGCATAATTATTAATATTAATAGCATTAATAATAGCATTAATAGCAATATTATTTGCATTAATAGCATTCTTATTACCATTAATAGCCTAATTATTAGCATTAATAGCATAATAATTAGCATTAATAGCATTAATAATAGAATTAATAGCAATATTATTTGCATTAATAGCATTATTATTACCATTAATACCATAATTATTAGCATTAATAGCATAATTATTAGCATTAATAACATAAATATTAGCATTAATAGCATAATTATTAGCATTAATGCATTATTATTAGCAGTAATAGCATTATAATAGCATTAATAAAATTAATAATACAATTAATAGCATTTATTTATTTTTTTTATATTATTTTTTATTTAATTATTTATTTTTTTTATTATTATTTTTTGTATTATTTTTTAATTATTTTATTAATTATTTTTTTTATTATTACATTTATTATTTATTTAAAGTGAGCCTGAGGCTGAGACCCAGTTCTCCTTCAGGTCCGCTGAAAGGGCTGATATTATTAGCATATATTTAATTTTTTATTATTATTTTTATTGAATTATTTATGATTTTTAATTAATTTTTTTATTATTTTTAATTATTTTTTAATTATTTTTTTTTATTATTAAATTTATTATTTAGGCTGAGACCCAGTTCTCTTTCAGGTCGCTGAAAGGGCTGATATAATTAGCATATATTTAATTTTTTTATTATTATTTTTATTGAATTATTTATTATTTTTAATTTATTTTTTATTATTTTTTTAATTATTTTTTAATTATTTTTTTATTATTAAATGTATTATTTAGGCTGAGACCCAGTTCTCTTTCAGGTCCGCTGAAAGGCTGATATAATTAGCATATATTTAATTTTTTATTATTATTTTTATTGAATTATTTATTATTTTTAATTTATTTTTTTATTATTTTTTAATTATTTTTAATTATTTTTTTTATTATTAAATTTATTATTTAGGCTGAGACCCAGTTCTCTTTCAGGTCCGCTGAAAGGGCTGATATAATTAGCATATATTTAATTTTTTTATTATTATTTTTATTGAATTATTTATTATTTTAAATTTATTTTTTAATTATTTTTTAATTATTTTTTTTATGATTAAATTTATTATTTAGGCTGAGACCCAGTTCTCTTTCAGGTCCGCTGAAAGGGCTGATATAATTAGCATATATTTAATTTTTTTATTATTATTTTTATTGAATTATTTATTATTTGTAATTTATTTTTTTATTATTTTTTAATATATTTTTTAATTATTTTTTTTATTATTAAATTTATTATTTAGGCTGAGACCCAGTTCTCTTTCAGGTCCGCTGAAAGGGCTGATATAATTAGCATATATTTAATTTTTTTATTATTATTTTTATTGAATTATTTATTATTTTTAATTTATTTTTTAATTATTTTTTAATTATTTTTTAATTATTTTTTTTATGATTAAATTTATTATTTAGGCTGAGACCCAGTTCTCTTTCAGGTCCGCTGAAAGGGCTGATATAATTAGCATATATTTAATTTTTTTATTATTATTTTTATTGAATTATTTATTATTTTTTATTTATTTTTTTATTATTTTTTAATTATTTTTTAATTATTTTTTTATTATTAAATTTATTATTTAGGCTGAGACCCAGTTCTCTTTCAGGTCTGCTGAAAGGGCTGATATAATTAGCATATATTTAATTTTTTTATTATTATTTTTATTGAATTATTTATTATTTTTAATTTTTTTTTTATTATTTTTTTATTTTTTTTTAATTTTTTTTTTATTATTAAATTTATTATTTAGGCTGAGACCCAGTTCTCTTTCAGGTCCGCTGAAAGGGCTGATATAATTAGCATATATTTAATTTTTTTATTATTATTTTTATTGAATTATTTATTATTTTTTATTTATTTTTTTATTATTTTTTAATTATTTTTTATTATTTTTTTTATTATTAAATTTATTATTTAGGCTGAGACCCAGTTCTCTTTCAGGTCCGTTTATTTTTTATTTATTTTTTAATTATTTTTTAATTATTTTTTTTATTATTAAATTTATTTGTTCCCATTGAAATACATTAGCGGTGTGTCGGCGATTTTATGGCCGCCGACCTGGTTCTATTTGTCGGCCCTAAAATCGCGGACACACCGCTAATGCATGTCTATGGGCAGTGAGCTCGAATTCTGATTGGTCGGAGACCAATCCGAAATCGGGCTGACTGGCCATAGAGATGCATTAGCGGTGTGTCCGCGATTTTAGGGCCGACAAATAGAACCAGGTGGCCGGCCATAAAATCGCCGACACACCGCTAATGTATTTCAATGGGAAATGAGGGGCTCTTCTGATTGGCTGAGGGCAGTAGACAGCGACCAATCAGAAGAGCCCCTCACATCTCATTAAGATAGAATGGCGGATTTGTCGTCCATTCTATGTTAATGATAACTGAAGAGGACGTCGGAGCTGGAAGTTGGCGGAAAGAAGACAGAAGATCCCCGGGGCCGGACGAAGAGGCGGAGATGGCGGAAAGAAGAGAGAAGACCCCCGGGGCCGGATGAAGAGGACCCTGGCCGGACGGAGGACTTGTGGATCGGACGGACGATCAGATGACTAAGAAGGCATGTAAGTGATCGACGGGGACGTTAGGTTAGGGGATGGCGGGGGCTTCGGGTGTAGGGCTTTAGGTGTTAGCGACAGCGGCGGGGGAAAGCGACGGGAGCTTAGGAGGCGGCGGGGCTTAGGGGATAGGGGGTTAGGTGCGGCGGACTTAGACTTAGGGGGTAGGGGCTTAGGTGCGGCGGGGCTTAGGGTGTAGGGGCTTAGGTGCAGCGGGGCTTAGGGGGTAGGGGCTAAGGTGCGGCGGGGCTTAGAGGGTAGGGGCTTAGGTGCGGCGGGGCTTAGAGGGTGCGGCGGGGCTTAGGGGGTAGGGGCTTAGGTGCAGCGGGGCTTAGGGGGTAGGGGCTTAGGTGCGGCGGGGCTTAGAGGGTAGGGGCTTAGGTGCGGCGGGGCTTAGAGGGTGCGGCGGGGCTTAGGGGGTAGGGGCTTAGGTGCAGCGGGGCTTAGGGGGTAGGGGCTTAGGTGCGGCGGGGCTTAGAGGGTGCGGCGGGGCTTAGGGGGTAGGGGCTTAGGTGCGGCGGGGCTTAGAGGGTAGGGGTTAGGTTCGGCGGATCTTAGGGGGTAGGGGCTTAGGTGCGGCGGGGCTTAGGGGGTAGGGGCTTAGGTGCGGCGGGGCTTAGGGGGTAGGGGCGGTGCACTGAGGGGGTGGCTAAGAGCATGACTTAGGGGGTAGGGGCGGCGCACTGAGGGGGTGGCTAAGAGCATGGGGCGGGCCACTGAGGGGGTGGCTAAGAGCATGGGGCTGTAGTGTACAGCGCTATGGTATACTACAGTCCCATGGCCATACGCCTGTCAGGCCTGAAGCGTATAGGTATGGGACTGTAGTATACTATAGCGGTGTACACTACAGCGCTATGCGAGTCCCTGGTAGCGGGCTATAGTGTACAGCGCTATGGTATACTACAGTCCCATGGCCATACGCCTGTCAGGCCTGAAGCGTATGGGTATGGGACTGTAGTATACTATAGCGGTGTACACTACAGCGCTATGCGAGTCCCTGGTAGCGGGCTGTAGTGTACAGCGCTATGGTATACTACAGTCCCATGGCCATACACCTGTCAGGCCTGAAGCGTATGGGTATGGGACTGTAGTATACTATAGCGGTGTACACTACAGCGCTATGCTCCCTGGTAGCTGTGGCTTTGTTAGCGACTCGCAATGCCCGCTTCGCGGGCATTGCTTCGCAAGTCTGCAACGACTCGCAATGCCCGCGAGAAGCACCCTGGACTCGCTAACAAAGCCACCGGAAGTCGCGCCGCTCCGACGGAAGTCAGTTACGGCAATTATATAATAGATAAGTGCATGCATTCCATTCGGGATGTAATATGCAATTTTGCTAGCAATTTCACTGTCAATTTACTGGTTGCAACAAAATAGAACAATGTGTCCATGATTTCACTGCAACCAGCAAATTGACAGCGAAATTGCTTGCAAAAGTGCCGCGTGTGACGGTACCTTAAGAGGTACTTCACACACTGCAACATCGCTAGCGATGTCGCTGAAACGTCACAGGTTTTGTGACGTAACAGCAACCTCTCCAGCGATGTTGCAACGTGTGACACGCATTAGCGACCTGGCCCCTGCTGTGAGGTTGCTGATCGCTGCAAATCGTTCAGGACCATTTTTTGGTCCTTGGTCTCCCGCTGGTCAGCAAGCATCACTGCATGTGACAGCGAGAGACCAACCATCAGCGACCTCACAGTCAGTGCCCAGCACCGCACATTAGGTGCTGGGCACTGGTAACAAGGGTAAACACCGGGTAACTAAGCAGTGCGTGCTGCTTAGATACCCGGTGTTTATCCTGGTTGCCAGCATCCTCCCGCTTAGCCCAGCCTGTAAGTGGGAGGATGCTGGTAACCAGGGTAAACACCGAGTAACTAAGCAGAACGCGCTGCTTAGTTACCCGGTGTTTACCCTGGTTACCAGCGTCCTCCCGCTTAGCCCAGCCTGTAGTGGGAGGATGTTGGTAACCAGGGTAAACACCAGGTAACTAAGCAGAGCGTGCTGCTTAGTTACCTGGTGTTTACCATGGTTACCAGCGATGTCGCTGCTGAATGGTCGCTGGTGAGTCTGCCTATTTGACAGCTCACCAGTGACTGCAGAGAGACTTTCCAGCGATCCCGGCCAGGTTGGATCGCTGGTGGGATCGCTGGAAAGTCTCAGTGTGTAAAAGGTTTGTGTGTGATAAGATAGCAGTAAGTTAGCATTTAGAGCTCAAACCTTTGTCCAGCACCACACTTTGTGTAAAACCAGCCCTGTCTCCAGTGTCAGAAAAGAAGACATAATAGAAATGACCCATAAAAGTGTCCAATCACATTGATCAACAAGTCTATTTTTACACCTGTAATCTTCATAAATATCACCACATAGGCAGGGCCATATCTAGGGGGGCTGAAGGGGCATTTGTCCCGGGCACAGCAGGCAGGGGGGCGCCACCAGGCCTCCTGATGCAGTGTCCGAGGTCGGGTCTCTCTCCAGGCAGCATGTTTCACCCTCCCCACCTCGATCTTTACCTTCAGAGAAGCCCTATGGCTGTTCTGTGTTTACAGGACCTGTGATGATGCCACATGGAGGGACGGAGTCAGGGATCAGATGATCAGCTCCACAGTGTATGCACGACTCTGCTGTGCTGGTTGTCATGGTGCTGGATGAGGTGAAATTAATCTGTGGAGTCAGGAGGGATTTACAGCATGGCTGTAGCAGGGCCGAATGTGTACGAGGTGTACGGAGCGGAGCCGTGTGTATATGAGGTGTACAGAGTAGAGACACATCTGTACGAGGTGTACGGATCGGAGCCGTGTGTGTATGAGGTAGACAGAGCAGAGCTGCGTGTGTATGAGGTGTATGGAGCGGAGCCGTGTGTGTATGAAGTGTACGGAGCAGAGCCGTGTGTGTATGAGGTGTATGAAGCAGAGCCACCTATGTACGAGGTGTACGTAGTGAAGCCGTGTCTGTATGAGGTGTACAGAGCGGAGCCGCGTGTGTACGAGGTGTACGGAAAGGAGCCGCGTGTGTACGAGGTGTACGGAAAGGAGCCGTGTGTGTACGAGGTGTACGGAAAGGAGCCGCTTGTGTACGCGGTGTATGGAGTAGAGCTGTGTCTGTTTGAGGCGTACAGAGCGGAGCCGAGGTGTACGGAGTGGAGCCGTGTGTGTATGAGGCGTACGGAGTGGATCCAAGTGAGTACGAGGTGTACGGAGTGGAGCCGAGTGTGTACGAGGCATACGGAGCTGAGCCGTGTGTGTACGAGGTGTACGGAGTGGAGTTGAGTGTGTATGAGGCGTATGGAGGGGAACCGCATGTGTACAAGGTGTACAGAGAAGAGCTGAATGCGTACAAGGTGTCCGGAGCGGAACTGCATGTGTACGAGGTGTATGGAGCAGAGCGGTGTCTGTATGAGGTGTATGGAGCGGAGCCGCATGTGTACGAGTTGTGCGGAGCCGCATGTGTACGAGGTGTATGGAATGGAGTCGCGGGCGTATGAGGTGTACAGGGCGGAGCCGCGGGTGTACGGAGCAGAGCTGTGTCTGTATGAGGTGTACAGAGCAGAGCCGCGTATGGAGCAGAGCCACGTGCATAAGAGGTATGTGTACTAGTGGTAGCCCCCCGCGGATGCAGCTCCCGCTCCTATAGTGTCGGCTGCCTTTGCCGACAGCATTGTTCTCCAGAGTCTCGGCTGCCGCTGTCTGCCCTATGCAGCTCAGCACGGCGGGGCATGATGATGTCATCACTGAGCGCCGCTGTAATGAGACGTGCAGAATGGCAGAGCAGATGTTGAGGAGATTGAAGCAGCGAGAAGAGAGGTGAGAAGACAGAGATCTGGACGGCCAGTCGCAGCGCTTGGCTGCGGTGCCACCCATATGACAGTGCGGCTCCATTGAGCAACATGCATTATTTGTGTGCTTCAGGACACTTGCGTATATACCAAGCATCCTCAGATGCACAAAAATGCAAAAAATCCAACATGTTGCATTTGCAGGGTACTTTTAAAAAACGAAACACGAACACATCTTAGCCCGCTCCTAACAATGTGTAATATACTCACTGTCAGAAACAGCCCTTGCTGGTTTCAGCAGTCAATGTGCCTGTAAGGGTAAAAATCGCATATCGATGATTGGTCACTTGGTCGCATGGGGTCTACTCAGACCGCTGAGGGGGGGTGTTAAACTGAACTCTTGCCCCTGGTGCCAGAAAACCTAGATACACCTCTGCCATAGGCTTCTTCAATTGTGCACTTGCCATTTATTTTATGAACTGTTCTCCAGGGCTCTTTGTTTTTCTATTTTAGGCAAAACTAATATTAGTACTCTTCTGCGTAATACCACATTGTTTTTCTCTTCCTTTTGGAAAGATGTACTAAGTAGATTACTACACTATTTAATTAAAAATGCATTAGGAGATGTTTGACCTTTGTAACGTATTACCAAAACCGAAATTCTAAAAATTCTAAAACATGGGGCAGTCTGCACGGCAAATCTTGCATATACAGACACAATCCATTAGGCTGAAGGCACACGGTGCGAGGGACTTGCGCGAGTGCAATGTGAGGGAAACTCGCACTGCACTCGGACCAGTGTTGCCCTATCAGACAGGGCACACTGGTGAGAGTCCCCCGCACCAAACTCGCAATGCGAGTCAGAAGCGAGTGCAGTCGCAGCATATGATTCTGACGCGAGTGAGCGCCATGCAAGTGTATGGGGACGAGAAATTCTCACCCCATACAGCACACGGTGCGAGAGTTAAAGCCGGCAAGTTTAAAATGACCGCTTTGCCAGTACAGTAAGCTATCATCTTGTACCGCTGTGACAGCAGCGGTATAAGATGTTTAGCTAATACAATAATGATAGTTGTAAAATAATGTATTCCGGGAATATTTTAGTGATTAACCCCATCAGCATCCTCTGCGCCGCATGTGTGCGCAGAGGATGCTGATGCGGCTCAAAACCCAGTGATGAAGGGGTTAATATGCAGGTGGTGTAGTGGCACCATGTATGTTCAGAGTGTCCTCACTTTCTGCAGACATGGTGTCATTACACCATGTGTGTGAAGGGGTTAATTGTTCTGTAAAATGGGTTGAAAGAACTGTCGGGTTTATAATTTCACTGAGAAAGCCGGTGCTCTGTTACTGTCTATGAGGAGCTGTCCCCTCTCATGGTGCTGAAGCCCTGTCTCGCCTTCAGCATCTGCACTGTTCACATAACACCATGTCTGCAGAGAGTGAGGACACTCAACATACATGGTGCCACTACAAACACACACAGCACTCGCATCACTGTCGTGAATCAAACATGCTCCGTGTTTGATGCACGACAGTGTGCCTTCAGCCTTAAAGGAATTGTCTGGTTCTTTTAGAATTAATGGTCCAACCTTATGATATGTCATCAATATATTATCAGTAGTGGTGCAGCAGAGTACCCCTCTGGAGCATAGCAGCGTACCCCTTTGCAACAACTATTCCACTCTATAACTGATCATAATCAACCTCTGCCAGTGTTGATATTGATCTATTCTAAGGATAAGGATAACAGTACTGGGAAATCCCTTTCATTTTAGTGCACACCAACACATTTTGATCAAAATACCAAAATGAAAGAATAAAAGGAATATTGCCTTAGAAAGCAATAAATAACTTTTTCTTGAAACAACAAAAATACCAAAGTAATATGTAGCTTAAATAATTATAATTTCTTTCTATATTTTGCTCTTATCAAAGTATATTTACACTCTATCTAATGTATAAGAAGACTGAAGGGTATACTGAATATTAGATTTAATTTATTACTTCAGTTTTATTCTTCCTGTTGCCTTACTGTTCGTTTGATGGTATTATGGCTTAATATTTACTGACCACTAATTGTTTTATAGTTATACATATTAATGACTTGTATTGTATTTTCTCACATCTTTTTTATTTCATTATCTACATACTTTTATATTATCTATTTGCATCTTTCACTAGCATTCATTCATATTTGCTTTTTCACACTGCATGTTTACACCAGTTTTCTTTTTAGGCTGGAAACACGCTGGCGAGTGAAAAAACATTCCGACTGACGTATCCGAGAGTCAGACGAGTGTCATCCGACTTTTGGTCAGTGTGGCTTCCGTGTGTTGTCCGAGTGCAATCTGTTTTTTTTTCTCAGCAGCTATTAACTGTATAATCATTTACAGGAACAGTTTTTCCAGTTGTCTGAGCTACAGAATGATAATGTATCAGTGAAGGATCACATCCGAGTCGGATGGTCCGTGTGCGGTGCGTGATTTTTGTCAGACCCATAGATTTGCACTGGCGAGTCGCGGCTGTGAATCACATACTGTCGCAGCATGTTGAGACTGCTTTGTCGTCCGTGAAGCGGATGAGAAAAAACGTCCAACACTCACAAATATCTTCTCGGACATTGAATAACATTGGTCCGACTGCAATGTGATTTTGACTGATGTCACCCGAGTTTCACGCCAGTGTGTTCGTACCCTTACATACACACTTATGAAAACAAATGAAAAAATGTAAAGTGTGCCATCAAAGTGTTTACCAATACTGTTGATTGGAAACTGTGGGTTTTCCCTTTTTCTATATGGCCACTGCGATGCTGGGTACATGTGTGCTCAGCCGTGGGTGGGACAGATGACGCTGCCAATCACTTCACTCACTTCAGCGCCATTGGTCACTGAGTTAGCCTTGGCCGCATCATCTGTCCACGGTTCATGACATGGAATGCTTGGAACACCTACAGCCTTGTAAGTAAATAACTGTGGACTTGCAACTTGGTCTTAAATATTCAACCCCTGTGCTTTGCCTTTATATATCTATCTCTCACTCCCCACCTCAGTATTCCCTAGAGAAGCATTTGTGAAACGCGCGTTGGAGGGTGAGGTGGTGGCACACTGAAAACATGAAGCAATTTAGTCTATATTAACTGATCTATTGTAATGCATTGCAGTATTAATTCACTATGCACTTTATATCATCTCATTACATAATAGCTGTTTTTCTTAATATATTTAGTTACTTCTTGTGCATTTTGCATTTTATTACTTTATGATTAGGGGAAGTGCACCTTACCACTGTTGCTCTATTACAGATGATTTTTTTATGTATTGTGTACTATGCAATTTAAAAGGATGCATTTATAGCGTAACAATCAGTGGTCTAATTTATTGCACAGTGCACTTTTATTAGTGGACTTATATTTAGCTATTGCCATTTGTACTTAGGGTATATATTTTGCTGCATACTTCATTACATGTGTAATTATTATCATCATACCTATTATTTATGTTGTGTCCAGCCACCTCCTGTTATTTTAATTTGTCTATTTTGTGTTTTTTTAATTGTCCTGTCCAAGTTCTTTGCTGTCAATAACATTATATCTTAAATATTAATTTCTGTCTGGTCTAATCTGGGTCTTTAAAAGTGTCTATAACATTGGCTGGTAAATACTATTATCATTTTTCTATGTTTTTAACTCTTTTTAGGGTGCTTTCACACTAGTGTTTTTTTCAAATCGCGGCAGATGCGGTGAAAAAAACGCATCTGCCGCGATTAACGCATAACCGTGACACTTGCGGCACACTTGCAGCAAGCCCCATGCAATGTCTATGGGGCTTGCGGTAAGGGTGCGGCAAGTGCGGTTTCGGCACTTGCGGCAGGTGCGGCCGCGAAAAAAACGCTGCTGACTGCGTTTTTTTTCACGGCCGCACCTGCCGCAAGTGCCGAAACCGCACTTGCCGCACCTGCCGCACCCTTACCGCAAGCCCCATAGACATTGCATGGGGCTTGCCGCAACTGTGCCGAAGTGCAGCGGTTATGTGGTAATCGTGGCAGATGCGGTTTTTTCACCGCATCTGCCGCGATTTAAAAAAACCGCTGATGTGAAAGCAGCCTTAGACACCTAAAAATAACAACTGTAGGGACTTTTATGGCTTTCGATTCTAAGTCCATAAACATTAACATGGAACTGCAAATATTCCAGAAAGGAAAAAAGAGCTGCACTCACTGTGGTGATCTTCAAGTCATCTTTATGGTGCAACTGGTGCCATGCAGGCGTGTAGGAGGATGCGGACTATGACCTGTGTTTGGACTACAATTGTTTTGTCTTCAATTATTTAGATTGATATTATCCAGAAATAACTTTCTGTATTTGTCTCCATAAGGAAGAGATGACCAATGACCATCAAACCAAACTTACCACTTTAGAATGCTCCTCGTCCCATTAAGCTTATATAAAAGAATGTTTCAGATGATCTATAAAATGAGAAGGTTAGAATATTGAAAAATGACAATCAGCCAAAACAATATGGTGGTTTCATATTTTCTTTCCTTATAAACCCTATCATTGTTCCGTTGAAAAAAATAACTTGTATTGCAAAAAAAGCTTTCATACAACTACAGTAGTGATGGGTGAACCTGCTGACACTCGGGATCGGCTGGTTCACCCGGACCTTTTTGTGAAGTCTGAGTTCGTGGCTGGACATAACTCGAGCTTGCGTTCGAAAGCATGGGATGGGGCAGGGGACTGTAAAATAAAGTATATAGTTAATAATAAACATTATCATTATACTTACTGGGTCCTGCAGCGCATTATGCCGTCTCGCTGTCCCGTCTGCATCTACTTCCGGGGCCACTCATTAACTTCCGGGGATATTCACTGCACTGCTGAGAACTCGGCAGTCTTTGGCAGTTCTCGGCTGTGTTCGCGGTAACATCAGGGTTCACCAGAGTTCATAGCTCATCTATGAACTCGATTGAACTCTGACTGTCACTGTCAGTCTCAGCCTGCTAGTCGCCCTGGGCAGATGTTTGTCTGTACAGAGCGATGAAGCAGAGCTGACATTGCTCTGCCTTTGGACTACTTCGAACTGATGGATTTTTTTCTAATAAAGATGGAGTTTCTAAATGTGTTTTTTGTTTTATTTTTAATTTAAAAAAATGTTTTTTTTTTGTTACTGTTTACTAGAAATTCATAGTTATCTAAAGGATAGTGCTTCCACGATCCGCGCTGCTGCTGAAGAAATGAGGACTACACAAGGTCTTGATGCAAAGGTGTTTATTCTGATGCGTCCCAGCTCCTTCATCAGAGGTACCTGTTGCATCAAGACCCTGTGTGGTCCTCATTTCTTCAGCAGCAGCACAGATCGAGGAAGCACTATACTTTGGATATCTGTACATACACCACCGGTGGGAGCCCTCACTTATTTTTGTATTATTTAATTAGATAATTATAAAAAATTGGGCTTCCCTATATTTTGATTGCCAGCGAAGGTATAGCCAGGCAGCTGGGGGTGGCAGCCCGTAGCTGTCCGCTTTATCTATGCTGAGAATCAAAAATACCATGGACTGCTACGTCATTTTTTAAAATTATTTATTTTTACACTACTATATGTGTGACGGACCAAACGGCCAATCACAGACACTGTGACACAGAATGGGCGTCTGTGATTGGCTGTTGGCGTAACCTTGGATCTGCTCATACATTCTAGATGCTAGAATGTATGGGCTGGTTTCAGGATACTCCAGCAACCAATCACAGATGCCCACTCACCGTCAAAGCTGACGAGCGCTTCACAGATCAACTGACATGTAGTCATGTAAAAATAAATAATTTAAAAAATGACATAGCACTTCACTGTATTTTTGATTCTCAGTGCAGACAAAGCAGACAGCTACAGGTTGCCACCCTCAGCTACCTGGCTTTACCTTGGCTGGCAATCAAAATACAGGGAAACCCAATATTTTTTTTTAATTATTTAAATAAATAATTTAAAAAAATGTGCGGGCTCCTGCTGTATTTTGATCGCCAGCCAGGTAAAACCAAAAAGAGAGGGGCTAGGATTCTCAGTATGTTAAGACCTAAGCATTCTGGGCCCCCCATGCTTTAAACCGCAGCCCACAGCCACCCCTGGTAATGGCGCATTCATTGTAGTGCCATTTCCAGGCGCTTTACCTGGCTCTTCCAGCAGTCCTGGTGTGGGGGTGGCATGCTGGGTGATAATGGGGTTAAAACCAGCTTTGTAATCTCAGCTGGTACTAAGCCTGAAATTCATGGCGTCTGTTATGATCCGATGAGTTAGGAGTAACATGAAGATCCCACAGACGTCGTTGGTAACTATACTGACCGCGACACCTGACTCAATATCGCAACTAGAAGTAGCCATGGGATATAACAAACCATGCCCTAGACACCTCAACACGGCCGGAGAACTAGCTACCCCTAGAGATGAAAATAGGAAAAGCTATCTTGCCTCAGAGCAGAGCCCCAAGAGAGCAGTAAGCCCCCTACAGATATTAACTGGGAAACAGGAGAGGAAAAGACACACACAGGCAGAATATAGAGTTCAGCAAAAGAGGCCGCACTAGCTAGATAGTAAAGATAGGATGGAACACTATTGCGGTCAGTATTAAAATATTATCTAAAAATCTCCAACAGCAGATAGTGTCAAAAATTACCCTGAGTCCACAAAGACTCGCCGCCCTCTATATCTGCAGAACTTCTGTGAATCAAACAAGAATAAACAAGTACCAATACCAACAATACTGGAAATAGCAGATAACGGTGAATAGCAATTACTGTCCAGGAAGAAAACTTCCTAACTGAGAGCAGGTAAACCAATATGCAGACTAAATTTCAAACCCACAACTCAGAACAAGACAAACTGAAAACAGATCCACAAGCACACAACATGTGCGCCACAAAGTAACAAAAACCATTCACTTAGCTTGCAAGGATTTCAGCAGACCAGGAGAAACCAGGATATGGTGTGGACTCCTCCAGGAACATTTACAACTGGCAAGGACTGATCAGCTTCAAACCACTATATACTCCAATCTGAACCTGGCTGCCAATCATCAAGATCAGCTGTGGAACTCTCCAACACACATCCAGCAGCATTACCAGCAACAACCGCAGGAGGGAGCTCACAACCAGAATTCCTCCTTAATGAATTCACAACAGGTGTCATGCACAAATTAGACATGGCCACTATGAGTTTCTAGTAAACAGTAAAAAAAACACAGTCATTTTTCTTTATTAGAAATAAAACAAAAACACATTTAGAGACTTTATCTTTATTAGAAAAAAAACACTCAGTCCAACATAGTCCAAAGACAGAGCAATGTCTGCTCTGCTTCATCACTCTAAACAGACAAGCGTCTGTTCAGAGTGACAAGCAGACTGAAACTGACAGTGACCATCTGTCAAGCTTGGGCTAAGGGGATGTCCAGCAACAGTATGTGACAGTGGCACACGGACGATGTCTGGTGTGCAACAAAGAAAAAACAACAGACAGGGAGACAACAAAGGGAATAAATACAATGGAGGGCCCTGCTCTTGGAGAATGGGGGAGAGGTGACCTCCTGCACTCACCTGCGGCAGCCCTGATCTCCCTACCATCCCTATACGAGTTCTTCCACCTCGTTGCCAAGCAGGAAACATAAGCCCTCCGCTGGCCCTGATGTTAACCCTCACTAGGGAAGGCCAGCGGGAGCACTAGTCTCATCCACTACAATAAAGAAACATGAGGGAAGGGGAAGACAGACAAAGAACAACCGGAAAGCTACTTCATGTCTGATGACACTTCACCAGACAGCAGACGGCTTGACAGCAAGAGGTTCTCCACAGAGCTCCTTGCACCTCAGGCCAGGAATGAAGGTCAATGTCCAGCAAAGCATGCTGGAACCCTGTGATCCTATAATGGCAGAAGTAATCACAGAGTGGCTACACCTGGACAAGGCCCAGCTAGCTTACTGGCAACAGAGACTAACATTAAGTTCTCCAGTGCCAAAGGAAAAGGACATGTTTAATATGAAGTCTTAATTCAGACATGAAACAGGTCCAAAGCAGTCCCAAATCTCCTAGGAAAGGGAGACCATTGTGACACCATCAGAGTTTAATCGAGTTTATAGCTGAGCCATGAACTAGGGTCAACCCTGATGTCACCGCGAACACAACCGAGAACTTCCGAAGACTGCCGAGTTCTCAGCAGTGCAGTGAATATCCCAGGAAATTAATGAGCGGACCCGAAAGTAGAAGCAGTTGGGAAAGCGAGATGGCAGGATGCACCGTAGAACCTGTGTTCGGGATATGTGCACAAACACTGAGTGTTTGGTACAGATCCCGAATTTGACAGTTTGGGTTCGCCCGTCGCTAAACTACAGCAATCAAAAAATGTAAACAAGTAATTCTTTCAATATGGTTGTTATGCAAGAACAGAAGCATCTTTAACCCATTTATCTAAAGTCTAACTGCCCTTTCAGATGATTTTTCTAAATAAATTTACATGTGTAGGTATTTGAGAAAAAACAACTGTTTTAACTTATTATATGACTTGTGCTCAACGTTTTAGAAGTTCCTCTCTTTATATTCTGGTGACTAGAAGTTAGGCTGAAGGCACATCATCCGACATGATCCCAGTGCCTCGCACGAGTGCAAAGCGAGATAAACTCGCATTGCACCAGGACAAGTGTTTTTCTATCATGTCAGGCACACTGGTGCGCATTTTAAGCACTGAACTCGCAAAGCGAGTTTCAGTCGCGGTATGCTGCGACTGCATGCGAGTTGTAGGCACCAGCTGTCAATAGAAAACAATGGGTGCGTTAAAACAACGCACCGTGCAATCACATAGTGTGAGTCTCGCGCGTCAAAAACGACACTTCCGGCACACACATTTCAAAAAGTGTGCGGGAAGAAGCAGGGCACACACCGCAGACCACCGGGAGCCAGAGCCCTCAAGCTGCGCAGAGCTTCCCGTCGGACTGGCCCCACCAGGTACTGAGGCTGTGATCCCGGCTGTGATCTCTGTGACAGCCGGGACCTGTGTGCGGCTTCACTCACCACGCTGCTGGCGGCAGGGGCGGATGCCCGCCCCCTCCTCAGGCCTCCCCCTTCTCCAGATGGCCCCCACCTGTCACTGCCGCCCACCCCCGATGCCGGGACCGGTTTACAGCTTCAGCCGCCGCGCTGCTGGCACCGGGGGCAGATGCCCTACCCCTCCTCTGGCCTCCCCCTCCTCTGGATGGCCCCCACCTCCGATGCCGGGTCTGCTTTCGGGTTCACCCGCCACTCCTGCTGGCGGCGGCGGGGGCGGATGCCCTCCCCCTCCTCAGGTTCCCCCTCCTCAGGCCTCCCCATCCCCTGGATGGCCCCCACCTGACCCTGACATTCACCCCTCACCCCCCGATCCCCGTGTCTGATCTCACCGCTCCTCGATCCCACCAGTGTAGCCGCCGCTCTGCCTCCTCTCCTCGCTGGAATGCCCCTCCTCCAGTGCTGCTCCGCCCAGAGGTAAGTACCGTATGAAATGAATGAATGAATGAGTGAATGATTGAATGAGTAAGTGGGTTCATAGATCGATGGATGGGTTTATGGATGGATGGGTGTGAATGGATGGATGTGTGCATGCTTGGTTGCGTGGATGTGTGGGTGCGTGGGTGTGTGGGTGCGTGGATGTGTGGGTGCGTGTATGTGTGGGTGCGTGTATGTGTGGGTGCGTGTATGTGTGGGTGCGTGTATGTGTGGGTGCGTGGGTGTGTGGTGCGTGGGTGTGTGGGTGCGTGGATGTGTGGGTGCATGGATGTGTGGGTGCGTGGGTGTGTGGGTGCGTGGATGTGTGGGTGCGTGGATGTGTGGGTGCGTGGATGTGTGGGTGCGTGGGTGTGTGGATGCGTGGGTGTGTGGATGCGTGGGTGTGTGGATGCGTGGGTGCGTGGATGTTTGGGTGCGTGGATGCGTGGGTGCGTGGATGCATGGGTGCGTGGATGTTTGAGTGCGTGGATGTGTGGGTGCGTGGATGTGTGGGTGACTGGATGTTTGGGTGCGTGGATGTGTGGGTGCGTGGATGTGTGGGTGCGTGGATGTGTGGGTGCGTGTATGTGTGGGTATGTGTATGTGTGGGTACGTGTATGTGTGGGTGCGTGGTTAGTGGGTGCGTGGATTTGTGGATGTGTGGGTGCGTGGATGTGTGGGTGCGTGGATGTGTGGATGTGTGGGTGCGTGGATGTGTGGGTGTGTGGATGCGTGGATGTGTGGGTGCGTGGATGCATGGTGCGTGGATGTTTGAGTGCGTGGATGTGTGGGTGCGTGGATGTGTGGGTGACTGGATGTTTGGGTGCGTGGATGTGTGGGTGCGTGGATGTGTGGGTGCGTGGATGTGTGGGTGCGTGGATGTGTGGGTGCGTGTATGTGTGGGTACGTGTATGTGTGGGTACGTGTATGTGTGGGTGCGTGGTTAGTGGGTGCGTGGATTGTGGATGTGTGGGTGCGTGGATGTGTGGGTGCGTGGATGTGTGGTGTGTGGGTGGCGTGGATGGTGGGTGTGTGGTGCGTGGATGTGTGGGTGGTGGATGTGTGGTGTGTGCGTGGGATGTGTTGGGTGCTGGGTGTGGTGGGGTGTTGGGTGTGTGGATGTTTGGGTGTGTGGATGTTGGGTGCGTGGATGTGTGGATGTTTGGGTGCGTGGATGTTGGGTGCGTGGATGTTTGGGTGCGTGGATGTGTGGGTGCGTGGATGTGTGGGTGCGTGGGTGTGTGGGTGCGTGGGTGTGTGGGTGCGTGGGGCGTGGGTGTGTGGATGTGGGGTGCGTGGATGTGTGGATGCGGTGTGGTGGCATGGTGGTGTGCGTGGGTGCGGTGGTGGCGTGGATGTGTGGGTGCGTGATGGTGGGTGCGTGGATGTGTGGTGCGGGATGTTGGGTGCGTGGATGTTTGGGTGGTGGCGTGCGTGGATGCGTGGATGTGTGGGTGCGGTGGTGAGTGGATGGTGGGTGCGTGGATGCGTGGGTGCGTGGATGTTGGGTGCGTGGATGTGTGGTGCGTGGATGCGTGGTGCGTGGATGTGTGGTGCGTGGATGTGTGGGTGCGTGGATGTGTAGGGCGTGGATGTGTGGGGCGTGGATGCGTGCGTGGATGTGTGCATGGATGGATGTGTGCCTATGTGTGACTGCATGCATGGATGTGTGCAAGAATGGATGTGTACATGCGTGGATGATGATGAGATGGATGGATGGATGGATGCAACAAGGGATCAAGTGTCCTCTTCTAGTCTCAGGGATCATAGTCATGGTGCACTCTATAACAGATCATTGCCATACAGTGCAACATAACTCTGACCCCAGAGACTGTAGGAAGAGGACACTTGATCCCTTGCTGCAATCTCTGGAGCAGAGGCGATCGAGCATCGTGGGACCTTCATTGTGGACTACGTCGGAGGCGATCGAGCGTCGTGGGACCTTCGTTATGGACTACGTCGGATCTTTCTAATAAAGATGGAGTCTGAATTTTGTTTGTGTTTTTTTTCCAAATAAAAATATTTTTCTCTGTGTGTATTTATTGACTACTTACCAGAGATTCCTAATGGCGGGTCTAACATTGGCCCAATATTATGAATCTCGGGCTTAGTGCCAGCTGCCAATAAAAAGCTGGCATTAACCCCTTTATTTACCCAATTTGCCACCGGCACCACGGCAACTGGAAGAGCATGGGTACAGCGCCAGAAAATGGCGCTTCAATGAATGCGCCATTTTCTGGGGTGGCTGCGGGCTGCAATTCGCAGCATGGGGTGCCCAGAACGCTTGGGCCTCTCCATACTGCGGATTCCAGCCCCTGTCTGTCTAGTTGTTCCTGGCTGGACCAAAAATATGACGGAGCCCCACGTAATTTTTTTTCTAGAATTTGTTCTAGAAATAAAAATAAAATGGGCTTCGCTGTATTTTTGGATGCCAGCCAGGTAAAACGAGGCAGCTGGGGGTTGGTGGCAGTCAGTAGCTGCCAAGTTGTACCTGGCTGGACCAAAAATATGGTGAAGCCCCACGTAATTTTTTTTTTATTACTTCTACCAATAAAATGACATGGAGCTTTGCCATATTTTTGGTTGCCAGCCAGGTACAACTTGGCAGTTAGGGGCTGCAATCCTCATCGTGGAGAGATCCAAATGTTGTGGGCCCCCCCACACTGCAAATTGCAACCCACAGCCACCCCAGAAAATAGCGCATTCATTGGAGGTGCCATTTTCTGGTGCTGTACCCCAACTCTTCCAGTTGCCCTTGCGCTGGTGGCAATGCTGGTGGCACACAGGGGCTCTCCATACGCGACAATTGTTAGCGGACACCATGTTGTGTATGGAGAGCCCCTATGTGCCTAAACATTGGAGCTCCCCCACAAGTGACCCCCATTATGCATTTGGATTTGTTCCTTGGGGGGTCTAGTTTCCAAAATGGGGTCACTTGTGG
Organism: Allobates femoralis; assembly: GCA_033576535.1. Lineage (NCBI taxonomy): Eukaryota > Metazoa > Chordata > Amphibia > Anura > Aromobatidae > Allobates > Allobates femoralis. The sequence goes on along the minus strand of JARQOC010000005.1, from coordinate 530,254,941 downwards.
GGAGCTCCAATGTTGAGGCACACGGGGGCTCTCCATATGCGACATAGTGTCCACTAACAATTCCAATTGTTAGTGGACACCATGTCGCGTATAGAGAGCCCCCGTGTGCCTCAGCATTGGAGCTCCCCCACAAGTGACCCCATTTTGGAAACTAGACCCCTAAGGAACAAATCTAGATGCATAATGAGCACTTTGAAGCCCCAGGTGCTTCACAATTTGATCCGTAAAAATAAAAAAATAAGATTTTTGTGGAAGAAAAATATTTTTTTCATTTTTACGGATCAATTTGTGAAGCACCTGGGGCTTCAAAGTGCTCATAATGCACTTGAGGGGTCTAGTTTCCAAAATGGGGTCACTTGTGGGGGAGCTCCAATGCTGAGGCACACAGGGGCTCTCCAAACGTGACATGGTGTCCGCTAACAATTTGAATGAAAATCAGCTCAAATTGTTAGCTGACACCATGTCACGTTTGGTGAGCCCCTGTGTGCCTCAATATTGGAGCTCCCCCACAAGTGACCCCATTGATTGACAAATGAGTGGCAGCAAATCAGTGCAGTCTTGACACCAGGAGAGGGTGCTAGTCTGTCGGATCGCAGTAGGAATGAAAAAATCTCAATCGCACCACACTAGCACCCCACTAGCACCACACTAGCACCACACTAGCACCACACTAGTACCACTAGCACACACTAGTACCACACTAGTACCACACTAGCACTACACTAGCACTACTACATGCATCAAACTCGCATCAATATCGCGCTTCAAAAACGCGCCGATTTGGAGGGATCAGTGTACCTTCAGCCTTAGAGCAGATTCTCTCTGCCTACATCTCCTTCCAGCTCCCATCCGCTTCGCTCTCCATTGACATCTATATGCAGTAGCTGTAATTTGATCCCTCAGTAAAGATAGACTTGAAACAGATGTTAGCAGTTTTTGAAAGGGAACAAGTGCAGGACATGTGGGCATCTGTGCGTGTGTGGGTGTGTGTGTGGGTGTGGATATTTATTGTTTTCATTTATAACATATCACACAAAGTTTCTCCTTGTGTTGTGTAAGTATGCATTCTATTTTGGCTTGAAAACCCTGAGATATTTTGTTCACTAAAACTTTAATCTCAGAACAATACATTTTTTATATGGCTATTGCTCTATAATGGCTTTATAGTGGATGACTTATGGCTTTATGATGATGATTTTATTATCATAAATTATGATTTTATGATGATATTTTTCAATAGTGACACTATAAGCTATTGAAAAAATATTATTATGAAAATAGTGGGAGAGAAAAGTAAAACTGCAATCTTGCAATCGCCTTTTTTTCTTTTTTTAAGAAACTATAACACTGTTCCACAGCCAAATTGGATCAAAGATAAAAACAGTTGAACTTAAAGAGAACCAGTCAGCTTGTTCTACCCCCCTAACCTATCACTACCTGTCCCTCCACCTAGGTGCTGAACCTTAACCATCCCTCTCTGAGCTAAACGTGCCCTATAAAGCTTAAGCAAAATTATTTATAACTTACATGTAGTCTCCATCCGGAAACTAGAAAAGCGGGCTTCGGGGCTCCATTCTCCCCTCCTCGCTGGCTTTCAGCATGCCCCGCTGGGCGTCATCATTCGTTCTGTTGTTCAACCTTATTTTGAAATTCCCGCCTCCTCTGCTGCTATCATGAGTCGGCCGCAACGTCATATCCGGCCTAGTGCATTGTTGGGGCTTATGACATGTACGGCTCGGCTTGAATATGCACACTGCGCATGCACCGAAGCCGGGCCGCACACATCATTAGCCCCCACAATGCAACAGGCCAGATATAATGTACCGGCCGGGTCATGATAGCAGCAGAGGAGGCGTGAATTTCAAAAAGAGGTGGAACAGAACGAATGATGACGCCCAGCGGGGCGTACGTAAAACCAGTGGGGGGGGGGGGGGGAATGGAGCCCGGGGTCCACCTTTTCAGTCTCCGGATTGAGACTACATGTAAGGTATAAATAATTTTTTGTAAGTTTTATAGGGCACACTTAGCTCAGAGAGTGATGGTTAGGGATCAGCTACCAAGGTGCAGGGACAGGTAGTGATAGGTTTGGGGGTAGAACAAGCTGACAGGTTTCCTTTAACTAATTTTAAGGTTCTAAAAATGAATATCATGCCTAAATTTGCTGATTGGCTCTAATTTTCAAGATCAAAAGGAGGTTGTAATTTTACTGTAACTTTTACTGAACATGTTCGCCAATTTTAAATTTGACACTAACTTTGACTATTTGGTTCGTGATCGGAATACCTGAGCAATTTACTAAAAAAATCGTCAAACACAGCTTTGCTAAGGGGAAAAATTTAACATTTTAAAATAGCCCTAAAACTTTCCTTGAAGGCTAGATGAGTTCACAGCCATCAATTCTACCTGTTACCCCTCGGGGGCCTGCCGCCCGTGCCCGCGGCCTGCTGCCCTTACTCCCTCTGCTGGAGCAACACTGCTCCTCTCACTTCCGGTACCACTGCTTCAGCACATGAAATTGTCTTCAATTCAGTTTCTGCTGGGAGGACTGCAGGGAGCTTGCTCCTCCCCTCAACCAATCACCAGGTCTCTGTGTCCTGCCAATCAGGACTGCCCTGTTCTGATTTAAACCTCCTGTTTTCAATCAGTCGGGGCCAGGGCAACTTCGACCTTCATCTTCTCCTTAGTGAAGCTGCCACTACTGGTCTGTCAGGTCGCTCCTTGTTTGGTCTGTTACCTGATCTTTCTGTGTTACCTCCTCCAGATCTCGTTCCTGCCGGTTCCTGGCTGATCACCGTGTTCCTGGATGGTCTCCTGATTCCCTCCAAGCTGATTGCTGGTTCTCGCCCGGCTCCGGATCCCCCGTGGTCCTGGATTCTCCGTGTTCCTGGATCTCCCTGTGTTCCTGGATCTCTCCGTGTTCCTGGATCTCTCCGTGTTCCTGGATCTCCCTGTGTTCCTGGATCTCCCTGTGTTCCTGGATCTCCCTGTGTTCCTGGATCTCCCTGTGTTCCTGGATCTCCCTGTGTTCCTGGATCTCCCTGTGTTCCTGGATCTCCCTGTGTTCCTGGATCTCCCTGTGTTCCTGGATCTCCCTGTGTTCCTGGATCTCCCTGTGTTCCTGGATCTCCCTGTGTTCCTGGATCTCTCCGTGTTCCTGGTTCCCCGTGTTCCTGGTGCTCTGTATTCACGGTTCTCGTTTCGTATTGTATTCCCGGGTGCTGTTTCATTACCACGTCGCCTGGGGTCGGTTGAACACTTGTGTCCGTAGCATTGGCCCCTTCGAGGCTGATCCCGGCGGTATCCCTGTATAGGGGTCAAGTGCTCCGGGGTCTCCCTCGCTGGGCTCCCGGTGTTGCGACCTTGTGGCCCTCTCCAGGGGCGTGTGGTTCTGTGTTATAGTTCTGTTTAATAAACCCGTTGACTCTACGGTACGTGTCTGCCTCTCTATCACCCGGTATCAGCATCCGCTTTACGCGGTCCAGTGGGTCCACGTGTGAGTCCGTCAGTAGGACGTGACAGATTTTGCCCTGGCCATGGACCCCGCTGATGCTAGGTTTGATGCCCAAAGAGAGCTGGTCGCACTCCGCCAGAGTTACGACCGGGTTGTGGCGATTATCCAGTCGTTAGAGGCCCGAGCGTCCTCTTCTTCCTGCACCCCCAGCAGCCGGAGAAGGACTCCCCGCCTGGCACCCACATTCTTGGGGATGCCCTCTACTGTTGATTCTGCTCTCTCCTTCCAGGTGCTGGGTCTCCGCCAGGAGAGGGACCGGAAGCGTGGGGTACAGACTCGGATGGTTTCCCCTATGGCCTCTCTGGATGACCGGTTTGCCAGCCTTGAGCCGGTCGGTGCCCCTGATGACGTCCTGCCGGTCGGTGCCCCTGATGACGTCCTGCCGGTCGGTGCCCCTGATGACGTCCTGCCGGTCGGTGCCCCTGATGACGTCCTGCCGGTCGGTGTCCCTGATGACGTCCAGCCTGTCGATGTCCCATCGTGCCTTGTTCCTGGACGGGCTCCTCCTCCGTGTTCCTGGGGAGTCTCCAGCCTGGATCCGGTGGGTGCCCCTGATGACGTCCTGCCGGTCGGTGCCCCTGATGACGTCCAGCCTGTTGCTGTCCCTGATGACGTCCAGCCTGTCGATGTCCCATCGTGCCTTGTTCCTGGACGGGCTCCTCCTCCGTGTTCCTGGGGAGTCTCCAGCCTTGATCCGGTGGGTGTCCCTGATGACGTCCTGCCTGTCGGTGTCCCTGATGACGTCCTGCCTGTCGGTGCTCTTGATGACGTCCTGCCTGTCGGTGCTCTTGATGACGTCCTGCCTGTCGGTGTCCCTGATGACGTCCTGCCTGTCGCTGTCCCTGATGACGTCCTGCCTGTCGCTGTCCCTGATGACGTCCTGCCTGTCGCTGTCCCTGAAGACGTCCTGCCTGTCGCTGTCCCTGAAGACGTCCTGCCTGTCGCTGTCCCTGAAGACGTCCTGCCTGTCGCTGTCCCTGAAGACGTCCTGCCTGTCGCTGTCCCTGAAGACGTCCTGCCTGTCGCTGTCCCTGAAGACGTCCTGCCTGTCGCTGTCCCTGAAGACGTCCTGCCTGTCGCTGTCCCTGAAGACGTCCTGCCTGTCGCTGTCCCTGAAGACGTCCTGCCTGTCGCTGTCCCTGAAGACGTCCTGCCTGTCGCTGTCCCTGAAGACGTCCTGCCTGTCGCTGTCCCTGAAGACGTCCTGCCTGTCGCTGTCCCTGAAGACGTCCTGCCTGTCGCTGTCCCTGAAGACGTCCTGCCTGTCGCTGTCCCTGAAGACGTCCTGCCTGTCGCTGTCCCTGAAGACGTCCTGCCTGTCGCTGTCCCTGAAGACGTCCTGCCTGTCGCTGTCCCTGAAGACGTCCTGCCTGTCGCTGTCCCTGAAGACGTCCTGCCTGTCGCTGTCCCTGAAGACGTCCTGTTCCTCCTGTGCTCGTCACATGACGCCCGAGTAACCACCCTCGGGTCCCTTCTGTCCTCGGGACCAGGGTGGGGGACGCCGATGCCCCGAGCCCCCTGCGCGGGTTCTGGGCCGGTCTCCGTCCGGGAGGGGGGCGTAGAGGGGGGGGTACTGTTACCCCTCGGGGGCCTGCCGCCCGTGCCCGCGGCCTGCTGCCCTTACTCCCTCTGCTGGAGCAACACTGCTCCTCTCACTTCCGGTACCACTGCTTCAGCACATGAAATTGTCTTCAATTCAGTTTCTGCTGGGAGGACTGCAGGGAGCTTGCTCCTCCCCTCAACCAATCACCAGGTCTCTGTGTCCTGCCAATCAGGACTGCCCTGTTCTGATTTAAACCTCCTGTTTTCAATCAGTCGGGGCCAGGGCAACTTCGACCTTCATCTTCTCCTTAGTGAAGCTGCCACTACTGGTCTGTCAGGTCGCTCCTTGTTTGGTCTGTTACCTGATCTTTCTGTGTTACCTCCTCCAGATCTCGTTCCTGCCGGTTCCTGGCTGATCACCGTGTTCCTGGATGGTCTCCTGATTCCCTCCAAGCTGATCGCTGGTTCTCGCCCGGCTCCGGATCCCCGTGGTCCTGGATTCTCCGTGTTCCTGGATCTCCCTGTGTTCCTGGATCTCCCTGTGTTCCTGGATCTCCCTGTGTTCCTGGATCTCCCTGTGTTCCTGGATCTCCCTGTGTTCCTGGATCTCCCTGTGTTCCTGGATCTCCCTGTGTTCCTGGATCTCCCTGTGTTCCTGGATCTCCCTGTGTTCCTGGATCTCCCTGTGTTCCTGGATCTCTCTGTGTTCCTGGATCTCTCTGTGTTCCTGGATCTCTCCTGTGTTCCTCGTTCCCCGTGTTCCTGGTGCTCTGTATTCACGGTTCTCGTTTCGTATTGTATTCCCGGGTGCTGTTTCATTACCACGTCGCCTGGGGTCGGTTGAACACTTGTGTCCGTAGCATTGGCCCCTTCGAGGCTGATCCCGGCGGTATCCCTGTATAGGGGTCAAGCGCTCCGGGGTCTCCCTCGCTGGGCTCCCGGTGTTGCGACCTTGTGGCCCTCTCCAGGGGCGTGTGGTTCTGTGTTATAGTTCTGTTTAATAAACCCGTTGACTCTACGGTACGTGTCTGCCTCTCTATCACCCGGTATCAGCATCCGCTTTACGCGGTCCAGTGGGTCCACGTGTGAGTCCGTCAGTAGGACGTGACACTACCGTTGTTTTTCAACCTTGTGACTTTAAGGGAACTTTAAAAGAACGATTTTAAGCTTCCTTGAGTTTCCAGGTGTTATGACAACTGCAGGCTGTGAATCTTTTGGAACAATGCCAGATGTGGCAGTAGCTATGAAATTCAGGTACTTTAAATCTCCTTTAAAAATAATTAAAACCTCTCTTAAAGAGATTTTTAGAGACACACCTTTACTTTTACAGAGGGTCAGCAGCGAGGTCATCTCTTCTACACTTATCTGCTAGCAATTCAGATAAAAAATAGCATATGTCTATTATATATTGAGACTCCTAACCGAGGTTCCACAGACTCTATGTGCATATTCATAATTCCCAAGGGGCAATGCGCCTAGGAATTCACTGTGTTGAGCGCTTTAACCAGCTGCCCGCAGTGTTTTCTTGGACTGGTCTCCCTGAGATCAGTGAATGCTTTGGGATGTTGTTCTACTAGGCCTTCCTTCCACTTAGCCATAATCCTACTCCACACTGATGAGGGGCAACACCCTGAAACAGCTGTCTGTGGATGGATACCTGGCCTTGGTATTCCCTTGTCATATCTCTAAGCTTGTAAAAGAGCTGGATATTGACTAAAAGGGCCACTTAACATGGTGGTAATGGTGTTCCCCGCAAGGAGCCACCCCTTGGCTGGGTCCTTCCCTGGAGGGATGTCTGGCTAGTCCTGTGTTTGAGACTCCTAACCGAGGCTCCACAGACTTTATTTGCGTATTCATAATTCCCAGGGGGCAATGTGTGGCACCCCGCATCGAGTGCGTCACAGGAAGGTATTGCATCTCTGACTGAAGACGTAATATCTTCCGCCTCAGTGATAACATGGTTAAACCCAGAGCTCCATACACCACACAACACACTAGATGTAGAGGGCCATTCAGGTCCTGGTGGGAGGAGTGAAAGGTGTAGTGTGCGGGAAGTGAGAAACGTAGGAGTAGTTGTTGGAGGGAAAGAAAGAAGGAGCAGAGACCTGCACAGTGCGGTGCAGCCCTAAAAAGTAACTTACCGGCAGGGCACCATTAAGCGGTGACTCAGACCGGAACACAGGCAACGACGGAGCGGGTTTAAACATACCCGTGCCCAACCTCACCGAACACCGGGTCCGAGGCGAACAGATGTCTACCACTGTTCTGCAGAAACCGGAGTGAAGGAACAGCTTTTTAGGAGCACCTCACTACAGCCGCAACCTAGCCGTCATGCCAGCAAGATACCCACCATAGGGAAACAGGCCCCTGTACAGCCGGGGGGCACTCCAGTAGGGAATCCTAAAGAAATCTTCCCTATATCTCGAACTGGCGCACTAAGGCGACAACGGCAACCAGAATAGAAGGTTAGATAAAGGAGGGACACCGTGGAGCTCTGGACTAAGACCAGTCATCGCTGAGACCGCCCGGTCTGTTACCCAAGACTGTATACCGTGTACCACACCAACCGTTACAATAAGGACCCGTTACAGAGGAATCTAGTGTCCGTGCCTTTCTTCAGAACTGTTATTAACTCTGTCCAGCAACTACCTGAGCTGCCGTATTCCATCTGGTGCAGCTACTGGCCCCGGGGACTCCTGCTCATCCTGTGGGGAGCATCCCATCTAGCTGCCGCTCATCCCCCGGAGGCCCAAGCAGTGCCGGTGCATTCACCGGACTCCTACAGGTGGCGTCACGACAAACAAGAATCATCCCCATCCTTTAACAATCCCTTTTTATCTGACCACCGGGCCTCACAGCCTCAGGCGCGGGACGAGGGAATCATCGCTTGAGACGTGAGCATCCACCAACAGTGAGTCAGAATTTGGCGTCACGAACAAGATACGAGCAGACCCGTTTCCCAACGGGTATTGTGTGCCTACAGAACTTTATTCGGCTAAAAAGAACTTTTCCAGCCCTTTCTACTGGGCCAAAATGGTGGCTCCCGCCATGTGAAAGACTATGTGCTGGCCCAGGGGCGTGCCTCCGCCCCTCGTCGTGGGAGGGCCATGGCAGAGGCGCCAAAATCCTTGTCCGCCCCGATTGCAGGAAACAACCAAGGGGGCGGACCAAAGACTTCAGCCCACCCATGGACTACAAAACGTAAGAAAAGCAGGTGTGGCGAGGGTCTTTGCAGCAAGCTTCGCTCCAGGAATGAGTACCAGATGCTATGGGTGCGGTTCCTGCAAAATGACTACCCTGAGGCTCCACGAGCTAATGAGAGAGGTCGAGGAGGAAGCTCGTGTCGCCATCGGCAACCCCGGCCCGGGTCCCATCCTCACCATTGACGGGGACCCTGAGTTTTGGGAGACCGCGCTCCAAGATCTTCGGGTGCGATTGATGGAGACCACTGAGTGGACGATCAGGAGTTGGAGCGCGAACCTAGCCAGCCGACTCCACTGGGCTGTACAACAGAGACTGGTTACCTGTCCCACTCCAGAACCAGAGACCGGCCCTGAACCCATTGAGGCCTACCCGGTTACCGGAGAAGACGCACCACTGTCAACGGGTGCAGAGGAGACAGAGGAAGGAGAGGCGGGCAGCCCAGAAGCCCCGCAGGACGAGATAGAAGAGGACCCCGCGGTTCCAGAACCCGATCGACAGGATGATCCCGACCAAGAACCCCAACCAGCCGAGGAGCCTGATGTGGTCGTAGAGGCCGTAGAGGAGGAAGACGACGAGAGTCCCAGCGAGCCTGAGGATTCAACACACACCGGTTCCGGGGAGGAGGAGGAGGTGGAAGTTCCCGCCGAGCAGCTACAAGCTACTCTGGGTCTACTAAAATGGTTATTAAAACTACTTACATGTGGAGAGAAGAGGAGTCTACAAGTTAATCCTCCCTGCACTCAGTTTTAATGACCAAGCGCTTGCCAACTGCAAGGTAGTCATCAGTTTCCTGCACTGCTGCACCGTGCACTTCCTCTACAAAAAAACGCAACAAGACTTATAGGAGCTAAGGGTACCGTCACACGAGGTGATGTCGCCGGAGATATCGGCGGTGACGGGCGGGAGCGCGCATGTTTTTGGCACCCCACCAGCATCGCCATCTCATGTTTACATGCGGCGATACCTCCGGCGACGCACCGGCGATGTTACAGGCAGCATCGCCACTGAAACCCCAGCGGCGATGCTGTAATACGGGAGCCTATGGCTCCCATCGCCTGTAACATCGACGATGGGCATGTTACATAGGGCGATGTGTACACATCGCCTCAAAGTGCTCGCCTGGTTTCAGAGCACTGCTCAGAAACCAGGCGACCACTCAGAAGTGATATTTACCGCCGACATCGCCCCCTTTACATTACGCGACGCAGCAGCGCTGTCGCCGCCTATAAGCCACCCCCCTGCATCGCCTATGGAATCGGCGGCGATGTCGCCAGGTGTGACGGTACCCTAAGACTGACCTGGATGTGTAGCCTGCTCTCGCTGGCTGCTGCCCTGATATCTTCTTCTATTTAATCCAAAATCAGGGGCCATAGCTGAGCGTGGCATAGTCCCTGATCTTGGACTACAGGGAAGGTGATATTATCAGGGAGCTGGCAGCTACTTACAGGGAGCAGGGTACATACCCTAATCTCAGACTGGATAGAAGCAGATGTTATGAGGGAGCTGGCTGCGACAAGCAGCCGAGATTGGGCTTTACACCCTGATCTGAGATGTAATGTCCCAGAAGGGAGGGGGAGCACTGAGGGGTAGAGCCACCATCACATTGAATTGCAGGTACTGGGAGAATTGGAAACAGCACTATTCATGTTATCTTTACAGTTTATGAAGGCTTAGCCATTAAAATATTTCTTTATTTCCCGGAAATACCTCTAACTATTAGAGAATAAATAATTTTTAGCCTGTTTCTACTAAGCGAGCATTCACATACCAAGCATGAACCTGTTGTTAAACAATTGAATCCCACCTATAGATGAGACCCGCACCAAGAGGAGGGATAGCATTGTATTGAGTGGTAGGGCGAAAAGGTGGTTGAGTTGTAATAAGAATTGTGTGCACAGCATCGACTATCTCCAGAACAAAAACCCCTCTCCGTCGTTCAGGACGTTCCTCATCATTGGTGCTGAAGTGGCCAGTTTTAAACTTGGCAACTCAGTTCTTACCTGTACAATATGAAGGGCATTGATCCCCAATGTCTGCGACATATCACCATGAATATTTTTAGTGGACTTTCCTTGCATAAACAAGAATTTTATCACTCCTCTGCTCTCATTTGCTGTGAATTTCGCTTTAGACTCCGTCAGTTTATTTATCCGTGTACCTAGATCACCGTTGCCATGAGGACAAACACAAAATTTTAAAAACATATATTAAACGCATAAGGCTTTTATGTGATGTAACATTTGCAGCGCCGGCGTTGGGGGGGGAAAGACTGGGCAGTTGCCCAGGGCCCCCACTCTCTTAAGGGCCCCCAAAGGAGCTGAACTGAAAATAGCAATAAAACAGTGAAAAAAAAATAAAAAATACACATATTTGGTATCGCTGCATTCGTAAGAATCTAAGCTATCAATATATGAAGTAAATTAATCCAATTGGTAAATGGCATAACGGGGAAAAAATAAAAACGCCAGAATTATGTTGTTTGAGCCACCACATTGTTACAATACAATGCAATAAAAGGCGATCAAAATGTTGTATCTCACCTGAAATTGTATCAGTAAAAATGTCAGCTCAGAGCACATAAAGTAAGCCCTCACATAGCCCTGTATCTTCAAAAATTACATTATTTCAAAAACAGCACCACCCCTGTGTACAGGTGGTATGTGGGATTACAGTATAGGCCCATTAACTTCAATTAAGCTGAGCTGCAATATCACACACAACCTGTAGACAGGGGTGGCGCTGTTTTTGAAAGAAATCAGTCATGTTTATAGAATTCTGGATAACTCCTTTAAGATCAATATTTCCATTAGTGACACCAGAACAACACAAGACCACCAGGATGGGGCTTAATTCAAATGTATTTTTTTTATAATATGAAGAATATAGCAGAATTTTGTTAAAGATGACATTTAAGTAGATGATCCTATGGAAACATTTTCCTACTGAATCTTCAGTTTGTAAATCGTATTTCATTTAACACTTGTAGGTAATTTTTAATCAATATAAGGAGTCCTGTGTTCACAATCCCAATCTCTTGGTCAGATGATAAGTGGTTAGAAAGAGCGACTCTCCCTGGAGGAGCCGTCCTGTATGACACAGACAGACAATGATGGGAATGACTAAGTCCAAAAAACGTTCAGGGGCACAGGAGGCTCAAAAATGGACCCCAAAAAAAAACGGATTGGTCATGGAAAACACTTCCAAAAACGGATTGCTATGCGTGACCCTAGCCTAATATATAGTGTTTGTGTCACATAACATGTGTTGCGTGTATGTAACATTTACATTTATAAATCCCACAAGCACAGACAAGAGTTCCTAGGTGTAAACATGTCGGCAATCGCCCAACAAACGAGCAAAATGTGGCTCATCATCGGGTGATTGGATGTTTATGGAGGAACAAAAATCCTTGCTCTCGACAGCACATCACCTGCTGCAAACTGCAGAAGTGCTGCCGATAACATGATCCTGTAGAGGACAGATTGCTCTACCGGTGATTGTTCTGCACCCATCATTCTTCATCATCCTTTTGTAATAAGGCCAAAAACAAGCGCTGAATGACTTGAATATTATAATCGCGCTCATTCACCAGTCTGAATTCAGCACTTGTAAATGTACCATAAATGGCTGAGCGTGACGGTGCAATATGTGAGCATTTAGGGCCCACGTTAACCTTTTGCCCAGGGCCCCACTTTGCCTAAAACCGGCCCTGTACATTCGTTACCATAGAAACAAAAAAAAAAACACAAAGCCAAAGACTTATCAGCAGCCCCTCGTGTAGATCGCTTATAAATCAATAAAAGCATATCTAATCCTCAGCCCTCACCCATTCCTTAGGGGACAGTTAAATTCACTCATGCGACTGCTGAGAGCATGAGGTGTTTCCAGGGGCATGGACGCTGGGGCTCCATACTGATCTTACATTCCTACCACCTCATACATCTGTATGAACAGAAGAAGTATGAGGGGGCAGAACGAGGGCAGGAACAGACCAAAAAATTGTATCTCCCTGGAGTTCTCCTTTAAATTAGCGAACATTCGCAGATATGCTGCATCTTAGAGAGAAAACGAAAGAAAGATGCTCTTTGCAGCTGTTGTCTGCTCTGGCTAATTGATGAAAGACCATAACAGGGATTATCAGAACAGTCAAAACTAGGAGAATCACTTGTTGAGAAGGATCTGGGTGTGATTGTAGATTACAGACTAAAGAGCAGTATACAGTGTCAATCAGTTGTTTATTAGGGCAGAAAAATATTGTAATGTATTAAAAAAGGTTTGGACTCCCATGACATGTACTGCCATTCTACAAAGTGTTACTGTTGTCTCATCGGAAATATGCACTTCAGCTCTGGGCACTAGATGAGAGAAAGAAACGCTCAAGCACTAGTCATAAAAGTAAACATTTCATTATTCTTCTTATATGAAAAATGTAATATAAGATTTGCAGGGAGTATACTTTTTGGAAGTGTATATTTCCTGTTATGTTTGCATTATGATTTTAATATCCAAAGAATAATTAAATGTTTACTTTTATGAGTTCTGGAGTGCGTCATTTGGGTCTTAGAGCATCTGATATCACCTGTGTGGCTGTCAATATTCGTAGCATCTGATTTTGGGCAGTGATGAGCAGCAGTGGACCTAAGGTGGTGAGATTTTTTTTTTATTTCATAAAAAGAATGCCCTGTAATTTAAATTAAAAAAGGTATAAAGGAGAATCAAAAACTGATACGTGCGCATATATATATATATATATATATATATATATATATATATATATATAATCAATTAAAAGATTTACATTCATTTAAAACAGGCAACCTAGTGGGACCATAAAACACATGTGTAAGTATGTAGATATGGTCAAAAACTGTTTCATGTGAAACCCACTCCAAAGAAAAGGAGCCACTATCCCCGTCTGCAGAAAAAGAGGTTTAATCTCCGAAACACAATCCCATGTACCATGAGAGCTATTTGTCTTTGGAATCATGCACCTCCAGGAGCTGATCAGTGGAAACTGTCAATGGTTTAAATTCATTTTAGATGATTCTTTAGAAGAAAATTACAAATAATGATGTATTTTTTTATAAAATTTTGTTCTGAATGTTCATCCAGTTAATCAACATTCGAGATAAAGAGAGTAAAAAATTAGCTGTTTTTGGGCAGATTGATTCATACAGTATGGATGCACTATAGTTTTCATTTTAATTATCTTTAAGGGGTCATTACAGCCATGTCTTTAGTTAAGAAGTCCAAAATCCCACTGACAGGTTATCTTTAAGCTCACGTTGAGCTATAACTAGAGTTTAATAATTTGTCATTGTGTTATGTAAAAACTTGCATTATGTAAGGTACTATCAGTGCATGTTCCTTATCATGATGTAATGATATTTTTTGTATTATTTTTAAAAGAACTCTGATTACAATATGCGCCAGTTATGGAGAATAAATTAGTGCTATGTATGTAATGAGGGAATGTGTTTTTAATGATGAAGCCCTTTTCCCATTTGCACAATGTGCTGTCCTACTTCTCAACACTAGGCTCATGCTGTATAGTGCAGCACGCGGATTCCTGATAGATGAGTGATGAAAGGTTTAAGAGTTATACAAACCTATGCCTAACCATTTCAATATAAGTTGGATTTCTCGCTTTGACAAAGCAATATGCCAGTCCTCGGTTAAAGTGTTTCTTCTAATATTTTCACTGCATACTATTATTTTATCTCTGGTTGCTTGGCTTATGCAAAACAACACCTTTGTGTCTAGTTTTGGTACCGAGTGACCAACCTCCAATCTGTCTTTACATCTGCCATTGCGAACATTGACTCCTCAAAGCTTGGGATGGTCTTTCTTTCCTTAAAACCTGCTGTGTAGACTATCCCATACCAAACCAATTGGCAAGTAGCACAAGTGGGTTTATTATCTCTCTGCCACCATCTATTATTATTAAAAACTCTGCTTGGTGACCCACTCAGTTCTACTCTCAGCTGGAAATCAATGGTTAAGCCACTGTGGAACATCATATAACATGATTTCATTTCCAGTTGCCACCTGAAATTATATGCCTGCATTCTGCATTATATCAGGAAAATGGTATTGAATTTGCGCTGCTGCCAAATAATCCAATTCAAAGCGACCATGGTAGCATATTGGACTGGTGTATATTTCATAATGAAGAAGTAGGTTACACTCCAAAATGCATAGAATAAACCATCATATGCTACAACAATTGCTTTGCATTGAATTATTTGGCAGCAGCGCAGATTTGATACAATTTTTTCTGATATCTTGCATGATTGACTTGCCTTGGTGCATGTGGTTTCTGCGAGAGCTGCAGCTAACGCTTTCATTTGGTTGTGGGTCACAACAATACAAGGTGAGCACTATATCACTTCTCTGCTAATCCTTCCTCGTCCTGGGCAAAACACTATTGCGCTTTTCTTTTTCACAGTTTATTGTTGCATTTCGCATTGACTCTGACACTGCCTGGTTCTAACGGCGCAAGTGTATACAGTTGTGGCCAAAGTATTGACACCCCTGCACTTCTGTCAGATAATACTCAGTTTCTTCCTGCAAATGATTGCAATTACAAATTCTTTGGTATTATTATCTTCATTTAATTTGTCCCCAATGAAAAAACACAAAAAGAATTGTCCTAAAGCCAAATTGGATCTAATTCCACACCAAACATAAAAAAGGGGGAGGACAAAGTATTGGCACTGTTAGACAAATCATGTGATGCTTCTCTAATTTGTGTAATTAACAGCACCTGTAACTTACCTGTGGCGCCTAACAAGTGCTGGCAATAACTAAATCACACTTGCAGCCAGTTGACATAGATTAAAGTTGACTCAACCTCTGTCCTGTGTCCTTGTGTGTACCACATTGAGCATGGAGAAAAGAAAGAAGACCAAAGAACTGTCTGAGGACTTGAGAAACCAAATTGTGAGGAAGCATGAGCAATCTCAAGGCTACAAGTCCATCTCCAAAGACCTGAATGTTCCTGTGTCTACCGTGCGCAGTGTCATCAAGAAGTTTAAAGCCCATGGCACTGTGGCTAACCTCCCTAGATGTGGACAGAAAAGAAAAATTGACAAGAGATTTCAACGCAAGATTGTGCGGATGGTGGATAAAGAACCTCGACTAACATCCAAACAAGTTCAAGCTGCCCTGCAGTCCGAGGGTACAACAGTATTAACCCGTACTATCCGTCGGCGTCTGAAAGAAAAGAGACCCAGGAAGACCCCACTTCTTACCCTGAGACATAAAAAAGCCAGGCTGGAGTTTGCCAAAACTTACCTGAGAAAGCCTAAAACGTTTTGGAAGAATGTTCTCTGGTCAGATGAGACAAAAGTAGAACTTTTTGGGCAAAGGCATCAACATAGAGTTTACAGGAGAAAAAAAGAGGCATTCAAAGAAAAGAACACGGTCCCTACAGTCAAACATGGCAGAGGTTCCTTGATTTTTGGGGTTGCTTTGCTGCCTCTGGCACTGGACTGCTTGACCGTGTGCATGGCATTATGAAGTCTTCTAAGACTTCTAAGGTGGCCAGCAATGAGTCCAGACCTGAATCCCATAGAACACCTGTGGAGAGATCTAAAAATGGCAGTTTGGAGAAGGCACCCTTCAAATATCAGGGACCTGGAGTAGTTTGCCAAAGAAGAATGGTCTAAAATTCCAGCAGAGCATTGTAAAAAACTCATTCATGGTTACCGGAAGCGGTTGTTCGCAGTTATTTTGGCTAATGGTTGTGCAACCAAGTATTAGGCTGAGGGTGCCAATACTTTTGTCTGGCCCATTTTTGGAGTTTTGTGTGAAATGATCAATGTTTTGCTTTTTGCTTCATTCTCTTTTGTGTTTTTTTCATTGAAGACAAATTAAATGAAGATAATAATACCAAAGGATTTGTGATTGCAATCATTTTCAGGAAGAAACTGAGTATTATCTGACAGAATTGCAGGGGTGTCAATACTTTTGGCCATAACTGTACATGATGGGTAGGAATATAATACTGTGGTTCTGTTTAACCAATTATCTGTGTGTGTAACTGGGTCTTTAGAATCAGTCATTTGAATGAATGGGCACTGCACAGTGGCTTCTGTTCTAAGGAGTCATGAATGAGCTAAGAACATAGCTTTAAAATGGCACTATTTCCTAACCAGAGACAAATCTACAGTAAATCATATTTCATTCTATACAATACGCAATTTTCTACAGAAAATTAATAATTGTAAACATACTTATTCTTCTGAAATGATAATATAATAATAATGATAAGAATATTATAATATGACTGTTTGTACCAATTAAAAAGGATTAGTGTATATATATCTATTCTTCTGAAATTATGAAATAACTGTACATACAAAGTAAATATGATGTGTCAATGAAAATGCACTAATATTTGATGAAGCATTACAAAAGGTTAAGAAATAAAAACCTGTGGTGACAGACTGAAACGAAAGTCCAAGAGTTTGTTTTTCATCCGACAAGGAAGTTAGAATCATTAAAGCAAACAATATTTGCAAATTGAGAGTTGGGGGTAAACATTAAGTTGGACTCATCCCTATTTGACATTTTCTATTTCTAGATTTAGTCACATAAGGCTATCTCTCAACACTTTGGAATGTTTATCACAGCCAATACTTCTTGTAGGGAAACCAAAGTTATCATAAGTAAGGATGGGCTGGTTAACGTAATTTGCAAGTACAAAATGAGGAAATCCAGTTAGTTTCCTATCACTCATTCGACATCCCAGGCATGTAAGTATTGAGTGTACTGTTTTCTTGCTGTTGGAGCTTGTTTTACGTAGACTGAATTGTGCCTTTGAAATATTTTCTTTTCTACTGGGATTGGATAACTTAATTTGGAAATTTCTGTGTGTATCACAAAAGTGTACATCCGGTGAACCTGACCTCTTGTCTAATTCTAGCAAAGACAATATTTACTGGAAAGTAAATTCATCAATTTTGAATTTTATTGATTTAGAATTTTAATACTAGTATGTTGCATTACATTTTCAGTGTTTCTTTTTGTATGCTTTACCGTATGTTGTATTTTGTATGTTGTACTGTAATCTATTTTGTTTTTATTGACTTAGAGTTTTATTTTTAGCAAGTTTTGTTACATTTTCAGTATGTTTTTTTTTAATACATACATTTTTTCTTATGCTATATAAATTGTTTACGCATAATGAAGACTGGCAGTTCTCCAATGCCCTTTGTGTATCAATTTATTGCTATTTTCATGATTTTTCTTTCCTGTCAGTCATTGCATATATTATAAATATTATATGTATAATATAATAAATACATTAAATATTCTGGGTTACATCCATATGCTTAAAGTTTTCAGGGGCAGGTATTTTGGACTTTGAGGATACAGATTTTTTTTTTAATTCATGTGTTCCAAGAACCATAGATGTTCAATTCTTCTGCTGTAGTAGACCAGTGGTTCTTAACCGGGGTTCGATTGAACCCTAGGGGTCATTCACGTTCATTTTGTGTACCAGTAAAAAAACATATACCTATGTCTTGAATTTGGAAAAACATCATATTTGATTTATCACTAAAGAAGGGTTCGGTGAATGTGCATATGAAACTGGTGGGTTCAGTACCTCAAACAAGGGTAAGAACCACTATTGTAGACAGTTAAAGTATTATTGTTGACAATATTATTTATCACTTATATTTCTTTTCCTTTTTTTGGTGGGGGGGTGGGTGGGAGGTGAAATGGAAAAGCAATTCTAGAGCTTAGAATGACTGTGCTCATAAGACGTTTATAGCGTTATTATTTTTTTTTTACTTTTGCCCAAGAAAGTCTAGTTAAATTAAAATATAATTTGTTTTTTCTATCTTTGCATAGGTATGAGAACTTTATCTTTTAGGGATGATTTGAGATTTTCATTGGAATCATTTTGAAGCATATGTGATTTTTTTGATCGCTTTATTATCAGTTTTTTTGGCAGCCAAATAAACACAATAAGCAGCAATTCTAGCTTTGTTTTTTTTTACAGCAATACAACAAGAATGTTAGAGATAACAGTAATCAGTGAACTTGATAATGAGAAAGAATTTAAACACATTTACAATAACTCCATATATCAATAATATCTATCTATTGAATTCCTCTCTCTCTTTATATACAGCATATTTTTCACTTTATAAGACACACTGGATTATAAAACGCACCCGAAATTTGCTGAAGGAAAAGAGAAAAAAAATATTTTTAATGTTAAATGGAGTCCGTCTTATAATACCAGTGTCTGTCTTACAATCAGTATATATGTCCCCCCATCCTGTTATATGTATCCCTCATCCTGGCATACAGTATATGTCCCTCATCCTGGTATACATGTCCCCATCCTGTATATATGACCAAAAGCTGGTATATATGTCCCGCCATTCTGAATATATGTCCCCATCCTGTATATATGTCCCCCATCCTGTATATACGCCCCTATCTTGTATATATGTTTCCCCATCATGTATATATGCCCCCATCCCATATATATGCCCCCTTCCTCTCCCCCTCTCCTGCTCATTACTGCACTGAAATGTACTTGGACGTGTGAATAAATGCTTAAAGATCATCTCCGGTGAGTGCCGCATTTTTCTTCTACCTGTGGATTTTTACACACTTTAATATTGTGAGCAACACCGTTTGGAGACTGCACTGAATGGGTCACTAGAAGAGGGCTGACCCAAATTTAAACCATATAGTGCCCAGTAATTTCTACTACCAATATATATATATATATATATATATATATATATATATATTATGCAATGCAAAAAATGGAGCAGCGCTTCTTCCTAATAAGGTGCAAATCAAGCCCAGAAAGGGGTTCAATCACTCCTTTATACAGTCCAAATGAAACAAGGACTGCAGCCCTCCTTCCAGATGTATCTCACCCTTATTGGCTTTCAGGCAATAGGTGCGATGCCTCAGTCACTAAGGCTGGCTTCACATTGCGGCGTGATCCGGTCCAGGGCTGTCAGGGGTGACAGCCCGGGACCGGATTTTTGCTCCATAAGATACTATCGGGCCGGACGGAGCTGTATGGAGCTGGATGGCAGTTATCTGCCATCTGGCTGCCATCTCGCCGGATGAATCCTGGAGAAGTGGGATTTTTCTGCCGGATCCAAAAACGTTGCATGCATGACTGTATATATGTATATATATATATATATATATATATAAGAGATATATATGTACATACATACAGTTGTGGCCAAAAGTATTGATACACCTGCAATTCTGTCAGATAATACTCAGTTTCTTCCTGAAAATGATTGCAATCAAAAATTCTTTGGTATTATTAACATCATTTAATTTGTCTTCAATGAAAAAAACACTAAAAGAATTGTCCTAATGCCAAATTGGATATAATTCCACACCAAACATAAAAAAGGGGGTGGACAAAAGTATTGGCACTGTTAGAAAAATCATGTGATGCTTCTCTAATTTGTGTAATTAACAGCACCTGTAACTTACCTGTGGCACCTAACAGATGTTGGCAATAGATAAATCACACTTGCAGCCTGTTGACATGGATTAAAGTTGACTCAACCTCTGTCCTGTGTCCTTGTGTGTATCACATTGAGCATGGAGAAAATAAATAAGACCAAAGAACTGTCTGAGGACTTGAGAAACCAAATTGTGAGGAAGCATGAGCAATCTCAAGGCTACAAGTCCATCTCCAAAGACCTGAATGTTCCTGTGTCTACCGTGCGCAGTGTCATCAAGAAGTTTAAAGCCCATGGCACTGTGGCTAATCTCCCTAGATGTGGACGGAAAAGACAAATTGATGAGAGATTTCAACGCAACAGTGTCAACCTGTACTATCTGTCGGCGTCTGAATGAAATGGGACTGTATGGTAGGATACCCATGAAGACCCCACTTCTTACCCCGAGACATAAAAAGCCAGGCTGGAGTTTGCCAAAACGTACCTGAGAAAGCCTAAAACGTTTTGGAAGAATGTTCTCTGGTCAGATGAGACAAAAGTAGAGCTTTTTGGGCAAAGGCATCAACATAGAGTTTACAGGAGAAAAAAAGAGGCATTCAAAGAAAAGTACACAGTCCCTACAGTCAAGCATGGCAGAGGTTCCCTGATGTTTTGAGGTTGCTTTGCTGCCTCTGGCACTGGACTGCTTGACCATGTGCATGGCATTATGAAGTCTGAAGACTACCAACAAATTTTGCAGCATAATGTAGGGCCCAGTGTGAGAAAGCACGGTCTCCCTCAGAGGTCATGGGTCTTCCAGCAGGACAATGACCCAAAACACACTTCAAAAAGCACTAGAAAATGGTTTGAGAGAAAGCACTGGAGACTTCTAAGGTGGCCAGCAATGATTACAGACCTAAATCCCATAGAACACCTGTGGAAAGATCTAAAAATGGCAGTTTGGAGAAGGCACCCTTCAAATATCAGGGACCTGGAGCAGTTTGCCCAAGAAGAATGGTCTAAAATTACAGCAGAGCATTGCAAGAAACTCATTGATGGTTACCGGAAGCGGTTGATCGCAGTTATTTTGGCTAAAGGTTGTGCAACGAAGTATTAGGCTGAGAATGCCAATACTTTTGTCTGGCCCATTTTTGGAGTTTTGTGTGAAATGATCAATGTTTTGCTTTTTGCTTCATTCTCTTTTGTGTTTTTTCATTTAAGACAAATTAAATGAAGATAATAATACCAAAGAATTTGTGATTGCAACCATTTTCAGGAAAAAACTGAGTATTATCTGACAGAATTGCAGGGGTGTCAATACCTTTGGCCACAACTGTATATATATGTGTATATATATTTTGTATATATATATATATATATATATACACATATATTAGAGAATAAATTTCCCATTTACATATGGCAGGCTAAACTTTTTATGTAAAAATATTGATGTTAGATAAAGGTATGGAATTTAATCCAGCGCTGCCAGTTAAGGAGACCAAGGGTATTCTTCAGGTAGTTTATTGGGCTAATTGTTTCATAGCAAACATGCCACTTCTTCAGGGCCTGGGAGGATGCTCAGAGTGGTCCACAGCTCAGGACTCTCTAAAATGCGCACACATGGCAAGTACAGATACACTAGAAAACATATAATTTCGACTACATCTGAAATTATCTATGTATGTGTCGCACCCCAGGACCGTGGGGTACTCGGAATCGGGCTGTTTAGCACTTCTGGGGAGTCAGAGGGGTCGAGACCCAGCTTCTGTGACCCTGGGTTCAGTTGTAAAAGGCAGTTCTTGGCTGGTATAGGGAAAAGGGTGGTTTAAAAGGGAGTTATTAGTGATGCCACCTGTGGTTTGTGGCTATAGGTAGCCACCGCTGCTGCAGAATGTCTGGGGACAATGGATGGGCAGCTGGGATGGGGTGGCTCCCTACGGGCGGAGCGGATCCCCAGGGCAGTGGATATAACGAGCATTAGTCTCTGGCAGGCAGTGATTACCTTAGGCCTCGTTACCTTGTTCAGTCCCTCCACAGGCTGTCGCTGCAGGAATAACAGTCTCACATCGTTCTGCAATTCGGTTCCTGGTTTTACTCACAACAAACTCCAAGTACAACAGGTCATCGATGTTACACACTCTTGGATAAGCTCCGGCCTGTGCAGTCTTTAGTAGAACCGGGATGCCAGGTCTCAGATCCTCGGTGGTGTGCCTGTCCTTTAGCCTCTCACTGGTCCTGTCACTCTCTCAGCACTGTTGTAAGCGCCTCTGCGTGCAGAGCCCTGATTGTTATGAACTGGCAACTGAGGAGTAACATGTGGTGTTCACAGGAGAGGTTGGACACTAATACTGGTCACGGATTCCTGACTAACCCCTGCAACTAGAAGTAGTCACTACGATGCCCTATAGCGCTTCAGCATAGCTGGAGGACTAATTACCGTAAACCTAAAGACGGAAACAGGAAATACCTGACTGCTTCGGAGCAGACCCCAAAGGAATAGCAAGCCCCACAAATACTGACAGTTAGTGGAGATGAAAAACAATACACAGGCAGAAAATAGACAGAAGCAAAGCGAGGCCCAGCTATAAACTAAATAAAGAAAGGACAGGACGGATTACTTCCGCGAACAGCAGCAAAACCCTATAAAAAAAAAACAACTGCTGGATATGCAAAAAATTCTGAGTCCACACGGACTCGCCTCCCACTAAACCAGCAAGACTCCTGCAAACAATTCCAAAGTCAGTAAAGTTGACACTATACAAAACTGGGAACTACAGACAGGTAATGGAATGGTTAATGGACTAGGGAGAAATTCCTCCCTAACTGAATGCAGGAATAAAACGACATTTATAGAGATAAACAAACAAATCCTACTCTCAGAGCAGAAACATGAGTAATTGAGATACAAAAGGCACATTACAAATTAGCCACAGATTTGCAGAAAAACAACCATTCACTTATCTGTAAGGGATTCAGCAAGGACTAGGAGAAGGCAGGAGACAAGTATTCACCTCATGAACAATTCACCACTAGCAAAGAGCAGGCCAAATCAGCACACTTAAATATCCCAGTCCAAACCAACCCTCCAGTCATTATCAGATTCAGGTGATACATCTCTCACAGACAGAGTAGATGCATCACCAGTCTCAACCACACGAGGGAGCTCCAAACCAGAAATTCCATGCAATCTATCCACAACACCTGATCCTGCAGCCACGGGTGTTAGTGGGTGACTGGTACCTGGTCCCTGGACCCTTGTTCGGCTGCAATCTCTGGGTATACGCCAGGTGTGGGAGCTACAGCTCCCATGAAGCTCATAGACTCCGGTTTCAATGGTTCGGGTATGAATCCCCACGCAGTGTTCAGGGTCGGTCCCTGTTTTGACCAAAACCCTTCCATTTGGTGGTATCAGTCGCGGATTTGGGCGCACGGGCCAATTTCGCTCCGCCTGTGCCCCTAGGGTTCCTAGGCTTTCAGGACGAGCACAGCACAGCTCAAGTCCTCTGCAGTTTTGCTGTTCAATACCGTCCATGATTGTCCTTTTTCAAATCCATGATAATTACTACAAACTTTCTAGCAAAATAACAGGTACCTAACTACACACAAGGTACATCTAACTACACATTATCAGGTATACATCAGAACTATGTACATTCTGTTTACTTTCTGCAGTTTATTGCTCAAGTTCAGGTGCAAGACAGGGAGATTACAATATGTATACCCTCATGGCATACCATCCCGTGTCCCAAGTGGCATGTGTAGCTCACCTTGTCACCTGGATAAAGATCCCTTCCCGGGTGTCCTTTGGGAAAGTAACTTTCCACATCACGCCTACTCAAGGAGATCTCCACCTCAAAGTCTTGTTCTTTCACAAAACCCCACCCACTAACCAAGTGGAAGTTAACCACCTCTCCGTAGTGGCGTTGCTTCGGGTCTGAAGCGGAAGCTCTCTGGGCGTGCTCATTCTCCAGTAGGCTTGCCTCCTCCTGGGACCATCATCTTTCCTGGCGTCGTCGACGCTCCTGTTGTTCCTCATGCTGCCTCTGCTGCCAGTAGTCTTTTCTTGTGTGAGTCTCAGGTCTTTCCCACACCTTGGCTTCCTTCATCCAGGCTGCAACCTCAAGCTCAGCCAGCTCCTTCTGTTGCTGCAACCACTGGATCGGCCCGACGGCGGCCTTCACCGGTTCCGCTGTAGCACCCTCGAGTTCTTCTTCTGGGCTGCTCTCTGTGTCTCCCGACCCAGATGGTAGGTCAAGAGCCTCTAGAGGTGGGCTGGGCACCATCTCAGTGTCTACTTCCACCTGCATAGCAGCATCTTGGGTGTTCAGCTGCGGACTTACTGGGGCGGGCGCAGGCAATTTAAAACTTTTTCAGGGCTTTGGCTCTCGCTGCCACCTGCATCTGCACGTTTTCTTTCC
Organism: Allobates femoralis; assembly: GCA_033576535.1. Taxonomy (NCBI): domain Eukaryota; kingdom Metazoa; phylum Chordata; class Amphibia; order Anura; family Aromobatidae; genus Allobates; species Allobates femoralis. The sequence goes on along the minus strand of JARQOC010000005.1, from coordinate 530,230,819 downwards.
AGGCCTTGAATGCACAGGCTTGAGCTCGGTTAAGTTGTAGAACTATGTCTTTCAACGCAGTACCCCAAAAGACTAGGTCTTCTGGTAAAGACTGATCAAGGCTCCCCTCCTCATCTGCGGCAACACCTGTGCCTTCCCCAGTCTCCTCTTTCACCAGCAACCCCACCTTGCTTCTTCATCATTTCACTTTCGTCTTCCTTCTGCACCCCACCCTTCCGACTATCAATCACTTCTCTGCATGGAGTCGCATGGCGCTAAGCAGGACCTCTTGGTTTTCGGCTGGCACTCCGGGCGGGTCTGCTTTTTCATGCTTTTGGCTGGCCCACACCACGAAGGGAGGCTGAGGCACGCCCCCGGGCCAGCACATGGCATCAGGCTTTCATGGCGGCCATTTGTAAAGTAAATTTTACACAACAGTTCAAAGAGTCTTTAAGGCACACAAGGCCCGTTCTTATCCTGTTTGCGATGCCAAAAAACTGATCTGATGTTGCACCCCAGGACCGTGGGGTAAAACATATGATTTCGAGTACATCTGAAATTATCTATGCATGTGTCGCACCCCAGAGCCGTGGGGTACTCGGAACCGGTCTGTTTAGCACTTCTGGGAAGTCACAAGGGTCGAGACCCGACTTCCTTGACCCTGGCTTGAGTTGTAAAATGCAGTTCTTGGCTGGTATAGGGAAAAGGGTGGTTTAAAAGGAAATTATTTGTGACGCCACCCGTGGTTTGTGGCTGCAGAACGTCTGGAGACGATGGATGGGCAGCTAGGATGGAGTGGCTCCCCACAGGCGGAGTGGATCCCCAGGGCAGTGGATATAATAAGTAATCATCTCTGGTAGGCAGGGATTACCTTAGGCTCGTTACCTTGTTCAGTGGCCTCCACAGGCTGTCGCTGCAGGAATAAACAGTCTTACATCGTTCTGCAATTCTGTTCCCGGTTTTACTCACAACAAACTCCAAGTACAACAGGTCATCGATGTTACACACTCTTGTATAAGCTCCGGCCTGTGCAGTCTTTAGTTGAACGGGGATGCCAGGCATGAGATCCTCGGTGGTGTGCCTGTTCTTTAGCCTCTCCCTGGTCCTGTCTCTCTCTCAACACTGTTGTAACTGCCTCTGCATACAGAGCCCTGATCCTGCAGCCACGTGTGTTAGTGGGTGACTGGTACCTGGTCCCCGGACCCTTGTTGGGCTGCTATCTCTGGGTGTGTGAGCTACAGCTCCTATGAAGCCCGTAGACTCTGATTTCAATGGTTCAGGTATGAATCCCTGTGCAATGTTCAGGGCTGGTCACTGTTTCTGACCATAACCCCTGGTGGTAACAGTCCCGGATTCGGGCACACGGACCAATTCCGCTACGCTGGTGCCCCTAGGGTTCCTAGGCTTTCAGGACAAGCATAGCACAGCTCAAGTCCTCTGCAGTTTTTCTGTTCTCTGTCTTGCACTGGTCTTGTGTGCTTCACTCCTGCACAGTCCTCAAACTGAAACTAACTCCTCCCTTCCCTCCCACACTTCTCTACCCTGGTTGTTCCACTGGGCCCTCCCTCAGGGGTTTGTGCCCAGGGTTCCGTTGGTTTTAAGTGTGTGTTCTGTTGAGGACAACCATCCCTTATCATCCCTTACCATCCCCCACCTTGGGACTACTGGAGGACCACACTCTGGCTTGGGTGCAGTACCCCCCTCATGGCGTCCAGACTGGTGGGGTGCCACACATGCACCCTTGGCCAGGAATTGTGTTATCCTGTCACATGAGCTGTGCACCTCTCGGGGCATTCTTGAGCAATCAGTGGGTGTCTAAAGGACCCAGACCCCAACCAATTTATTTGCAATTAAGTGTAATGTAAGATGTAAAAAATAATAGCAAACATTTAGTTACTCCTTAACAATATCTCTCTAAATATCGGGAAAAAAAACTTAGCAAAAACCATAAGCCCTATAATTAAAAAAATTAATATGATAAAAGATGGACATTCACTTGTACTAGAACAACCCAATTTTGTACAGGAGGTCCAAAATAAATGAGTGACAATAATGTCAAAATTATTATAAAACTGTATAGGTTTAAAAATTCATAGACATAAACAAATATTAGAATCTGAGAGTCCTCAGTGGTTGATACCTTTTAATGGATAACTGAAAAGATGGTGAATATTCACAATCTTTCGAGACTCTATGGCCTCTTCATCAGGCTAATAATGCTACAAATTCTGAAGACACACATATATATTAAAATATAGGGAGGGATAATGCAGTAAATATGATAGGTGAGGTGAAGCAGAGAATAGTGGTCAGTCTTGAGAGGAGGGACAGAACAGCTGTGGAAGTAAAATCAGAGTTGCGCGATAAGAGGCACAGATAGTTTTATTGTCCTTTGATTAGTGGTTGGTCAGAAACCTGAAAATTCCTCAATGAATGTAAAAAGACATAAATCCAGCTACTCTCTCCCCCCTCCCAAGACCAGCCACTATTCTCTGCTTCACGTCACCTTTTGTATTTACTGCATTATCCCACCCTCTTTTTGTATATATATGCATGTCTTCAGAATTTGTGTCATAAATAGCCTGATGAAGAGGCCATAGAGTCTTGAAAACTTGTGAATATTCACCATCTTAGCCATTAAAAGGTGTCAACCACTGAGGACTTTCAGGTTCTAATATTTTTCTATCTACTGGCTAACACGGTACAAACATTGTTTACCTATACTTACAAGGTACAAAGTGTTTATAGTATTTATGTACAAATCAGAAAATAAAGTATGAAGTGCCTACATAACTAGTATGGCATCTAGATAATATTAATATTATGGCAGGGCGAAAGCGTTACAAAATGCATAGTGCATATATTTTCTTATCCAAATATACTATTTATCTGTATAGGATTTTAAAGATGTAAAATAGCTTATTAACATGAAACAATAAATGTACATAATTACATAGATACAAAGGAATTGCTGAAAATTGCGCCACCCCCTAGCCTAAATATGCACGGCAGCCATAAGAGAATATCAACTACTAGAGTAATACAATAATGCTCATTAGATTTTTTTGGAATGAGAGAATACTCTAAGTAAAGTGCATGTGCTTATAGTATGAATTATCCTATTTCTATGAATTATTTCTCTTATTGTAAAAACAGTATGCTTCTGATTAAAAAGATATGTCACTACAATGCTTCCACCTTAGGTTTCAAGGAAAAGTTACCACAAACTAACACCTGATACCTGTATTGGTAAGCTCACAACTTAGGCTGGCTTCACACCATGATTTTTCCCTGTCAGGTTCTGTCCGGTGTTTTCCAGGATGCACCGGACAGAACCTGACAGCCTCGGATAAACAGAACCAGAGAGCAAATCTGCCCTCCAATCCTGTTTTGTGCCGGAATTGTCTGTGCCGCTGTCCAGTGCTGAAATATCAGCACAGCGGCTTGCAGGGGAGCTGGCTGTGGTGCTGATATTTCAGCCATGGAGCTCTCCAGGTGCTGAAATTCAGTGGCGGCTGCTTTTAACAGTAGTACCAAGAACAATAATCCGACCTTATTATGCAGGTTAGTGTGCCCCAACGTTCGTTTTGCCCTTGTTCATCATGCACCCTGATAAAGAGCAAAATGCGCATTGGATCGCACTGATGAACTTTCATTGCACTGACAATTTTCATTGCTTAAAATATTTGAGAAACATACCTTTTGACAGTGGGAACTTGAAAAGTGTACAATGTTAGTAGTATCTCAGCTGAGCTTACTGTTTTTAAGGAGTTGACAAGTTATACTGTAGTAGCATGTGTCAACTTAAATACGGAAAAATAAAACCTTAATCATTCAGGATTATAGTAGGTATCGTAATTGCTTTCTACCATAAGACCAATAAACTAATCTTCGGCCTATATTTTTCCAGAACTAGAGGATCAGAATGGAAGACGCAGAAGATCACATAGCAGTTGTTGGCATAGGATGCAATTTCCCTGGAGGTGAGTGTTATAAACCATGGTTCACAATTAAAAGGGATATTCATAATTTATCATTGGCTTAATGGAATTGAATCATTTGTTTACAAGCCAACCCTACTTCCGGCCCTGAAGCCCATTACAAGTGGTTGCTGAACCCTTTTTGTTACTAGTAGTTCTGTTGATTCCCTGGAGTAAAACTTGAACAGTAAGGTTCTTTGCTTTTTTCCTTATTTTCACTGTTGGATCTCTATGGGTACCTTTACACACGGCTACATTTGTAGCTTGTCACCAGGTAACTTACTGGTTGCAGTGAAATCATGGATACATGATTCCATTTGTACACAGCAACAAGATAGAACCATGTATCCATGATTTCACTGCAACCAGTAAGTTACCTGGTGACAAGCTACAAATGTAGCCGTGTGTAAAGGTACCCTATGTGCTAGAAAATAGTTTTTTCCATTTCACTTCATAGAGAAGACAACCCTGTATGTTTGCCAGACCTGGGCAAAGAGCATGTCATGGGCTGCATCTGGTCTTTTGGCAGGACAGCCAAAACGTTGGATATAGTGGAAGCCCGCACCATACAGCCATCCCTCTGCCTGGCATCTCAATTTCACAGGCATCTGCCTTGTCAATATATAAATACTGGTGAATACAATGGAGAAATAGAAAGCTATTGGCTCCTTCTTGCTCCATTTAGTGTGTGCAACTGAATCTCAGCACAGATGGAGCATTGTCAGTGCCTGCTATTTGATGCCTCAGTCAAGACAGTGTACAGAGCAAAGCATACATTGAAGGGAATAGGATTAGATAAAGGTGCCTTCACACTTAAGTTTGTGTCTGCATGCGTATGGCATGCACACGCAAACGCAGCCCATACTAATGTGAACGCAGCGAAGAATCTCCGCATGCGTTCACATTAGTATGCACCCTGGCCAGCCAAGCAGCTGTCTCGGGGGCGGCCAGGAGGAGGAGATCAGCGGTGGAGATTTCCTCCTCCCGGCCACAGCTGATCTCCCGCCGGTGTCAGTGCGGGGAGATTTTAAGAAACAGCTGATCTGACAGCTGTTTAAATCTCCCGCGCCGACACCGAATAGCGTGATATCAGTGCAGGAGATAAGAAACAGCTGATCGCTGCTTCAAATCTCCCGAGCCAACATCACCTATTCGGTGTTGGCGCGGGAGATTTAAACAGCTGTGAGATCAGCTGTATCTTTAAAACTCCCGCGCTGACACCGGCGGGAGATCAGTGGCGGCTCTAGCTGATCTCCCTGTGGCCGCCGCTCATCTCCGGCGGCCATCGGGAAAGATTTCAATGAGATCCGCAGCGTTCCCCTGCGCTGTCATGCGGAGGACACTGCGGATCCACTGAGATCCATGCATTTTTTTGTGCGCTTACGGATGCTTGCAGATAAAACAAGTGCCCGCGACCGCACAAAAAATGCAACATGTTGCGTTCGGAGTGTGCTCGAAGGGTGCACAAATTGTGCACATCTGAACGCAACCGCAACTGAATGCAGCCAAATGCAGGCACATGCATTCCCATGTTAAAAATAGGAACGCATGTGCGCAAGCGTTTGGCTGCGTTCGGTGCGCTGCGTTCCAAAACGCAAGTGTGAAGGCACCCTTAGTCATTTTTTTTACTATAAATTAGCACTTGGGAAAAATTGTGAGGGCTTTTTAGAATACAGGATATATATGGTATTAATAGTATCGGTTGCTATGAGAGTAATACCAAAACTAGGATAGTTTTGACCAAAACAACTTTATTGTACACATTTTAAAAGGATCCAAACAGACAATGACATGTCTTTGTCTGTTTGGATCCTTTTAAAATGTGTACAATAAAGTTCATGTTTTTATTCAAAACTATCCTAGTCTTTGTATTGCTCTCATAGCAAGCGAAAAATTGTGAAGACCCTCATATTGTTTGGGAGAAGGAACGAGGGGGACATCATGGTCGTATGGGGACAATCATATTTTTTGGGGGGCTGTGGTTCATCATATTGTGTGTAGGGGTTTGTTTGGCCTCAATTGAGGGCATCATATTTTGTGCAGGTAACTGTGGGTGAATTATCTTCTATGTGATGAAGCTGTGGCAACACAATACTATGCACGGGAAATAGATGTTGATCAAGGTTCAACTGTACAAATTATACATACTTAAGCTGAACAACAGGAGCAGTTTCATTTGCTGCTTTTTACAAACTTAGAATAAAAATAATTTCCACAGATGAATGTGATTAAAAAAATGTTCCAGTACTGAGATAATCTAAGGGTATGTGCACATCTGTCGGTTCTGCTTCTTTGCAGAACGACCGGGAACCGGTGGAGACTGGCAAAAACTGAGTTTTCAGCACTCGCCAGTATCCCTGGTTTTGTTAGCGATTTGCTAACGTTTTGCGATCGCTTTACTAGCGGTCGGACAGCGTGTTCCTGGCGTTTTCCCCGGCGTGTTCCTTAGCAATTTCCAGACTGGTCTTTGCTGCACTTGTTCAGCTGGACCCGCTGGAAAAACGCTAAAAAGAAGTCGCTTGCTCTATCTTTGACAACCGGTCGGAAACCGGTGAATAAACTGAAATCGTCAAGAAGAAAAACGTTGTAATGTACACAGCGTTTTCTAAACTCCATTGACTAGCATGTTAATCCTACCGGTGGGTAGGATTAACATAAATTAACATAAAATTCAGCGGGAACCGCCGACGGAAACCGGTCAAAACCAGCCCATAAAACGACTGATGTGCACATACCCTTACATGTGTCCCTACTATGTATTGTGTAATGGATGTGCTGACCATACAGGGACATGGACTGAGCATACCACATCTCCTGTGCTGAGATAATATTATATGTGTCCCTACTATGTATTGTGTAATGGATGTGTCTGACCATACAGGAACATGGTCTAATCATACCACATCTCCTGAGCTGAGATAATCTAATATATGTGTCCCTGCTATGTACTGTGTAATGGATGTGTCTGACCATACAGGGAGATGATCTGATCATACCACATATCCTGCGCTGAAATAATTTTATATGTGTCCCTGCTCTGTACTGTGTAATGAATGTGTCTAACCATACAGGAACATGATCTGGTCATTCATTCAAATGGAAAGGGGGAAAGGGGAAAGCCGCTCCACCACCCATTAACCTACTGGATTCCGCACTTGGTGTGGCAGCTTGGCAACTGCCCAAGAGACAAATGTGAAGTAGAAAACACTGGTGCTTGTCTTCTTAATTCTCTTTATTATTTAAAGATTATAATAAATTCTTATAATAATTCTTCACCTAAATCTTGACCCTGGAACACTAGAGACCCTTAAAAGAAACTTTCCGATGTCTTGGGAAATTAACCATATAAACCACCTTGGAATCGAACTAACTAAGCCACTATTGTCAATTATTGAAGTTAACTTAAACAATATTTATAAAACCTTACATAAAGATATCCTGCACTTATATAAAATGTGCCTCTTACCAAAGCTTCTCTATATCTTTTGATCGCTCCTACTAATAATCCCCAAAAATTGGCTACAAAAACTACAAACTCAACTAGTTACCTTTACTTGGGCTACAAAAAAAAAACGAGAGTAGCTAGACTAATCCTAGAAAAAAGCAAAAAAAGAGGTGGACTCGCACTCCCAAATCTGACTTCCTCTTACCATGCCACCCTAGTGAAACTTAGCCAGTCGTGGTGGACGAGAGGGGAGAGGTCTGTTTGGCTCTCAATGGAAGAACCCCCACATCCTCATCACAGTTTAGGTATGGCTACTCTTACTTATCTATGCAATAAACCTAAACCACTTCCTGAACTACCCACAGTTAGATCCACAATTCTCGCCTGGAGAACACTTCTAAAAATCTCCAATAGGTTGTACCCCGCAGTCTCCCCTTCCTGGATGAAAATAGGTATACTGGAACACATGTCCTCAAGAATTAGATTGGCCTCATGGGAAGAAATGGGCATTAATTTTATATCAGATATTTTAAACGATAATCAAAAAACTTGAACCCTTCCTTAAACTAAAAAATAAATACAAGCTTAACCACACAGAGGAAGCCACATGGAAAAAATTGTAAAATCTCATCAAAACTCTTAAACTGAACTTCTCTCTGCCACACAATCTGGTACAAATGCAAAAATTTCCACAAGCCCAAGTATTCTGGAAAACTGGCTACATCTATCAGAATTGTAACCAGGATTGCATCTTCCAACATGCAACCAACGTGACAGCTTGGGAAAAAGACCTTAAAATAATTATGTCACTCAATGCCCTTCAAGAAAATTTTGAAATTATTTACAGATATATCCCTTGTGCTTCTCTACTAGAAACACAATACAAGATTTATTCACGCTGGTATATTACACCAGTCAAGCTCTCCAAAATACAAGACACTAATTCCCCCCTTTGTTGGAGAAACTTTTGCATAATGGCAATTTAATTCATATCTTCTGGAACTGTACAGTCCTCAATCCTTTTTGGTCAGGAGTTGAGTCTCTAATAAACAAAATATCAGGCCTAAATCTGAAACTCACCCCAGAATTAGTACTATTGCCGCTAGGCCTCGAAAATCTTTCAAACAAATATAGACCTATTATTGCCCACATTCTTCTCGCAGCAAAAAATAGCATTGCAGCTCAATGGAGAGATCCTCTTCCCCTAATATTGAACATCTAGCTGAGAAAATTGCCTGTCACAACACCTATGAACACGCGTTTGCTCTCAGGAACAACTTACAAAACAAATATCATAGAAAATGGTATGAATGGAACCTCACCATGACTCCCAAAACGCCAATGTGAGTCCCTTGCGTTGTGATATTATACAATACTGTCCAATTGGCTTTAACAGGCTTTCCATACTCCGATTTACCCCTCCTCTAACCCTTGTTTTCACACTCTCTTCCCTCATTGATTAACATGATTTACAAAAATTGTACATAGTTTTTCGGCTTAAACGGAAGTTATCTGTTGTTAAATACTCACTGCAAGTCTCTGAGTAATCTTGTGAGATTACACAATGCAAGAAGTTACTAGATTTCATGTACATTGTATTTTTTCAATTTCGATTTGATAGCAAAAATGACTATTTTATTCTCTTTATTGAGCTGTTTGATCCTGATATTTTTAATCTCTTGAATTCTGTTTGCGAATTCCACTGATTTGTATGATTATACTTATTTCAATAAAAACATTTGAATATAAAGATTATAATAAAATCATTCAGCATGCTAGCTGGGCGCTAGACGCGTTTCGGAAGAACAACTTCCTTAATCATTAGCCTAATGATTAAGGAAGTTGTTCTTCCGAAACGCGTCTAGCGCCCAGCTAGCACGCTGAATGATTTTATTATAATCTTTAAATAATAAAGAGAATTAAGAGCACAAGCACCGCTGTTTTCTACTTCACCTAATCTGGTCATACCACATCTCCTGCGCTGAGATAATCTTATATATGCGTCCCTGCTGCGTGCTGTGTAATGGATGTGTCTGAAAGTGCAGGGGCATGGTCTTAACAGACCACATCTCCTGGGGGGAAGGAATTAAAACAGTATACAGACATTCTGTCTACCATAGTAGTGAGTTGGTCGACTGGGTAGGGGGTACTCGGATACCGGGACAGGGGGTTACTTCGGGGGGGGGGGGGGGGGGAAATCACGGCTGGTCGGTTCCCAATTCCATGCCCTGAACCCTCAATGGCGGGAAGGGGGTGATGACGATGGGGGAAATGGTATCGTGACGCCACCTGTGGTACCTGGTAATAGGATTACCAGCGCTGCGGCCGGCTGCTGAGGTGATGTAATGCAGCTTTGTAGTACAGCTCCCCACAGGTGGAGTTTTACCTCAGGCAGCGGGTGGATGAGGGGAGCAGTAGTCCTCACCTCCGGTGATGTTGTAGAAGCCCTCCGGGCGGTGAATAAACTGAGACAGAATCCATGTTAGCTCGAACAGTTCTTTACTGGTACCGGGCAGATGTTAAGGTACACGGTACAGTCTGGTTGAACAGGGTTGGTAGCAGCAGATCTTGGAGGACTTTCCAGAGTCTGGCAGTGGTGCCTTTAATATGGCGTTCCTGGTCCTGTCCCTTTGTCTCTGTCTGTATTTGCCTTTCTTGAGACAAGTCTCTAGTCCACGGGGTCTATTACCTAAAGTCTTACTTGCCGGTGTCGTGTACCCAGCTGCAGGACTGATGGTGGGCTTCTTTAGGGGTGCTGTGGTTCCCTTGCATCGGCCCCCCTCATCTTGCCGGTCTGCAGTTAGGGTTGGACCTATTACTAGCTGCCTCGGCTCCGGTATGCCGGTGGTGACCTGGGCCTCCAGCTGGCTCCAACCAGTCCTGGAGTAACCCCCTTCAGAGTCATGGTCACCCCTCTCCTAAGAGGTGCCCTGCTCTTGCACCCACAGGGTCCTCTGTGTCTGCCTTTGCTGCTCTCCTCACACCGTCTGCCTGACACTATTGTCACTCCCTGTCTCCCTCTCTCTAGGCTCCACCCCCTGGGACCTACTGAATACCAGTCCCCTGTATTAAAGTGGCCTACTGTTTGGCTACGGAGGCACTACACCTGCTGTTTGGGGTGCAGTACCTCCCTGGGGCGCCTTACCATAGGGGCGCCACAGTAGTATATAGAATTTTTCTGTGGGCATAAGTTTTTTTTTTTTTTATACAAATCATTTTGGGCTATATACAAATATTATTTAGCTTTTATTATTTTTTATTTTATGGATTAAAAATGTATTTTAAACATAAATTTAAAATATATAATAAAAGGAAAATAAACTAAAAAAGCAGACATTAATGTTTCTTTTTTTTCCTTTTTAGTTTCCTATCTTTTCTCTTATAATTATCGACTATTGTGTGAAAAAAAAAATTTATATTCTCTTTAATATATTAAAAATGCTCATTCACCAGGTGAAGGAATTGAAAATTTTTGGCAAGTTATTTTTAATGGGAAAAAATTGTACAACAGAGATACCTGAAGAAAGATTTGACCTGAAAAAATGGTATGATGCCGAACAAACCAAACCAGGCAAAATGTATACTAGGCGAGCAGCTTTTGTAAATGGGTAAGTTAACCGGGGGGAATTAATTATTTGTTTTGTGCTTGTATTAAAGTACTTTGCGTCATTTTTACTTTTCTAATGCATTTATAATAGTTGTGCACCATCTTTAATTCCTTTGTTATTTTTATTAGCTCTTTAGAAAAGGCACCTGCTTGGCATTTTCCCTATTTTCTCATATTTATGACTAGGGAGTTTTTTTTAAATGTCACACAAAAAGTCGCAAACTCACTCCAGTATGTGGATGGAGGTTACGTAAAAAGTGGAGTACCATTTCTAGATAGACATGTAATGTCTTAACATGTGTAAAATTGGGGGGCGTGGCCTGGAGCTCAAGGAAGATGGACGCCGTTTGAAGAGCTCCTAAGCCCTCAACTGCAATCTAGTTGAAATCTTGCCCTCCAAAGAAAATCCTCCCATGAAACCCACTGGAGATTACTACTATGACCTCCTGCAATAAGATGGTCTTATTAATTTTCATTTAATCCTTGGACTTTGGCCTGGTTGCCCCTGTGAGCTCGCCTCGGATCCCCTCAGGGCGCGCATCCGCCATCTTAGTTTCTACAACTTGCTGTTTACAGCCTCATCTCACCTGTACTTCTCCCTGCACATCTCCACCCGGCTCCTGTAAGCCTTCATAGCTGGTCAGTACCTTCTCATTGTGCCCTGCAGAGCCGCGCACCTTCATCTTCATCAGACTACATCAGCGCCAGCTACTTGACTGTGGTGAGGCGCCTATCTTCCCCCCAGGTCGCGGTGCCACTGAAATTGGGCGAGCGACGGGGAGGGATCTGTGACGGGCCCCAGCCTCTTGTGACTGATCTACCCACCGGAGTCTCCTTTGTCCCGACTGCGCTCCTCCGGATCGGCGGTCACGCAACCCCAATATCTGCTGCGACATTGCCGCACCGCCAGCCACCTCAGGACGTCCTCCGGTGCCTGGAGTCGTATGCAAGACCCGCTCCCTCATCGCCGCTGATCTGAGACCGGCGGTTAATCTGGAAGGGATTCCTGGACTCCATGCAGGGTGATCTCTGGTGAGTTGCTAAGGAGCCCAAACTTGGGATCCCAGAGATCTCTCTCTTCTGATATACTTTCTGCACTCTCTCCCTTATTCTGCCTGCTGAGATCTGGAACTCTGTCCTCTGAGACTCTCTCTCCCATGCCAGCAATATTGGTTCCAGACTGGATAATATAATCATTTATAGGATAAATAGCCCTGCTGAACTATTATAACTATATTGCTATAAAGGAAAGAACTTTTTTCCCATTTTTCTTCTTTTTCTACCCATTCTTTTTCTTTTTTTCTCTCTCCTGTTGGACAAACGCACCACCTAGTGGTGAAACATCATTTTGCAACTGTAGTGCTCAAACCAGCTCTTTTTCCACACTACACCATAACTTGCTTACTACCTTTACTGGAACTACTTTGTGGATCCGCGTATATATATATGAGTGTATATATGTGTATGTGTGTGTAAACTTATCGTCACGGCTCAATTAGCCTCAGGTGTGACCCCACGGAATTCAGCAACAAATACTACCTCAGTCACATTACATCTTATATGAAAAAACTTGGACGCTGCACGGACTTATTAGCTGAAATATATCTTCACCTCTCACCCTCTACCAAGAAGTTCCAGAACCATCAATTCGTATATATCATCACCATCCTGGTCGAAGAACTCCAATGCTGAAAAAACTTTTTTTTTTTTTTCTTCTTTTTTCTTGTAGTTGTGTGACTCTGTAACTATCCTCTCTCTTCTTTCTCTCCCTTTATAATTTTTCTATCTCTGATTAAGTGATTTTCATCTTCATTTCCCCTTTTGCTCCTTTCTCTTCCTTCCTTTCCCCTCCACTATTCCTTTTAAATTACTAAGCCACTCCTGCAAAACTGTCTTGTTTGACCTGATTGAATTTGTATTACTATCTGAAGCATTCAACCGCATAGACAATCCTCCACTTTGTCTTCCCCACCTCCCCTAGCCGGTATAGAATCTGTTTAAGATTGGAGATACATTTCTATATATCCTACTACGAAGTTCCGACTCCTTTCTTACAGCCTTCAGGTCCAGACTGAAATCAGATTTGGAGCTACTAGACCCTCTCCTCCCAGTCTTCCAACTTTTAAAATTAGGAGAGTGATTATAACATCCTGCCACAATACCAAATTCCAAAAACAAAAACCCTAAAGAAAGAGGTAATCCCACACCCCAGGACTCGGAGTCGATCTCCGAAAAAACCTCAAGACGCGACAGATCTAGATCCCCCAATGTATCCGAAAATGCTGATCAGTGGTCCAGTCCTCCAGACGAACATATTGACGAATCGTCTACCCTAGAGACCTCCCAGAGTGCGAGAAAAAGAAAGGAGCATGACCTAACCACTACTTCCAGACCAACCTCCTCTAGTTCTGCTTTCTACCCAGACTATGAGAAATCCGACTCTCCACTAGCGAGCCCTTTAAGACGTCGCTTGAGAGCTGACTCTAATCCTGAACTGAGATATGATTCGGATAGGGACAAACCCCCAAATAAAGACTTCTTCCTTGGGATTTTCGACAAATTTAAATCCGATTTAGACAGGCGTTTTGACAAGCTAGAAAACGCTATATCGTCAATTGCTATAAGAACCGATAAAAATGAGGAAGAAATTAAATCCCTCTCAACTTCTGTCCAAAAAATATCTAAAGACCAAAAATCCTTTAAAGACAATCTCAACGCCGTCAAAGCAAAAATCACGGACATGGAGGACAAGGATAGACGATTAAATTTGAAGTTTAGAGGGGTGTCGGAAAATATTAAACCTGAACAAATTCATTCCCACATTAAAAAGATACTCAGATCAGCCCTTCCCGATCTAACAGATCTTGACCTGACAATTGTACGTGCTCATAGACTGGTCAAACCTACGCACTTAAAACCAGAGATCCCCAGAGACATCATAGTAAGATTTCACTTTTACCACACAAAAGAGCGCTTACTAAACTACGTGAAATCCCACAAAACTCTTCCTAAACCATTTGACTCCCTAAAGATCCTCATTGACCTCTCTAGGGAGACTCTGGCACAGAGGAAGAACCTCTCTGAGATCACTGGGGCCCTTCGCAAGAAAAACATCCCCTACAGATGGGGCTTCAACCCGCCAAGGTCCTTTTTATGTATCAAGATAAGACCATAGCAATTGATGATTCTAAGGAGGGAATGACAACCCTCAGACGACTCAACATCATTATCTCATGATCCCCTATTATCAAGACAGTTAACTGGCTCTACTGACCATAACAGTAGCTCCCCTAGGAGGTTTTTTTTCTTGTTTACTTGAACCCTCCGACTTAGGGGTATTCCCTTCTGAACACCCAAACCTGAGTTTTAGGCTTTCCCTGCCTTTAAACTCGTTGACTTTCTTCAAGATACAACTCTAGCGAATATTCACTTTCACATTTAGTTATTTAACCAATATAGTTTCCCCTCCTGAATTTTCCTCCAAACCACTTTCAGAGAGATACCTTTTTTCTAGACCTTTTACAAGATGACATGTAACAAATCCTTTTATATTCCGAGACGCATACAAAATCAAATCCGGATATTTTATGTCCCTTAAATTCCTTTCTCTTAACGTCAACGGCCTTAATTCACCCCAACGCAGATACCATGTATGGAAACTTATTAAAGAGTCCTATTCTGAGATTGCCTGCCTCCAAGAAACCAGAATATCGTCAATCAAACCCCCAAAATTCGAAAACAAATCCTTCCAAAAACATTACCTTTCCTCCAATATTAAGAAAAAGGCTGGAGTTGCCATCCTAATTAAAAACTCCGTTACCTTTGAGGAACTCTCGCTGATCCCTGATCCTGAGGGCAGATTTTTAATTCTTGTTTGCAAGCTCAACAATACCACCTTCACCATAGCTAATCTGTACCTCCCAAATAAAGGCCACATAACTTTCCTAAACAGAGTCTCGAAAATTATTAACAAGCACAAAAAAGGAGAACTAATCATATGCGGAGACTTTAACGTTGTCCCTGACCCTGTCCTTGACTCCTCCACAAAATCTCGCCACTTCACCAGACCTTTGAACCCTTGGCTTCTTCGTTCAGAATTATATGAT
Organism: Allobates femoralis; assembly: GCA_033576535.1. Lineage (NCBI taxonomy): Eukaryota > Metazoa > Chordata > Amphibia > Anura > Aromobatidae > Allobates > Allobates femoralis. The sequence goes on along the minus strand of JARQOC010000005.1, from coordinate 530,215,702 downwards.
TCTTGTCTTCAGATGTCACCATGCTAGTTCAATCGAATTTACCCACTATTCGGGCAGATTCAACTCCTTTGCTAGGATTGATTTAGTTCTTACGAACATCTTCTCATTACACAAATTCAGAAAAATATCCATTGGCCCGCGAACCTGGTCTGACCATTACTCCATTTTCTTTGAACTCTCATCCTCTCCTCACAACCAACCTGAGAAACTATGGAGGAATAATAGTTTCCTCTACACTCACCCCAATTTAAGTCAGAAATCGAAGAAACTATCAGATTCTATTTTGCTGAAAATGACAGTGCTGACATCAGTATTTCTACTCTTTGGCTAGCTTTCAAAGCTGTCCTGAGAGGAAAGATGATCGAGCTAAACTCCCGTCTCAACAAACAAAAACGTGAAACTACCCAGAGCTTATTAGAAAAAATTCAAAACTTAGAAATCCTGCAAATTAATACCCCCTTTGCTAATATTTCCGAAGATATATTCAAACTTAGAACTGAACTGAGATCCCTACTAACCTCAGATTATGATAAGATGATACAACGATCTAAATCAAAATTTTACTCATCAGACAACAAACCTACCAAATTTTTTGCATCTAGAATAAAAACTCTTCGACTAAAAAACAGAATCTGCGAAATTAAAGATTCTTTGGGGGATAGCAAATTCCATCCCAAAGATATTGTTAATGTCTTTGCCAAATATTATGACTCCCTGTATAACCTTAAAAAAGACCCAAATACCCAAATTCCTTCCCACGAAAATATCATGGATTTTTTAAACCCCCTCCAGTTACCTTCGCTTTCTGATTTGGAAATTGAGGACCTCAACACCCTTTTACTCTCTTCCAGAAATTTCTTCCTTAATCACCTCACTCAAAAATGAAAAAGCCCCTGGCCCTGATGGCCTACAGAATGAACTGTACAAGTCATTCTCTTCACTTCTGTCCCCCTTCATCCTCAAATTGGCAAACTCGACTGCATCACTGGGATACCTTTCCCCAGAGATGTTAGAAGCAACAGTGGTGGTAATCCCTAAAGACAAAGGAGACTCTACTGACCCGAAAAACTACAGACCAATTTCCCTCCTCAATAGTGACACCAAAATTCTTGCTAAATTGATAGCCAATAGGCTCCAGAAATATATCGGCAAACTGGTCAATAGCGACCAGGTGGGATTTATCCCAAATAGAAATGCATCAGACGCCACTAGAAGATCCATAAATTTGCTTACTATGACTGAATCCTTGAGGACCCCGACTGCCTTCTTGGCCCTTGACGCCGAGAAGGCATTCGATAGGGTCAATTGGCAATACCTCTTCTCAACCCTTCACAAATTCGGTCTTCGAGGGAACATACTCAACTCAATTTCGGCAATGTATACAAACCCCACAGCTAAAATCTACTCAAATCAAGCTCTCTCCCAGAAAATAACACTCTCTAACGGTACCAGACAGGGTTGCCCCATGTCACCCCTTCTCTTTGCTCTTTTTATAGAACCCTTAGCGGAAGCTATTAGAGCAAATGTAAATATAAGTGGAGTTCCCCTGAAATCGCATCACCACAAAATCACACTCTTTGCAGACGATATATTACTCTCTATTACCAATCCATTAAAATCCTTACATCACCTATCCTACACCATCAATACTTTTTCAAACATCTCCCATTATAAAATAAACGCAAACAAATCTCAAATCTTAGGGCCCTTTCACATCAGCGTTTTTTTAAATTTGCGGCAGATGCGGTGAAAAAACCGCATCTGCCGCAACTGCCGCATAAACGGTTCCACTTGCGGCACGGTTGCGGTTTTTTCCATAGGAAGTATAGGGGGACTTGCGGCAGATGCGGCAAGTGCGGTATTGCACTTGCGGCAGGTGCGGCAGAGAAAAAACCGTCAGTAAGCGCGGTTTTTTTCTCTGCCGCACCTGCCGCAAGTGCAATACCGCACTTGCCGCATCTGCCGCAAGTCCCTATACTTCCTATGGAAAAAAACCGCAACCGTGCGCAAGTGGAACGTTATGCGGCAGTTGCGGCAGATGCGGTTTTCACCGCATCTGCCGCAAATTTAAAAAACGCTGATGTGAAAGGGCCCTTAGTTACAATATTGAGAAATCCTTCTCACTTATCTAAGGAACAATTTCATTTTCTTGGAAAAAAAACTAGACTCTCGTATTTAGGGATCCAACTGACAAAACCCACTTCAGACCTAGTCGCGGTTAATATTTCCAACCTCCTCGACTCCTGAGAACTGATTTTTCAAATCTCTGCAAACTCCAACTATCCCGGACGGGCAGAATTGTAGCGTTAAAGATGATGGTGCTCTCGAAATTTATATATGTGGTCCGAGCAATCCCCTTCCATCTCCAAAACAGCGAATGAGATCCACTCCCAATAAGAAAATTCATTTGGCAAAGTGGGAGACCCAGGATTTCCAGCACAATCCTTGAAAAACATAAGAGGAGAGGAGGAATGGGGATTCCGAACCTATATAGCTATTATCTTGCATCTATACTAAAGTTGTCACAGAGTTGGCTGAAAGATTCAGTTTCAAATAACTCTGCCCCTTGGGTGACTTTGAAAAAGAATTAACTAACTCAAATAATCTCCTAGCTCTATTAGCTGCTCACTTGAGTAGATCAAAAACAATCGCTTCTCCACTCCCAACAGTTAGGGCAATGATCCTAGCGTGGAAAATACTACTTAAAAAAACTAGCCACCTACTTCCTTACTCGACACCCAAGAACATCCCTCTTGAGACGCTAGAACACCTTATCCCAGGCCTAAACGTATCCTCCTGGTGTGATCGAGGGATCCGCCACACTTCTGACCTACTTTCTGATGGGAAGCTGGTTCAGTTTCAGTACTTGGAACAAAAATATAATCTAACGTGGCAAGATAGGACAGCTTGGAGACTGATCAAATCTTCCCAGATTGACCTGAACTCTGCCTTTTCATTCCCAAAACCTATATCCACTCTAATAGAAAACCCACTTAAATCCTTGACTTGGATGACTGGACAAATCTATCGATACCTAAATGATGACCACACCCTTTATAAACATCCTTACATCATAGCGTGGGAAAAAGAGTTAGGTATTCACATAGATTTGGTAGATTTGTCCTCTACAATTGAAATTTCCTACGCGAATACCAATTGTGCTTCAGTCCAAGAATCCTACTTTATAAAGTTTTGACAAGATGGTATTGGACATCCAAACTAAACCACATCGACCCCTTATCTCCCCGCTATGCTGGAGAGATTGTTTGCAAATCGGGACGCTTTCTCATGTGTTTTGGAAGTGCCCAAAGATCCTTAGTTTCTGGCGGGGAGTTAATGACCTAATCTTCAATACCACCAACTTTAGGCTGCGTTCACACATCGCGTATTTTGACGCGTATTTTTACGCGCGTATTTTCTCCAGAAGAATGTGCATCTGTATTTCCCAGCAAAGTCAATGGGCATTCACTTTTGCCATTCACACGTCGCGTATTTTTACGCAGCGTAAAAATACGCGCGTAAAAAGAATGAACATGTCAATTCTTTGCAGTTTTTTACGCGCGTATTTTCCATAGGCCCCATTATAAGCACTGGAAATACGCGCGTAAAAAAACGCAGTCGCGTATTTTTACGCGCGTAAAAATACGCGTGCGTAAAAATACGCGCGCGTAAAAATACGCAATGTGTGAACGTAGCCTTAGACTAATTCTCTCACCACAACTAGCCTTATGTCTATTGGTATATCAAACATCCCCCATAATTTCAGATTTATAATCTCTCAGATGCTCCTTACCTCCAAAATACTTCTGGCTGCCAAATGGAAGACCACAGAAGTACCCACCATATCTGAACTCACTGATAGAATCTCGGCTCACTGTACCTTTGAATTTAACTATGCAGTTAGAAACAACGCATATAACAAGTACCTCAACAACTGGGATCCGTGGATCTCTACACAATCACTCAGACATCTAAATAGGCCGTTGACGTAATTCCTGACTCTAATCTTCATCTGATGTACCTAATATTTTATAGATGTATCTCGGAACACTTGTTTTTTACCCCATAATTGTTATGTTATCAAGTCCTAACCGTTATTTCTCTTCTTTTTTTTTAATAAGTATAACTGCTCACAACTAAATTTATAATCAAATCTTTGTTTGTCTAGATTTACTTAGATGTTTTATATTAAGTACCTATTAAGGTTAATACCATTGAATACCCCTATATTTACGTGTGTATGTCACCCTTCTGATTTTCCTGTATTTATGTCCCGCTGTTTTGTTACAAAATCATCCAATAAAAATATTTGAACAACAACAACATGTGTAAAATTTATCGAACATCATATAACACTTTGACAACTTTAGAACTAATAAGAAGGGTGGACATACCACACGTGTACTTGGTTCAGCTGCACAGGGGCCCATGGGGAAGGAAATCTAATAATCAGATTTCTCAGATGCTGCTGTGATCGTTCCACTTTTCCCTGTATATATTGTCTTTCTCCATATTAGGAATTTGGAGGAAGAATCCCCTGTGTCTCTCACAGCTAAGGCCGGCTGCATACCACAGTTTTTGGGATCCGGGGCTGTCCGGTGTGAACTGGACAGCCTCCGGATCCAATTTTAGTCCCATAGTATTCCTGTAGGGCCAGATGGCAGTAATTTGCCATCCGGTTCTCTGCTGTCAGGGAGGATCCTGCAGAATTAGTTTTTTTTCCCAGGACACAAAATCGCAGCTTGCAGCATTTTTGTGTCCGGGGCAAAAATCTGACAATTTTGGATCCTGCCAGATCCTCCCAGATCCAGTGCGATCTGGCGCCACGCTAACATGAGAGTCTATGGGCACTGGATCACACCAGATTCGACAATCGGATCCGGCTGCCGGGTGCTGAAGTTCAGCGGCCGGCGCTGAACTTCAGCACCTGGAGAGCTCCTGGCTGAAATTTCAGAACCGCAGCTAGCTCCCCGCTAGCTCCCCGCTAGCTCCCGCTAGCCGCAAATCTGAAATTTCAGCACTGGACAGCAGCATCAGCCGCACACTGCCTATGCCGGCAGAAAATAGGACCGGAGGGCATATTAAGCCTCCGGTTCTGTTCTGTCTGGAGCTGTCAGGCTGTGTCCGGAGCATCCTGCAAAACACCGGATACAGCCTGACAGCAAGAAACCATGGTGTGAAGCCAGTCTTAGCAGAAGCTTTCATATGTAGTTAATTACTATATTTATTTTTAATACAAAATTGAATCCATCTCAAAATTAAAACATGCATTTTGCAATGCAGTCTTGAGCTTTAGCTTTGAAGATTTTTTCTGTCTAAAGATCTAAATGGTATTTATCTTTTTTACAGGCACACTGTACTGGTAGATGGATATACATCTCTGTATTACATTACATTTCTATTTACCTGTAACAGAGTCATATTTCCTAGCAAAATTACTAAAAGATAAAAACAATTATAAGAATCCCTTTTTAGTGTTCATCTACATACATAATTGCCAGTGGGCAATGTAACCCTATCCCACAATCCACCGCTGCACTGTCAGTTGCTCAGGCGCAGTTCATGGCTGCAAGGCACATATACATCACTGCTATTCCGCCGGGAAATCAGTGGAGCCCGCTGCAACCGCTGCGACCAATCAGCTGAGCAGTGCGGTAATGGCGGGAGATCACAATCAGTAAATAACAAACATATTTGGTATTTCTGTAGTTGTAAAAACCTATTTCATACAGTTCAACCATTTTTGTCAAATATAAAAAAAAACTAAAGAGCTGATTCAAGCAAGCACTTTAGCTACAATTCTAGAATAAATTACTTTAAAAGTTTGTAAAATGTAACATTTTTGTGTAACTCGATGTTACATAAAAATGTTGTGACTTGGTATATTCATGTCAGTTTCTTTCATATGACACAGTTGGCAGAGATTTGACAGAGTGGGGGGGCAGCGGGAGCGAAATGCCACAGCTCGTCTGATATATTAAATCTTACTGGAGTAAAATTTCTGGTATGGCGAATGGAGGCGCACACCACTGGTTAGATGCTCCTTATGAAGAGGTATAATAACGCTCTTATTTCTTATTTTTCCCCAAAAATTCCAGTACACCATTATCCCCCAGTCACTTTTTTTTAGTAGGGACCTACTCAATTGTACTTATCTGAGAAAACTATTTCTTGGCAACCCAAATTTTTAGTATTTCATCAAAACCCCTACATAAATTTCCCCTATTATTCTGAGCAAATTTACATACCACATACTATACATATACATATAAATAACTAGCTGTAGTACCCGGCTACGCCCGGGTTAATAAATAACTGATGTTAGCTATAACAAAATAGAATTTGAATATGTCATATTAAAGAACTGTTAGAAAATAGAAGCTGAGTGGTGATTGGTTGCTATAGGCAGCCTAATAAATCTCCAGCCAACAGTAAACCCTCCCCTGGCCGGGCAGTATATGTTACCTCACACATACACATAATAGACAGCTCATGTGACTGACATCTGCCTTAATTCCCTATATGGCCATGTGTTGCACATTGGCTGTTTTTAATCGGATGTTTATGTTTGGAAATTAAAGATAGCACACGTTTGAGGCGAGTTGTGTGAGGTGATTTGTGCACATCTGTGTCTGTCTGTGTGGTGTGTGTGTCCCTGGGGTGTGTGTCCCTGTGGGGTGAGTGCATTTGTCCCTATAGGGTGTGTATGTCCCTGTGTGTGGTGGGGGGAATCTGTGTGGTGTGTGTTTCTGTTGTGTTGTCTCTTTGTGGTGTGTGTGTGTCCCTGTGGGGTGAGTGCATGTGTCCCTATAGGGTTGTATGTGTGTGTGTCCCTGTGGGAGGGGTCTGTGTTGTGTGTGTCTCTTTGTGGTGTGTGTTGTGTCCCTGTGGGGTGAGTGCATGTGTCCCTATATGGGTGTGTATGTGTGTGTGTCCCTGTGTGGGGGGGGGGTCTGTGTTGTGTGTGTGTGTGTGTGTCTCTTTGTGGTGTGTGTGTGTGTTGTCCCTGTGGGGTGAGTGCATGTGTCCCTATTGGGTGGCTATGTGTGTGTGTCCCTGTGGGGGGGTCTGTGTGGTGTGTGTGTGTTCTGTGGTGTGTGTGTTTTGTTGTCCCATGTGGGGTGAGTGCATGTGTTCTATAGGGTGTGTGTGTCCCTGTGGGGGTGTTGTGTGTGTGTTTCTTTTTCTCTTTGTGGTGGTGTGTGTGTGTTTGGTTGTTCGGGTGCGTGGTGAGTATCCAATATTGGGGCTCACCTTTGCTACTATACACTTGCTGTTACTCTTTGTGTGCGTGTGGTGTGTGTATACATGTCCCCAAGCGTGGTGAATATCTCATGTTGGGGCCCCACCTTAGTGACTATATGCTGGTATGTACTGTTAGTCTTTGGCAGCGATCATTAAGCCCCTCTCATTCAAAACTGTCAACTGGTAACTGCCACTTTTTCCCCATTATGTAGATAGGGGCAAAATTGTTTGGTGAATTGGAATGCGCGGGGTTAAAATTTCGCCTCACAACATAGCCTATGACGCTCCGGGGTCCAGACGTGTGATTGTGCAAAATTTTGTGGCTATAGCTGACAGCTGTTGATTTTCCATTCACTTTTTCCCCATTATGTAGATAGGGGCAAAATTGTTTGGTGAACTGGAATGCGCAGGGTTAAAATTTCGCCTCACAACATAGCCTATGACGCTCTCGGGGTCCAGACGTGTGACTGTGCAAAATTTTGTGGCTGTAGTTGCGACGGTGTAAATGCCAATCCCAGACATACATACATACACACACACACATTCAGCTTTATATATTAGATTTACATTCTGTATCCCCTTTGTAACCAAGTCTAATTTTTACCTTAAAAGGAACCTGTCAGCTTGTTCTACCCCACAAACTACCCCCTATCTGTCCCTGCACCTTGCTAGCTGATTCTTAACCATCCCCCTCTGAGCTAAACGTGCCCTATAAAGCTTAAGAAAAATGATTTATCAGTTACATGTAGTCTTCATCTGGAGTTCTGTTGTTCCACCTGTTTTTGAAATTCCCACCTCCTCTGCTACTATCATGAGCCGTCTGGAACGTCATATCCGGCCTGATGCATTGTGGTGCTGATCACGTGGTACGGCCCGGCTCCAGCACATGCACAGTGCGCATATTGAAGCCGAGCCATACACGTTATTAGCCCAATCAATGCACTGGGCCGGATATGACGTTCCGGTCATCTCATGATAGCAGCAGAGGAGGTGGGAATTTCAAAAACAGGTGGAACAACAGAACGACTGATGACGTCAAGCGGAGCGTGCTGAAAGCTAGTGAGGAGGGGAGAATGGAGCCTTTTCAATCTCTGGATGAATACTACATGTAAGTTATAAATAATGTTTCATAAGCTTTGTAGGGCACATTTAGCTCAGTCAGGGATGGTTAGGGATCAGCTACCAAGGTGCAGAGACAAGTAGTGATAGGTAAGGAGGGTAGAACAAGCTCACAAGTTCCTTTTAATAACCAGGCCATCTTTTTGAAGTCTGATCAGTAACAGCTTATGTGGCAATAACTAAATGCTTCAAAATATCCCAGTGATTCTGAGACTGTTTTCGGGACGCATTGTACTTTATTTACTGTAAGTGGTAAACTTCAGTTTATATCATAATTTTGTCAAAAATGTAAAAAGAATTGTAAGTTTTAAACTGTACAATTTAGATCATTAAAAAAGTTAGTCATGCTGTACAAAAAAAATTAATACTATTTTTCGTATGTCTACTTTACATCTACATGATTTTTTTAAACATCATTTTGTTTTGTTGGGCTGCTAGAAGGGTTAAATATTTAGCAGCAATTTTCATCTTTCAAGAATTTTACAAAACCTGTTTCTTTAGGGACCTATTCAGATTTACTGTAAATGGAGTTTGAGGGGCCCATATATTAGAAAGTCCCCATTTAAGATATCATTTTAATACTCTAATACTTCAAAACTGCTGTTTTTTTAACCCTTCACATCCCACAGAGAAATGAGTACAAAGTGGAATGAAAAAAACCCTCTAAAATGATGCTTTAGCCCCATTTTTACAAGACATAGCATGAGAGAATGGACCATACATGTTTTACCCAGTTTCTTCTGAGTGTGCTGATAGCATACAGTGTTGTTCTGCGCCCTTCTTGATTTCTTATTCTTTTGCATGTTTGTCACAATTAAATGTTTCAGATCACCAAACAAAGTTTAATATTAGACAAAGATAACAGAAGTAAAAACAAAATGCAGTTCATAAAACAAGGTCTTTATTATTAAGGGGAAAAAATGTCAAAACTATAGGGCCCTGTGTGAAAAAGTGATTAACCCCTAAAACTCATAACTGGTTGGGCCACCCTTAGCTGCAACAACTGCAATCAAGTGATTGTGATAACTGGCATTGAGCCTTTTTCTGGAGGAATTTTGGCTGCTCGTCTTTGCGAAATTGTTGTAATTCAGCCAAATTAGAGGGTTTCCGATCATGAACCGCCTTTTTAAGGTAATGCCACAGCATCTCAATCAGATTAAGGTCATGACTTTGACTAGGTCACTCTAAACTTTGTTTTCCTTTGTTTTGTTTTCAATTTTCTTTTTATTGAAACATCATGCTAATAAAAATACATCAAATGTCAACAAATATTTAGGAAAGAATCGAGGTATCTGTTGATCTGTTAAAAGTCTTTATGGCTGTAAATTAGGCAACATGGCAGAATACATCCAAACAGTAGGAATACTTTGTAAGGGCCCTTTCACATCAGCGTTTTTTGAAATTCGCGGCAGGTGCGGTGAAAAAAACCCATCTGCCGCGATTACCGCAAACCGGCTGCACTTGCGGCACGGTTGCGGCGCGGTTGCGGTAAACGCCATACAATGTATAGGCGGACTTGCGGCAGGTGTGGCAAGTGCGGTTTTGCACTTGCGGCAGGTGCGGCCACGAAAAAAACCGCAGCCGCACCTGCCGCAAGTGCCAAAACCGCACTTGTCGCACCTGCCGCAAGTCCGCCTATACATTGTATGGCGTTTACCGCAATCGCGCCACAACCGTGCCGCAAGTGCAGCCGGTATGCGGTAATCGCGGCAGATGCGGTTTTTTCACCGCATCTGCCGCGATTTGAAAAAAACGCTGATGTGAAAGGGCCCTTAATTAGTCGATAGGCCGGCTGGACTGTAGCCTCTTGCATTAAAGTCTTTTGGGTAATAGCTTGTGGGTATAGATGACCAGATTTAAAGTATTGGAGTGTCAAGAGATCCGCCTTCAACTCTAATTCACTTATCATATACGACTTGGATACTAGGACTATAAGAGTATCTGCCAGTTATGTTAGGTTACATTAATTGTATAGTTAAAGTTATAAGGTATTTATTTGTGGTAACTAGAAGGGGAAGAAGTGGTGAAATGGAGAGGGGAGAAGGGGCAGGTGAGGTGGGGTATAGTTGGGGGTTAGCAAAGAAGAGGAGAAAGAGCTAAGGGCAGGTGACTCAGAGGAGGCAGACATCGCAGACCAAAAAGGATGGCGGGACTGGCTTTAGTGGATGGGGTTAGATTTATCATTTTTATCTACTTGCCAGGGTATTTGGTAAGAATTCAGGTGAATCTCTGTATTTTATCCACGGGTCCCAAATTGCTTGGAATCCCTGTAGGTTGCATGGCGAGGTGGCTGCAAGCTCAGCTGCAAGATACATAAGATATATTTTCTGCTATAGTTGTTTCTTAGTGGGAATTTCCATGGACTTACAGTACAGAGGAATCAGGGATTTTCCTGCTGCTACAAAGTTCGAGACCAATTTATTATGTGGCCATATGGGCAAATTTAATAGTGCTATTAGTGGGGTGAGGTGCGCTTTAATGTGTAGGAGTTCCCAAAATGATTGCAGCAGTGGGCTCGACCACCAAATATGCAGACTTGTGCCTTCGCTAAGATTACACCTTCAACAGTTAGCTGAACCGGAAGATGTCCACTTGTTTTGTTAGGAAGGGGTGTGATGCCACCTGGAAACTATCTTGTATGAATTTTCCTGGAGTCTAACACATGGGGATGGCCTGTGTGTTGCGTGATAAATGTGTTTGGTTTGTTCAGGGGTAAATGTAAATCCTAACTCTTTTTCCCAATTGGAGATGTAGGTTCTCTTAACCGGGACGCCATTAATTATGAGAGTTTGGTATAACGTTGATAATTTTCTTTGGTGGGTTTGTTTGTGCGCAGATAATTTCATGGTAAAGGGTTGTAGAGTGTTTATTTGATCTTTTCTCTGTGTCAGTTTTTCCCTGAGCACCCACGTCCTAGAGGAATGAGAAGTTAGCTAGTTGCAGTATTAACTTACATTCATATAATGAGGGGAGGATTACTTAAATTAGTATTTGGTCTATAGATATGTGTTCCCCACTCCCAGGGCTGGTATTGTCTCTTGGCTGGACTGTTGGACTGTCTCCCAGTAGGTCCTTTATTGTGGCTACAGATGACAGTGGTGGTGCTAATGTTGACTCAGTCTCCTCCAAATATTGGACACTGCTGTGATGTGCTCATTAACAATGTTGTTCCAAATTGCCTGAGAAGGCAGGGTAAGGAATAGTGTGCGGAGAGGGACGGGGGACATGCTTTCTTCAATATGAACACATACTTTCCCTTAAGTCTTTCTGGCCCAGTCAATGGTTCTGGCTATCATCGCTGCTTGATAATATATAAAAATATTGGGGGCAACCATACCACCTCTAGTCTTTGGCAGAGAAAGGGTCTGTGCATTTATTCTAGATTTCCGTCCCCTCACATGTACTTAAAGACAAAGGTGTGTACTGTGGCTAAAAACGATTGAGGAATCGTGATCAGGAACATCTGGAGAAAATAAATGAATTTGTATGATGCTTTTTATCAGGTTTTTCCTCCCTACACAGAAGGTGAATGGAGCTTTCCACGATTTAATTGTATTTTGTGTGATTGGGATAAGTGGTTTAAAATTTAGGTCAAAGAGGTCTCTGGAGTTTTTAGGTATTTTTCACCTAGGTAAGTAATAAACTGTAGGGGACATTTGTAAGGAAAGTCTCTTTCATACCTTTTGATACTGGGGCCTGTGATATTTATAGCAAGAGCTTCCGATTTCGAGACGTTTATTTTACAATTAGAGATGGAGCCATATTCCGCAAGAATCCACATCAGAGGCGGGAATCCCTTCTTTGGATTGGTGAGAATCACCAGTAGATCGTCTGTGAATGCCGCTAATTTGTGGTGAACACCTCCCTCTGAGATTCCGGTTATCTTGTCGTTCTGTCAAATGGCCTGCAAAGGCGGCTTCATCACCAATACATATAGTAGGGGGGACAAGGGACAACCTTGCCTGGTTCCATTTTTTTATCTGGAAAGCTTCTGTTAGGAAGTTGTTTAATTTTAGTCTTGCGGACGGTCGGGTGTACATTTGAAGGATACCTGAAATCAGGATTGGTAGGAGTTGGAATTTATTAAGAGTTTCTTGAAGGAAGGTCAAGTCTACTGTATCGAAGGCCTTTTCTGCATCTGTAACCAAAAGTACTAGAGGGATTTTATGAATAATGGAATATTGCTTGAGGTGGAGGATTTTATGGGCTTTACCCCTTCCCTCCCTTGTGAACCCAGTCTGATCATACAAAATTAAATCTGGAAGAAATTCCGCTAGTCATTTAGCGATCGTGCTTAGTAGATCTTGAAGTCCACATTGAGCAGGGAGATTGGCCTGTAGCTACCACAGTTCTCTGGGTCTTTTCCATCTTTAGGATTAAAGAGATATGGGCCTCCAACGACTGAAAGGGTGTTGGTTCCCCTTTGAGGACAGAATTGCACATGTTTAGGAGGTGGGGTGCTAAGATGTCCAGAACATTTTGAAAAAGGCAGCTGGGTAACCATAGGTTCCAAGAGATTTCCTGGTCGTGAGTTCGAGAGAGTGGACTGCAGTTCCTCATGTGTAAATGGTTTGTTTCAAGATATTTCTATTGAAAAACTTTTGAAATAACTATGGGAAAGGAAGGAGAAGGTACAGAAGTAAGAAAAAGGGGGAAGGAAAAACAAACAATCTACACATTATAGACAAAAAGGTTTGGAATCACTGTATAATACAATATAGTCGAATATCAGATGTAGAAATATAGATAAGTACCAAAGCTATAAATCCAGATATAAAACATGTGAAAACAAAAACTGTAAGTTTGCTAAAAAATATCACCAAATGTGTCAAAAAAGGTGAGAAGATTTGTAAAGAATTAAGATTTTATTAGAGCCAAAGGTAGTAATGTATTACCATTTAAGAGAAAAGGAAAGGGTAAACAACTGGTAAACCGTGATGATATATAAACTGTCAATTGGCCTCAATTAAGAGTAGTGGAGAATATATAGATATCCAGGGGGTCCAATGATCTAGGTATTTTGAAAAAGAATTACCGTATATACTCGTGTATAAGCTGAGTTTTTCAGCACAAAAAATTGCTGAAAAGTCCCCCCCGGCTTATACACGAGTCATATACGGTATACAGCAATGGAAGGCTCATTTCCTTGCGCCGGAGGTAAGAAGCAATGAAGAACATAAAACGCGGTGTCAGATGTCAGCCGGCGTGCGACAGCGATAGTATATGATCTATGCTTTTCAGGTGGCGCAGGGAAGGGACGCCTGTATACCTGATGGGGGGGACTGTATACCGTGGGGCTGCTGTATATACTGCTAGGGACTGCTGTAATACCACTGGGGCTGCTGTATACAAGGGGGCCTGTATACACTGCTGGGGCTGCTGTATACCAGGCTGCTTTTACCACTGGGGCTGCTGTATACCACTGGGGCTGCTGTATATACTGCTGGGGCCTGTATACCACTGGGGCTGCTGTATGTACTGCTGGGGCCTGTATATACCACTGGGGAGGCTGCTGTAATACTGCTGGGGCCTGTATATACCACTGGGAGGCTGTGTATACTACCATTGGGGAGGCCTGTATACCACTGGGGGGGGCTGTATACCACACTGCTGGGGGCTGTATACCTGTGCTGGGGTCCACCCTCGGCTTATACACGAATCAATAGGTTTCCCAGGTTTTGGGGGCAAAAGTAGGGGGGTCGGCTTATACGGTCGTTATACACGAGTATATACGGTACTTCTAATTGCTATAATGTGCTCATATACACTATGTTGGGTAATTTGGTCTATAAGAACATCTATAGTGGATCAGGTTTGGCCCATCTCGAAGCAATGATGAGTCTAGCGGTTGTGACGAAATGGACTCCTTCAATGTAGAACATATGAAGATTTCTTATGTAACCCAGACCATATTATATATAGGCTTGTAAACTTGTAATGGCCAAGGAGAATTTCCTACAGTATTCTCATAGATTACCGTGGTTTAATTTAGCATGGTAATGTAATTATCTAACCTGTTGGTCATTGAAGGCCAGAGAACTTAATTATGCTAATCGTCCATTGTCTATTACCCTGTGAATGTTGATTGTGGCTCCAGCCACTAGTGTGTTGATGTCATGGTTTGCAGACTGAATGTCTCCTACTAACATTCCATTGTAAGGTGCTATATCAATCAGCATTTGGCTCTCTATGTCAGGAGTACAATACTACTAAAATATGTTAAATGAGGATTGGAGTTCAGCCAATGAAAAGACTGTGTTATTGCACCAATCGTGACATTCCCAATATCCTGCAATGAGGGCTGAAGGTATATAAGGAGATGTGTTCATTAACCAGAGTGAGTTAGATTCTGTCTAGTGGCCTCAGTCTAGGGATTTCGGTCCCGGCTAGAGGTCCACTGGATTGAAGATTGGAGATTAAAGATTGGATACAGGCAGCTAATCTAGGGTCTTCGGATCCGGTTAGCGAGCCATAACCCTAGGCCCAGGCATTTCGGTGCCGACCAAGGGGACCAGAACACGGACTATAGAACCACAAGGACTTCAGCATCGGATTATCGGATTTGGCGGGTGATGACAAAGAGTGCATAAGGACAAGGAAGCAACCCAGGTTGGGACGATACAGTCACCTGGCTACAGACTTTGCTGTGCTACATTCTATACCTGGTGAGCCAGCGGAAGGGTGAGACTCTGTTGCCTGTTACATTTATGTGTTGTGCTTGGTTATGCGTTATATGCTGTTAACTGTTTGGGGATTCAATAAAGCCTTAATATTGTGGTTCCCTCACCCTGTGTTGTCTGAGTAGTGTTCCGCCCACGGTTAAGGAGCTCGGGCGTTCAGTTGGGGGTGAGCCCTGGTCCACGTTGTCTCTGTAAAGGCGGCTGGGCCTGCGGACAAGAGCACCCACTGACCCCTGGGTCTCCACAATTGGTGGCAGCAGTGGAGTGGGATACTACTCAGCCTGGTTTATCCAGGGAAGCTGCAGGGGACTGGTGTTCGTGGACACCGTCCAAGGGCTCAACAACCAGGGATGCATATAAGCATACCCAGCAGGCCATAGTGAGGCATTCAGGTTTTGGACGTTGCCATGTCCAACCCCACCAGCTCAGCCATGGGACGAGGACTGGAGTGGAAGTACGTCCGCTATAGGAAACTGCAACTAGAGGTGGCGTGTCTGTTCTGAGAAATCGAAGCCAGGGACACTGACACACGGTCGGATTTGATCCAGAGATTGGTCCAGTGGCATGCCCAGAAGGATGCAGAGAATGATGAGGACCCCGCCGAGATTGACCCAAAGGAATTAAACTGTGTGCCACATCATGGATCCAGTGACAGTCTGGAAGGACACCAGTTCCAAGCCCTGGAACTTCAAGAAATTGATCCTGTCAACACCGTGCCTGAACAGGGAGAGGACAAGTTGGAGGTTATGGACAACGTCCCTATCCCTGTTGCTTTGGAGACAGACCAGGAAGAGGTTGATGTGGGATTTGTGAGCAGCCTTCCCACCCCTGTTCATTCAGGGGCTAACCAGGAGGAGGTTGAAGTGGGGCTCATGGATGGCCTCCCCACATCTGTTGTTTTGAAAGCTGACCCAGGACAAGGACTATCCAGCCTGTTTGTCACAGCCATCACCAACATCCAGGAAGCCAAGCAGCACCCTGATGTGGATCTTGCTACCCCACCTTCTGAGGATAATCCATGTTCCCAGCCCCCATCATTCTCCTCTGAGCCATTAACAGTGAGTACACCTAGCCAGACTGTGGCCATTGACTTGTGGTGAATTGATAGCCAGAAGTTTATGGGAGCTCAACTCCTGAATCCCATTTTACTGCTTGTCCACAATATGTCTGCCCATCCTGGGGGAGGTAATCTGGGGGAGGTGTATAGATGGAAGCCTCGATTGCTGTCTTTACCATTAAAAAAGACAATGCAGCCAAGAGGAGAAGGATGACCAGAGACTTATTACATCTGACTGCCCTGTCTGGTTACATAAGAAGGGGGAGGTATGTGATGAAATGGACTCCTTCAATGTAGAACATATGAAGATTTCTTATGTAACCCAGACCATATTATATATAGGCTTGTAAACTTGTAATGGCCAAGGAGAATTTCCTACAGTATTCTCATAGATTACCGTGGTTTAAATTTAGCATGGTAATGTAATTATCTAACCTGTTTGTCATTGAAGGCCAGAGAACTTAATTATGCTAATCGTCCATTGTCTATTACCCTGTGAATGTTGATTGTGGCTCCAGCCACTAGTGTGTTGATGTCATGGTTTGCAGACTGAATGTCTCCTACTAACATTCCATTGTAAGGTGCTATATCAATCAGCATTTGGCTCTCTATGTCAGGAGTACAATACTACTAAAATATGTTAAATGAGGATTGGAGTTCAGCCAATGAAAAAACTGTGTTATTGCACCAATCGTGACGTTCCCAATATCCTGCAATGAGGGCTGAAGGTATATAAGGAGATGTGTTCATTAACCAGAGTGAGTTAGATTCTGTCTAGTGGCCTCAGTCTAGGGATTTCGGTCCCGGCTAGAGGTCCACTGGATTGAAGATTGGAGATTGAAGATTGGATACCGGCAGCTAATCTAGGGTCTTCGGATCCGGTTAGCGAGCCATAACCCTAGGCCCAGGCATTTCGGTGCCGACCAAGGGGACCAGAACACGGACTATAGAACCACAAGGACTTCAGCATCGGATTATCGGATTCGGCGGTGATGACAAAGAGTGCATAAGGACAAGGAAGCAACCCAGGTTGGGACGATACAGTCACCTGGCTACAGACTTTGCTGTGCTACATTCTATACCCTGGTGAGACTCTGTTGCCTGTTACATTCATGTGTTGTGCTTGGTTATGCGTTATATGCTGTTAACTGTTTGGGGATCCAATAAAGCCTTAATATTGTGGTTCCCTCACCCTGTGTTGTTTGAGTAGTGTTCCGCCCACGGTTAAGGGGCTCGGGCGTTCAGTTGGGGATGAGCCCTGGTCCACGTTGTCTTTGTAAAGGCGGCTGGGCCTGCGGACGAGAGCACCCACTGACCCCCGGGTCTCCACAGCGGTCACTAAAATATGCAAAATAATAAATCGTAAATGCTTTGGGAAGTCCTCTATTCCAATCGATAGAAGGGTTAATTGTGGAGTAATAACTATAGTGATTCCTGTGACATCTGATAGTAAAATTTTAGTATCTATCCAAAATTTAAGCAGTTTAGAACATCCCCAGAACAAGTGGGCTAGTGTGCTTGGAAGATTGCAGTGCCTCCAGCAATAAGGAGAATTGGTGGGGTTTATGCGATGTAGCTTTATCAGAGTCCAATACCACCATGAAAGAAGTTTAAAGTACGACTCATGCATTGTGTAAATGGTTTGGCTAGTTCTTCCTGTTATTGGGGTGTTAGGGTAGGGAGTTTGAGGTTGCCCAAGTAAGCCTGTATTTCCAGTCGTCTGGAATGCCTAGCCTTCTCTGTTTCATCCAGTCGCAATTCGTAAAGCTCCTTAAAGGATAGGAATTCTGAATTGATCTGATTATAATCTAGACTTCGTTTTCGCAAGCCATCTATTTTTTTAATAGCATAGATGAATGTACAGCTTGGCATCTTTTAATCAGCGAGACCATTAATTTGGATGCTCTATCTCCATGCACGAACATTTTGTTTTTCCAAGGGAGATAAACAAACAGCTAGCAAAGTACTAAGACTTCATTTAATTGTACTCACTTAACTGTCAGGTCTTTGATCGTCTGGATCGAGGTTTTTTAAGCTGGGTTTAAAATTTTGCTGTCTGCAAAGAGGGAGTGTAACAAATGTTTATTTCTGATTGTTGAGATAGGTCGAGATAGAGATTAATTCCCCTCTTATCACGGCTTTGTGGGCTTCCCACACCATGGGTGGAGATAATCCACATACAGAATTAATCTCAAAATAGTTTTTCAAGGCCTGGGTTTTAGCCAGAATCCATTTCGCCCTTTGTGATTTAGGCGTCTACATCATGTACCACGTGCTGGTTGTGAAAGGGGTTGGAGTAGCGAGGCCGAGTGGGTTGTCTCTAAATTGGGGTAAATCTCAAGGATGATGTTTAACTTCTTGCTGATGTTTTTGATTTCTACAGAGGCCTGCAAGCGCTTGTCACCGGCCATAGGAATTCCAAAGGGGTGGAGGCATCTGTAGGTAAAATGGCATTTGTGCAGTTCATTCGTGAAGGGTTTGAGGAGGCACTATTTGTAGAGGGTTGCCACCGAGGGGTCTTGGAAGATGAGAATCGGTGCATCTTCAAATTTGATGTTGGCAGACTCCCTGGCTCTTTTCAAGATAAATTCCTTTGTACAGAAGTCGAGGAAGTGGCATGGAACATCTCTCGGCGGTTCTCCTTGTCTGGGTTTGGGCCTTAGGGTTCTACGGATTCTCACCATTTCCATATCTTTAGGGTCAGAGTCCAATAGGAGACTGGTAAAGATGTCACTCAGAACTGGACCTAGCGAGTCAACAGATACTGTTTCAGGGAGGCCTCTAAAGCAGAGATTGTTCTTCTCCTCCCTATTCTCATGGTCCTCCAAAATGTTATAGATGGTATAAATATGGTCTTCCTGTGATTGGATGCATTCCAATAAGGAATTTATGTGTTGGATTCCTGCTGATTGAGTGGCCTCAAGAGCCCTGTGCCCAATCTGGGTTATATCTTGCCTAATATTTACTAGCTCCTTTACAACAGGGTACAGGGATTTAGCCAAGATTCTTTTGATAAATGATCTGGATATTGGAATAATGCAGAAATGGTGGTATTTAGATTATGAGCGTTATACAAGGACACTGCACTGATTAGTATTACCTTTAGGTCTTTATTGAATATTGACAAATGTAAGTCCTCGCCACAACATGTTTCAACGCTAATGCGTCTTCCTCAAGTGGATTAGCGTTGAAACATGTTGTGGCGAGGACTCACATTTGTCAATATTCAATAAAGACCTAAAGGTAATACTAATCAGTGCAGTGTCCTTGTATAGCGCTCATAATCTAAATACCACCATTTCTGCATTGTTCCTTACATTATCCTCCCTATGGGGAGTGTGGTGGAAGAGAGCAGCTTTGTACACAAGGACCTGGCTGACACAATAGACACGTGATTGATCACGGGACCCGGACATAAGGGGTTTCCTTGTATAGTGTTGGAACATCAGGATGCTTGGTTTATCGCCCCAGTAGTGTGGGGGAGTGTATGGTTGCAATCAGATTTGCCAGACAGGAGTACACTCCCTGACAGAAGTTATGTCGCTTATCCATGTTATGTAAATAAAAGTTTATAACCTGACATTAAATTTATCCATTGGTTGTATAAATTACTCTTTTGAAAGCTGAAACCCTCCGAAATGTGGTTTAGGTTAAGAAAATAAATTGTTATCTCAATAGTCCACCAAATATCAATGTCTCACCTTTACACAAACACCGCTTCAAAAACACCCAGAGTTCCCTATCAAGGGCTCTCAGGTGAAAAATGAGTACAATTTCTATTATTATTTAAGTGATCACTTTATTAGTGATAATTTTATAATTATTCCATAAAAAACATTAAAAATAAATTGCATAGGAGTACCCTAATGATTACAATAATTTATATCTGGGTCCAGGACTAAGACCACTTACATCGGTATTTATACAGTGTACATTTATACAATAACCAATAGTACCAGGCACATGAGGACGTGCTACTTGTTAATTTATTGCTCAAGGCAGCTATACACTCTATTGTATGATTCTGGGGCTTTCATATTCAACACTGCATGTGTACCTGTATGCTAGCAATTAACCTTTCTCTGACACAGGTTACAGTATAGTGCTGCCTTGATGTTTTAGTTGTAGCTGCACACTCTCTTATATATCTGGAGCTCAAGTCTTCTTAATATATATGCACACCTATGTGTACACTGTATAAATACCGATGTAAGCGGTCTTAGTCCTGGACCCAGATATAAATTATTGTAATCATTAGGGTACTCCTATGCAATTTATTTTTAATGTTTTTTCTGGAATAATTATAAAATTATGACTAATAAAGTGATCACTTAAATAATAATAGAAATTGTACTCATTTTTCACCTGAGAGCCCTTGATAGGGAACTCTGGGTGTTTTTGAAGCGGTGTAAGAAAATAAATTGGCATCACTGCTGAAATATTGATAATTTAATGAACACAGAATGGTCAGATTTTGGCAAGACAAAAGTTTTGTCGCCCACAGAAAGTAATGTGAATTTCAAACCAAAAATTTTCTCAAAATACAAATATATGTTGCATAACATTGGAGAATGAAGTTATGGTTCTATTAGAGTCATATTTAATATTTTGTGTGACTTCCATGAGCTTGAAGGACTGCATCCATGCAGTTCTACAATGATTCATACAATTTATTAATTAAGTCATCAGGAATAGTAAAGAATGCAGTCTTACATGCCTCCCAGAGTTCATCTAGATTCTTTGGTTTTGTCTTCCAAGCTTCTTCATTCATCCTACCCCAAACATGCTCAATGATGTTCATGTCTGGTGACTGGGCTGGCCAGTCCTTGAGCAGCTTGATCTTTTTTGCCTGGAGGAACTAAGTTGTAGAGATGGATGTATGAGATGGAGCACCATCCTGCGGCAGAATTTGACCCCTTTTATGATTTGGAATATAAGAGGTAGTTAATACTTCTTGATATTTTAGGCTATTGATATTGCCTTCCACCTCGCAAATATTTTGCACACCCCCATACTGAATGTAACCCCAGACCATGATCCTTCCACCACCAAATTTAACTGTTTTCTGGGTGCATTTTGGATCCATACGGGCTCCAGTAGGTCTCCTGCAGTATTTGCCGGGGCTCTGGTGTAATTCTACTGAAGATTCATCAGAGAAATCTACCTTCTGCCACTTTTCCAGCATCCACCTGTTTAGCAGGCTGTGGGACTTTGCAAATGCCACCCGTTTTTTTATTCGCCTTTTGTTTAGTGCTGGCTTCTGGGCGTGATTCGACCATGGAGGTCATTTCAAGACAGAATCCTACAAACTGTTCTAGTTAACACAGGGACTTGAGGTGACCAGGCCTGTTGGAGCTCTGCTGCAGTGGAAGAGGCGCTTGCTTTGGATTTTCTAACCAACAAACAGTCCTCCTGAGCAGTTGTCTTGCGGGGTCTGCCGGACCTGGGCTTGTCAAGCACATCCCCAGTCTCTTCAAATCTTTTTTAAAATTCTTTGTACTTGACGCTGAGACACATTAAAGGTGCCAGCCACCTCTGCAGTGGATCCAGTCTTCAGCCTCTTGATAATCAAGGCTTTAGTCGCAGGGTGGATTTCTGGCATGTTGTCAGAGCTCAAGTTGCAGTTCAAGTGAAGGTTTGGGGTGCTGGGTTTCTTTTCAGGCACACCCACTAATTAACCGATCATTACTTAGCACAGGTGAGGATGTAAACTAGGATTGGGTGCATTATATCAGAGGTTCCCAACTCCAGTCCTCAAGGCACACCAACAGTGCAGGTTTTCAGGGTTTCCTTAGTATTGCACAGGTGATAGTTGAATCACCTGCACTGGGGATGATTCCAATTTCTAAGGAAATCCTGAAAACCTGCACTGTTGGTGTGCCTTGAGGACTGGAGTTGGGAACCTCTGCATTATATGACCAGGCGACAAAACTTTTGTCTTGCTAAAATCTGACCATTCTGTGTTCATTAAATGATCAATATTTCAGCATTGATGCCAATTTATTTTCTTAATCTAAACCAAATTTTGGAGGGTTTCAGCTTTCAAAAGAGAAATGTATACAACCAATGGATTAATTTAACATCAGGTTATAAGCTTTTATTTATATAACATGGATAAGCTACGTAACTTCGGTCAGGGAGTGTATATTTGAGGTCTAGAATGTCACAGATGGTTTAGGGACCAGGTCTTCCAGTGTGCGTCTGGTGGTCAGGAGTAGAGCAGTATATCAAGCTGAACAGTTATATGCTGTGCACAGAGGTTATGGCCTTGGTGACATATTACACTGTGCCTCTGGCTGCAGGGATGATGTGTGCTCCTGTTCCCAGGCAGGATTGATAAGTCTATTTGTTTGGGGGTGGGCTGGACATCTATTTGCCAGCTCTGGATTGGGATGATCTCCCCTGCATCCAGGTAATCTGTCCACACACTGAGAGCCTCGGATGTGGAGTGTGTTTATTGGGTGTAGTTTCAGCTTATTTGGTAGGTGGACCAGGCCTGTTGGGATCTTCTTCCTTACATCTCCTTCCCTCCATCTCCCCCCCGATGATTATTAGAGGGTCACTAGGCCAACAGTTAGTAGAAGCTGAGGTGGAGAATGATGCAGCAGGGGTATATCGCTTGTGATGAGGTTTCTCACTGGTTCACGGCCTCCAGTTCTTCATGCTTGCCTGATGTGTCACTGGTCAAATGGTGGGGTTTTTGGCAATTCCCTAGCTGGATGACTGCAGATGCTCTAATGAGTATAGGAGCACAGATATGTGCAGCCTTCCAGCATGGCGACCATCTTGGGTTTTTGTGATGTGGCCAGGGCTAGGGGCACTCGGCACGGGTCTGATGGTGGTTTGGATGGGGAGATCATGGGTGGTCGGGATCCCGTTCCGTGCCCTGGTTATCATTTAAGTAGATGGTGGTGGGGGAGAAGAGAGTATTTACAGGGGATCATGATGCCACCTGTAGTTCCCGGTAAAATGGTACCAGCGCTGCAAGCAGGCCGCTGAGGTGATGGTGGGTGCAGCAGGTTGTGGAGCAGCTCCCTACAGATGGAGCTATTACCTCTGGGCAGCGATGATGAAAATGTGGATGAGGGGAGTTGTGGTAGGTGTTTGGTGTTGCAGTTCTTACCCCTCTGCTGAGCTGCTGATGGTGCTGAGCACCGGCGGGAAGAATAACGGGAAACCAGTTCAAGTTTAACTCCACTTTACTAGGTACTGGAAGATGGCAAAATGGAACACGGTACAGTTTGGTTTACAGGGTGAGTGTTGCCAGTTCAGGGTCCCCCTCATGGAGTCTCTAGACTTCTGTGTCTTTCAGGGTCTCCTTTCCTTTCCTAGTTCTACCACCCTCGCAGAGCTCTCCCGCCAGTCCTTGATCTCCCACGGTGGAGCACGGGTGTCCTTTGCCGGATCAGTCAGGGTTTCTGCTACCCCCGCCACTGGTACTTGGGCCGTTACTCCTGTGATCTTGGATCTAATGTGGTCCTGAGGGGTGAGGTACCTAGTAGTGCTGTCAGCAACCCGGTTTCTATGGGCCTGCAGCTCGTCAGTCTACAGATAGAGCTGAACTTCTATATGCCTCGGCTTCCTGCGTTGCCGGTGTTCCCTCAACACGACCAGCTGTCTCCAACCAGCCTGGTCCATTGCCTGCTGTTCTGGGCCCCCACTTGAAGATGGGGCTCCCTCCTGTCGGCTGTGCTGTCAGGCCTGTCCTCTCTGACTGCCTTCCCAGCACCATCTGACTAACTAAACTTTCCCTCCCACTACGCTATCCTAGGCTCCACCCCCACCCTTTTGGGACCTACTAAATTACCGCCTCCCTATTCTAAGTGGTGTGGTCCTAGGTGGGTGTAAGTACAGACTCCACAGGTTTAACCCTGAACTAGCAGCTTACAGAGATATCACATTTGGTTTCCCTGTGGCGCCCAGCCGCAGGGGCGCCACATTTGGACTCAACTTTCTTTTTTTCAAGCCATTCAGAGTAGGACTTGCTGATGTGTTTTGGATCATTGTCCTGCTGCATAACCTAAGTGTGCTTCAGCTTGAGCACGAACAGATGGCCGGACATACTCCTTCAGGCATTTTTGGTAGACAGCAGAATTCATAGTTCCATTTATACCAGTGAGTCTTCAAGGTCCTGACGCAGCAAAACAGCCCCATCACACAGCCACCACATTTTATTGTTAGTATGATATTCCTTTTCTGAAATGATGTGTCACTTTGATGCCAGATGTCATGGAACATACACCTTTTTTCTTGTCAGTCCATAGATTATTCTCGCAATCTTGGGGATCATCAAAATGTTTTCTGGCAAAACTGAGATAAGCCTTTATGTTCTTTTTTTCAGCAAAATCAATAATAACATGAGGTTCAAAGGAGACATGACTATGTACTCCTGAACAATTTTTAGGCAACTGATATGCGTTGTACCTCCATTTAGATACATGCAAAAACAGGAGAACACCTTGGAGTTATGTGCAAAAAGGTGTACAAACAATTGTTTTTTATACAATTCGAGTGAATTAAAATTCCAGAATAAATACAATTATACACATTCAGAAACATAGGGATTACAAAAATGGGTCAAAAAGGATCATAACACCAGAAAAGACTGATAATCTCAAGCAGAAAGAAGGTTGACAATGCAGAAATGGAGGAAGTGGGGGGGGTGGTAAAAATGAATCAACCTAAACAGGACCTAATTCCCTTTTTCCAAAAGGGGATCAGTTTATATTCTCTGGTTATATTACAAACACTGTCTATCAGAAATATCAATACCCTCACATATTAAGGGAAAGGTCCTCACTTAAAATACCCCCTAACCTCAAATAGTGCAAGAGAGCAACTGAAAATCTCTTTTCATGGTAGATATAGCATTTCTACATGGAAAACTCAGGAAAGCAGCTAGACAAAATAAATCCTGTGGTAATTAATGAGGTGAATAAACCTTTCTATATGAAGGAAGTTTATTATGCATACCCATAGCTGCAGAATTCCTGAGAAATCCAAGTGTGGAAGACCCTGGGACAGACAGGACATACAGGACAGGGGAGCTCCAATGTACGTTTCGCTGAGCGAGGTGTTAAGGCTTCATCAGGGAGGATGGCTTAATTGTGCCCCAACGGAATTGTTCCTAGATAGCCCACAAACTATCATATATACTCGTGTATAAGCCGACCCGTGTATAAGCCGACCCTCCTACTTTTGCCCCCAAAACCTGGGAAAACCTATTGACTCGTGTATAAGCCGAGGGTGGACCCCAGCACAGGTATTCAGCCCCCAGCAGTGTGGTATACAGGCCCCCCCAGTGGTAGTATACAGTAGCCTCCCCAGTGGTATATACAGGCCCCAGCAGTATATACAGCAGCCCCAGTGGTATACAGCAGCCCCAGTGGTGTGGTATACAGCAGCCCCAGTGGTATATAGCAGCCCCAGTGGTAAACAGCAGCCCCAGTGGTATACAGCAGCCCCAGTGGTGTATAGCAGCCCCAGTGGTGTATAGCAGCCCCAGTAGTATATAGCAGCCCCAGTGGTATACAGCAGCCCCAGTGGTGTACAGCAGCCCCAGTGGTATATAGCAGCCCCAGTGGTATACAGCAGCCCCAGTGGTGTATAGCAGCCCCAGTGGTATACAGCAGCCCCAGTGGTATACAGCAGCCCCAGTGGTATACAGCAGCCCCAGTGGTATACAGCAGCCCCAGTGGTATACAGCAGCCCCAGTGGTGTGGTATACAGCAGCCCCAGTGGTATACAGCAGCCCCAGTGGCCCCCAAATGCTGGCACTCGCCCCCCCTCTGTTGTAAGGCCCCCCCTCCCGCTGCTTAACTTACCATCCCCGGTCTTCTGCACCGCCGGTCTTCTGTGCTCCATCCTCCATGCTCCACCGCGGCTGCATCCGGGGTCCCGGCCGTCGCACGATGACGTCATCGTAACTGCGACAGCCAGGGATCCCGGATGCAGCCGGACGGGAGCATGGAGGACGGAGCACAGAAGATCGGCGGTGCAGAAGACCGAGGATGGTAAGTTAAGCAGCGGGGAGCCCTTACAACAGAGGGGGGCGAGTGTCAGCATTTGGGGGCCACTGGGGCTGCTGTATACAACTGGGGCTGCTGTATACCGTATTGACCCGTATATAAGCCGAGGGGGGGACTTTTCAGCACAATTTTTGGGCTGAAAAACTCGGCTTATACACGAGTATATACGGTAATCAGCGGTAATCACCGCCACCCGGCGAATGCTAGAATTTCACCCAGTCGGCGCATGAGCCACCGGAAACTAGCACCGAACTGGAAGTTCCACCCCGCGTCCCAGAAGTGCTGGATGCGTCAATTGAGATAACCATGGTGTTACTATGGTCACCAGACGCAAACACCTCCGTGTGGACGCATGGCAGGAAACCGGCCCAAGGGCTTTTCTGAAATGACGTGTCACTTTGATGTCAGATGTAATAAGACATACACCTTTTTTCTTATCAGTCCATAGATTATTCTCCCGAAAGTCTTGGGGATCATCAAAATGTTTTCTGGCAAAACTGAGATAAGCCTTTATGTTCTTTTTCAGCAGTGGTTTTCTTCTTGGAACTCTGCCATGCAGGCCATTTTTGCCCAGTCTTTCTTACAGTAGAGTCATGAACACTGACCTTAACTGAGGAAAGTGAGTCCTGCAAATCTCTGAATGTTGTTGAGGGATCTTTTGTGACCCCTTGGATGAGTCGTCACTGCACTCTTGGGGTAATTTTGGTTGACCAGCCACTCCTGGGAAAGTTCACCACTGCTTCATGTTTTTGCCATTTGTGGATAATGATTCTCACTGTGATTCACTAGAGTTTCAAAGTTATAAAAATGGCTTTGTAGCCTTTTCCAGATTGATAGATGTCAATTACTGTATTTCTCATTTATTCCAGAATTACTTTGGATCATGGCAAGATGTCTAGCTCTTGAGGATCTTTTGGTCTACTTCACTTTGTCAGGCAGAACCAATTTAAGTGATTTCTTGATTGAGAACAGGTGTGGCAGCAATCAGTTCTGGTGTGGCTACAGAAAATTAACTCAGCTTCCCAAAGATGTGATAAACCCAGGGGTGGACCTACCGTGGTGCAACTGGGGCAGCGGCACCAGGGCCCCGACAGGCTAGGGGGCCCCCCCTCAAGGCACGGAGAATAAGCCGACATGCTGCCGGCCACGCCTCTTCTAGCTGCCGGCCACGCCCCCTCACAGCAGCTCAGGAGCGAGGACAGAGCCCCAATCACAGTGCAGAGAGTGAGTCATGTGACCTCTCCTGCACTGTGGGGAGGACCTCACTCAACCAATCCTGGCAATGCGCGCGGGCCTCTGAAATTCTCTCCACATGGCTGATGGCTGTTCAGCATCAGCAGCAGATGAGGGGACACAGCTCTGCACAGGGACCCAGGTACAAGGAAAGGGACCAAAGACAGGGCACAGGCTGAGGACAGACCCGGGGGGGGGGGGGTTTGCTGCTCTGTACACTGCTGTTATGCTTTTACAGGGCCTGTGATGATGTCACACTGAGGGGAGGAGTCAGTGGTCACATGATCAGCTCCTCAGTGTATGCAGGACTCTGCTGTGCTGGTTGTCATGGTGCTGGATGAGATGAAGTTTATGTCAGGAGGGATTTACAGTGTGGATGTAGCAGAGCCAAGTGTGTATGAGGTGTATGGAGCGGAGTTCAGAGTGTATACGTGGTGTACGGAGCGGAGCCGAGTGTGTACAAGATGTACGGAGCAGAGCCGAGGGTGTACGTAGCGGAGCCGAGTGTGTACGAAGTGTACGTAGCGGAGTCGAGTGTGTACGTAGCGGAGCCGAGTGTGTACGGAGCGGAGCCGAGTGTGTACGAGGTGTACGGAGTAAAGCCGAGTGTGTACGAGGTGTACGGAACAGAGCCGAGTGTGTACGTAGCGGAACCGAGTGTGTACGAGGTGTACGGAGCAGAGCCGAGTGTGTACGAGGTGTACGGCGCAGAGCCGAGTGTGTACGAGGTGTACGGAGCAGAGCCGAGTGTGCACGAGGTGTACGGAGCAGAGCCGAGTGTGCACGAGGTGTACGGAGCGGAGCCGAGTGTGCACGAGGTGTACGGAGCGGAGCCGAGTGTGTACGAGGTGTACGGAGCAGAGCCGAGTGTGTACGAGGTGTACGGAGCAGAGCCGAGTGTGCACGAGGTGTACGGAGCAGAGCCGAGTGTGTACGAGGTGTACGGAGCAGAGCCGAGTGTGTACGAGGTGTACGGAGCAGAGCCGAGTGTGTACGAGGTGTACGGAGCAGAGCCGGGTGTGTACGAGGTGTACGGAGCAGAGCCGAGTGTGTACGAGGTGTACGGAGCAGAGCCGAGTGTGCACGTGGTGTACAGAGCGGAGCCGAGTGTGTACGAGGTGTACGGAGCGGAGCCGAGTGTGTACGAGGTGTACGGAGCAGAGCCAAGTGTGCACGTGGTGTACGGAGCAGAGCCGAGTGTGCACGTGGTGTACGGAGCAGAGCCGAGTGTGTACGAGGTGTACGGAGCAGAGCCAAGTGTGCACGTGGTGTACGGAGCAGAGCCGAGTGTGCACGTGGTGTACGGAGCAGAGCCGAGTGTGCACGTGGTGTACGGAGCAGAGCCGAGTGTGTACGAGGTGTACGGAGCAGAGCCAAGTGTGCACGTGGTGTACGGAGCAGAGCCGAGTGTGTACGAGGTGTACGGAGCGGAGCCGAGTGTGTACGAGGTGTACGGAGCGGAGCCGCATGTGTACGAGGTGTACGGAGCAGAGCCGAGTGTATGAGGTGTATGGAACAGAGCCGAGTATGTACGAGGTGTACGGAGCGGAGCCACGTGTGTGCAGAGCCGTGTGAGTATGAGGCAGGGCCACATGTGCGGGACATATGGAGTAAAGCCGCGTGTGCATAAGGTGGATGGAGTGGAGCCGCATATGCTGGGGCGTCCTGTAGAGGAGCCGCATGTGTACGGAACGGAGGCATATGCGCAGGGCATGTGGAGCGGAGCCGCGTGTCTACAAGGCATTTGGAGCGGAGCCACGTGCGTACAAGGTGTGTGTGCGCCAGTGGTAGTTCCCCGCGGATGCCGCTCCCGTTCCTATAGTCCCGGCTGCCTCTGCCGGCAGCATTCTTCACTCGAGTCCTGGCTGAGCTGTCTGCTTTTTGCAGCTCAGCATGGTGGGGCACGATGATGTCATCACTGAGTGCCACTGTGCTGATACGTGCAGAGCGGAGCAGCAAGAAGAGAGGTGAGTATTTACTTTTTTTTTTTAACCCGTGAATAGTGATGGGAGACTATGTAATGTGCAATATAACATAGGAGGAGTATGGGGTGCAATATACTATATGGAGGAATATGAGGGCCCATTATACTATATGGAGGACTATGGGACTGCCTTATACTATATGGAGGGCTATGCGGGTGTATTATAATATATGGAGGGTCGTGGAATGCATTATAATATATGGAGGACTATGGATGATGTATTAAAATATATATAGCCAATTATATAATATGGAAGCCATTTTAATATATCTGGAGGGTTCTGTGGGGGCATGATAATATTTGGAGGGGTGTGAGGAAGCCTTTATACTTTATGCAGGGCTCTTTGAGGGTTGCGTTGTAAATAAATATTACAATCTATATGTTTACATTACTTTGTTGCCACTATGAGGGGGGGGGGGCCCCCAAAAAATTTCTTGCACCGGGGCCCACTACAGTCTGGGTCCGCCCCTGGATAAACCACAAATAATTTATGTTGTAAAGGGGATGCAATTACCTTTTCACACAGGGCACTGTAGGTTTGGATTTCTTTTTCCCTTAATAATTAAGACCTTCATTTAAAAACTGCATTTTGTGCTTACTTGTGTTATCTTTGTCTAATATTTGAATTTGTTTGGCGTTCTTAAACATTTAAGTCTGACAAGCATGCAAAAGAGTAAGAAATCAGGAAGGGGGCAAACACTTTTTCACACCACTGTATGTGGTCAGAAACCTTTGTTTGAACAAACAGAAGAGCTCAGAAGGGAAGGAGTACTATTTGGATTTTGAAACAGAAATTTGTCTGAAATATATTCTGCATGCCATGTTGCATTTCCAGGGCCCTTAAGGTGCCTAAACAGCATAACCCCCCACAAGTGAACCCATTTCAGAAATGAAACCCCTCAAGCATTTTATCCAATGGTATAGTGAGCAACTATACCATTGGATAAAATGCTTGAGGGGTTTCATTTAACCCACGAGTACTACACAGACTTTTTTCACAAAAAATGTTGTTTAGCCCCACATTTCTTACTTTTGCAAGAGAACACAAAAACAAGGACCACACAGTCATCCACTTTCTTCTGAGTATGACGACACCATACATGTCATCAAAAAATTTTATTTGGACAAATACCAGGGCTCAGAAGCGAAGAAGAAACATTTAGTATTTGAAGTGTAAATTCGTCTGGAACAGATTGCAGACAGCATGTCTCCTTTGCAGAGCCCCTGAGGTACCAAAAGAGCAAAAAAAAACACAAGTGACCCCATTTTGCAAACTAGACCCATGAAGGAATTTAACTAGGGGTACGTTCAGCATTTTGAACCATAGGTGCTTCACAGATGTGAAGAAAATGAAAACATTTTTTCCCACGTAAAATGTTATTTTAGCCCCAAATTTGTAATGTTCACAATGAATAATAGAACAAAATAGACCATATAATTTGTTAAGCAATTTCTCTAGTACGTGATATTACCCCATATTTCCATATTTGTTAAAAAAAACTGCTGTTTAGACATATGGAAGGGCATGGAAATGAACAAGCACTATTTGATTTTTGGAGCGTAAATTTGTCTAAAATAGATGTTGACATGCCAAAACACAAGAATCCCCCCACAAGTGACCCCATTTTGAAAACTAGACCCGTCAAGGAATACATTTAGGGGCATACTGAAAATTTTTAATCGACAGGTGATTCACAAATCTTTATAACATTTAGAAGTGAAAATACATTTTTCAATTTAAATATTGTTCTAGCACCAAATTTATAATTGAATCTGCCTGCAAGCTTTTATTACTTCATCTGAGGGCAGCATGATGACGGTAAAGAGGCCCCGAATCCAGGGATGCGTCATATAGATTACTGGGTGCAGCGGTTCTGACAATTCTGAACTTTTTAGCTTTAGCCATGTAGCACAGCTGAGAGCTGCCCTGCCCACACCCGATTCAAAAACTGCTCAGAACAAATATATTTTGGGGTTTTGGACTCTCCTAGTGATGTTGGAATCATGTACTATATCATAATATATTTACATATCTAAAGTATAAAGAGAATTTTTATACTTCTAAAAATGTTAAGAACTTTTTTATTTATTAAATAAGGATTGATGAATTTGACAACAAAGTATTTGGAATGAATAAATCAGAGACTGAAAATATGGACCCGCAACACAAATTGCTGCTTGAATGCACATACCGAGCTCTGGAAGATGCAGGGTATCCCTCTGAAGCTGTACATGGAAGTAAAATTGGAGTATTTATTGGTATGAAAATCATTATAATCAATGTTCCTAAAATATGTAAATAAAGAAGGTTTGTAATATAAGTTGCAAAGACAAAACTCTAGGGTGTCATAAATGGCCCCCAGTTGTGCATCATTTGTCTAGACAGATGCATTATAGTCCATACACTCTGATCTACTTTCAGGCTACAGATTTCTGGCACAACTTGCGCAAGAAAAGAACTATCTATCTTGACCTGTACCATATTTATGATGTTTCAGACACTAAGGCCGGCTTCACACTTGCGGACGCCTCCACAGTGTCTCGCGGACGGCGAACGCAAGCCGAGCACAAGCACCGTCCATCCCTATGTTTATCATGGGGACTCACGGTGATGCGCTCGGCTGCGGATTGCCGTGCGCACCCATTGACTTCCGTGTGTGATTTGTACGCATGCGGATGCTTGCGTACAAATCACACATTCTCATCCGCACCCTGAACGCGACAATCACACATAGAAGTCAATGGGTGCGCACAGCAACCTGCAGCTGAGCGCATCATCGTGCGTCCCCATATTAAACATAGGGATGTGGGGTGTCTGCGCTTGGCTTGCGCTTCCCCACCACAATACGCAGCGGCGGGGAGCGCAAGTGTGAAGGCAGCCTAACTGCGCTTTTAAGGACTTCGTATGTAGTACTCTAGCTTATTTCTAGCACAAAGTAAGTCAACTAATATATGTTGTAAACTTAGACTTTAAAGTTATTCCCCCCATATGAATTCAGCCTACACTATTATGTGTTTGGGGTGCCGTATAACTGATTGAGGAGATGTTGATCGGCCTTGTCTGATTTTGGACTGCTGATTATACTATATTCCCAGAGTGAAGCCCCTGGCACCTGTTTGTCAGCTGCTATTTCATAGAAAATTCATTCACGCTCAACTGAACTTTTATGTATGGGAGAGCTGACCGAGGTGGCTGTCGGAAAAATTATCAGAGAATCGTTTTTCCAACAGCCATCACATTTGTATGGTGGGCTTTAGATATTGCCAATAACCTTTGCAATTGTGGCAGATTTATTAAAACATCTAATTTCTGCATTGTGCAATCTTAGACTATACAGTCGTAAAATGTGCAAAATTTATCAGAGTAGTTCATGTGAGATGATAATGTTACTTTAAACAACCCATTACTTAGCATACTGGCTGTGCAGGCAGACTGACTGGCTGTGCAGGCAGAGATAGCCTGAGGAGAAGACGCTTAACTCTGCCGGGAGTTGGAGAAGCCTGCCTGCTCCTAACACATATATTGGCCCTGGGAACATCAGCCCTACCCGTGGAGGGCTCACCATCCCGGCTACTGCCATCACCATCATCCCCAGAGGCCTGAACGGCAGCGATGGCCCACACTGGCCACAACCCACGGATGGCGTCAAGAACAATCTCTAAAAACTTTATTCCTATTTTTCTTTTCCTCCCTTTTTATTGCCGCACCTGGGACCACGGGACCAGGTCACGTCACCATGACACCCCAGCAGCCCTAGAAGATGACAGGGCTCGGTCTCGAGTATCCTCATCCCCGGGGTGTGACATATACATTGAACATTTACATTAATTGCCTAGTGGAATATGATTTGATGTTGTGTAGATGGGGTTTCTACTTTTACCCTGGGCTAAAACATTGGTGTTAATATATGTTAGCTAAGGGCCAATTATAGGGACCCAGAGTTAACATTTGCCTTTTGAAATATGCAATTAAGTGCAGGGTTTGAAGCCCAGGTATCTTCACATTACAATCTGCATAAAGTCACTCTGTAATTCCTGTTGTGGGCATATTGTAGTGCAAAAAGTCTGGGCACTTGAGATATTGTGTATGTTAAATGCCATTTTTCACCTGATGGGATAATCCTTGAGGAGTTGAGTTACATTTTAGTGTTATGGAGTACAGTATACTGAATCCATTTGTGCACATAAAAATATCGACAGATTGGGTTTAACGAGTAAATTTGCTGAATTTTTCAGTCTGTCGGTCATTTTGTGCTTTAATCTTTACTCCGCTTCTTCTCTTATATTTTTTGGATTATGTTCTTTTATTCCAATAATATGTGATGGTATTTGGTGAGGAATCGCATAATAGATGTATTGATGAAACATGTTACATACTGTAAAATTTTGAGTGGTGCTCTCCGGCCCCCTCAGCTTGCTGTGAAGCACTGTCCTCTTGATAAAGAGAAGAACTGTAATCAATCTCTCCATACTCATACCCTTTGTTCTGTTCGTTTCTATTTTTTGACTTCATAAAGTGATTAAGCTTGATCTTAAGCCTAATAATAAAATTTTGATTTTTAAGGATACCCTTGGTTCCGTTGGGAATTTTTTGATGTGGTATCTAATTGAGGGTGGATGACACCTACGGATATTTGATTAATTTATGATATAGCATTGTAGATAAAAACAGACACTGGGAGCAGTGGTGGAAGCTCAGCGCTAGGCCCCGAGAAGGATGACTTACCGTATATACTCGTGTATAAGCCGAGTTTTTCAGCCCAAAAATTGGGCTGAAAAGTCTCCCCTCGGCTTATACACGGGTCATATACGTGGTTGGTGGGGGCTGTGTCCGGGGCTGGGGGGCTGGGGAGGCTGGAGGAGGCGGGGGGAGGCTGCTGAATGAGCGGCCCCGTCACGTGGGGCCCGCTCATTACATATGCACTGCTTCCCCCTGTCAATCAGCGGCAGGGGGAAGCAGTGCATAACTAAATATATCCCCCCAAGTGCTGGCACTTGCCCCCCCTGCTTGTAAGGCCCCCCCCCGGCTGCTATTATTACCATCCTCTCCTCTGTCTTCATCGCGCGCAAGTCCCTCTGTGCTCCCGTCCTCAGTAGCATCCGGGGTCATGTGACCGGCCGGTCGCATGACGTCATCGTTATGCGACGGCCGGGGACCCGGGCATGGAGGACGGGAGCACCGAGGCACCTGCGCGCAGCGATGAAGACAGAGGAGAGGATGGTAAGTTAAGCAGCCGGGGGGGCTTATAAAGCAGGGGGGCAAGTGCCAGCATACACCTCTGGGCTGCCTGTGTATGCACCTCTGGTGCTGCCTGTGTATACACCACTGGGGCTGCCTGTGTATACACCACTGGGGCTGCCTGTGTATACACACACTGGGCAGCCTGTGTATACACCTCTGGGGCAGCCTGTGTATACACCACTGGGGCTGCCTGTGTATGCACCACTGGGGCTGCCTGTGTATGCACCTCTGGTGCTGCCTGTGTATACACCACTGGGGCTGCTGTGTATACACCACTGGGGCAGCCTGTGTATACACCACTGGGGCTGCCTGTGTATACACCTCTGGGGCAGCC
Source organism: Allobates femoralis (assembly GCA_033576535.1). Classification (NCBI taxonomy): domain Eukaryota; kingdom Metazoa; phylum Chordata; class Amphibia; order Anura; family Aromobatidae; genus Allobates; species Allobates femoralis. Next base: position 530,180,780 of record JARQOC010000005.1, on the reverse strand, counting down.
TGTGTATACACCACTGGGGCTGCCTGTGTATACACCACTGGGGCTGGGGCTGCTGTGTATACACCACTGGGGCTGGGGCTGCCTGTGTATACACCACTGGGGCTGGGGCTGCTGTGTATAACACCACTGGGGCTGGGGCTGCCTGTGTATACACCACTGGGGCTGGAACTGCCTGTGTATACACCACTGGGGCTGGGGCTGCCTGTGTATACACCACTGGGGCTGGGGCTGCCTGTGTATACATCAATGGGGCTGGGGCTGCCTGTGTATACACCACTGGGGCTGGGGCTGCCTGTGTATACACCACTGGGGCTGGGGCTGCCTGTGTATACACCACTGGGGCTGGGGCTGCCTGTGTACACCACTGGGGCTGGGGCTGCCTGTGTATACACCACTGGGGCTGGAACTGCCTGTGTAACACCACTGGGGCTGGGGCTGCCTGTGTATACACCACTGGGGCTGGGGCTGCTGTTATACACCACTGGGGCTGGGCTGCCTGTGTATACACCACTGGGGCTGGGGCTGCCTGTGTATACACCACTGGGGCTGGGGCTGCTGTGTATACACCACTGGGAGGCTGCTGTTATACACCACTGGGAGGCTGCTGTAATACTGCTGGGGCCTGTATACAACACTGGGGAGGCTGCTGTATACTACGACTGGGGAGGCTGTATACCTGTGCTGGGTCCACCTCGGCTTATACACGAGTCATAGGTTTTCCCAGGTTTTGGGGGCAAAAGTAGGGGGTCGGCTTATACACGGTCGGCTTATACACGAGTATATACGGTAAGTACAATTTGTTTTTAAAACAAATTGCAGATGGGGACAGAGATTTTTTAAATTAACTTTTTATTCTATGGCCATGGGCATCTTTCTGACCTGGGCTATTAGACTAAATATAATGATCTCCACGCTACTATGTCAATACAACTATTCTATATCTCATCATCACTACCATTACTGTTTGCTATGCCTTTGACTAACTACTGTACATTGAACTGTTACATTGTTAGAATGTTTTGCATTTTACCTTTTGTTGTTTTTTATAAATATAATTTTTATATGTTCTCATTACATTATTACTACTCCACTGTAGAGAATAATTAGTAAATAAATGATGATACTATTACCTCACAAAATTGTACAATTTTATACATTTACAGGTCTTATGAACAGGGACGCCGATAGTGTCTATAATAATTCTCCAGATAACATTAATCATTTTAATGGCACTGGGACGGCAACGAGCATAGCTGCTAACAGGATATCATACTGCTTTAATCTGACAGGACCATCCCTATCAATCGACACTGCCTGTTCTTCATCTTTAGTTGCTTTACATTATGCATGCCAAGCCATCAGACAAGGTAAAAACTGTTAAATAGACTGAGACATGAACAAAAGCCTTATAACTCCCTTTTTTTCTCGTGAGTAGCTTTGATGACAAAACTCAGCATATTATCATCTGATGCCTGAGCAGTCACTGAAAGGTTAGGGATGAGCGTATTAGTTTGAACCGAAATGAATAAACTTATACAAACAACATTCAAATTCATGCTAATTAAATGAGTTCATAAAAAAATGATACTCATTCAGCCCACTCATTTACAATCGTGGTGTTCGGTGCAGTCTGGCCTTTTCTTATGTCTTTCCTCAACTCCTTGCATCTCTTGCACCAACTAGGCTTTGCATCATTATTAGATAAAAAGCAAGTCATAACATCATGTGAGGACAAGGAGACTTCTTAACAACACTGGGTTTAGTCAGCGCCAAAAGGTAAGGGGAATCGAAGGAAGATATTACAATGTACAAAATAGAGGTCAGAGCAGATTGAAGACCATCTGACCTTAGCAGAGCTGCTCAGCAGATGAGAGCTGGGTGAGTATAATGTTTATTTTTTGTTTGCCAATGTTAATTATGCTTTGGGGTCTAGAATGGAGACTGCTTTTTTAATGTAACCACCCAGTCAAGCATGTAAACAGCTTGTTCAGTTCAAAGGGAGAGATCTCACAATAACATGCAAGAGAAGGTCTGGAGGATTGTAGATACTTGTTCTTCCTTTCTGGCTACCACAAATATGAAGTTCAGACCTGACTTTTGCTAAGGATACAATACAGCATTTCAGTTAATAGATGTTAATTTAGAAAATCACCAATCTTTTCTTTAAATCAAATAGATTGGTGATAGAAACCTTGTAATATTGTTATATACATTAAAATAAAATTGTGTAAATATGTTGAAATTGGCAAAATCGGCTGACAGTCTAATGTAAAGGTGCCCTCAAGTCCTCATGACACATGATAACAAAGGAAAAAATGGTCCAGCCTTTTGGATTTCCAATGGTGGATCTTTTTTTTCTCCAGAAGATAAGCCACTGCCAGGTGTCTGGAAGCAGCTCTCTAATAGGGAGCAGAGCAGCCTTGTGTATGTGGAAGATATCTATCTAATGTGTGTATGGGCTATGGGCCTTTACTGTACTGAAAGAAAGATGGGCTTAGAAATATGTATCAGGAATAGGGGGCATAATTGTGATTACTGTGAGTCTGGAGGTATAATGTTTTGGCAGCATAGGATTAATAGAGTACAAAGAGAAAGTAAGATACCCTGATATATGAGCTGGGGTTAGAATACTTATGCAAGAGGTGGTCTGTTGTTACTACCGTAAGAGTATGAGATTCTGCTATGAATAATGAAGAAAAAGGGCAATGCAGTGTTCGGAAGAGAATGTTTTCTTTCTGAACAGAATTCCTGCATTATCTTACATGTAGGCATAAATTCTGAAATTTCCTAGAGCCACAGTGATAATCTAATCTAAATGTGTCCACATGGCACAGTGATGAATTTTGCTAGGTCCACTAGGACTGCTACTGTGACCCAACAACTCTTCTTGGATGTCATAAGACATCTAATCTCGTCTTCATTCACTGCTCAATAGAAATAGTGCAGTATTGTACATATGTACATTTCTTTTTGTGTTAATACATTCGCTTCTGTATATTTCAGGTGATTGTGAGATGGCAATATGTGGCGGTGTGAGCTGTATCATCGAACCTCGTGTCTTTGTTGCCCTTTGCAAAGCAAAAATGCTTTCTGTTGATGGTATTAGTAAACCTTTTTCCAAACAAGCTGATGGATATGGAAGAGGAGAAGGATGTGGCATTGTTCTTGTAAAGCCTTTAAAAAAGGTATGAATTGTTTACAGTCTTAATTCTAACTGCATCTGTTGCTTCCTAAAACTCATGACATTATGTGAGACCTTGTCACTAGGTCATATTTGGGTTTCATCTCTAGCGATCATTCCATTTTTGTTTTTGCTTTTTGTTCTTATACTTGAAATCTTCCACTTGCTAACTTCCTATGTTTCATCTACTGCCTTCCTCTTTTTTCCAAAGTGACCAATACTTCATTGAGACTTTTCCTTTACTTATGTTCATTTATACATCAGTGTGAAGGTTATTATTCTCTCATATTCTGAGGGCATTCTGCTTAATATTTTTTCCACATTTCTTTCAGGCAAAAGAAGAATACTGTAAAATCTGGGGACTTATAACTGCAAGTGCAGTAAACCAAGATGGACACTCTGTATCTCCAATCACACGACCATCTCAATATCAACAAGAACATTTATTGCAGCATATCTATAGTAAGACAGATCCATGTTCTGTACAATATGTTGAAGCTCATGGTACTGGGACACCAACTGGTGACCCAACAGAAGCTACCAGCATTGGAAATATCATTGGGAAAAAACACTGTGATGGAAAGAAGCCCCTAAAGATTGGATCAGTTAAAGGAAATATTGGTCACACTGAATCTGCTGCTGGGGCTGCTGGGTTGATTAAAGTTCTTTTAATGATGCATTATGAAATTATTCCTCCATCTTTACATTATTCTAAAGAAAATGGTATCAAAATCATAGAGGAATCCAATCTGGAAATTCCAACCAGTCCTGAAAAATGGCAAGAGGACATCAAATTTGGAAGAACTGCAGGAATAAATTGTTTTGGATTTGGTGGAACTAATGTTCATGTTGTTGTGAAACAAGATAATCAGGAATACCCTAAGTATCATTCAAAAAGATCAGCTGAATTATTTGTATTATCGGCAGCTTCCAGTAATTCCCTTCAACTCTGTATTGAAGACACCAAACAAGCGTTAAGCAACGCAACATCATTATCCCTGGAGAACCTGGTCTACACAGCAGCTTGCAGGAGAAGTCATCTAAATTACAAATACAGAGCAGGATTTATTGCCTCTTCAGTAGCTCATTTACGCCAACAGTTAAAGACTGTGAGCAAATTTGCCCCTATAGTTAAATCGAGTCCTCATATAGTGTTTATATTCTGTGGGAATGGAATCCTTTATAAAGGAATGTGTAAGATGCTGCTTGAACATGAACCAGTGTTTAGAACAAAATGTGTAGAAATTGATAGGTTGATTCGAGCTTACACCTCCCTTTCTGTGCTGCAGTTGTTAGAGACGGAGTTTGATGACTTCTCAATGCCAGATGTGGCCCAGTTGCTGCTCTTTACAATTCAGGTGTCATTGGTGGCTCTTCTGACACATTGGGGGGTGAAGCCAGATGCGATTGTTGGGCACTCAGTTGGAGAAGTTGCAGCAGCTCATTGTTCTGGACTTCTTTCACTTGATGATGCTGTAAAAGTCATTTATTACAGGAGCATGTTGCAATGCAAAGCTACTGGGGGCAGTATGCTGGTAGTGAGCAACCTACCAGTGACTGAAGTATCAAAAATAATTCATTCATACAAAGACAAAGTATGCATTGCTGCCTATAACAGTCCTACTTCATGCACATTATCAGGCAATAGTTTTTCAATAAATCAACTACAAGAGGAGTTGACCAAAAATTACAGTGAAAACAATATATTTGTCCAAAAGCTAAATGTTCCTGCAGCATACCACAGCCCAATGATGGATCCTATATTAAATGAAGTAAAAGAGATGCTACATGATTTCGAAGAAAACAATATGGAAGTTGATATTATTTCTACAGTGACAGGAAAGCTAGCGTCCAAAGACGATTTCACCACTGCTGATTACTGGGCTAAAAATATTCGTGAACCAGTTGCCTTTCAACAAGCTGTAGAAGCTTCAGCAAGAGACAAAGAAAATCCACTTTTTATTGAAATAGGTCCCCGTAGAGCACTACAAAGGAACATCATTGAAACATTAGGAGCAAAAACAAAAGTATTACCTGCTATACAGCCCCAAAAAGAATATGAAACTGTTTTTTCTACGCTGATGTCACTCTTCACTCAAGGATACAATCCTGACTGGAGTAATATATTTGATGCATATAAATCTTCACCATCAACAATTCCAAGATATCAATTTGATTGCATGAAGCAAGATATTAAGTATGAAAAACTTAGACAAAGGAGCCACACATCATCAAGTCCCAACCATCCATTGATCCATAGCTTGAGTGAAGATTTCTCTGACTTCCAATGCAAGGTTTCTAAAGATGCTACACCATATGTCTATGAACATAAAAATGGAGGATCTGCCCTTATTCCAGGAGCTTTTTATGTAGAACTTGGACTGGCAGCTGCAACTACCAGCTTTAAACCTAAATTGCCGTTAAGTTCCTTGGAAATCAGTACAACTTTTCTAGCCCTTGTGTTCTCCACCAAGACTCTGTGGACCTAAAAATCAAGCTACACCAAGAAGAAGAAGTAACACTTTTTGAAGTTCTAACATCTCATGTTTTTGCACGTGGACAAATACAAAGAAATAATTGTAAACTAAACAAAGACAACAAAATTTCAGCTGAACATATCTTCAAGAGATGTACTTTAGTTTTCAAATCAGAAAATGTGTATAAGCAACTCTCCACATTTGGGTTTGAGTATGGGAAGGCTTACAAACAGCTGGGTGATGTTCATTACGGAAAAGATCTTCATGAAGGAATTGCCAAATTAACAGTGAGTGAAGAAGTCAGGGAAACAATGTACGAGTACCACATACATCCAGTCATTTTAGATTGCTTCCTTCAAATGGTAGTTTGTGTGGGAACAGGAACGAAAGACTCAGCTCTCTTCCCTTCATCCATAGGAAGATTAAAGATGCTACAGCCTCTTCAAGAAGAAATGATTATCTACATGAAAATAACAAAAACAACAGAGAAGTACATTGAACTTTGTGGATGTTTTACAGACATCAATGGCTTCATTTTAGTAGAAATACAAAGTGCTCAATTGACTTTTGTAAAACAAGCTGCAAATAAAGTAGAAAACACTTTTTTTCAAGTAAACTGGAAAAAGAGTTCACAATCTAGTCAGAGATCAGAAAATGAGACAAAGCTGTTGATTTATTCTGACAAATTTGGAATAGGTGAAAAATTATCAAACTACATGCCAAAAGACCTGAACTTCATCCCTTTCAAAAATTGGAATTCAGATATTCAAGCACATAAACTTCTTGATAGTGAATGCAAAGATGTTGTGTTTATGTGGGGCATCCAAGCATTACCTGAAGATATTACAAATAATCTTACTCAATATCTAGCGAAATGCTGTGAAGTCTATCAAAAGCTGATTCTAACAATGAGAGAAAAGACCCCCAAGCCTTCCATTCGGACAGTCACATTAAGAACTGTTGACAGTACCGTGGATTGCATTAACCCTGGATTTGTTTTTGTTGGAATGACAAGAGCATGTGTCATTGAAATACCTGATATAACATTTCAGCTGATTGATGTTAGCTCCTCAAGTTCCCAAGATGTTGCGGCATTAGCCCAGGTTCTTCTTCATTATAAACCAGAGGATCATCCAGAGATCTGGATTAAAGAGGGTTCTATTTATACTGGCGAAATTACTCCCACCATCAATGAAAGGAGGACACAGGAAATAAAATGTGATCAATTTTACCCTCTAACTTCAGAGCCTTATACAACAACCCAAATTTCTGCTGAGCAAACTACTTTCAATGATTCTGTGCTTAAAAGCCAAGACTTAAAGATCGTGTTGATCAAATTTGCGCCCACACAGATGATTATTTTCCTGTTAGCCTTTCAAGCTGGAAATATGGGAATACTCTGTACTGGAATTCTTCGGCTAGTGATAAGCATGAACTCGTTGCCCTGGATTTTGCCGGTGTTGTGGCTGCTGTTGGTAAAGCTGTTAAGAAAATCCACATTGGTGACAGAGTTGTGGCATGCTATCCGATCACTGCAACCTCTGATGTCATCCTTCCAGAAAATCTTTGCTACTTGGTCAAAAAAGCACAATTGATAAAAAATGCACCTTGTATGTCATTCTTTATCTTGGCCTGGGAAATTCTGCATAATCAACTACCACGTGCAAAGAATAAACCTAAACTTGCTATTATAACATCTGACGTAAAGTCAGTTCTTTGCACAGTTTTGTCCAAGACAGCAAAAGAGACTGGATGGGAACTTGTGATATCTGATGGAAGTAGCATGGTTGATAAACAGTGCACTTCAATGGTCATTCTACCTACATCTAGAGCAGTCACCATAGAAATGCTTAACTCATTGCCACTTCTTAAAGATTTGGTTTTGTTATCTGATCATAAAAATGTTAAAAACTGGCACAACCTAATTCTTAGCAGCAATCAAGTCTTTCACATTCACCTCCTTGATATTTCTGCTCCTTTCCAAAAAGCATATTTAGAGCAAAATTCAAAAGAACTGCACAAGTGGCTTTATTCTATATCTAAAGAAACCAAGATTATCATTCCAAAAGTTTTGGTTCAACATGAGCCTGGGTTGGATATGAAAGAAACCAGTTACTTTGTAACCCAGTCCTTACCAGTAATTGAGCTAAACAGCGCTATCTCAAAGATACCAAAGTCAGTATCTGATCCAATGCTTTTCAAAGATAATGCAGTTTACATGGTCACAGGTGGTCTGACTGGTCTTGGATTCGAAACAGTAAAATTCATTGTGAACAATGGTGGTAGCCACATAGCAATTTTATCGAGAAGCAAACCAACCCTAGAAATGAAACAACAGTTAACTGTGGTTCAGAATCAAACGGATGTTGCAAAAATAATTGCCATACAATGTAACATTTCCTTCTACCCTGAAGTAAAAATTGCAATGGAAGTAATTAAATCAAAATTTCCAAATATCCAGTAAAAGGTGTTTTCCATAGCGCTGTTGTTCTTCATGATGGAATTCTGCAGAATCTAAATTTGCTTCACTTTGAGAAAGTTCTTAGCCCAAAAGTAGATGGGGCAGTGAATCTTCACCTTGCCACATTAAACATGAAGCTTGACTATTTTGTGTGTTTTTCATCTGTTGCTTCATTTGTTGGAAATCCAGGACAAGCAAATTATGCAGCTGCCAACTCCTTTCTAGACATGTTCTGCCTGTACAGAAAGAATAAGGGTCTTTGTGGACAATCGATCTGTTGGGGTGGACTCAACCTTGGAGTTCTACTCAATCAGCACCAAATTCATAAACTCTTGGAAGCAAAAGGAATACTTCTTCTAAATGCTGTGGAAATTCAGAATATCTGAAGAAATGTCTTCAAATAAACAATTCAATTCAAGCAATTGTTAAATTTAACTTTAAAACCATGTATGAAAACTTGATCTCATATATTCCAGGACTGAAGAAGCGGTTCTTTAATGTGATAGTGGAAGAGATGAAGACTTGGGAGCAAACCGAAAAAGGAAATCAACTTGCTGATGGTAATAGAGAAACTAGTGAAGATTATATTTTGTTAGTAGTTCCTGAGGTCACCGGAGTCAGCACAAGTGAACTCAGTGGCAGTACTCCTCTCAGTTCTCTGGGGATTGATTCAATGTCGGCTATGACATTACAAAGTCGTATCTTTAAAGAGAAGAATGTAAACATACCCCTGGTGAAACTACTGGATCCCAGCACAACAGTCTCCACTTTGGTATCGCTAGTTAAAGAATCCAGCTGTGATGAAAAAGAGCAAAGTAGCGAAATAATAGAGGAAACTTATATGTGACATGGAAACAAGTTGGCAACAACTAAACTAAACTATTTGAAGTAGATAGGTTTACAGGATTTTGTGCACTTTATTAATATATGATAATTATGATTATGATTTTAGGCAACATTTTCTTTATGTTTTGACAACTTTGCCAAAAGCTCAGTATTTATATTATATATTGCTACATACTGTACTTATTTAAATGAAACCTGTCACGATGAAAATGCACCAAGCTATAGAGCAGTGGGAGCGAGTAGTTTGATATATAGTTTTGTAGAAAGAATTTAGCACACCTTGGTTTTTCATTATTTAAACCTCTGCACATTTTGGGATTTTCAGTGTGGTAGGTGGTCCTAACAGTGATTGACAGTTATCTCTGTTTGCACACTTTAAAAAAGTTGGCAGTCACGGATATCACCACCCACCGAACTGAAAATCCATGAATGAGCAGACATTCAAATGATGAAAACATGGTTTATATTGAATGCTTACCCACAAATCTATATATCAATCTACTCAGCTTCCCCTGCTTTATATGCTGCATTTTTATTGTGACAGGTTATTTTAAACTTGTTAAATGAGTTCTAATGTGCACAGATGGGCTCAAATTTGAAAATAAACTCAATATACTTCTCTTCCTTGTTCCAAGCCATAGCGATAGCTGGGACCACATTTTGCCTGTAGTAATGTTACTATGACACTGTAGTTTTCGCTTCTGTATCAGTCAGTAATATTATACAAATTTTTTTAAATTCAATTTTAAACCTTTAAGAACTGTTTTTTATAATCAGCTATTACGTAAACATCTATGATGGTTTCATCTTCTATATATAGTTATCTTATCATTTGATTTTTTTTTGTTTTGTTTGTTTTTCATAAATCTTATTAGATTTTAAGTAAGAATAACCCAAAAATGACAGATATTATCGCCCTGTGTCATCAAAAACCATAGAAAAGAGATTATCTCCCCCACCCTGCTCTCTTCCCCTATGCTGACCTCCGGGTATCTCAAGAAATCAGAATACTACTACAGCCCTTGCCACTGTATCAGCTTGCCCCTTATTTATCAAAGCCTATACCGGTAACTCCAAGATGTCATGAGGATAGCTTCAGCTTGCCTAGGGTTCTCTGTAAGTCCTCCATGAGATATCACCTTGATCCACGGAATGGAGCTACTATCCTCTGAATTTCTGCCATGAATAAACTATAAACTTTCTCCATTTTGTAAAGAATTTATCTGCATCCCTGTCCATTTGCAGTTCTGTTTCAACCCTTTCATTGTTCAAGGCTCTCATAGTTTCCTCAATCACTTCTGGGACTGTAGGAGAAGAGGCATCCACCCACTTCCGTAGAATAATTCTTTTTGCCGCTAATGCTAACATATGAAATAATTGGATTTCCGCTCTTCCCAGCCATATAGTCCCCAAATAGTGGATCGTTCAGATTGTGGCATCCAATGGTCCACCAATCCCACTACATTCTTTGTGAAGTTACGTAGATTCCTCCAATATTGATTAACAACCCCACATTCCCAGAGTCCATGGAACATATCAGTCCTGGTGGTTCCACATTTGGGACAATAATTAATACTGCCGGAGTGAGGATCTCTGATGAGAAGGTTAAAGCTTAGTATAGCTCTATGGATAACTCTATAATATGAATTTCTCCATCTTTCATTGAGAATATACTCTCTAACCATTTTCCATCCCGACCGAATCTTATTTCCTATGTCCAGGTCTTGTACCTGACGCTCCCAGCCGGCAAATAGTTTTCTTGGGCCCAATGGATGTATGTGCTCTCCCAATATTGAATACAAAGAGAGGTTTGTAGACCCCACATCAATTGAGACCAGTTCGTCCCAGGTGTTCGTGACATATTCACTTTCTACATTATGTAGAGAAGACAAAATGTGATGTATCACCTGGTTGTACAGGAGGGCCTAAGATTCTGGCAAAGTAACTTGTCTAGGAGCTCCCTACCCTGTAGCCATCGGGTCTCTGATGTATGAAATAATTCACCTGCAGATTTAACACCTTGTTGCCGCCAAACTGTAAAAAGTCTACTTTCTCTTCCTAGTGGGAAGTCTGGATGCGCCCACGGATCCAGATATTTGGAGATCCTCCATGACAGGTGCAATTTCTTGTGAATCACCTTCCAAGAGGCGAACGTGTCTCTGAAAATTGCTGCATGGTTCAGCAGATGAGGGACTCATGATCTGGATGTGTGTAGCACTGAGACCAATCTCCAATGGCAACTCAGTTCCAACTCTAGCTCAAAATCAGAGTATTTGCTCGTGCCCCTTACCCAATCCAAAACATGACTCGTTAAACAAGCGAGATTGTAACCTCTCACGTCTGGAAATCCCAGAAGGCGTATCCCTGATAGCCAATATTCCCCCTCCCCCCTACCGGGGAACTGTAGAGTGCCCCGTAATAGTGTTCCAGAATATCAATTTTTGGGGGATTTTGTGTTAGTGAACCATCCTTGTGCTGCATGGAGGCTATCAAGGTGCTCAGTCTCTTTTCCCTTTGCCAGATTGGCTAAAACCTTCCCTGCCTTGTCACCAAATCTATAGTGTTTTGCCTCCCATTCCTATTTATACATAGCTTCCTTCAGTTTAACTCAATTGTCGAAATTTTTTTTCTGTAACTGCCAGTCGTCTTTCGCTATAGGGGATGATGTCTGTTTGAACTTTAATTATGCTGTCCGTACGGCGTCACTAAGTGTCGTAAATTGGGCTTCTACAGACTTCTTTTTGGTCGTGGTGTAGGCCATAATTTTACTCCTCATAACAGCCTTCACCATCTCCCAGAACAGTTTAGGGTTACCGTCGTGTTATTGGTTGTAAAGAGCAAATTCCTTCCACCACTCACCTAACAGTTTCTTGAAATTCTCATCGTCTTGTAAAAAGGTTGGGAAGTGCTAAAGTTAGTCGGTGCCTCTAGGGTATCGATCTGTCAACTCCAAGGATAATGGACTATGGTCCGACATAACCATATTTTCTACCTGTATGTCTTTGACTTTGTGGACTATCAGTTTCCCCACCAGAAACATATCAATGTTGGACCAGGTCCCATGGGGATGCGAAAAGTGGGTAAATTCCCTCCCCATCGGGTTTCTCAGCCTCCATATATCTCTTATAGTGAGGTCCCAAGCAAAATCTTAGAGGTCAGTACATACCCCTTCCATCCCCAAAGGCTCAGGTCTGACCATCGGTTCTGCACCTTTCTGTCTGTCCTCTTCATTGGACATAACTAAATTGAAGTCGACCCTATAATAATATGGTTTCTGTCAGTTCCTAATAATTGCATCTGGAGTATGGCTGAAAATTGTGTTTGGTCGGAATTTGGGCGTACACAATATGTATATTGAAGGTAACTCCCTGACTTTCCAGTACGACATTATGTCTCCTTTCTTCATTTCCCTTACTAGACAGTAATTTGTAAGAAAAGGATTTATGTATTACTATCATCACCTCTGCTTTTCTTTCCGATGCTGCTGAACCAAAAACAGCTCCCACCCATAATCTTGGTTTAAATGTGTCTCTTGCAGCAAAACGATATCTCCCTTCAACTTTTTAAGATGGCGTAGTGTCATGGACTGTTTACTTAGCGACCGCAACTGTTTTGATCCGATGACTTAGAAGTAACATGAAGATTCCACAGAAGTCATTGGTAACTATACTGACCGCGACACCTTACTAAGTACCACAACTAGAAGTAGCCGTGGGATGTAACTAACCATGCCCTAGACACCTTTACACGGCCGGAGAACTAGCTACCCTTAGAGATGGAAATAGGAAAAGCTATCTTGCCTCAGAGCAGAACCCCAAAATAGCAGCAAGCCCCCCCACAGATATTAACTGGGAAACAGGAGAGGAAAAGACACACACAGGCAGAATATAGAGTTCAGTAAAAGAGGCCACACTAGCTAGATAGTAAAGACAGGATAGAATACTATTGCGGTCAGTATTTGAATACTATCAAAAAAATCTCCAACAGCAGATAGTGTCAAAAATTACCCTGAGTCCACTAAGACTCGCCGCCCTCTATATCTGCACAACTTTGTGAATCAAACAAGAATAAACAAGTACCAATACCAACAACACTGAGAATAGCAGATAACAGTTAAAAGCAATTTCTGTCCAGGAAGAAAACTTCCTGAGAGCAGGTAAACAAATAAGCAGACTAAATTTCAAACCCACAACTCAGAAGAAGACAAACTGAAAACAGATCCACAAGCACACAACATGTGCTTGCAAGGGTTTCAGCAGACCAGGAGAAAACAGGAAAAGGTGTGGACACGTCCAGGAACATTCACAACTGGCAAGGACTGATCAGCTTCAAACCACTATATACTTCCATCTGAACCTGACTGCCAATCATCAAGATCAGCTGTGAAACTCACCAACACACAGCCAGAAGCATTACCAGCAACAACCACCGGAGGGAGCTCACAACCAGAATTCCACCTTAATGAATTCACAACACACAACCCCTTGACATTCCACAACACTAATCTAACCATTGTCTATTTTTGGCTTAGATATTGTAGCGTTGTGTAACTGTTGTAAAATTATAAATTTTTTGATCAGCACAACTCCCCAAATTTCCCCAACCCTATAACCCAAAACAGATTAACAAATAACCGGTAACCAAAAAACCCAGAACACTGACGCATGGTAGCCAATGACACAACCCTGTGATGCAGTCCCCCCGGATCACTCTCCTCTCCTACCCTCTGTCCCTTTAACAACCAAAGTGCTTCCATATTTCCCATGTAACCAATAGTCCTCCTCTCACTCCCACAACACGGCCTGTTGAGATAGTTTTTATTGTGGCGGTATAGAAAAACTTGCAATCTTGGCCCGTCAATAAATCCCGCTCATAACATACCCCCAGAATTCGGTCGGTCATCTCCTCTTCATTGCTTGTGCCCTTTTCAGGGGAGTCGAAGAGAAGGTGGGAAGAGATTAAAAAAAAGAGAGAAAGGAAGGAGAGGAGGGGGGAGAGTAAGGGGTGGAGAAGGACGTGGGAGGTGAGGTGAATATGGGGCCCCAACCAGGGGTGGTGGAAGGTCATATCACCCAACGTCACCAGTGCCATATGTTTACCTCCCCCCTCCCCCAAGAATCAAAACTTACTTTCCAGATAATTCCTGCCGATAAAAAAAAAAAAAAAAAAAGAGTTATCCATCAGCTTGCTCCTTAGCCGCCGGTGAAAGATTCCTGTTTCTCCATCCTGATCCAGACAGTGGACATCTTTTCTCCTTGGGGATTGCGGGATGTAATTCTCCATCGCTGACCTCATTGGTCACTTTTGGGGATTGTCCCATAGACAGATTCTGGGAGTTCTGGTCAAGCTCTCCCTCTCTTGCAAGCTTTGTATGACGAGATGGCGGATTCCTTCTGCTACTCATAGTGAAGTGTCTTAACACCTCCCCTTTGCATCCTTAAGATATGTTGTCGATCGATCCCCCATTGTCACCGTGAGGGTTGCCTGATGTAGCAGTTGAAAGGGGTATTTCATTTAATCAGAAGGTTGCTCACTTCATTGAAAAGTTTCCGCTTCCTAGACACTTCTCTGCAATAGTCACTAAACAGGATTAGTTGTCGGCACCTTCTGGAGGCCTGCAGCAAGGACTCCTCTTTAAAGTCAAGATATCTCATTAACACTTGGCGGGGCTTGGATGGTGGGCCTGAAACTATAGCTTTGTCCTTCTTATGGGGTAACACTTGGGGCACGGATGCATAATCACTAGGGGCTGGTCTCTCCTCTATGGCTGTGCGAACTGCCGACCACGAGTGATGACTCCCCCTGCGTCTCTCAGTGTCTTTCCCACTCTCCTCTCCCTCCCTCTGCTACTCTGACTGCTCATGCTGCGGTTTTTTCTTCCTCCTCCCACTCACCGCCATCTTGTTGGGGGTCACCACTGCAGCCTCCCACATATGCTCGTCTTGATCGTAGCCCATACTCTGGAGCCACCGGTCCATCCATGTCACAAGTGCTCCCCTGCCGCTCTACTCTGTCTTGGCGACTGCTTCACCACCAGTTGTTGGCTTAATTGCAGATGTCGCCCGCTTCCCTCCTCCGTGGCAGTTACATAGGGTCCGAAACCAGAAGTCTTATCATTTGTTTTATTAAAATATTGCTGATTCTCATGTTAAAATTTGTCTATAACATATTTATTTTCTATTCATGCGTTATTCATGCGTTATTCATGCGTTAGCCAGTCCTATGACTGACTTTTCTTGATATATAAGCAATATGTAGAAATATACTTTTTCTTCTCCTTCTGCCCTCTTTGCTATGATGTTTATAATCTGAGTATTTTTAGATATAATTTAAACTTTGTTTAAATGATACATCTAAAGTTAGACTTGAAGAGGACTTGTTTGCCGATTTTCTTGTACTGTAATACTGAATAATATTTGAATCGAACTATAAGTACTGTATTTAGAATCTGATTAATTAAAGTATTCACTTCCTCCACACTGATTTTTATCTTCTTATTGTGAGACAACATTAATTTACAATACATAGATTCAGTAAGGAAAAAGTAATATCAACATGGAAATAAATTACTTCAATTTGATATAGACTGATTATAATTATGGAAAAAAGTACCGTATATACTCGTGTATAAGCCGACCCGTGTATAAGCCGACCCCCCTACTTTTGCCCCCAAAAACTGGGAACACTTATTGACTCGCGTATAAGCCGAGGGTGGACTCCAGCACAGGTATACAACCCCCAGCAGTGAGGTATACAGCAGCCTCCCCAGTGGTAGTATACAGCAGCAGCCCCAGTGGTAGTATACAGCAGCCCCAGAGGTATATACAGCCCCAGAGGTATATGCCCAGAGGTAAGCGCCCAGAGGTATATGCAGCCCCATAGGTATATGCAGCCCTATAGGTATATGCAGCCCCATATGCAGCCCCAGAGGTATATGCAGCCCCAGAGGTATATACAGCAGCCCCAGAGGTATATACAGCAGCCCTTAGGTAGTATACAGCAGCCCCAGTGGTGTATACAGCAGCCCCAGGGCTGTATACAGCAGCAGCCCCGGAGGTATACAGGCCCCCCCATCAAGCTCCAGGGCCCCCCCCTTGCGCGGCAGCCTGTAAAGTAAAATCATACTTACCAGTGTCCTGTCGCGCCGTCCGCAGCTTGCCGACACACGATCCCCGGCTTCATTCCGATATAATTCGGCACTACTCACGCTTACATGTGCAACAGGAAACAGGATAAGGAATAAGCTCCTGTCAATGTGGCACTCGAGGTGAAGAATCTTCAGAATAATATAAACAATGAAAGGATAAAGTGCACTCTCCATCCATAATGTTCTGCCTTTGTTATATGCACTGCGAGTACCTGCATACAGCTAGGGTGCTTTCACACTACGATTTTTGCTTCTCCGATGCTGTCCGTTAAAAATCGGACATAATCGGATGCAAAACATCAGACACAATCGGATACATCGGTCCGATTTATTATCGCATAGGAAAATCACAAGGACCCTGGACGGACCCCTGCACCATGGACAGAGTAGGCACCCCGGTTTCCTTCACCCAGTACTGGACCCTGCTTGAACATGTTTGTGCCTGAGCACTGAACTCACCTCCTGTGGCCAGCAGCTTCTTCTCCTGCACGCTCCCTGAACAAAACAGCGGGAAAAGAGCTGTGGGAGGGCTGGGGGTGTGCTTTGGGAGCGGTCAGGGAATGTGGGAGCATGCTCAGTATCAAATTTCGGGGCCGATTTCGGCCCGATTTGCTCTCACTTTCCGATCACCATTGACACTCATTGTATTTTTTACGTCCCGATTTCAGGCCGATTCTACCCAATTTTGTAATCGGATGAAAAAATCGTTGCAGGCAACGATTTTTTCACCGGTAAAAAAAAAAAAAACGGCAAAATCGGGTCGGACACAAATCGGCTGGCATTTAGTGCACAGCCGATTCGGTCCGATCCCCATAGGGATGCATGGGGTCCGAAAATCGATCCGATGCTGTCCGATTTTTATCGGGCAGCATTGGAGAAGCAAAAATCGTAGTGTGAAAGCACCCTAAACCTTCTCTGTATCCCAAATAAACAGACTGTTGGTTCTCTTTGTCTATTGTTTATTCTTCAATGGAGAGTAATGAAGCGTGATTCAATGTGTGATTGTTCAATCACGTGTGTGATGTGTGGTAAACCTATAATACAAATAATACAAATCAGTGCGAAGCAAATCACAGAAAACAACTTTAGTAATAATACACAGCAGAGAATTCATGAGCACTGGGTACACATCTCAAATAGCCATGACAGTGTATAGTAGAGAGGATTACTACACTAAAATGGAGAATCATAGAACACACATATATCTCCACAGGCATCATCCCTATGTAAAAAATGATTGCTGTGCAACAACAGGCTCTAATGTAACAAACACACAAACAGGAGTATAACTCTCATCAGATTAGCTTGGCAAAGATGATTGTAGTTCACAATAGGTGAGCAGGATGCAAGAAAACACACTTTCCCTGTGTGAGAGCTGTCTGCCTGAGCTAACATGGCTACTTCTTCTCCAGAGATGGATGGAGAGTTTTCTTAAAAGAATACACCTGGGAATGCAGGAATACTGCCAGATTGTGCTAAGAATATTTAAATGTCATAACAAAATAACAGGTCATCTCTCACTGGTTATAACAAGTGTAACTAGAATTACTTGCTCTTACTGAGGCTAAATGAGAAGAACACTCCCAGCTTGGTGTCAACTAGGGATGGGCGAGTCTACTCGCCAGGACTCGTTACTCGGCGAGTAGTAAGGGACTCGCAGGATTTGGTACTCTGCGAGTTTCCCAGCGATTATTTGCACAGTAACGAGTCCAATGCAAGTCAATGGCAATCCTAGTTTTGCCAGAGTTTACTTTTTCTCACTCGCTAGACTCACTATATCACATCGCTATGTAGCTTGAATCTCCCCAAATCGTTTAAACAATCGCACCGCTTCACGGATACCCGCTGTCAGCAGCGAGTCTGAGCGAGTCTACGAATCCGAGTCTTAGCGAGTCTACGAATCCGAGTCCTGTATACTGTATTCGGGACTCGCGAATACAGAATCTGTTATGTTCTGACAAAGCTTCCGAGCCAGCCTAGCGTGTTAGGTCAGAAAACTTGTGAAGATGGACAAGCATGTTAGCCAATCATATTCAGGTTTGCAACAGCCATGACGGTTGTGCCAGGACTATGATTGGCTTCTGTCCATCGTGATGCCTATGTCATGTATGAGAGGCGAGGCTGTATATAAGCCTTGCCACCGCCATTTTCTCCACATTCCTGTGAGATCTGACCTAGAGCAGGGTGAGGTAGATGCTGGAGCAGATCATAGGAAGTGTCAGTCATTGTAGGGAAACTTAAAAATTCCTTATATTTAACCCAAACAGCTCTTGTGAGAGCTACCAGGAGGACAGAGGAGTACTGTGTAGAGGACTGTAGGCAGACAGGCAAGGAGGAGCAGCCTTACAGTGCACACAGGACCGACCTCATAGCTTAGCTTACTCATGCTGGGTTCATATTTGCGTTCCCCTCCGCAGCCTTCTGCAGAGGGGATCCGCAATGTGACCGCAGCGGACGCGAGCTCCTATCGTTATAATGGGAGCGCACAGTGCTGCGCTTGACCGTGCATGACCGTGCGCACCCATTCACTCCTATATGTGATCTGTTCAATGTTTGGTGAGTATTTCTGCCACTTTTTCTTGGTTTGTAGTGTGGAGAGGTACCATTTTTCCAACTGTCCCAGAAAATGTTGGAGAAGCTTTGTAATTGCTTCCATTTCCACCTGTAGAGGTCTCTGTCACTAACTTCTTTTGGTGGTGCAGGAGCATGCATTTGTTCCACACAAAAGGCTTCCTCCCATCCGCCCGCAAGTCTTTCTTTATTGGAAGCGAATCATCCCATTCAGACGTCTCTTGGGGGAAGTCTCGTAGCATCATTTTATTTTGGATGGTTACAGGAGCTATAAATTCCAGGGGATCGTACAAGCTGTTTATGAAAAAAGGAAGGGTTTTCCTTCTTTGCTGATCTGGAAGGTGAATATACCCGCCTTTAGATCCCAGAGAAAACCAGGTCTCAGCTGCATGGGAACAGAGTCGATGCTTAGGTTCAAGTCCTTTAGATCACTTGAGTAGTCTTGAGAGGGAAGGGCTTCTGTTAGTTCTCGGCTGTTGAGTAAGCGTCGTCTCTGAGGTCTGAATGGCAGAGGTGCGACCTAATTGTTTGACATATCCTTTACTATTTCTTGACCCATGATATCCAAGAACATTCTGTCTTCTATGTAAATAACTGCCTTGTTATCTTCTCTTGTCCTGTTGAAAACTGTACACCCTATGTGGTCTTGTTCACCATCACAAGTGTGGTCTTCACAGAAAGGGTCTGTGAAAGGGCAAGGCAGGGAGTACTCAATAGCAATTCCTTTACCAGGAAACTACTCTGACATGGTTGGAAGATAGATGGACATCTATTTTCAAGTGTGCTGGTGAGCATACTGTTGACTGAGATTGGCTTGAGTGCTCCAGCTAGACAGGACAGACATCTCCTATAATAACCCATCCTAGGTCAAGTCTCTGTACGTATGGAGCGTTCTGGAAGCCATTAATGTGTCCTCTAGCTTTATCGATTTGAAATATGTCTCTTCTGAGGAGTAAGTCTATTGGAGCTTCTGAGTCAAGCTCTGGTAATAGGTGAGCTATACACTTCAGATGGGTTGATGCGCTGCTACTTCCGGTGAAGGTATCTCGGAACTGTTGTCAAGAATTTGGTTGCACTCCAGTATGGTCGGAGCAGATCGACCATCAATGCACTACACTTTGTATCCAGTTGCATTCCTCCCCACCGTCTCAACAGTACCTGTACATGTCTTCAAGGAGTAGGGAGAACTGGGGCCTATAATGTTGAAACTGTTGAAGAAAATGGACTTGGCTAATGACCTGTTTTGATCATCTAAGGGGCCTTTCACACTTGCGGTTTTTTCCTGATTTGGAAGAGCAGAAAAAAACCTGATTCTTACAGGATTCAATTTTTTTGCCCATTCTCTTTAATGATTTCAGGAAAAAACATGAAGCAACAAGATTCTACCTGACCAAATTAAAGTGAATGGGCAAAATACAGTAAGAACTGTTTTTTTCCTGATCTTCCAAATCAGGTAAAAAACGCAAGTGTGAAAGGCCCGTAAGATTGCATATATTTTGATTGCTGTATCCCGATAGCCTGCTGGATACGCTGACAAGGCAGAATTTTGAATAAAACCTTCCTCCCATACGTCCTCTACAGATCTTGGTACACTGAGAGCAGGGGTGCATCAAGCCCCCCTGTCGCCTGAGCCAAGGGGGGGTGCAGTCTGAAGCTGACACCGCTGCCCCTGCAGCCGCAAGTGAGGACCAGGGGGGTGCTATCAGCGCCGCGCCGCAGGTCTGTCTATACAGCAGGGGAAGAGGCTATGTCTTACCGCAGCCAGCGGCGCCCGTCGGGCAGGAAGATGCTGTATGGATATGCCGCCTCCCCCTTCTGCACAGCTGCTCCCCTACCTACTTTCCGCCTGAGTTAAAGGGCTCACACTGTCCAGTGGACGGTGTGGCCCTGACTGAGAGGTGGTCAAAGGTGTAAAGTGGTATTGTGTGTCCGTGTTGCCACATTCTGTGCATTTCATTTTAGCATCACAGCTCCTAGCAAAAGTATGATGTTGTAGATGTTGTAGTACAACATTTGAAGTAGATGTTGCTTTCTTTGAGGAAACCTTTGCAGTCTTCCAGAGACTTTTCTGCATTTTAGTAAAAGATGTGGTTTGCAATGTGGAGGGCACTGCCTCCTGAAGTCTTGAGATATGCTCTCTTCTCGAGAAGACTTACTCGCCTTGTAAGGAAAACCTGTGGAAGTAGTTTTGTGGCAGGTGTAGTGGGACATGACAGAATGATATCAAAACTAGGGTAATTTCTAATTTTTGCCTGTTTAGTGACAAAACCTACAAAGACTGTAAAAGAAGGAAATAGTATGTTATGAGTCTGTTTATAATGGGAACCATGTGTAACCCTCTTCTCTTGTAGGTTGAAAGGGAGTTTTTGAACAATCAGGTTGACACCCCTAGCAGTGTCTAGGAATGCCAATCTAGGCAAATCTCCTTCTGACTAAGCAACCTGTCAATCCATTAACAAATCACTTAGTTCTCTGAGCTTTTGGTAACCCTTAGATACTATTTTGGGAAAATCATCAATTCTCTTATAAAAAGCATTTTATATAACTCCTATTGACCCAAAACACTCATCAAATCTTTCCCAGACCATACGTAGACCTGTGTGTGGATACTTTATGTTGATGTTTGATTCTTTTGGAGTGCTCAGCTGACTCACTTCCAAGCCACTTTACCAGGGGATCTAACTCCTTGCTACAAGAAAGGTCCAAACCTATGATGGCATTCTGGAAGGAGGCTCGCCATGACCTACAGTTTTCACCATGATCAGTTTCGAATTGCAACATCCGGAGGTGTAGCAAAGCGCTCCCAGACAGAGGGGCTAAATTCTTCATTTTTCGCAGTTTTATTACACATCAAGAGAAAACAAACAAAAGGACATACAACGTGTTTCGGCTATATTATTTTCCAACAAAAGCCTTCCTCCGGTATGGTTACTAAAATGTACAAGGAGTGATACATACAAACACAGAGCAGCTAACTAATTGTTCTAATTATCCTAATTAGGAGTCTCAAGATAGAGTCCTAATTAGTTCCATGGGATACACCCAACGGAGTGAATTCACAGCCTACAATATTTACTTCAAACGGTTAGGCTGGTTTCATACTGCAGTTTTTTCCTGATCAGGGTTCATCAGGTTTTGTGTGCCAAAACCAGGAGTGAAACTTGCAGAGAAAAAGTATATTTGAAAGATTGACACCTGTTCTGGGTTTTGGAGTCACTCCTGGTTTTGGCACACAAAACCTGATGAACCCTGATCAGGAAAAAAACACTAAAAGAAATCAAGATAAAAAATGTGGTAGTCAGTAAGGGTAACTTTTTTCAGACCAAGCAGAGGGAAAAAAATATGGAATCACTCAATTCTGAGGAAAATATTATGGAATCACCCTGTAAATTTTCATTCCCAAAACTAACACCTGCATCAAATAAGATCTGCTCGTTAGTCTGCATCTAAAAAGGAGTGATCACACCTTGGAGAGCTGTTGCTCCAAGTGGACTGACATGAATCATGGCTCCAACACGAGAGATGTCAATTGAAACAAATAGAGGATTATCAAACTCTTAAAAGAGGGTAAATCAACATGCAATGTTGAAAAAGATATTGGTTGTTCACAGTCAGCTGTGTCTAAAATATGGTCAAAATACAAACAACATGGGAAGGTTGTTAAAGGGAAACATACTGGGTAGACCAAGGAAGACATCAAAGCGTCAAGACTGGAAACTTAAAGCAATATGTCTCCAAAACAGGAAACGCTCAACAAAACAAATGAGGAACGAATGGGAGGAAACTGGAGTCAATGTCTGTGACCGAACTGTAAGAAACTGCCTAAAGGAAATGGGATTTACATACAGAAAAGCTAAACAAAAGTCATCATTAAAAGCAATAGTGGACTGTGGATGACTGGATGAAAGTCATATTCAGTGATGAATCCAGAATCTGCATTGGGCAAGGTGATGATGTTGGAGCTTTTGTTTGGTGTCGTTCCAATGAGGTTTATAAAGATGACTGCCTGAAGAGAACATGCAAATTTGCACAGTCATTTATGATATCAAATCATTTTTCAAGATGATAATGCATTCTGCCATAGAGAAAAACTGTGATAACATTCCTTGAAAGAAAACACATAAGGTCAATGTCATGGCCTGCAAATAGTCTGGATCTCAATCCAATTGAAAATCTTTGGTGGAATTTGAAGAAAATAGTGCATGACAAGGTTCCAACCTGCAAAGCTAATCTGGCAACAGCAATCAAAGAAAGTTGAAGCCAGACTGTTGAAGAGTACTGTTTGTCACTCATTAAGTCCGTGCCTCAGAGACTGCAAGCTCTTATAAAAGCCAGAGGTGGTCAACAAAATACTAGCGATGTATTGGAGTGTTCTTTTGTGTGTTTGTCATGATTCCATGATTTCCTCAGAATTGAGTGATTCCATAATTGTTTCCCTCTGCTCGGTCTGAAAAAAATTACCCTTACTGACTACCACATTTTTTGTCTTGATTTATTTTAGTGTTTCTTAAAGCCATAAAAATGCCATTTGAAATGACTTTAGTTTTGTGCCATGTCTGTGATCTGCTTTTCTTCTACAACATTAAACAACTGAATGAACATCCCCCGAGCCAGGTGATTCCATAATTTTTGCCAGGGGTTGTATAAGGCGAATGAAGGCAGAACAGTTAAACAGATCTAGTTACAAGCAATAGTGTATTGGACTGTACGGAATCACTACAAGCCACATTGCACCTCATATCGGTATTACAGCAGCGGCCATGCAACACTTTCCGCCACACTGAAGTCCATTTATACATAGACTCAGCTCTGCACTGAAGTACCCAGCAGTCTGCCGCCAAGTACACAACATCTTCACTCAAGACTAGGTCATGAGCAAGCTCAACAAGTGTGCAATAAAGGAGTTTGTTGCTCTTGCTCATGCAGAATCTGAGGTGGCAAAAGTGAGGTCCTCCTTTGCAGCACAAGAGATGCAACTAAAGCTAAGAAAGAGAGAAAGCATGTCTGCATGCAGAGTGAAAAGCAGTGCATGATTGCAGGCAGAGCGAGAAGTAGAGAGTGTGCACTTGCAGGCAGAGCAAGAAGCAGAGAGTGCGTGTCTGCAATTGTCTCTAGAAAGATTTGCCACAGACAAAGAAACAGCAGTTACCCTAGGTAAGGCAGAGTGCTTGGAAGCTGTAGAGTACCCTGAATATGAGAAATGCAGCAACGTTCTTGTATCAGATCTAGACTAGAGGGTCCAGCACAGCTTGTCTCAGAGTACATCTACCAGCATCCCAGAATAGATGGCAATCCTGATCCACTGCATCAATCAGCCTATGCAGATAGCCAGCAATCCCGCCTAGAATTTCACTAATGCAAACAAGGAAGTATACAACAAAATGATGTTTGCTACAGCTACCGTTCTACAGAAAAGAAGGTACAACCTCCTTTCCAACTTAAAGGGACACCATTCGCATCAAAACACTATTATTCAAACTACCCTAAGCCAGAAGTGCCTAAAAGTTATGACGATGCACCTCACACTCAGCATGACAACAGTATACCAGCTCGTATCAGCGTCAATCAAGTCACCATGGATTTTGTAAAGTTCAATGCTTGCTGAGAGCTGGTCACCACAGGACTTAAGTTCACTGAAATTAGTAAAAAATTGTGATTCGTGAAGCTGATAAAGTGGGAGGTGTTGTGATACCAGACAGGGATATTTATTTAAAAGAAGCATTAAATATAATTTCTGAAACCAAAGCCTTCCATTGTATATGTATGATGATTTAAGTACTAGTCGCGATAAAAAGGATCGGCGGTGCAATTTTTGGAATTGTACTCTGCGGCTTGCACCTCAACGATATCTACTTAATTACGGCATTTGAATGAGTGCAGAGCTAAACCGCAAGCCTTGGCTGAATTTCAGCCTTAATATACACTAGTTTCATGTATTTTGGGCCATTCATTAATAGCCAGTATCAGCGTTGTTGTATGAGTGATCTTGCATGCATCAGCCAATCCTTTAGCATCATGAGTAACATAGCAACGATGCTTTGCGAGTCATCACGTACTTCCGGAGTTGCGCCTTGCCGATGTGTCATAATGTGTAGATGGCACACAGTTGTACGTCACCGGTCACTTAGCAACCAATGCTCCCACATCAATACAAATGGTACGATTGAGGTAAATTTGCTTCTGTTTCTTTATATTGAAGTCTTGATAATCATTATTGAGTGTCCTACGTGATGTAGTCAATGTTTGACATTGAATTGTTTTTAATCTTTGCACTTGCTTTTAATTAATTTTTTCTGATGGCAACGTTGTGACTTAGTAAAGCTCCTCCTATTTAGGAACTGGAACTTACGTTGCCATCAGCTGTGGATCGAAGAAGCACATGTAACGTGGAACGGTGCCATCTTTCTCCCTACTGAACCCTCCCTGCACCATGTAACCCTGAAAAAGAATACATGCTGCACTGCAAGAATTCCCGGTGACATTGGATATTAATACACACACACACTAGCTTTGCCTACGGCTATAATCCTCCATCGGTGCCTCGTTTCCTTCTATTTTCTACAAATCAATATCTTATTGCCATATTTCAGGGCGTTTCAGGGAGCCCTGAAATGCGATGAAAAGTAAATTAGTATTATATTCAACCTTTGATGACTTGTGGAATACGGCTTCATGGTTAACCCTCTATCTTTCCTACTTTAATTTCCTGAGATAATGGCTTTTGGGTTTTCATTGGCTGTAAGCCATAATTATCATTTACAGAAATAAACACTTGAAACAGATCACTGTTTGTAATGACTCTATATAATATACGCAATTCACTTTTTGTATTGAATTACTGAAAAAGATTGAGTTTTTGATCATATTCTAATTCATTGAGATGTACCTGTACATACTGTAATTAAAAAAATCCCATTATTATTATAATTCATATACAAGTTACATACAGCAAATAAGATCATTACAATGGATTTTGTATGAAATCACTAGTCGGACACTTCCCAAGCGCCTAGGACTGCATGATATATTGGCGAATGATGTGTGCAGAGCCCAGTATGGTAGTCTTTTGTAGCTGATAAGATTGTTACTTGGGCAACTCCAGTTGTTTTCAAGTGCTGGCGAAGGTTTTTATGCACAGCACCCAGTGTACCGATTAGCACTGTGAGCACCTTCACTGGCTTATGCCAGAGTCTTTGCAGTTCGATCTTTAAATCCTCATATCGTGTCAGTTTTTCCAATGGCTTCTCCTCAATCTTGATGGTATTGCGACATCGACAATCCACACTTCCTTTTTTCTTACAATCGTAATGTCCGGAGTATTGTGTTCCATGACTTTGTCTGAATTCGAAGTCCCATAGTAGTTTTTCATATTAATTTTCAATAACCTTTTTATGTGTATGAACCCACCAGTTCTTTGTGACAGGAAGATGTGTGGCACAAGTTAGAGGGAATCATCTGAGCAACTGTATTATGCCTTGCTTGTAGTCTGTCTGCACATTCTTCTTGCAGCAGCTCAGTGTATGATCCATTGTTTCATCTGCTTCCTTGCACATTCGACATTTGGAGTCTGTAGTTGATTTTCTTAATTCTGGCTTTAATTGCATTTTTAAATTACTTTATTGCTATTATAATTATTTTTTGTGGGGAGAGCAAAGCTTTATTATTGCAGAAGTCAGCACCGTGCAAGGCCATCTCTTCTACACTTCTGTGATAGCAATTCATATAAAATGACATATGGCCATTATATGCTTCACAAACATGGTCTTATAAGACTGTTCACACTCAATTAACACCATACTATGGATATTGCTTCTTGAAAATGTGCAATCACTACTTTATTTCAAACCATGCGTTTAGAAATTATTTTTGACATGTGCACAAGTGTGTTATATGTATCATTAATATTGAACGAGTGTGTGCATTTCTGCCCACTAGCCTTATTCAACATTCCAGGAGAATTGTAGGTGAGCTGAACCATTTTGTTTTTCTTATTTCTCCTTCAAATATGTCAGGCTTTAATACTCCACCCAACTGCAAGCTTAGGTATTACCTGTGGCATGGGGAATAGAATTTGTAAGTCAGGTGCCTTCTGCAACCCACCCCATAGAGGGGTTAAGGAGGAGATAGGCAACAATATTGTGCAAAAAATAACATCCTGTAAGAAATTGTGTCCTGGCACTGAAAGAGGTGAATACCTAGGCAAAGCAAAGGGGTGTCACCACAGAGCTCGGCACCATCTTGGCAGTGCAGCATAACACAGCTTCACTATGCTTCCATGCACCACCCCAGAGGCAGGGGGTGCTTCAGCACCAGAAATAGAGCAGTCGTATAGGACACGTTACCTAAAGCTCCACCACGCTACTCACATTGGACCTCATATGCAGTGAGGTCAGGATCCAGCACTGTGTTATGATGCTAGAGGAGGTCCTAAGAGGCTCACAGTCAGGAGATGAGCCATTTTTCATACTAGCCGGGGCAGCAGATGTCACACTCAGGAGGATCTTACAGCATGCCTGGCATTATTACACTTGCAGCTAGTACCGCAGCAAATCCAGGAGCATGATGAAGATGAGGAGAATGAGGAAGAGATATTAGAGGCAGAAGGCCCTGTTTCCCAGCCTTGTGTAGCACCCCTGACAGAGGCCTTCAACTGGGAGAATACCATAATGGGATCCCTATACCGTATGAACCACCCCGGCCTGTCTCCTTTCTTGAGATATGGCTCTTGGTTGCCATCTCCCAAGAGTGGTTTAATGAGCCTAAAGCCAATGACTTTGATAACCAATGTACCCAAGGCATGGTGGTGGCATTCATCCAGCAGAGGGGGCTTGGCTTCATAGCCGGAGAAGGTACTGGTCATCAGTGCTACGATAAACGGCCCACCCTGCTGTGTGACCATCTTCCCAAAAGACTCTACACACTTTATGTTGGAGAGGACATCACCCTCCTGAAGGTGAAGGGCAGCCAGGGGTGGTTTGCGGTTGGTGTAAGTTGGGTTGTTGACCCTTCCTGTAGCTTGCATTTTGTCCAGAGGACTTTTTTTCAGCTGCTTTTGAGTTCTTAGAAGAGCAAGGCCTGTTTTGTTCATTTTATTTTTCCCCTTTCCAAGTTTAGCACTGGCTGCACTTCCCCATGCTGGAATAGCGGGACCTCAGCTTTTGGGCTACACCTCAAAGCCCTTAATGGACTTTGCACCATGGTAATGAAGTCTGCTGATCCCTGTGGGACTTTCCTTATATATACTGTGTATATTGATATATGTGTTTTGAGACTTATTATAATCTGTGCTCCAGTAAAGTTTTCTTACTTCACTCCATGTGTGCTGGACAGTTTCTGCAAAGACTTGCTTTGATACTGCCCTATAGAGAATGGTGAACAAACTGCAAGCCTGTGGCCTGATGGTTTGCAGTATGGAAATTCAAGACACTACACACTAGAACTGGGCTGGCCAAGTGCATTTTTCAGGATTTTATTAGCACTGCACATGCTGGAATAATCACCTTGGCAGGTGAGGAAATTAGCACCTGTGCGTGACCCCACCATATTGTTGTAAGGTCCTGTGTTCAAAGTACGTTGTTTAGATGCCTGCAAAGTCTATGACAGGTCAGAAGTGCTGTGCCCATGTTGTTTTTTTTTTCCTTGCACACGTGGCTCAGATTTCTTTTTTCTGCCACAAAATGTGCAACAAATTTGCAAGGAAAAAAAAATATGTTGGCACAGCACTTCTGAACTCTCACGGACTTTGCTGTCTTTGTCGCACCCCGGGGCAGGGGGTACTCGGAACTGGGTCCTCTAATCAGTCTGCAGAGGGGTGCGTATGCCCAGGTGCGGCAATAAAAGGGGTTGAAAGGAAAAGAGGAAGAATTTAGTTTATAAAAGTTATTTGTGACGCCACCCGTTGGTCGTGGCCAATGTGGGCCACAGCTGCCAGTCAGACTGCTGATGGTGGAGGTGGCAGCCAGGATGGTGAGCCCTCCACGGGTATGGCTGTTATCCCCAGGGTAGGTGTAGAGATGGTGGGGTATCGGGGTGCGGTAGTTGGTCTCTCCCCGCAGCTTCTCCTGTGGCAGGAAACAAGTGTGCAGCTCCGAGGGCGAGCTGCTGCAGTCTCAGTACCAATAAGTCTCAAATACAGTTCTTGAGTTCACCGGGTACTTTACTTCACCGCCACACAACAGCACAGTCTCAGTCTTAGCATTTAACAGTTCTCTTAAAACACTTGTGGTGGACCTGGTTCACACAACAGCCACGGGCTTAAGTTCTCACTGCAGCCGGGGATGGTTCCTCTGCGTCACTACCTCTCAGTGTACCTTTCGGGCCCTCTGCTTCTCTCTCCTCTCCCTCGCATATGGTTTCGCTCCGGCTGTCACGGGCTCTGCAGTGATCTATTCCACACTCTGGGGCACTAGCGCTAGTACGATGGCTTTGTCCTACACCGCGCCAGTTGTTGGGTCTCGGGACATAGAGTTCCTGCACCCTGCTGGGTGTCTCGTGGTTAGGGGGCTTGAAGAGTTCCCGGCCACATCTACAAAGCAGGCAGTCTGGTTCTTTTGCCCAGCCACCAGTGACCCGGTTAATTGGGCTCACCTGGCTCCTTCTGTCTCTCCACAGGTTCAGCCTGGGTTCCCGGGCGGCCATTAGTGGATATGGCCGCCAGGCTCTGTTGTTCTCTCTGACTTTGGCACTTGGCTGAAGGGAGTCTCAGCTTGGGGATTCTTCCCTCCTCCTCAACCCCGAGGGAATTCTGCCTTCAACTTAGTATTCCTAGGTCCTTTTTGGAGTCTAGTCCCTAGCGTAGCTACTCTTTGCCACCCCTCGCCTGACATAAAGTGAGGCTAAGGGTCAGAGTGTGTGTGGGTGTTTGAGTGGAGTGACCGTCCTACCTGTCCCAGCTGCAGTTCACCCTGTGGCCACTTGGTCGCAGGGGCACCACATCTTCAGAATAGACATTCAAAATTTGATGCAAATTCTCAAAATATGCTTCAAAAAAGTATCAATGCAGCGGGGGCATAGGGAATTACAAAAATATGCTGGGGTCACTTCTCCAAAAGCATCCTCTACATGCTGTGAGAGCAAACACACAGACAATGGTGAAAGTGTGACAAGCAGCTTTATCACAAATATTACTGCAGTTCAGACTCAAGGGGTCACACAGGGGCTATCCCACAAGTTTAACTGCACTGCACTCCCTGACATCACCACTAGGGATGAGCGGACCTTCCCCAAACATTTTCGTGATAGAAGTGCTCACTTACAGCTATGTTCAAGGTGCCGTATGATGCAGTTCCTGGCGCTTTACCTCACCCTTTCAATTGTCCTGGTGTCAGTGGCAAAAAAAAAATCCATCAATGACAGCTGATGTTTGACAGCTCATTATTAAGTCCTGGATTGGTAATGTCAACTATCTTCTGATATCCTCCCATAACCAATCCAGTAAGTGAATAGTTCATAAACACACATACAGAAAAAAACTTTATTGGAAATAAAAGACAATGTCAACCCTCATTTACCCATTTTTTTTAAAATCCCAAGTCAATCAAGCTCTCTCCAGCCACAGTGATTGCCTCCATGGCTTCGAACTATAAGTTTTATAAAGGCTATATCTCAGGGTACACAGCACACGGACACATGAAGACCCATTCTCTGAATGCAGCAGACATGCTGCATTCAGATTGCCATGCAGCAGAGGGGGGGGGGGGTGACAGGTCCTCTTTAAGGGAAAATCTATCCACGCAGATTGGTTTTATTTCTTTGCAGAAACTGTAAACACAAGTTTTGCTGCATTTTTATAATAATGAGCATGTTAATTCTTATTTGCAGTGTTCTATGGGCAAAAATGCAGCTAAAACGTCATAAAAAAACAGCAAATCTTCTGCCAAGAAATCAGAGTAAATAGAAACCACTAAGGTTTAGCTGCAGCAAAAACTAACGTGTCTGGGCATAGCCTATTAATCCCTTTGTTTCTTTCCACACATAAACAGGTTAACATGCTTTACAAAGCCACATCACCAGCGCTACAGAAAGCGCACTTTTGCGCACTTGTTCCCCTCACAGCATTGAGCTTCTAAAGTGATGTACGAGCCTACCTTCAGAGTAGATTGCAATTTATTGGAAGCAGAGCGACATATCATTGGTGTAACCTGTTCGGCCGCACAGGGGCCCAGGAGGTAGAGGGGCCCATTTATGCCTCCAAAACAGGTGGACTTGTGCATTTTGCTGAGCTCTTGGCCTAAATAGGGCCCATACACGGACCTTGCACAGGGGTCCTCTTCTGTGTCTGCTAATGATTGGAAGTGTGGATAACTTCTGATATTGCAGTGAGCCTCTCTGAATTTGGGACTCGCACATGCGGCTTTAGAGGCTCACTGTTGTGAAGCGAACAAAGCCGCGCTCATGTGCAGCTTTTGTATAGCCCTGGCGAGGACAATGGCTTTTATAATGCATGTTATTATTTATCGGCCTTCAGCTTGATCTTGATCCATGGCAACTTGATGGTTGAACTATAGGAGCGAGTGAGGCTAGATAGGTCCATCAGGGTCTTCTCCAAGCCTAGGTACATACATCAGGGTCTTCAAGCCTAGATAGGTCCACCAGGGCATTCTCCAAGCCTAGAGAGGTCCACCAGGTCTTATCAAAGCCTAGATAGGTCCACCAGGGCATTCTCCAAGCCAAGTTAGGTTGACCAGGGCCTTCTCCAAGCCAAGATGGGTCCACCAGATCTTATTGAAGCCTATCTAGGTCCACCAGGGTCATCTCTGACATTTTCTTGATAATATCAAGCCATCAATTTGCTGATCTTACTCTTCACCCTGTTCCTTCTATTCTTTGAACCATAATATCCTTCTCCTTTTCGTAATTATCATTATTTAAAAGTATAACTTTAGTTTCTCACTTTTAGTGAAACTTAAAAATCCAAACAAACCCTGAGCGTTGTGTGAGGCGCTCTGGCTTCACATGTCTACCTCATGTCCTCGTCTTCACACTGATTCACCTCAGCAGTTCCCGCCTTTCTATCTGCGGGCGGCGAGCGCCATCTAGCGCCGAACACGAGCAGTTCACTGTTCCCGGAAGTGATGACTCCGAGTTTTGGGCTGCGAGGGGCGACGCCGAGTCACTGACGCACCAACCGTGACGTGAGCGCGCACGTAAGGGACAGAACTCCGGAAGTGCTTCAGTGGGGGACGCGCCTCTATCAGCTGTTGTTGTCCGGGCTGCTCTGCTCCGGAGACGCGCATAGAGGGCGGCGGGAGCGCGCAGTGTCGTGCAGAGCCGGAGCGGCGGCGGGGCACAGGATGGAGGAAGATATACTGACCACCCTGAAGATCCTGATCATCGGGGAGAGCGGGGTGGGCAAGTCCAGGTGAGGGGAGCGGGGCTGTGAGGGCTGGGGCCTGGTGACGGAGGGCAGGGACGTGTCAGCACTGGGAGTTGTAGTCCCCAAGCAGTCACACAGCCCAGATGTGAGAAGTCCTGTCCTCAGGTTATTGGGGTCTGGTTACAATACCTTTGTTATTTGACCTGTGACACAGATCAAAGAGTGCATGTTTTGTCCATCTGCAGTCCTATATATAAATATCCTACTGGACTGATTTTTGCCTATACAATGTGATGTGATGTGTGTGTGTGTGTGTGTGTGTGTGTGTGTGTGTGTGTGTGGTGTGCGCGCGTGTGTGTGCGCTGCGTTGGCCGTTGGCTGCGCGTGTGTGTGTGCGCTGGACACCATCAGCTCTGCCATATTAGCTCTTCTCATCCTCCTTCCTTTCACTAGAACTGAAACTTTCCATCCTACTGTGTGATGTCCATCTGTCCTGAGCTTCAAGGCTCATTTAAACAGCCAATAATTTGATACCGAGTGCTCTCACTCCTGTTTATCGTCCAATGATCATCAGACAAGCGAGCAAGACGCTCGTTTGTTTAGTGCAGCGATTTTTAAGTTTGCTTTAAGGCTAGCTTCACACTGCGGATCTGATCCGATCCGTGGCTGTCCGTGTAAACCGGACAGCCCCGGACCAGATTTTGGCCCCATAGTGTCCTATGGGGCTGGATGGCAGCTCTCTGCCATCCGGTTTCTATCTGTCCGGGAGAATTCCGAATTTTCTCACGGACATAAAAACGTTGCTTGCAATGTTTTTGTGTCCGAGGAGAAAGATCTCCCCTAATTGCCTTTGCCCGGATCCTCCCAGATCCAGGGCAATCCGGCGCTCCCATGGGAGCCTATGGGCCAGATTGCCCCTGTCCGGTAGGATCCGGGAACCGGACACCTGTTTCAGGACTGCGCTAGCTCCCTGCGAGCCACGGTCCTTTTTCAGCTGCAGCTGCGTCCGGTGCACACCGGACCGGAGGGCATATTAGCCCTCCGGTTCTGTGTTCTGATCCAGTCCGGGGCTGTCAGGTTCACCCTGACAGCCACAGATCGGATCAGACCCGCAGTGTGAAGCTAGCCTAAGAAAAAAAAATCATTTTGTCGGCAGCAGGGCTGTAAACCAATTCTCCAACTCCTTGATTTCTGGCTGTGAAGTCAGTAAGCCAGAAATCGGACACCTACTCCATGACTCCGCATCCACAGCCTTGGTCGGCAGCACATCATCCTGTATTATGTGCTGCCGAGAACCATGATGTTCTGTGTGCATGGAGCGATCTATTGATGACCGTTCTGTCCACGTAGGCCATAGAGGGGTTGCCTACAGTATGTGACTGCAGGTTTGTGCATCCTTACAGTGTTCAAACTGCTCGCAGTTAAGACTCTGCTGCACAGCCTCAATCAGTTCACAACATTGAGCGAAGCTGCACGCAGCTATTCGGAATGTGGCTGTATGTTTGAATATCATACGCTTGTGGTCATATGACTGCTACTGGCATCGGAGAATCCTGACAGCGTGCGGTGTGCGCACTGTTAGTGTTTACTAACAATTGACAGCAAGTATCATCACATATCTGGACAACCCCTTCAACTGACTGCGGATTGGTTTGCTTGTAGCCAATTGGTGTTTTTTTTTTTTTGTACTGTCTAAGATCTGTGCTTCCCTCTGTGATCTCATTCCCACGTGTGTTGTTTTTCTCAGAACTCATACCTGTTATAATCCGTGGGATGGCTCACATTTCCAAGGTTTTTTGGTCTAAACCAGGGCTAGGGAACTCCAGGCCTCGAGAGCCACAAACAGGTCCTGTTTTCAGGATGAACTTAAGGCCCATTTACACGGAACGAAATCGTGAACGATATCGCTCAAACGTCACGGGTTTGGAGTCGATCAAATAACATTGTTACTACTTCGTTGCGTGTGACACAGATACAATTACGATAAATCGTTGATCGCAATTTGAGAACATGTTCTCAAATCAGATGATCCTCGATCAGCCAACCTGTTGCATCGTTGTGTGTGTCACTGCGATAACCATGTCGTTAACGACTTCCCCTTTTGACAACCGTGATCAAGTATCATTCGCTGGGTTGTGCGAACGATGGCTGCTCCCTGGATCGTTGGTGCCTCATCCACGATATCTAGACGTGTCACATCTCACCACGATTCTCTAAACGATGTCCTAACGACCATGAGATTGTTGGTGATATCCTTTCAAACATTGAAGCGTGTAACGGTGCCTTTAGTGTTGCACAGGGGTTGGAATCATCATCAGTGCAGGTGATCATATTATCACCTGTGCAATACTAAGGAAACCCTAAAACATGACCTGTTTGCG
This sequence comes from Allobates femoralis, assembly GCA_033576535.1. Lineage (NCBI taxonomy): Eukaryota > Metazoa > Chordata > Amphibia > Anura > Aromobatidae > Allobates > Allobates femoralis. Next base: position 530,146,401 of record JARQOC010000005.1, on the reverse strand, counting down.
GCTCTCGAGGCCTGGAGTTCCCTACCCTTGGTCTAAACCGAGTGTCCGCAAAAAACACAACTTGGTTAAGTCCTTTTTTGATCCAATTTATCGACCATACTCACCCGGTCAAATCAATGTGGCCATAAAAAAATATAAAATGTACAGTAGACTGATAACCTTCATTGCTTTCTTATATGCTGTTTAATGTGTAGGAGAAGCTTTGAGTCATTAATTTTTACATAACCAGAAAACCGATGTCACTGATAGTAGAGACAGGCACAAGGGACAAAAATGGATAAATAACAGATCCAGTGCACTGATGAAAAAATGTTCTGTTTGTCATGTGAATGAGGCCTACTGCCAAAAAATGGATTTTTCTTAGTTAAGCCTCCCATAGACCTAAGATGACCACATGCTGTCTCACCTGACCCCACTATTACCATATGTCTTTGTATGAAAGCTGGAGATAGAGCACATGGTGGGGGCGACATAATCAGCCAGCAGACACCTGCCACCATGATTCTCAGGGGAGCGAGAGATGGGATGAGATCACCACAGAAATCTTATAATAAAGGGCGTAATGTACATTTTACTGTAAATATCCGCCTCCTCTCCTCACTGGCGGTGCATGCATGTGTTCACAATAGAGAGTTGCAGTTCACATTCACATGTCTGATTTTTAGTTGCAGACCCTTGTCAAACCCCCACCCTGTTCTTTTAAAGAAAGAAGAAAATAGTGACTCGTCTGCAGTCACTGATCTGGGTGGTTCCATTTTCCCCCACATTCAAAAATAATTGAATGTGAGTGAGGCTGAATCAAGTGGCCACTGACTGCTCCTCTGAAGCAAAGCATTATGTGGTTCCCATCCGTATCACTGTGTACTGTGATCATTGTCTTTCACTCTATCTAATGCTCACCATACACTTGAAGGGAACTTGTCATGTCATTTGTTGTTTTTAAACCGCCCCCAATGTTATTTTACTCATATACTGTGTATCGCTAACCTGGTTTAAAAAAAATAAATAAAAAAAATTCATGTATTTATCATAGGAGAGCACTTTGGATGCTTATATGTTTGCGTTATGTACCTGCACCAACAGTCATCAGGGTGGATAATTCAGCTGCACTCACTCACTTCAATCCACATTCAGTAATTCAGTTTTTTAAATGTAATAATGCCCGCTGCAGTGTTATGTATTGACATTGATCACTGCTGGTGGTGGATGACCTGTAGTGGTGTCATGACCATGTGGCTGTAATGGGCGAAGCTAAGCATTCCTAAATAAGGCTATTTGGGTTTAGCTCCGCCCATTAGTCACTTGGTCGTGACAACACCCCAGGTCCTGCAGTGATGTCAGTCAATTACAATGCAGGGAGCATGACAAAATAAAGAAAAAATACCAAGAATGAACTTGAGTGACAGTAACCAAAAGCGCCTCCCCTGTGACTGAAACCAGGTATGTGTGTGCAGTCACCTCAGCATAGAAAGTCTTTTATTTCAGATAATACGTGGAATTTTTTTTTTTAGAAAACCATGTTAGTGATTAACACTGCATCATCTAAAACACATTGGGGGGCAGTTTAAAGTGAACCTGTCAGCTCGTTCTACCCGCCTATGCTAACCACTACCTGTCCCTGCACCTTGTTAGCTGATCCCTAACCATCCCTGTCTGATTTAAAGATGCCCTATAATGTTTAAAGTGAACCTGTCACCTAGTTTAAGCCCCCCAAGCTGTCACTACCTGTCCCTCCACCTCCCTATTACTAATCTAACTATCCCTCTCTGTGCTAACTGTGTGCTGGGAAGGTGTCTAAAATGCTTTTTATACTTGATGTTATGGTAACGAAGCGTCCTCTTTCGCTGTCTGTCCCCTCTTTATCACGCCCCGATGGCCATCTTCATTCTCTTCTGCAAATCCTCCACTGGTTTGAATTCCGCCGGGCCGCAGCGTCACATCCAGCACGGTGCATTGTGGGCTGATCAGGTGGGGCGGTCCGGCTTCAATATGCGCACTGTGCATGAACCGGGCCATCCCACGTGATCAGCCCACAATGCACTAGGCCGGATGTGACGCTCCGGCCCGGCGCAATATGATGAGATAGACAGCGAAAGAGGACGCCCAGGGGTGCTAATAACAGTAGCCCCCGCTTTATTGCTATAACAACATGTAAGTATAAAAAGCATTTTATACACCTTCCCAGCACAGAGAAGGATAGTTAGATTAGTAATAGGAAGGTGCAGGGACAGGTAGTGACAGCTTGAGGGGCTTAAACTAGGTGACAGGTTCCCTTTAAGAAAAATGACTTATAACTTACATATAGTCTCCATCTAGGAGACTGGAAAGGCGGGCTCCAGGCTCCATTATCCCCTTCTCGCCAGCATTCAGCACGCCCCGCTGGGCGTCCTCACTCCTTGTGATGTGCCGCCTTATTTTTAAAGTTCCTCCCACCTCCCTTATGATGCAAAACTGGACCGGTGCATTGTGGGCCTAATCACGTGATCGGCCCGGCTTCAATATGCACATTGCGTATACGCTGGAGCCGAGCCGATCACGTGATTAGCCACACAATGCACTGTGCCAAACACATGATTAGGCCCACATTGCACCAGGCCGGATATGACTATATGTAAGTTATAAGTCATTTTTCTTCAACATCATAGGGCCCCTTTAGGTCAGACAGGGATGGTTAGGGATCAGCTAACAAGGTTCAGGGACAGATAGTGGTAGCATAGGGGGGTAGAGCAAGCTGACATGTTCACTTTAATATCACAAAATGACATGCCGGGTTTTTGTTAATGCAATATTGGCCAAGCACCCTTTCTGGTGACAACTGTTCCTCTTTATCCATCCGTACACATTTGTTTGGTTCTGCCAAGCACACATGTATTCTGAATGGGGAGAGGGGAATTAACCTGCTATCTGAGGTGTCTGGCTGCGGTAGTCCCCTTGGGAGCCAGAGGATCAGCATGTTAAAATTGAATTGCTGGTTTCTTCTCTCTGACATCTGTAAGGGTACCTTTACACGTGGCAAATTTTCTAGGAATTTCATTGGTAACTTACTGGTTGCAGTAAAATCATGGACACATTGTTCTATCTTTGTTGCTGTGTACAAATGGAACAATGTGTCCATGATTTCACTGCAACCAGAAAGTTGCCAGTGAAATTCCTAGAAAAGTTGCCGCGTGTAAAGGTACCTTTATGTAGAGTCTGGAGGTCCCCATAACACATTAGGCCGCTGTATAGTTCTGCTGAAATTTCCCTGTGCCGTAGCATTGATCTAAAGATACCGTCACACGCCACCATATGGCTGGTGATTTGAGGTGCACGTTTTGGTACATTTTTTGAGAACTCTGTGGAGCTGTCCCACGTAGCAATTTCGCTTGCCATCTCCGGCGAACCTGTGTTTCGGAAATAGCCTGCTGAAGACCGGAAGCAATCTCCCCTTCACATATCGCCGCGTCACACGCCACAATCGTAGCAGCGATGTGGCCTTACTGTTTTGATAGGGGCGTGCTAGAGTGTGTTTCACAGTGTCCCTATCCCTGCGATTGGTGGACGGAACTGCATTCCCATTAGTCAGCCTTGCGTGAACGCTCGGGTCATCAAATAAGGCGCCTCGGACACAGCAATCCAATCGGAACGCAGTATCACCCACCAATCGCTGCTGGGGCGGTGCCGAAAAAACAACATCCAAGCACGGCTACGGGATTTATTTCAGGATCCCTGTGTACGTCGCCCTGTCTCACGCCACGAACCACTGAAATTGCATGGTGGATATCGCCCGATTTCACTGCAGTGCAGGGCAATGAGGCGACGCTTCACCGGCGATTCCTCGCCACAGAATCGCCCAGTCACACGCCACTACGCACAGGCGATGTGGTTTCCACATCGCCGAATTCGGGTATTGCCAGGGATCTCGCCGGCGATATAGCGGCATGTGACGGTACCTTAGAGTTTATTGCTTACAGGGAAACCTGAGGGTTCCAACTCTAATAAAATATTGGGGGTCTATCATAGAGTCATGGCCAAAGGTGTTGAAACCCTTGATGTCTTCCAGAAAATTATTGCAATTACACATTTATTTTATTTGTGTATTGGAAGAACACAAAAAAAGGCAAAATGGGCCTAATTTCACACACTGCCTCAGAAATGGGTCGCAAAATTGTTGGCACCTTTCCAAAATTATGGGTAAAGAGATTTCTCAAACAAGTGATGCTTGTTTACTTGTTTAAATTAATCTGTGGCATGTAAAAGTACCGTTACACGCGGCAACGTTGCTGCGATGTTGCTGGCAACTTCACGGGAGTGTGCACATTTTTTGCACTCTTCCAAGATTGCCTTGTAGATGTCACATGCAACTACGATGTTGAAAGCAACTTTTCCTCGCTGTTTATGAGCAACCCAGCGAGCGTTCCTTATCAATGTAGTGAATATGGGAAGTTGCTTTCAACATCGCTATTGCGGTGTCACACAGAGCGATTCTACGCCTGAGCAACATCGCCAGGTTTCAGAACATGTTCATAAACCTGACAACTCTGCTCAAGCAGCTTATCGCCGTTGAATTGCCCTGTAACACATATCAACACACTAGCGATGTCAACGGTAACAGCGATGCCTAGGTCACTTTTTGGCGATGTTGCCGGCAACATTGCCTCATGTAACGGTACCTTAACAGATGTGGACAATATGTAAATCACACCTGAAACCAGATGAAAAGGTGACTTAATCTTTTCATTGTGTAAGGCTGGCTTCACACTACGGTTTTGTTCCTGTTTGTTGGATCCTGTTTTTTTGCAGGATCCAACGAACCGGATCGGACAGCATTGGATTGGCACCTTCAGATGCCATTTCTGTGTCCGGTTCGGTATCCGGACACAGAAAGAGCAGCATGGAGCAGAGCCTGTGCTGTCAGCGCTGTGTAATATCACTATAGCAGTGTATCTATATACACTACTAAAGTGATATTTAAATAAAGGGATGAATAAAAATTAAAAAAATAATAAATCCTCACCTTCCAGTGACCACGAGTGTCCCACGCTTACTGCAGCTCTCCCGGCCATTCAAGGACCTTGCATGATGTCACCGGGGGGGGCCCGATCACATGACTGCATCAGCAAATCTGATGCGGTCATGTGATTGGGTAGCCCCCCCCTACCCCCTGGTGACGTCATTGCAGGGTCCTTAAGCTTTGCACTCACCGCGGGACACTGTCCCCGGACAGGTGAGTATTAATTTTTTTTTTTAACCATCCCTTTATTTAATATCACTTTAGCAGTGTATATAGATATATTGCTAAAGTGATATTACACAGATTTACCATGGGTATAGAGCAGCACACCTTTTCTGGGCATGCACTGTACCCTGGCACCGGATCTGGGAAACGATTCTGTTTCCCGGATCCGCTGCCATAGGCCCCCATGGTAAGTGTGCAGGACAGGATTCGTTTCTGTCCTGTTTTGTCACCGGAGCCCAAAAACGTTGCAGGCCTCATTTTTGGGACCGGTGAAAAACAGGACAGAAATGAATCCTGCAGCGGATTCACAAAACCGGATGGCTAAATAGGGCCAATCCAGTGCCATAGGGATACATGGGGATCAAAAACGATCCACAGAATAGGATAGTAAAAAACGTAGTGTGAAGCCAGCCTAAGGCTATGTGGCCACTGTGCTTCTATTTTGTGCTGCGTTTGAATGTGCGCAAACACAGCCAAAGCAGCACAAATCTATTATGTCTGTGCTGCGTTTTGTGCACATAAAAAGGCAGCACAATTAGGGTATGTGCACATCAGTCGTTTTGTGGGCTGCTTTTTACCGGTTTCCGTCGGCCTTTTCCGCTCAGTTTTATGTTAATTTATGTTAATCCTAGCCACCGGCTGGATTAACATGATACTCAATGGAGTTTAGAAAACGCTGTGTTCATTAGAACGTTTTTTTTTCTGGTCGTTTTCAGTTTTTTCACCGGTTTTCCACCGGTTTTCAAAGATAGAGCAAGTGACTTCTTTTGAGCGTTTTTCCAGCGGTTCTAGCTTACAATTGCCCAAAAAAAAGGCCTAAAAACGCTAAGAAAAACCGCCAGAAAACCGCCGACAAAACGCTGTTTAAACGCTATAAAACCGGTCGGAAAAAGCTCAAAAAACGCTAAAAAAACGATGGACACTGCTGAGGTCAGAAAACTCAGTTTCTGCAATTCTCCACCGGTTTTAGGACTGTCTGCAAAGATGCTGAAACGTCAGATGTGCACATACCCTTAAGGGGACACACACCGACACCACGCCCCCAGTGATCTCCAGTGACTTTCTCTGTACACTAGCACGAGATCTCTTTACCTATCTTCCAGGACATTGCACCATGTGACTCATCATGTCACATGGTGTGCAGGCTCTGATGGTTTGATTTACGCAGGTCCTTACGTAGATGTGCACAGAGCAAGAATTACCGGATATCATCGTGGGCTTGCCCGGAAGGGGAGTATTGCATCATTTATGCTGCAGAAATCGCTGAAAAAAGCTTCACAATCACACTGTGCGTTTGTGATGCTTTTTTTTTTTTTTTCTTTTCAAGGTTAGAATAAATCTATGGGGAAAATGCAGCCCAATAACGGACGAGTTAATTGCAGACACATAAAAAATTCAGGCGATTTATGCACCAAAATCGTAGCATCCGAAAACATACATGTGGGCACAGCTTTTGTTAAATCACATAGATGTTCATTACAAAAGTGTGGGTGCTGTGTTTTTAGTGCAGAAATGCATAAAAAACGCACAGTGGGCACTTAGCCTAACTCTGTGGATGACACTAAGCATGGAAAAAAAGATAGAAAAGAAGAGGAATAACAACCAAAATTGTTGAAAAATATCAACAATCTCAAGGTTGCAAGTCCATCTCTAATCAAGCTCCAAAGAAATTCAAGCTGTTCTGCAGGCTTAGGGGGCATCAGTGTCAGCACATACTATCCGTCCACGTTTGAATGAAATGAAACACTATGGAGGAGACCCAGGAGGACTCCACTGCTGACAGAGACTTTAAAAACCGCAGTGTGTCAAAATATGTGTAAACCAAAATCCCTCTGGCAAAGTGTCTGTCTTGTGGACATATAAGACCAAGATAGGGCTTGTTGGTAAAGCACATCATTCTACTGTTTACCGAAAAACAGAAAGAGGCCTACAAAGAAAAGAACAGCGGCCCTACAGTCACATATGATGGAGGCTCAAAGATGTTTTGGGGTTGTTTTGCTGCCTCTAGCACTGGGTGCCTTGACTGTGTGCAAGACATCATGAAATCTGAAGATTACCAAAGGATTTTGAGTTGCAATGCTCGGTGTCAGAAAGCTGGGTGTACGTTTTAGGTCTTCCAGAAGGACCATGACCCCAAACCTACTTCAAGAAGCCCCCACAAATCGATGAAAACAAAGTGCTGGAGATTTCTGAAGTGGTAGCAATTAGTCGGTTCTAAATCCCATTGATCACCTATGGAGAGATCTTTAAAATGCTGTTGGAAGAAGACTCCTCAAATATGAGAGACCTGAAGCAGATTATAAAGAATAGTCCAAAATTCCAGGTTAGAGTTGTAAGAAGCTTGTGGATGGTTATAGGAAGCGATTGCAGTTATTTATTCCAAAGGGAGTGCAACCAAATATTAAATTGAGGGTGCCAACAATTCTGTCCGGCCATTTGTGGGATTTTGTGTGACATTAGTCATATGAAACAGTTTTGGAAGACACAATATTTAAAAAGTAAAAAATAATGATGACCCTGCTCACAAGAGCTTTCAATCTGCAATAAGGTGGGGGTGACACAAAGTACAGGGGCTTATTTACAATCGTAGTCCAGCCGGTTTGAAGTTGTGGAATAGATTAGAGTGGAATAAGTGGCCACCAGCCAGTCTGTGTAGAGCTTTTGGCTCTGATGGAGTTAAACAATTAAGTTATCCACGACTTCCTTGAACATATGTCTGAATGACTCTGATTAGGGAGAATGATAGGCCGCCCTAAAAAGATGTGCTTTTAGTGAGCGCCTGAAGCAAAGTAAGTTGTGGGTAGTCCTAATTTCTTGGGGTAGAGCATTCCAGAGAGTTGGTGCAGCTTGGGAAAAATCTTGGATCCGGGAATTTGAGGTTCCTATTAGTGCAGATGTTAGTCTAAAGTCACTCTCAGAGTGAAGAGAGCAGGTGGGGTGATAGACAGAGATGAGGGTAGAGAGGTAGGGAGGTGCTGCACTGTGAAGAGCTTTGCGGGTGAGACCAAGCAATTTGATTTTGATTCTATAGTGTTTGGGCAGCCAGTGCAATGACTGGCACAGAGCGGAAGCATCTGAGTAACGCTTATCCAGATAGGTGACCTTGGCTGCTGCATTAAGGATGGACTGGAGAGGGGAGAGTCTTGTGGGGGGGGGGGGGGCAATTAATAGAGAGTTGCAGTAATCAAGGAGGGAGTGAATCAGGGCCAATCTGATGGTTTTAGTTGTTTCCATGCTGTGGAAAGGTTGAATTCTAGGGGTGTTTTTTTAGTTGCAGGCGACAAGAGCAGGTGATAGATTGTATATAGGAAGTGAATGAAAGATTAGCATGAAACGTAACACCCAGACATCGAGCCTGCTGCCTAGACGTTATCGTAGTGTAGCACACAGAGAGGGAGATGTCAAATTTAGGGAGATTATTGGAGGGCGGGATCATAAGAAGTAGAGTTTCAGGTATAGAGTTGACATGATATTGGAGACTGCGGTTAGACACTCATTGGTGTTTGTAATGCAGCGGGGGTAAGGTCAGGGGAAGAAGTGTATAGTTGTGTGTCATCAACATAAAGGTGGTACTGGAAGCCAAATCTACTGATGGTTTGTCCAATAGGGGCTGTGTAGAGAGAGAAGAGGAGAGGGTCAAGGACTGAACCCTGAGGGACCCCAATAGTGAGAGGAGAGAGGAAGTGGAGCCAGCAAATGATACACTGAAAGAGCGGTTGGAAAGATAGGAAGAGGACCAGGAGAGAGCAGTGTCCTTAATGCTGATGGAGTGCAGCATAGAGAGTAGGAGATGGTGGTCAACAGTGTCAAAGGCAGAGAGATCAAGAACAATAAACTGAGTGTTCATCATTACCTTTTGCCGCGAGAAGGTCATTTGTCACTTTGATGAGGGCAGTTTCTGTAGAATGTAGGGCGCGGAAACCAGACTTTAATGGGTCTACAAGAGAGTGAGTGGAGAGTTAACGGGTGAGGCGGGAGAAGACCAGGCGTTCCGAGAGTTTAGAGATGATGGAGAGGTTGGAGACTGGTCTGTAGTTATTTGTGCAGGATGGGTCAAGAGACGTTTTCTTTAATAATGGAGTAATGATAGCATGTTTTGAAGGAGATGGGGAAGATGCCAGGTGAGAGGGAGATTGAAGATTTTAGTTAGGTGAGCGGTGACCACTGGAGAGAGAGACTGGAGTAGGTATGAGGGGATGGTGTCAGTGGTGCAAGTAGTGGGAAGAGGGAGCCTGGATGACTGGGTCAAATGTGGAGAGTGAGCCAGAGGACATGTGGGGAGGGATAGGAGTAACAGCGCTTTGACGTTAAGAGTTGATTTCTTGGCGGATGTTTTCTATTTTCTTAGTGAGGTAAGGGGCCACATCAAACATGTATAATAACATGCATAACAAAACATGTGTAATTGCAATCATTTTCTAGGAGAAATACTTGATTCTCTGTAATACTTCAAGTGAGCCAACACTTTCTGCCTTAGCTGTAAACCTTCAGTGCTGCCCTTTTCCTAGAAAACCCTTTAATCTGTACTTGTCCGTATTGTGCACAGTAAATGACTAGTAAGGCTGCCTTCTCACTGGCAGCCATTTTGATCCTTGTGGATCCGCGGCAAAACATACTTTTCACGGAAACCAAAAACGTTCCTTGCTACGTTTTCGGTTTCCACGAAAAGTAATGTGATGCCGCAGATCCACACAGATCCGCGACACCATGTCAAAAATAAGAACGGCTGCCTATGGACATGGAAAGCCATGGAGAGTACAGATCCCGGTGGATTCGTACTTCCAGGCTGTAAAGCATGAACCTCACATGCGCATAGCGAAGTTGTTAATGACATGTCCCCCCCAGGGGACATGTCATTTATGGGTCCTACGGATCCATGAAACCCATGCAAACGTATGCTGCTTGTAGCATCCAGTTTGCCTTTGTGTGGGAATCCGTGGCATAGAGTGTTTTCCTGTATGCCCACGGATTCCAAAAGTACCAGTGTGAAAGCAGCCTAAGAAGATATCTGCAGATTCAGTGCAGCCGCCAGATATTGCATGATGACCCTGGGCCGCCTTGTAGGTGTCCCGAATGTGCTATTTTTATATGTTTGGCCTCTGTGTATCACTTCTTTGTATCCCTTCGTGTAGCTACTTCTTGTTGTTCAGCCTGCTGAATGCTGATGTGGCATTCCGGTATCTCACATGTCCGCTGTGGTGGGAGGCTTCACTCCTATGTGAGACCTTCACAACCTGATGGGAATAGACCCTCTGGATAGGGACTGTTCATAATCTGGTTGGAATTTTTAGTAGCTGCTTCCTATGCAAGTGATCGCATGATATGATCCCCCATGTGACAGCGACGTCAGCTACATTCATAACTAGTATGTATATAAGCAAAGGATATACTAATCGTGCCTGCTGGGACTAAAACCTCTGATGGAGGCTGGGTGGTTCACTAAGCGTATGAGTATTAGAAAAGATAGTAAAGAGAAACTCCTGTAATCAGACATCAAAAAATGCACAATGTCATTCATCTATGGTTGTTTCTAGAGCATGTATTTGCCAAACCGTGTAATCCTCACCTCCCTATTCATCTCTATGTAAATTAGCGCAGAGGATCCCATTTCTTTTGAATGGTTGGGTGGTGCTCACCTCAAGGGTGGAGCGTGAGGCCCCCCATCTATGAGCCACAGCAAAGGGACTTTAGGGTGCAGCTGATTATATATTACACGGTCAGCCTTTCATTGGACAGATACCTCCTTGTCATCGTCCATTTGGTCAGGTCAGCGTGGCTGCCATGATGTAGCCAACCACAGTGCTATGATGTCCACCTATAATGTATCAGCCGTGACTCACGCGCCTCTGACACCTGCCTGTCTCATTACAGAATTGTCTTTGGAGAAGTATATAATCCATAATAACAGTTACCATATAAAAGGACGTGATAATTAGTATTATTACTGAGCAGTCAGATCCAGCCGCTCACAGTGAGTCACTTTTGTCTTTTATTAGGAGCCCAGAAGCTGTGATTTCCATTGTAGTCTACTGTTAGTGGCCTCCTCTGCTTATATAATGTAATCCCTGTTTTACAGCTTCAATCATTACTATTAGACCTCAATGTCTTCTGACACCTTTGTGCTACATTTACAGAGAAAAGTTCATCCAGAGCCGTCTGTCCTTTCACCGCACATTTGGCATATTATTCCAAAGTGCATTCTATATATAAATTGCCAGCATGGCCACGGTGGTGGTGCAATAGTCTGAGATTACAATGTAGTGCTGGGAAATTCTCCCTGCACGTTGTCGTGTTCAGTCCTATAAATGTCAGAGGCTGATGTGGCTCGCTTGTTTCTAAACCTCCCAGACCCTTAATAGGAGCATGATGTGCTCTGCCCCAGGATTGTGGGGTCTAATAGTTTACACCCCCATTGGTCAGATATGAGCAGCATATCAATTCGACATACTAAAAATGCCACTTTGTTATAGTAGTATTCCTGGTTTATAAAGAAATGTCATATGAAGAGGCTGAAGTGCTTATTTGGCTTTGTGCCATCTTCTGTTTTCCTGGGGAGCTCTCGTGCAGGTAAAAACAGTGAAGTGGAGACATTGTTCTACAAGTTCAGTTGTCCTCTCATCCTCGGGATCTACAAAAGATCTGACTCCCCCCATCAATTATAAGGTGATAGAATATCCTAGTGATCTGCCATCGCCTTTTAATATTGGAATACCCTTTTAAAGAGGACCTGTCACCAAACCAGGCATGGTGATCTAATTACAGCAGTGGATGCAGCATGTCTCCACCATGCAGACAAGGGGTCACCCATCACTTGAGCAGCCCTGTACCCCGAGATAATACACTTAGAAAACTTACATGCCCCGCCACGGACTTCCTGGAAGAGAGAAAGAAAAACTCAGTTTAAATGCTGCAGACAGGGAGAGAATGATTGGCAGCGGTGGGCAGATTACACATGCAGGGGGTGTGAATCTGCCCTTGGCTCCAGTCCCTAGCCACCTCCTTAGTGGCTGTAGCATGTAAGTTTTCTAACTGTATTATCTCGGGGTACAGGGCTGCTCAAGTGCTGGGGGACCCCTTGTCTGCATGCTGCAGACATGCTGTATCCAGTGCTGTAATTTGATCACCATGCCTGGTTTGGTGACAGGTCCTCTTTAATATAAAGCTGATATAACACATTTTCAAGAGAGTTGGTTAATCGATTTTCTTGCTGTAGCCTTTACATTCATTGTCCATGTAATAATTGGAAAGGCCTATGTAAACTGGCGTTAGGTTGCTGATTCTTCAGGTCGGAAGCTCACCTGAGGGTTTTGGTTGGGATTCTGCCTCTATAACAAGGTTCTATTATTAGTTTTTTGTACTGTATACATACCATACTATGTAAAAGGCAGGTGTGTTTAAAATAAAAATAAAATAAAAATCTTGTAAATGTTTTCCAAATTTGAAGTGTTAATATTTATTTATTTATCAATTAAAGGGAACCAATCGGCAGCATTTAGGGCTATAAAGTGAAGCCAGAGCATTAGTGCAATCATATCTTTACTTCAATGATAACATGTATGATTGCAGAGAAAAGTGTTCTCGAACAAAAGTAGGTCAGCACATTAGCATAAGTGCAGCACAGCATCACTATATAGAGTTGGGTTATTTTTATTACTCCCCTGTGGGCTCTAAGCCAAACCCTCCCTCCTTCTTTTCTCCCTCTCCTCTCAATCCCTCCGACAGTATATAGGGGGCATTGGCACAGGGCAACTGACATCGTGCAAGATCATGGCACAATGTAAGGCACCCTATGTGCCCTTCATTCCCTCCCACCTTCGTTTCAGGCTTCTCACTGCTTTTCCTTGCCTGGGTCACAGAAGGCTCAGCCCCCTCCAGTCTGTGCATGTCCCCAGTCTCCTCTCCTCACAGTCGCAGAAAGATGCAGGGTAGGAGACCGGGACAGATCCCTGCTATTGTAATCACAGTTGCGGGGATCTGTCCTGGTCTTCTATCCTGTATCTTCCCATAGTCTGTGGGGAGAGGAGATCAGGGATGTGCACAACTGCAGGGGTCTTGGCCTTCTCCTGTGACCTGGGCGAGGAGAAGCAGTGACAAACAGTGAGTAGACAGAGACGAAAGCAGGAAGGAGTGAAGGCCACATAGGACACCTGACATTGTCCTATGACCATACATGATGTCAGATGTTCGGTGTCACTGCCTGGTATAAACTGACAGGGAGTGAGTAAATGAAGTGGGTTTGGCTTAGAGCCCACAAGGGAGTAGAAATAATTAAACCTAACCACTAATAGTGACGCTGTGCTGCACTTATGCCAATGTGCTACACTGTTTTCCTGGTATTTGATAAGTTTTCTCTGCAATCATACATGTAATCATTAAAGTAAAGCTATGATTGCACTTAGTATCCTTGTCTTTGTAATGCACCGGCTTTACTTTATAGCCCTAAATCCTGCTGCTTGGTTCCCTTTACAAAGTGCAAAGTGAATGAACCAAAAAAAACTTGAAAAAATCCTTGAAAATTTCATCCATTCGTCTAGTTTTTGAATGATCTCCAGGAGGCAGATTGTTCCAAACATCTTGGAGAACTAACCACAGATCTTCTGTGGATGTTGCTTGCACAAATCCTTTTCTCTTCATGTAATCCCAGACAGACTCAGTGATATTGAGATCATGTCATCACTTCCAGGATTCCTTGTTCTTCTTTATACTGAAGATTGTTCTTAATAAGCCTTAGCTGTATGTTCGTGATGTTTTTTATTCTGCTGCAAAATAATTTTGAGTCCAATCGGACTCCTTTCTTGATAGTATTACATGATGGCAAGTATCTGCCCGTATTTCCCAGCCTTGGACATTAATTCTGACCAAATTCTGGACCTTTTCTACATCTCGCAACAATTGTTGATGTAGTTTTAGATTTCTTTTCTTCATTCACTTTGAATTTTGTTAATTTTTATAAATAAATCATAAAAACTTTGTTTTTTTAAGCATTCTTACTTTGCAGCATTATTCCACACCCGCCTAAAACTTTTGCACAGTTCTGTATATGTAACTGGACTGACCTGCAAAATTACACTCGTTGGTAACTGGTGTTCACCGAACACGGACTTAAAAGCACCCCACTGAGCAATGGTAAGGTGGCAGAGGGGTTTTTCCATGACAATACTTTTTTCCTTTCAGTTTTACAATAAAGGAAGGGTTAAGATGGTACACTTTCGTCATCTTTGCCTGACCTTTTTACACAATCATATAACCTTGATCTCTTCGCACTTCATTCTAAACAGAAATGAGCTCATGATGAAAATAGACTTAACATTTAGAAACACAAACAAACCTATTGAGCGACGCTCCCTAAATGTCAACTCGGGCTCTATTCCCAGGAGCAAAACGAAGATCTACTGCTGCTGTCTATCCATTTATTTACACTTAGGGCACATGCACACCAGGGCTATGGAGTCAGTGAGTCAAACCTCTGACTCCTTAATATTCCTGAAAACGACTCCTCCAAAATGAACTCCGGCACCATGACTCCATCTCCACAGCCTTGATTTTCCAACATTGCCACGACAGCACCACCTGAGAGAGAGGACCGCCCATCCAAGACAGGAAGCCTCTGAGATAAAAAAAGGCGGGACCTCTCCAGAACCTAAGTTTAGGTTTCCTGTCTTGGAGGTGGGAGACCTCTGAAGCTCATGCAGTCCTGGCCTGACCCGGTAGCTGGAAGAGCTGTCCTTACCTAGGCAGTGGCTCCGGACTTGGGTGCAGAAGCTCCTCCACGGGGTATCCCCTGCGGTGGTGGAGGGCTCGGGGTCTGGTAGAGGGCCACCAGTGGCTTATTCTCGGCCCTTGTTGCCGCCCGGGGGTCACAGCTGCACGGTTGGTGGCGGCCCTGCAGTCTGTGCCCCGGGTGAAGAGGATGGTTTGCGGGCAGGGCGCAGCGTTCCTGGGTCTGTAATGGGCCTGGGAGCGGTTTTCCCGGCGGCAGGTTTGAATTTCGCGCCGGGAGCCGCTACTTCCAGTTTGGGCGCGGACCGGAAGTGACGTTCCGCGCATGCTCTGTGCGGACCAAGATGGCAGCGCCCGGCGTTCTTTCTAGATGTGGGGAAACTGATATAGGTTTTATCTGGATAGCCAGATAAGAGGTGTCCGATGGATTTTCTTCTAGTTTGAATCCTGCCTTCTCAAAAAAAAAAAAAAAAAGTTTCCTGGATAATAAGGCCACGGTCAAACGCTGAGTATTTGGTGAATTTTTTTTATCTCAGTAGCACGGTGGCTCGAATGGTTAGCACTGTAGCCTTTGCAGCGCTGGGGTCTTGAGGTCCTGGGTTCAATTCCCACCAAGGACACTAAGGACAACATCTGCAAGGAGTTTGTATGTTCTCCCCGTGTTTGCGTGGGTTTCCTCCGGGCACTCCGGTTTCCTCCCACATTGTAAAGACATACTGATAGGATGTTTAGATTGTGAGCTCCCAAGAGAGACAGCATTACTGATGTATGTAAAGTGCTATGGAATCAATAGCGCTATATAAATGAATAAATATTATTATTATTTTGTAGCCAAAACCAGAGGAACAATCAGAGGAAAAGTATAATAGAAACATGTCACCACTTCTGTATTTATCACCCACTGCTGGGTGGGGAGAGACGGAAGCTGCCCTCACGATGTGGTAGCATTGAGCACATCTCTAATTTATTATATAGTCAGTCCATTATATTCTGACTCCACCGAAATAGACTCAGACTCCAAAGCCCTTTTTTTTTTTTTTTTTTTTTTTTTTATTTTATTTTATAATGTTGTATGAGCTACTGTCTAGATATAGTTACCAAGTACTATTGTGTGCATGGAGTATGGGGGGATGGATGAATAGGAGGGAGTAGATTCTGAGGACATGTAGAAAGAGAGAACAGGGAAGATTTAATTAGTCAAGCAAAAGTAGTGAACTATTAACATTTGAGTCCTCAGGGTATGATACCTTTTAATGGCTAACTGAAAAGTTGGTAATAGGTAGCAGCTTTCAAGACTACTCGGGTGTCTTCACTTTTCTATACTACGTCTGATGGAGACCCGGTAGTCTCAAAAGCTCCTACTTATTACCATCTTTCATTTAGCCATTAAAAGATATCAGCCACTGGGGTCTCCAAATGCTTAATGTTCTATCTACTGGGCTAACTCAGTAAAAAGATTTATTTTCTGTGTAAAAAAAAAAAAGTGCATCAATCCCTTAGGCTATGTGCCCATTGGACGTTTTGTGGGCTGTGTTTTAGCGTTTTTCGTCGGCGGTTTCCGCTGAGTTTTATGTTAATTTATGTTAATCCTAACCACCGGTTGGATTAACATGCTAGTCAATGGATTTTAGAAAACGCTGTGTACATTAGAACGTTTTTTTTTTTGTCTCCTTTCCACTTTCTTCACCGGTTTTCCACTGGTTTTCAAAGATAGAGCAAGTGACTTCTTTTGAGCGTTTTTCCAGCGGTTCCAGCTTACAAGTGCACAAAAAAACAGTCTTAAAAACGCTAAGAAAAACCACCAGAAAACCGCAGACAAAACGCTGTATAAACGCTATAAAACCGCTCAAAAAACGCTAAACAAACGATGGACACTGCTGAGGTCAGAAAACTCAGTTTCTGCAATTCTCCACCAGTTTTCTGACGGTCTGCAATGATGCAGAACCGTCCAGTGGGCACATACCCTTATTCCTCCTCCTGTTTCTAACTCACTAAATGCCACAATCACAATTACGAGCGGCATCTACTAGGTTACACTGCTGAGTTTGGAGCTTGGTCCTGCAGACAGTGCCATAAATGTACATCCCTTGACAATTCCACATTGTTTGCTTTGTAGACTGTCTTTGTTGTCCAGGATTCTCATCACAAGTCTTTGTTTTTCAGCCTCTTGTTGAGATTCACAGATGATACATTTGACCCAGAACTTGCTGCTACTATTGGTAAGTACCTCCTCATTAGAAAACCTCACTAACATCTACTTACATAATTTCAATGTCCCATCTATTCCCAACTTCCGTCTAGATGTTCTGCCGGCTTTCACAGCCCACCCTGCATTCCTCCCAATGAGGAGCTGCACCAACATCTTCCTCATGTCGCCTCGTGAGAGCGAGCACAAGGGGAAGAGAGTGACCATGGGGTAAGGGGGGGAGTAGAGGGGTAGAGAGAGTGGAGCAGAAACCACACAGAGGGAATGATGGCCTCCCCTGCGCCACAGAACCCACTTCCATTAACCCACTTGATCGGGCTCCCGTCTAGTTGTCCAATAATATTACTGAGTAGTATCTGACAATTGAGTTGCAGGTGGTGAGGGGTTATCCGTTATTGGAGAGCGCTGTCTGAGTAGCTGCAGTCTAAGAACAGATTGAAAAAAAACAATGCACACTTGAGACATGAGCCACTCTCTGATTTTGGTGTTGGGTCTCCTGATGGTTACGTTATGTTGGGTAAATATTGATTGTTCTCAGTAGGAGAAACAAGATAACAATCTTGTAGTTGTGATACCTTTTAATGTTTTAACAAAATAAAATAAGTGATGTTACAAGGCGAGCTTTCGAGACGTCTTAGGTCCCTTCATCAGGCAAGTTGAGTCGAAAGCTTGTCTTGTAACATCACTTATTTTATTTTTGTTAGCCATTTAAAAGGTATCACAACTACAAGATTATCTTGTTTCTCTCACTAAGAGCAATCAATATTTTCTCAACTGGCTAACACTGTACCAAAACTTTTTCTTATAACCATTATGTTGGGTAATCACTGCAGCAAATAAGCAGCCACTTATCGTCTGCTAACCTTCTCAATTCTACCTTCACTGGTGGTTGAAATAGTAATATGTGCAACTCAGGCCGGTTTCATGAAAAATGGACTGTGCTCAGATGGTATAACTGATCAGAGCTCCAGGATCTCCTGACCCGACCTCACTGGCTCATAGTTATGTACCGTATAAGACCATTAGGTGTGGAGACTCAATGGTTGGGCTGGCTATTACGACGTGATCATCTATGCTAATATACTTGATTTAAGAAGTGTGCCTTGATGACCGGATATTAGCGCTGCTCCCAGCAACACTGCTTTTGGTTTGTCTGAAACTTAGAGAAAGCAGCATGTCCTCAATGATGTGTATGTAAGGGTCTGATTGGCTCATTTCTATAGCTAAGCCATCCCCCTCCTCTGTCTATACATCAGCTAAGACCGAGAGGTGTTCATTTACCGTATGTATTGAAATTAGCCAGCCGGACCCCTTCTCACACTGCACAGATGTGAAGGAAAGGAAACTCTCACAAGGCTTGATCTACATGAACTAATGCTGACATCATAAATGGAACCGGTCAGCTCCTTTATGCCTCCCCAGCTATCACTGTCTGTAGCTGTGGCTTTATAATACCAGTCTAATCATCCCTGTCTGAGCTCATCGTGTAACGTGAAAGGTGAGAAAAAGCATTTATACACTTACATTTCCTTATGTAATGAGGCAGTCAGTCCCCAGCTTGGAGGACGGAGACTGTTTGGTAGGTTAATAGTTAACATTTCAGCCTTATGTTAGGAGACCTGATGTGATGTCATAACCGTGTGACTACAATAGGCGGAGCTAAATCCCTATAACATAATGAGTTTGCTCGCTTAGCTCCACCCATTAGTCACATGATCGTTACATCACACAGTTTAATAGTGAGTTAACTATTATCCTGCCAGACAGTCTCTTTCCTCCAAGGTGTAGACTGACTTGTAAGTGTTTAAATGCTTTTCTTTCACCTTTCACATTACACTATGAGCTCAGACGGGGATGATTAGATTGGTATTATAAAGCTGCAGCTACAGACAGTGATAGCTGGGGGAACATAAACCACCTGACAGGTTCCCTTTAAGTTTTGGGCCACTGTATGAATATGTATATCTAATGGTATTTTTTTGATGGTTGAACAACACCTTTAAGGGAAAAGTGTCATCTAGTTTATGCTTCATCATCTGAGAGCAGCATGTTGTATTCAGAGACCCTGAATCCAGCGATCTTTCACTAAAATTACTGCTGCAGCAGTTCTGACACAATTAAAGTTTTTACATTTAGAATGTAGCAGAGCTGCCGCCGCCCACACCAGGCTCTGCATGTGCAATGTCCATAGACCGTGAGAAGCTGCTAATCACAGCAGGGGTTGTGCCGGATTTGGGGAAGATGAGTGATGATAATATACTGATGCTAAATTAAATATTGCAGATAAACATCAAAACAATGCGTAAGGCACACATGGCTGAAATCTGTGTTAACCCTTACAGCATCCTGTCTTCAGATTACATGGCAAAAACTTGCTGACAGATTCCCTTTTAAGACGAGTATTACATTAATTAGCACTCTTACAGAGTTACAAGCCTAGAAGTAATATTTGCAAGTTAGTCCATCCCAGCCAATCAGATTGGAGCAGACTCTGGCGCACACTTTGCTTGTTTCAGACTCTTTCAGGAATGTAAGCTGCTGCGGTATCAGCCTTCCGAGATCTCATCCTTCTCTGCAGAGACGTCTTCATCCTTTCTGTTCTCTGCAGACTGGTGTCATCCCTTGCAGCAATACATGACCTGACTTGTCCCTTAATAAGACAGCAGCAATTTAACCATTTGTTGCATCGAAGACACTTATCTCATCTCACGTGCCACAGGTGAAACGACTGATTTATTTTTCAGGTGTCGACTTCAAGGTGAAAACAATTTCTGTTGATGGAAACAAGGCAAAACTGGCTATATGGGTAGGTATGAGAACACGCACAGTGTTATACACACGGCCCTCATACGTGGGCTGTACAGCTATGGCAGGCATGCCTTCTACGACTTGTCTAGATGTGCCTGGATGACATATTTTGTGGTCAGACTCCTGAGAAGTGGATGCCTCATTTCTCTGTGGTTAGTACAATGCTGGGTGTGTCCGACACCATCTTACATTATCACAAGATGCTGTTAATAGGATGTGTTGGTACAATTAATATTGATACTCTACACCTAAAATGACTATAAGCTTCATACGCTTATTACATGGCTGTCGTATAACCCCGTAGTGCACGTAACATCAGGCTCCAGTGCGCGCTACACTGTTATCCGCATCTGTCACATCTTTACCTTGGTGTAAAGAAGCATGGCCATTTTTAACCACCTTTGTAACAACAAAGTTCTGGACAAGTAAATCTCTTGTGTGTATTTCACACGTAATAAAAACTACAGAATAAGAAAATAACTCTGCTCTATAGAAGCCTGTGCCTCAATGCAGAGATAAGCAGATCAGGAAAAATTTGTGCAGATTTTGCAGGAGATTCAATTCGTGAAGAAGTTTTTTGTGAATTTAGTGTCCCTTATTGTGCGCACGCTGAGTATTTGGTATATTCTGCACCAAATTTGCATCTTCCGGCAGAAAAACGCAGTTCGTTTTTGCCATGCGTTTTCCTAATAAAGTCAATGGCTGGAAGGGCTGAAAATTGGAGGCAAAACTGCACCAGAAATTGACATGCTTCAGAGTATTTCTGCACCCAAATCTGCAAGGAAGAAGAAAAAAAAATGCAATATGGGCACAACACTTCGGGATTCTCTTTGATTTTGCTGGCATGAGGACAGGCATGCAGGTTCGTGACAACTGCACCAAAATCCGCACTGTGTGCACACAACCTTATGCTCTGGGATTTCTCCAGACCCCAGAGCATAATAAATGTAACATGCAAAAAATTGATGTACTCCCCTTTTTGGCACCATGATCCTCACTGTCACCCCTCTGGTCCTTGTCACATCTTTGTATCACTCCAGGGAGCGCAGAATTACAAGCTTCTTCACATTGGGTCAATCCTTCTGGCTCTGATAAGGCCATAGACAAACACACTGCGTCATGAAATGCGTCACATGTATTGCCTCATTTTTAATAATGTAGGTTTAGATAGTATCGTCTCCCTTTTAGAGAGAGATAAAGGCGATACTACATGTGCCTACCTCGTACAGAGGGAGACGGTGCGTTCTGTGCCTACATAATATATAATGTGAGTAATGAAGGCAATACTATCTTTTGCCTATATTATTTACAGGTCTAGAAAGCTAGTTTCATCTGTTCCTACATTATTAACAGGGGGGGGGGGGGAATGGAGGCCCTACTCTACCTGCAAAACTTTAAGGAAAGACAGACAGTACATTTAATTTACAGTGAGAGACAGGAAAGTAGTACTATCTGTGCCTAGATCATTTACAATGAGAGACGAGAACAGTGATGCATCATTTAGGCTGGGTTCACACTGGCGTTCCCCTCCGCAGCGTTCTGCGGAGGGGAACCGCCATGTGTGTGCAGCCAGCGCAAGCCCCTATCTTTATAATGGGAGCGCATGGTGCTACGCTTGACTGCGCATGACCGTGCACTCCCATTCACTGCCATATGTGATCTGTACGCAGGCGGACGCCTGCGCACAAATCACACACACTCCTCACCAGGAATGCAACATGTCGTGTCCCTGGTGCGGACGAGACTGTGTGATTTGTGCGCAGGCGTCCGCCTGCGTACAAATCACATATGGCAGTGAATGGGAGCGCACGGTCATGCGCAGTCAAGCGCAGCACCGTGCGCTCCCATTATAAAGATAGGGCTTGTGCTGGCTGTGCTCACATGGCACTTCCCCTCCACAGAACGCTGCGGAGGGGAACGCCAATGTGAAACCAGCCTTACAGATAGAGATGGAGGTATTGCTGTAAGAGCCTACATCACTTATAGGGAGAAAATGGGAGAGCGTATTATCTGAGCTATTATTTACAAAGAGAGACAGAAAGGCAGTACTAACTGTGCCTGCATTATTTACAAGGAGAAATGGAGACAGTACTAAATATTCCTATATTACTTTGTATCAATGATATTTTCCTCTGTACAGCATTACTGGAGGTCTGTCTTTGTCTTTCCTGTTATTAGTCCACACGTCAGGGGCAGGATTGGTTTCCGCAGTGACCTGTGTTACAGCCTCCTGTGATGTATAAACCTGCAGCCCCGGTGTCCTCGCTGGGCGGTGTAATGAATAGCGCCAACTTGGAACCTAGGAATACATTTCTGGCTGGTCGGGTCTATACATCCATTATAAACCCTAAATCCACATTGCAAAACCAACTGTAGTTTAATGCGTCTTTTCTCCATGTTAGAAAATGGACAATTCTTTTTTGTATTTTTTCTTTTTTCAGGAATTATTTCAGACTAATTAAATAAATAGTGTAACTGTATCTGGTGAAGTATATTGCACTCCATATAACTACTGTGTAAAAACTAAAGCCAGGAATTACAATTTTATTGAAGAAGCGAAATAACTTTCAGTGCATGACCCCATAAAACAGGAAAACAGTGAGTTGTGAGGTCGGGTTCACATCTAAATGTAACGTGTAATTGCACTTTTATAAAACTTTATCGGAATCATTGATCGATGTTTTTTATGATACCGAGACCCCTCAGTACCACCAATAATCAAAGACCCCCAAACCAAGGGGAGGAGAAGCTGAGAGCTGCTCTTCTCTACAATCTTCTGAAATGTCTGCGATGTGTAAAGCATGCTGTTAAAGTACAGTCACATATTAAGATTCTTCTCCAATTAGTCAGTATTGACGGTTTCTGCAATTATGGTTTATTGAAAAAAATAAGTTGTTTTTTTTTTTCTCCCCATCACCACCCCACCCCCCATCCTTTCCTACAGCACAAACACTCCATACAGATGCTGCTTCTGTCATATTTATATCCTGGCCCTCTGTGCTGTAAAGGAAATATCACAGTTTTTGTTTTAACACTTTGTTTTAACAGCTGCTGTTTTTAGTTGTTGGTGTGTAAGCATCAGAACACGACACTCACACACTGCAAATATGGCAGCTCCAGACCATAGGAGACTAGATGGTCATACACCAATCGCAATCTCCTATATTGTAGCTGCCTCAGCTGTGAATTGGGCATACCCCCTGGCTGTCCACATGGGAGCCAGGTGCCATTTTCTTGTAGCCCAGAGCTGCAATTTCCCTAATCGCTGCTCATGAAGCGTTTAAAAATAACAGGAGGTTCAGGGGAGCGGTGGTGACAGGAGGACGAGAGCAGTAGTGGTGAACACAGGTCAGGTTGCCTGGACTACTAGTATCAGGTTACCGACCTGTGCTCACCACTAATAGACATTATCTGTGCAATGAGAGCAGGACTGTGGAGACGACATCCTCCAGCCGGGGGTGAACAGCTCGGTAGCCTGGTATTAATAGTACAATGTCAGGTTGCTTTGTGCCCAGACCTATTGTCACTGCAGTGTTCAGAACACAGCAAAGAAATCATCCAATTGTTCTCTGAGAAGGCGTGAATCTGTGTAAAGCTTCATTCAGCCATCTGTGATGCAGGGACATCTGAGTGAGGCTTTAGGCTGGGTTCACATTTGCGGACCCCTCCGCAGCTTTCTGCGGAGGGGATCCGCAATGTGACCGCAGCGGCCGCCAGCTCCTATCTTTATAATGGGAGCGCACGGTGCTGCGCTTGACAGCACATGACCGTGCGCACCCATTCACTCCCATATGTGATCTGTGCGCAGGCGGATGCCTGCGCACAGATCACACACTCTCGTCCGCACCAGGAATGCAACATGTCGTGTCCCTGGTGCGGACGAGACTGTGTGATTTGTGCGCAGGCATCCGCCTGCGCACAGATCACATATGGAAGTGTATGGGTGCGCACGGTCATGCGCTGTCAAGCGCAGCACCGTGTGCTCCCATTATAAAGATAGGAGCTGGCGGCCGCTGCGCACACATAGCGATTCCCCTCCGCAGAACGCTGCAGAGGGGAACGCTAATGTGAAGCCACCCTCACTGCTGCGTCTGCAGATCCTCACCAAGTCTATGCACCATTGTTGTAGAGTGGGGATCTCCAGCTCCAGGCCTCGAGGGCTGCGAACATGTTATGTTTTCAGGATATCCTTGGTATTGGAATCATTACCAGTGCAAGTCATTCAATTAGCACCTGTGCAATACTAAGGCAAGCCTGAAAACCTGACCTGTGTGCGGCCCTCGAGGCCTGGAGTTGGAGATCCCTGCTGTGGAGAGTGCATATCCATGGATGACATTGCCACCGCAGCACAGGTGTCCAGACTTGGTGAGTGCTCATTATTTCATCAGAAAGCTGCATTGATTTATGCCCACATTACGTTAGATGGAAGTCAACAGGCCCCTACAATTTAGACAGCCAGCCAGCCAACCATCTGATCTGTATGGGGGGGGCATCACATACTCATACAACAGGTTGTGTCAGGGGCCGAAAAGATCAGGCAGTTGGAATTTCAATGTCTGATCCTTTTTCTTACACGGGGCATTATCTGTTGTCTGAGAGCGGCATTCTCCTCTTTATTGAAAATAAGTAGAGAAGACGATTCCTGTGTTTGGAGGAGTCAGGACAGAGGCTTTGGAGTGGCCGGGCATGTGTGTTCAATCAGACACTCCATGTAACTCCTCCTGGCAGCTGTGTATGATCAGGTGCTCCATCATGTAACTCCTCCTGGCAGTTGTGTATGATCAGGTGCTCCATCATGTAACTCCTCCTGGCAGCTGTGTATGATCAGGTGCTCCATCATGTAACTCCTCCTGGCAGCTGTGTATGATCAGGTGCTCCATCATGTAACTCCTCCTGGCAGCTGTGTATGATCAGGTGCTCCATCATGTAACTCCTCCTGGCAGCTGTGTATGATCAGGCGCTCCATCATGTAACTCCTCCTGGCAGCTGACTTGCAACCAATGGAGGAAAGGAAACTAGTCCCCTCCAAAAAGCAACAAGCAAAACGTGCATTGGTGGTAATTTATACACCATCTTACTGCCATCCATATTATATGTAGGATCATGACCTTGCTTCTACAGCCTTCTCTATTTAGGGGTATATTGCTACCAAGACTCCACTACTATAGCTTTCTATGCAATGGCATTAGGGTGCGTTTATGAGCATTATATTGTAGATTTATGTACTCATTTTGCATACAATCCCTTATTATTGGATCCATTAGTTGCACCTGCATATTTCTATCGGGCATCTCCGCTTTTATGTTTTGTATTCCCTTGATTTTAATTTAATTTTTTCACATACATTTTTAAATATGAATATTTAATTTTCTTTCTTCAATGTGTGACACCTTTCTTTGGGGATACAATATACTTGTGCATGCCATGTTTTTTTTTTTTTTGTTTTTTTTTTGTGAATGTTATCCTGTATCTGTACAGAGAATACAACACTTCTGATGTGTGGTCTCCATACACAATGTGATGCATTATGCCGCCGCTGCCTACGTCTCTCATCGGTGCCCATTATCCTATTCTCCAAATGGTTATTGGAGCGCTGTGGAGATATCCCCTTCCTTCCTTGCCTTTGTGCTATGGATTGGACCGGTGCTGATCACCATGCTGCTGTGTCCGTCCTGCGGAGGAGAACTGGCAGACATGGTATGGACGTTCCCTCCGATCCCCCTCTGCTACTTCAGTGCTCCTTTTTGGTGAAGAAAACAGGACAAGGATCTAACAGACGGAGGCAGCGGCAACACAATTGTACATGGGGTATGTGAGTATACATCAGAAGTGTGCAGTCACCCAAATTATAAGTGACTGGGTTATGATGAAGAAACGGCGGTGTTTTCAGAACTCTTTATGCAGTGTAGTGACTGTGACACCAATGGTTTAATAGACAATTAACACTTGAGTTTTGATTTTCCAGTTTTGTGTCTAGCAATTCACTGGTTTGGTCCTGCTGCCTGTAAAATATTTTTGTCCACACGGTGGTGCTAGAACACAACGTATTTGCGGCTTTGTACATGTCCTTCCTATTACCGCATATTCTTGTATCTGCAGGACACTGCCGGACAGGAGCGCTTCAGAACACTAACCCCCAGCTACTACAGAGGGGCACAAGGTGTTATATTGGGTAAGACCACATACTAAATGTTACCACCTATCCTGAGATTGCCTGGTCTCTGTCAGACATGTACTGTCCAAATTTAGAAGTTTGGAAAGCGTTTCAAGACTGTTCCTGCATAGTCTATGGCGGCAGCGATCGATCGCCTCTAATCTGTAGAGGAATATTTGGCCAGATAGAATTAATTTCAGGCTCTGTAAATTGCAATCAAGCCCTGTTCTCATTATTTAACTCGAGGGCAGACAACCATTTTTCTACAGAGAGCCATTTGGAAATTTCTACAATACTTCGGGGGCCACACAAAATTGTCAACTTGAAAATTACCCGCTATATTTGGTTAAACAATCAACTCCCCCCTACTGTGGTGGCTGGAGCTGCTTCTCTTTGGCATGGGTGATATTGGTCATGTTGCTTCTCAACTGCTTTTCCAGGTTTGCTAGAGCCCTAGACATCACAGGAGAGGTTGGGAGCGTATACCTCACTGGGGAGGCTTAGGCTGGGGCATGGAGATCACTGGAGAGCTGGATTTAAAGGGCAGCCAGTTGGCAAAACGTGTCTGTCAGCCTGAGCCCTGTGGTCCCCAGGAATCATAGTAACATAGTAACATAGTTTTTAAGGTTGAAGGAAGACTTTAAGTCCATCTAGTTCAACCCATAGCCTAACATGTTGATCCAGAGGAAGGCAAAAAAAAACCCATGTGGCAACACTAAGCTCCACATTGGGGGAAAAAATTCCTTCCTGACTCCAGATACGGCAATCAGACTAATTCCCTGGATCAACGCCCTATCAAAGAATCTAGTATATATAACTGGTAATATTATAGTTTTCAAGAAAGGCATCCAGGCCCTTCTTAAATGTTAGTAGTGACTCACTCATTACAACATCATGTGGCAGAGAGTTTCATAGTCTCACTGCTCTTACAGTAAAGAATCCGCGTCTGTGATTATGATTAAACCTTCTTTCCTCCAGACGTAGAGGATGCCCCCTTGTCCCAGTCTCAGGCCTAAGAGTAAAGAGATCATTAGAAAGGTCTCTGTACTGCCCCCTCATATATTTATACATTATTATAAGATCACCCCTAAGCCTTCGTTTTTCCAAGCTAAATAACCCCAAGTTTAATAACCTGTCTTGGTATTGCAGACCCCTTAGTCCTCTAATAACTTTTGTCGCTCTTCTCTGGACCCGCTCTAGTTCAGCTATGTCTTTCTTATACACCGGAGACCAGAATTGTACACAGTATTCTAAGTGTGGTCGCACTAGTGACTTGTATAGAGGTAAAATTATGTTCTCCTCATGAGCATCTATGCCTCTTTTAATACATCCCATTATTTTATTTGCCTTTGCAGCAGCTGCCTGACACTGGCCACTAAATGTGAGTTTGTCATCTACCCATACACCCAGGTCTTTTTCAGTGACAGTTTTGCCCAGTGTTTTACAATTAAGCACATAATTATACCTTTTGTTTCCTCTGCCCAAGTGCATGACTTTACATTTATCCCCATTAAAGCGCATTTGCCATTTAGCAGCCCAAGCTTCTAGTTTACATAAATCCTCCTGTAATATAAAATTGTCCTCCTCTGTATTGATTACCCTGCAGAGTTTAGTGTCATCTGCAAATATTGAGATTCTACTCTGTATGCCCCCTACAAGGTCATTAATAAATATATTAAATAGAAGCGGGCCCAACACTGACCCCTGTGGTACCCCACTGTTAACTGTGACCCATTCTGAGTGTGTTCCATTAATAACCACCCTTTGTTTCCTATCACTAAGCCAGTTCTTAACCCACTTACACATATTTTCCCCTATCCCCATTGCCCTCATTTTATGTATCAACCTTTTGTGTGGCACCGTATCAAAAGCTTTTGAAAAGTCCATATACACCACATCCACTGCATTTCCTTGGTCCAGTCCAGAACTTACTTCTTCATAGAAGCTTATTAGATTAGTTTGACAGGAACGGTCCCTCGTAAAACCATGTTGATAATGGGTCATGAGGTTATTTTTCTTCAGATACTCCAGTATAGCATCTCTTAGAAAACCCTCTAGGATTTTACCCACAGTAGAGGTTAAGCTTACTGGCCTATAATTTCCAAGTTCAGTTTTTGTCCCCTTTTTGAATATTGGCACCACATTTGCTATACGCCAGTCCTGTGGTACAGACCCTGTTATTATGGAATCTTTAAATATTAAAAATAATGGTCTATCTATGACAGTACTTAATTCCTGCAGCACTCTGGGGTGTATCCCATCTGGGCCCGGGGATTTGTCAATTTTAGTGATTTTTAGACGATGCCGTACTTCCTCTTGGGTTAAGCAGGTGACGTTTAATTGAGAATTTTTGTTATCACTGATCATATTGTCTGTCATGGGATTTTCTTGTGTAAATACTGTTGAAAAAAAGTCATTTAGCATATTTGCTTTTTCCTCATCCTCATCCACCATTTCACCCAGACTATTTTTAAAGGGGCCAACACCATCATTTTTTAGTTTCTTACTATTTATGTAGTTAAAAAATATTTTGGGATTCTTTTTACTTTCTCTGGCAATGAGTCTCTCTGTCTCAATCTTTGCTGCCTTGATTTGCTTTTTACAAATGTTATTTAATTTTCTGTATTTATTTAATGCTTCATCACTACCTACTTGCTTTAATTCCCTAAATGCTTTCTTTTTGTCACATATTGCACTTCTTACCGCTTTATTTAGCCATAGTGGTTTCCTCCTATTTCTAGCATGCTTATTCCCATAGGGTATATATTGTGCACAGGTCCTATTCAGGATGCTAATAAACATCTCCCATTTGTGTTGTGTACTTTTATGTCTCAGGACATCGTCCCAGTTTATTGCACTAAGATCATCTCTCAACCGTTGGAAATTTGCCTTCCTGAAGTTTAGTGTCCTTGTGGCCCCTCTACTACACGTCTTAGTAAAGGATACTTGAAAGCTTATTAAGTTATGATCACTATTACCCAAGTGACCTCCAACCCGTATATTTGATATGCGGTCTGGCCTGTTGGTTAATATTAGGTCCAGCAGTGCCCCCCTTCTTGTTGGGTCCTGAACCAGTTGTGAAAGGTAATTGTCTCTTATAGTTTTCAAAAACTTATTACCTTTGCTGGAACTGCAGGTTTCTGATCCCCAATGTATTTCAGGGTAGTTGAAGTCCCCCATAATAATGACTTCTCCCTGAGTCGCTGCTTCATCTATTTGCTTTATGAGGATATTCTCCTCCACTTCCATTATTGTTGGGGACTTATAACAAAACCCCTATCAGTAATTTATTATTTTTTCCCCCTCCCCTTATCTCCACCCACAGAGACTCTACATTTCCATTAGATTCACCTATATATCACGCAGGATGGGTTTTAAGGATGATTTTACGTATAAACATACACCTCCTCCTCGCCTATTTGTACGGTCATTTCTGAACAGACAATAGCCCTGTAAATTAACAGCCCAGTCATGGCTCTCATCCAGCCAAGTCTCCGAAATCCCCACCATGTCATAATTATTTTCCAACAAAATCAATTCTAATTCCTCCATTTTGTTGGTGAGGCTTCTGGCATTAGTGTACATGCACTTTATGCATCTCTGTTTACCTCTATTCCTTCCTACTAGATTGACTGTTCTAACCCCACCCCCCATGCCACCCCCAATTTTATTACTTGTGCCCAGGTTACTGTTTACACTATCTTCCCCTCCTATACAATGAATACCCTCCCCCCCAATCCCTAGTTTAAACACTCCTCCAACCTTCTAGCCATTTTCTCCCCCAGCACAGCTGCACCCTCCCCATTGAGGTGCAGCCCGTCCCTAGCATAGAACCTGTAGCCAACAGAGAAGTCGGCCCAGTTCTCCAGGAACCCAAACCCCTCCTTCCTACACCAATTCCTGAGCCACTTATTTATCTCCCTAATCTCCCGTTGCCTCTCTGGTGTGGCATGTGGTACAGGCAGTATTTCAGAGAATACTACCTTGGAGGTCCTTGCCTTAAGCTTGCAGCCTAATTCCCTGAAATCATCTTTAAGGACCTTCCACCTACCTCTAGCTTTGTCATTTGTGCCAATGTGCACCATGACCGCTAGGTCCTCACCAGCCCCTCCCAGTAATCTGTCAACCCGATCAGCGATGTGCCGGACTCGAGCGCCAGGTAGGCAGCACACTGTTCGACGATCCCTGTCTTTGTGACAGATTGCCCTATCTATTCCCCTAATAATTGAGTCCCCCACTACCAGCACCTGTCTGGCCTGCCCTACTCTCCTGTTTTCCCCCTTACTGGAGCAGACACTCCTCTGGCTTTCAGAGGTCATGCCCTGCTGCAGCAGTGCTATCCCTGAACTCACACCCCCCTCATCTGCCAACATAGCAAATTTATTGGGGTGTGCCAGATCAGGGCTAGCCTCCCTGGCACCCTTCCCTCTACCCCGCCTTCTAACTGTCACCCAGCTAGCTACCTCATGGTCCTGAGGCTCCATAGTACCATCCTCCCCCACATCTATCCCATTGAGCAGCTGCTCAGTGAGCAGCAGACTCCTTTCCATATTGTCTATGGATCTCAGCGTTGTCAGTCGTTCATTTAGATCCAGTATCTGTCCGGGGCCGCAGAAAAGTCATCAAGGGCCGCATTCGGCCCTGGGGCCTGAGTTTCCCCACCCCTAATTTAACTGAATGAATAAAAACATCTAATCCTAAAACAGGTTATTTAAAATGAACCTGTAGTCTTGATGTTGTTGCAGCTGATGTTTGAGGACAACAGAATGGGACTGATTTTATCCAATCCGTCTAAGCTTGAGACAATGCAAACTTGGGCCACACAGATTGTTCATGTTGTTAGTCTAAAATTTGCCAGATTTGTTAATCTAGTGTAAATGTTCACCACCTATTAGATTAAATTGTGCCAGAAATGTGCATCTAAATTCTGGTGCAATTTTTGGCACATTAAACATGCCTCTCTTCCAATAAACCGCATCTCTTTGCAGGGAGGTTTTAACCCTGACATGATGCAGAAAGTGTCTAAAGGTAGCCGTTACACGCTTCAATGTTGAAACGATCTCCCTAACGATCTCAGGGGCGTGCGGTCATTTTGACATCGTTGGTGAGATGTCACACGTCTAGATATTGTGGATGACGCACCAATGATCCAGCGAGCAGCTATTGTTCGCACAACCCAGCGAACCATAATTGTTCACTGATGTGAGATATGAATAGGTGAAGTCGTGAATGACATCGTTATCGCGGTGTCACACAGAACGAAGCTGCAGGTTCGCTGATCGTGGATCGTTAGATTTGAGAACATGTTCTCAAATCTGCGATCAACGATCCAGCGATGTCGTTTCAACGCCTCCAAACCCGTGATGTTTGAGCGATATTGTTCACGATATCTTACTGCGTAACGGTACCTTTAATCACACAAATATGGCTCCGTTCATGAAAGACGGATATTGTGTGCAGACTTTGCATTCAGCTTGATAACTAGGAATACATAAATGATTAATATAACCATGTGTAATCTATATTTGTCTGTAGTACAACACCCTGATCTGACTTTCTACCATGTCCTATAAAATCCAGGGTTATTACCTGATGTAAGTACAGTCCATTGCCTGGACTGGCTTTGATTTATCCCCTTTTTCGTCTTTCAGTATATGACGTGACGAGAAGAGACACATTTGTGAAGCTGGACAACTGGTTAAATGAGCTGGAGACGTATTGCACAAGAAATGACATAGTAAAAATGCTAGTAGGAAACAAGATAGACAAGGTGAGCAGCAAGGGAGCATGATCGAGAAGACCGGAGAATTCATCTAATGATTAACTGACTATACTGCAAAAAGTGGCCAGAATAAAATTGCGCAAAATGTAGTTATTTATAGTAGATCTAGCACCCAGAGAACTAACAAAAATATACATTTTCTGAATATTTTTGATTATAAAAAACGTAAAGGTTTTACACAAGATCACAAGATAGTCTGTGCCATAATGCAAATGTTATGTCAGCGGCACTCAGTGTGATGGGATGGGTCTAAACGGATGTTCACCCTCCGTATACTTGCAGATAAACCTAGGAAAACAATACTGGAATTTTTTTATGTTGGATATTCTAAAATAAAAACCTTTACAATTTAAACTCTTCGATACCATATGTGAAGATAATGTCCTGGAAATATACTGCATAGCTGGAGGGGTTTTCTGGTCTAAACTGATGATTCTGCATTCTCTGTATCACTGTGACTACAGACTTATGAAATCCTGCTAGCGCCGCACTGTGCACTGCGAGAGCCTGCTGTGTCTAAACTGGGAATGGATTGCAATTGTGCTATATACATGTTCCCGGCAACAACACAACTAGGTGGCACGGCCTCTATACAAGTGTATGGAGCAAAGCTGCGCCTACTTGTCGGACACGCCCGCTCCATTACATTTGTGTTGAGCGAAGTCACGCCCACTAGTCGTGGTGTTGCCAACAATATGTATTTAATATATAATTACTTAATCCTGTGTGTCGTCAGCTTCCGGCCCGATATCCACAAATCCCACAATGTATCGGAAGCCGCGCTATATTAGTATACCCAAGTGATAGGTATGCTAATATGGTGCCAGTTGGCGGGCGGTACTGTCATTTGCTGCCGACGCAGCACACACCGCTGGCTGCCTGCAGCACGTCGCCCCAGCACCTTGCATGCCTGCCGCTCCACCGATAGCCTCTAGTAAGTTAGAGGTTACAGGACCTGCGGTGATGTCACAGTCATATGATCGGTCACATGATCGTCACAACACCACAGCTCCAATACTGCAGTGACAGACTGCAGCCAGGCAATGTGCAGAGGAGAAGGGGCTGAAAGAGAGCACAGAGGTGTGCAAACAGTACGGGGGTGTTGAGAGAGAACATGAAAGGACAGCGTGCAGAGAAGGAGAGAGCACAAGCACAGGGGGATGACCGCTCAATGGAGACAGCACGGGAAGAGAGCACACGAGGAAACAGCACAAAAGAGAGACTAGATGAGGGGAGAAAACCGTGCACTGGGGGAGAGAGACAGCGCACAGGGGAAAGACTGCTCAAAGGAGAGCACACATGAGAAAAGAAGACCAGGGGGGGGGGGAGAGAGACGGCCACTACTCCCAGCACCAAAAAGCCCACCCCCATCGTAACATCACCGCCCTCCCGATGCGATAGCATTGGGCCTCCATCTAGTGTTGCATAATTGTTGTCTGTTCCTGGCTTAGAAATTTATGCTCACGTCCTGTGCCGGCCCCTTTCCAGTGTTGTTGGGGCTCATGTGACATTGTGGTATATCGCGTGAGCTTCGCACCTAATCACCACCAGCTTCTCTCACATGGATTCCAGGGTAAAAGCCATAGAAGAAAAGTGGGTTGTTCCTGCGCTGCCTGAACAGAGACCGTTGTAGGATGAATCCAGACACGAATGACACAAGTGTGTTTTATTTGGTAATGTGTATCGAAGATTGACATTTCTTCCTGAGGACAAAACGTTGGGTTTGTCCTGAAGTGTGATATTTCGAAACGCGTGGACAAAACGCACTTATGTTATTCTGGTGTCTGGATTTGTCTTCTTTAACCCCTTTCTCCCTGCCACAGCTGTGATTGGCAGAGTCTGGTAGGGAGGAGTGAAAGCGCACACCCCTAGAGAAGATTGTAGAGAAGCAATCAGTTGGACTGCAAAGCGGAGATTTCACTTATTGCACTCGAAGAGTCGTATATGTGAATATCTCTGCAATGGAATAATGTTGTGCAAAGTGGAAAAGATCAGAATCAGATGAGCTCAGGGATTTCTTAACACGTGTTTTTTGAGTAAGTGATAGGTCCTTTAAGGCCGAAATTGTCTCCAGCTTTCACGGTGTTAATGGGGCGTATCGCCATACTTTTTTCTATTTTTATCTTGTGTCCTTTGTTGCTAATGTACCATTTTTCATTGTGTAGGATAACCGAGAAGTGGACCGAAATGAAGGCCTCAAGTTTGCACGAAAACACTCAATGTTATTCATAGGTATGAAAAGATTGATATTTCTTATTTTTAGATTAGTTTTTACCTTCTCCTTTTCTCTTGGCTTTAAACAATCAGTCTTCATATTAAAGCTTTAATTTCTTTAAAGTCTGTTATTTCTATGTTTAGCATCCTGCAGTAAGATATTGGGCTCCGCCTAGTGGAGGCTGTAGGTATCTTGCGTGTTGAATCCAAGGGAATTTGGAGCTTTGAATAAAAAAAAAAAAACAATGCACTGGTTCCTTTAGGATACATTTAAAGGGAGTTTTTAAAAAACAAAGTTTATTTAAATCAATACATCTTGGAATAATAATTTTCACAACTGGATGTGGTTATAAAAAATGTTTCTGTGCTGAGATACACTTGTATATGTGTCCCTGCTATGTACTGTGTAATGGATGTGTCTGACCGTACAGGGACATGGTCTGATCATACCACATCTCCTGGGCCGGGGAGGATGGAAAAGAGTATACACATTACAGCACAGGATCACAACTGATTCTTTGAGGTAAAACCTTTTTAAACGGACAGGGAAATGTTTTACCTCACAAAAATGATCATCTATGATCCCGTGCTGTAATGTGTATACTCTTTTGCTTCCTCCCCGGCCCAGGAGATGTGGTATGATCAGACCATGTCCCTGTACGGTCAGACACATCCATTACACATCAAAATTGTTGGTACCCCTCATTTAATAAAGGAAAAACTCAAAAGGGTCACAGAAATAACTTTAGGGTATGTACCCACAGGACGTTTTTGCTGCGTTTTCTGCCTGCGGTTTACCATTGGTTTTATGGTAATTTATGCTAATTTGTTCCTGCTGTTTTGATTCCCAGCAAAACCAATGAGTTTCACATAAATGCTGTGCCCACACATTGGTTTTGCAAGTGTCAAGAACTGTCAAATACCTGCGTTTTGGGTGTGGATGGGAGAGAATTGACATGTTAATTATTTTCCTGCCTTTTTTCTTCAGTCAATGGGAAAAAAACGCAGGAAAAAACGCAGCATCAAAAACGAGCAGAAAACGCAGACAAGATCATAGCTAATCTCCTGTCAAGGACTGTAGATAAGCCGATGAATAAATGTGGTATAATAATAGTAAGCGCTGAGAGCTAAAACAGGATACACAATGCTCTTAAATATATTACCTTTGAGTTTTATTCATTCAACAAATAAAAGCCCTCCTGCCACAACGCGTTTCGACGCTGACTGCGTCTTCCTCAAGATCCACTTGAGGAAGACGCAGTCAGCGTCGAAACGCGTTGTGGCAGGAGGGCTTTTATTTGTTGAATGAATAAAACTATTTAAGAGCATTGTGTATCCTGTTTTAGCTCTCAGCGCTTACTATTATTATACCACATTTATTCATCGGCTTATCTACAATCTCCCTTCGGGGAGCGTGGTGTTGTGAGCTGCTCCAGAGCAGGACCTGGCTACATTTATCCATCCTTAAAATCGGCACATGATCCTTCACGCGAGCCAGCTAAGGAGAAGGCAGGAATCTTATATTAAAAACGTTGAAGGGGAACACCAAAGATCAGAAGATCAGTGAATATAAACCTTCACTCACCACATATCCACAATCTAGTTGTGCGGATACGGCACAACTAGTAAAGGTGAGTGAAAATCCTGAATATCGCTTAATCTAGATTCCCCAATGCAGCGTGGCGCAACCTTTGTTTTTTCTTTTGCCTGTTAAGGACTGTAGGATCCTCAGGTTTTGCTGCGTTCAGGACTGCTTAAAAAATGTCCTGTGGGCACATACCCTAAATCTGACAAAAGTAATAATAAAAAATCTATGAAAATGAACAAATGAAAGTCAGACATTGCTTTTCACCCCTGCATCCTCAGAATCTCTTAAAAAAATTAAACTCATGAAATCGGCCTGGACAGAAATGATGGTACCCCTGAAAATGTGACAAAAGGGACATGTTAAATCAAGGTGTGTCCACTAATTATCAACACAGGTGTCTACAATCCTGTAATCAGTCAGTTCGCCTGTATATAGGGCTACAGATGCTCACTGTGTTGTTGGTGACATGGTGTGTACCACACTCAACATGGACCAGAGGAAGTGAAGGAAAGGGTTTTCTCACAATATTAGAAAGCTAATTATAGATAGGCATGCTAATGGTAAAGGTTGTAAGACCATCTCTAAGCAGCGTGATGTTCCTGTGACTACAGTTGCACATATTATTCAAAAATGTAAGATCCATGGGACTGTAGCCAATCTCCCTGGATGTGGCCGCAGAAGGAAAATTGATGACAAATCAAAGACACAGATAATACGAATACGAATGGTAACAAAAGAGCCCAGAAAAGCTTCTAAAGAGATTAAAGCTGAATTTCAAGATCAAGGAACATCAGTGTCAGTTTACACAATCTGTTGTTGTTTGAGCCAAAATGGACTTCATGGGAGACGACCAAGGAGGACACCATTGTTTAAAAAAATCATAAAAAAGCCAGACTGGAATGTGCCAAACTACATGTTGACAATCCGCAAAGCTTCTGGGAGAATGTCTCATGGATAGATGAGACAAAAATTGAACTTTTTGGCAAGGCACATCAGCTCTATGTTCACAGACGGAAAAATGAAGCATATCAAGAAAAGAACACTGTCCCTACTGTGAAATATGGAGGAGGCTCTGTTATGTTCTGGGACTGCTTTTCTGCATCTGGCACAGGGTGTCTTGAATCTGTGCAGGGTACAATGAAATATCAAGTCTATCAAGGGATTCTAGAGAGAAATGTGCTGCCCAGTGTCAGAAACCTTGGTCACAGTCGCAGGTCATGGGTCTTGCAACAGGAAAATGACCCAAAACACAAAGCTAAAAACACCCAAGAATGGCTAAGAGGAAAACATTGGACTATTCTGAAGTGGCCTTCTATGAGCCCTGACCTAAATCCCATTGAGCATCTTTGCAAAGAGCTGAAACATGCCGTCTGGAAAAGGCAACCATCAAACACCAGACAACTGAGGCAGTTTGCTCTTGAGGAGTTACCAAAATGCTTGCCGAGAGGTGCAGAAGTCTCATTGGTAGTTATAGGAATCAATTGATTGCATCAAAAGGTTGTGCAACAAAATATTAAGTTTAGGGATCATCATTTCTGTCCAGGCTGATTTCATGAGTTTTTAATTTTTTTTTTTTTCTTTTAATCCCATGGAAGCAGGGGTGAAAAGCAATGTCTGACTTTCATTCATTCATTTTCATAAATTATTTTTATTTATTATTACTTATTTCTGTGATTATTCTGGGTTTTTCTTTCATTTATCGAGGGGTGCCAACAATTTTTACCACGTGTGTATACGACTATCTCAGCCCAGGAATTGTGGTATGATGGGACCATGACCCTGTACAGTCAGACACATCCATTACACAGTACATAGCAGGGATACATATATAAGATTATCTCAGCACAGGAGATGTGGTATGATCAGACCATGTCCCTGTATGGTCAGACACATTTATTACACAGTACATGGCAGGGATACATATATAAGATTATCTCAGCACAGGAGATGTGGTATGATCAGACCATGTCCCTGTATGGTCAGGCACATCCATTACACAGTACATAGCAGGGACACATATATAAGATTATCTCAGCACAGGGACTTTTTTTTTTTAACATTACTATTAATAATTATTTATTATTATTCCAGGATCTATTGATTAAAATCAACTGTAAAATTAACTTTGTTGGAAAACCCCTTTAAGAAATTAATCAGTTTTATAATTTTGGAGTAATGAGAGGATAAATGTTGGAAGATTACAATATATGCTAGGAGCTAAATTCTATATCTAAAGAAAACTGATACAAAACAAAGAAGTAGCAAAAATACAGAACAGATGAGGGCAAAAGATGTGTGAAACTAAAGCTTAAAGGGAACACATCATGTCCTTTTTTGGTTATTAATCTATCCCCAATGTTGTTTAAATCATGTAGAGTTCGTTAGTAACTTTTTTTTTCTTTATTTTTTTATTGTAGTTATCTCAATAAAACCTTTTAAATACTTATAAGTATTCATTAGCTAGCTGGGCAAACA
Source organism: Allobates femoralis (assembly GCA_033576535.1). NCBI lineage: Eukaryota > Metazoa > Chordata > Amphibia > Anura > Aromobatidae > Allobates > Allobates femoralis. Next base: position 530,108,236 of record JARQOC010000005.1, on the reverse strand, counting down.
GTCATACAGTCACCTGGATGGTTAATAGTTATCGGACTTGTCACTCAACTTTAGCAAAAAACGAATTTCATCTGCTTTAGAACCTGTGTGATGTCATGACCATGTGACTGATAGGCGGAGCTAAGTCTACATTGTCCTCACCTTAGCTTGCTTGGCTCCGCCCATTGGTCACATAGTTTTGACATCACAGGTTCTTTATACAGAACATTAGATGAATTTTGGCATCACTGCAGTTGAGTGACATGTCTGCTATCACTTAACAACCTGGATGACTGTTTGACTGTTTGGGCAGCTAGATGATGAAAACATCTAAGCATCTAAAATGCTTATTTCGGATAAATACAACAATTAATAAAGAAAAAAGTTTTCTAACGAGCACTACATGATTTAAATAACATTGGGGGCGGTTTAATAACCGAAAAGAACATGACTGGTTCCCTTTAATACACGTTTCAGCCCTCCTATGAGGGTCTTCATCAGGTTTAGTAAAAAAGAGTTAAACAATGTGTGGTTTTTTTTGTTTTTTTTTCTGCATATTAAAGTGTAATACCTGGCCCGGATGGTTGGTGGCAGTGCTGGGAGATCTGGGTTCAGCAGAAACCTGAGTGGTTTGGACCCATTGGGCTTTACTGTTCCTGGTATCATAATCTGATTCATCCTCTGCTCCAGATATCTTGGTCTTTAAAACCTTTAAGTCATGGACGAGACAGGAAACAGTCTGTGTCTGAGACCGCAGAGTCTGACTCTTCATTTGATCTTCTCTGCCGCTTTATTTTAACCACATCTTAGAAAAGAAGCAATATGGTATTGATTGTGCTTGTACAACATGCAAATAACTGGTTACACGTATCGCTGCCTACAGCTCCTCGGAGACATTACTCCTATCTCTCCCCATAATACATTTGACACATTGTAACTTCACCTGTTCCAAAAGTGGAATCATTTCCTGATGCTGTGATATCCCTCGCCCTCGAGCGGTGCTGGCTCGGTGCACGGCTCCACGCCAGGCTTGGGCTGATGAGTTATTCTTGTGCTGTAGGATCCGCTCCACGTTTGTTGTGGTGTCCTCCATTATTGGTCAATAGCTGTGATTCATTTCCTCTGAGTAACGCTGTGATGCTTTATCTATTTATGCAACATCGTTTGCGGAGTTGTTTTGGCAAAGCTCTATGGTCTCTTCTGTCAGGTTGGATTTTCTTTGGTAATGGATTTGAGCACTGATGCTTGATGGTGGGCGGCCGCCCTTCAGCTCAAGGGCCGTTGGTTGGAGTCTGAGCAGGGCATCATCTGCATACCGGTGGCATGCACCCACCGTGTTCTTGTAGGCGTCCTCCTCTAATCTAAATATATAATTTGGGTAAATTAGGAGACTACAGTATTAATACAGTATTAATAATAAAATTATATACCGGTGCATCTCAATGAATTAGAATATAAAGTGAAATGTATGTATTATATAGTGTCATTACACTCGGAGTGATCTATTTCAAGTGTTTATGTTAATGTTGATGATTATGGCTTACCGCCAATGAAAACCCAAAGGTCATTCTCTTAGAGTATTTAAGTAGGGAAGATGAAGGGTCTCAGAGACCCAATATTACCTAAATGGGTATCAGAAGCTTCACCTTGTGTGGTTGTGAGAGTCACAACCACTATAAAAGCATATCATGGCTGCTGCAGTCCCCGTGGTGCATATAGAATAGGGAGGATGAAGGGTTAAAAATTGCGCTGCCGTATTCCATAAGACATCGAAGGATGAATATAATATTGATTTATTAGTCAACACGTTTCAGGGCTCCCTGGTCCCTTCCTCAGGACAAACCAATATCTTATTGCCGCGTTTCAACGATCCCTGAAACGTGATGACTAAGCAATATTATATTCACCCTTTGATGTCTTGTGGAATACGACAGCGCATTTTTAACTCTTCATCCTCCCATGACCTTTGGGTTTTCATTGGCAGTAAGCCATAATCATCAATATTAACAGAAATAAACACTTGAAATAGGTGACTGTAATGACACTCTACATTGTATACGTTTCACTTTATGTATTGAAATACTGAAAAAAAAAATCTTTTAATCTTTTGATTGATATTCTAATTCATTGAGATGCACCTGTAGTTTCATAGGGATCTTTTAAATGTACCAAGAACGAACTAAACACAATCACAAAAAAATGATAAATATGTAATCTTTAAGTCACAAACACTAGAAAACGGTGATGAACATGTGAGAGGGATCCACAAAAAAATAGGTACAACACCTATTGAAAATGAAGTAGGGCTAAATGGGCATCTCGCCGTACTCCTCCCTACCTGGCAATCGGAGGGCATGACACTCTTAACTGTTTTTATCGCCCTCATTCAACATCTGGACTCCCTAATAGTCCCTGGTATCAAAGAAAGTAATTGTGATATAGGCAAACCTTAAACTAAAAGCTATTTATTTGGTATAAGGTCACAACTTGTGATGAGCGAGAGTAGTAAGATGTTTGGGTTTGGATAGTTCAAATCAAATACTTTTGAACGAGTAACAAATCCAATGTAAGTCAATGGAGAACTCACTTGAATACTGAAAAGAGTTCAAAGTATTTGGTTAGAGCGATCCGAACCAGAGTATCTTGCTACTCCCTCATTACTAGTCAAAACTATAGGTTTCATCGCAAAGGAGGGAACACTTAGTTTAGGTCGGTGTACACAGTATTGTCTCAACGCGTTCCCCTCCATTAATAACTGGGCTTCATAAGGGGGCAATGCCCTCGGACATTTACAGCACTACAGGTATTGTCCCTGTCTTGTGGATCACAGGTCCATGATGGACTATTTGTAACCTGGACCTTTTTTTTTTTTTTTTTTTTTTTTTTTTTTTTTTTTTTTTTTGTTTATTAATATTAGCAAATTTCTCCAATTAGAAATATAGTATAATTCTCCTGATTAGCTGTCACTCACCTCATGTGCAGGACATTACAACTCAGGTATCCATGGTTACGACAACTCATATAGTGAGTTGCTTGCTAGTGGTCGTAACCATGGATACCTAAGCTTCATGGATATGTTTCTCATTGGAGGCATTTGCTGCTATTTATTATGATTATTATGATTATTATGATTATCATTATTATTATTATTCCTACTACTTAGGATCGTGGAAATGGGATTGCCCCTTTAATTTTCTGACTGACAGTCTAAAAACTGTAAGAAAACCTTTTAATAAATGAAGTTACTCCTGTGTAAATGAATCTGCCCCAGTGTGCCCATACCCAATCTCCAGATCTGTCCTTTAAGTTTGTCTCCACTTCTCTCCAATTGTGATCCGCGAGCTAACCAGGGTTATGTTTTTCCATTATTCCCGTCATGAGATGCTTCCGCCAGATATTCCTACTGGTTGTGATGTGAATTGCAGCCTGACCAGGGTTTTGCTAGCAAGCAGGGCCGTGGAGTCGGTAAGCGAAACATCCGACTCCTTAATTTCCCTAAATCCAACTCCAACCTCAGCAAAATAGACACCGACTGACTCCCCAACCATGGCTGTGAAATCAGTAACATCCGCTCCACCAAAATGGACACTGACTGACTCCACAGCCCTACTAGTAAGTCACCATTCTGTAATGCCTTTGCATGGGTGGATGCGTCAGTATGGATACCCGTATTGGACAGAATCATCCTTCATTTATATATACACGTACAAACATGTCCACGTGGAACAGATGTCTGTGGCTGCAGCAGCTGAAATTTAATAGAACAAAATAAATGAGTCCTCCGTGTTTGATACCTAATAGAACCCATCGGCGCCTCCTGCTCATTTTAACTCCTTGTGGTTTTCATAAAACTTTGCATTAGTTTGGTGGCTCATAGCAGCTCTATACCGTTTACACCCTCCCAAGCCCCTGGGGTCAACTTGTTAACCTTCATGTCCACCATCCACTTTTTACAATTTCATACTTCACAAAAGTGCAGTCTGCCAAGAAACATAAGGCTTGACCCCTGGAAAGCGGAGCAGTAAATTTTAATGATACCTAATGTGTTTTCTTTTGATTATGGAGCGCAGCTCTGCAGGATTCAGAACCTGTCATTGCCCTTCAGTAAAATCTAGATTTAGTAAAATGTCAGCATAACGCCTGCCGAAGGGAGCGAGATCCAAAGATTTACACCCGATCGGTTACCGGTGATTTCAGGGCATATATATGTCAGTCTATTGCCTAATGATTCAGGTTTAATGAACTCAGGCTAATTATTTTATTTAATAGAAATTGTATTTATTTTATTGGACCGCACAGCTAATGGATTATAGTCTCGCTTTTATGGCCGGTGATTGTGTTTTATCAGGTTCTGGCATTTACAATATCAGTTTTTTAGAAAAGTGCTTGATACGTTATATTTTTAAAAGCTGTTTTGCAGCTGGAATTTTCCAAGCCTGGCAGAAGACTAAGTGGTAGGCAGATGGCAGCCCACGGCAACTTGCGGCCCTTAGGTGCTCCAGCAGACCACCAGACCCCGGCTCTCCTGTTCCATCCGTATCTGTTTTCCATCATATCCCTTTATGTGATCATAGCTCACATTCCCCCTTAGACCATAATGGAAAGTAACTGCACATGGACATACACCTCTGCACAGGATACTGAAAGTAAAGTATGATCCCATGGATGGTCTCGAGCTGTATGTAAGCTCCTCTACTCTTAAACCATAAAATATTGGCAGAATATTACACCATCTAGCCATTATGTGAGGGTGATCGAGTGGACCAGGCGGCCACGAGAGATGGTGACGTCTCTGTCAGTGGAAGTCTTCACACAGAGGCTGGACAGACATCTGTCTGGGAGGATTTAGTGAATCTAGCATTGAGCAGAGGGTTGATCAAGTTGATCCAGGAGTAGTGATGGGCGAGCCCGAACTGTAAAGTTCGGTGTCCGTACTGAACCCCTGGTTTTCTGACACAGGCCTCGAACACCGGCTTTCCTTAGAAGTCTTTGTTACTGTTCGGGTTCGGTTGGAAGGGCTGTAAAAATATGCAAAAAGATGATTATTAAAGCATGGAATATTATACTTGCCAATTTCTGGCGCTGTGGTCACACTCTTATGGATCTCCACTCTTTAACTTCATCATCTTTATTCACTTCACTGGCTTCAATGCCCACTCTGTTACATCTTCTGCAATTGGCTGTTGCGCCCCCATCCATTGTGCCAACGTCTGTGACTAGTTGTCATATACATTAGTGTATTGGCAACAAACCTGTCATTATAGGGGTGTAAAAATTGATTAAAAAAAAAAATAAAATTTGCATGAGGGGCGTGGCCTAGCAGGCGATGTAACGATGGACGCATCCAGGAGCTCTCCCACTGGAGAATCTGTATTTATCCTGCATCACCACACTGCCTGGCTCTTACTTTGGCCTAACCAGTCACCTGAGGATCCCAGGAGCCGATAGACATTCCCCAGCCATTCGGAAGAGCAATATGACCCACAGGCAGGACGTAGGAGCAGGAGAGCACAAGATGGCGCAGTCGTGAGGCAGGCGGCCGAGAGAGAGAAAGCGGTCTGCCAGCGGCACATGGAGGTGGCAGCAAGGCTGGAACGGTATGCACAGGTGTCTGAGCGGAGCTTGGAGGCTGCAATAACAAGGAGGTGAGGAGGAGGGTGATGAGGAGGAGACCCCAATAATGGAGGGGAACGCCATCAGAGTGCCAGAAGCTGATGTGGACGCCAGGGAGGCAGAGGGGAGCCAGACACTGGAGGAAGCCCAGGAAAATCCTACTCTTGAAGATTTTTTTCTCTATAGTAACCTACTGCAAGCAGGCTCTGACAACGCTTACTCAGCAAGTGCTGGAGATACAAGGCGAGCTGGCCAACATTAAAACTGCCATGCAGAAAGCAGATGTAAGAAAAGGAGAAGTGGAGGAGAGAGTGGGTACTGCAGAGGATTGTATCCTAAAGCGGCAGAAGTCAGAGAAAAAGTATGTACAACAAATTTCTGAGCTTGCAGCAAAAAACTGATGATCTTAAGAATCGATCTCGAAAGAATAATATTAGAATTGTGGGTATTCTGGAGAAAACAGAAAGCATTAACCCCACTGAATTTATAGAAGCATGGCTGCGAGCAAAGATAGAGGGGTTGATGATGGAGTGGAGTGGGATCTGCCAGGAGAAGAGGGGAAGTGGAGACAGACTTTAAGTGTGGTTGTGACTAATTTTAAGTTACGAATTTATGGTTCAGAATTGGTTTATCTGTTGGTTATCCTATAATATGGCGGGAGGGGGAGGTGGAACAGGATATTGTATTTTGTACCTTTGGATTGCGATAGTGGTTGAGAAATTGGTTCAAAGTGAGATGAGACTAGGTTTGATTGACCTCACTCTCATTGAGAGTAGAGAGGCTCGGGTGGGTACTATGTACACAAGGAGAGTGGGGAGGGGTAGGGGGAAGGGACAGTATATACAGAGATAATAGGACTGACTATGTTGATCATCACTAGGAGCCATGGCCGAATTAAAATAATTAGCTGGATTATAAGAGGCCTATCGGAGAGGACTAGGAGTGTGGCCATACTCCAATATGTGTTAGACCAAAAGCCCTTTAGTAGTGTGCCTTTTAGATACTCATCTAACGGGGGAAATGGTAGATATATTGGAAAGAAAATGGGTACAGAAGGTATACCATTCCACTTTTTCCATGTATGCAAGAGAAGTGACTGTTTTAACCCAAATCTTGGTGTGTAAGCTGTTTGGCCAGGTAATGTGTATTGCGGCTATGTATATACCACCACCTTACTGCAGTAAAAAGATAAGGGAAGTGGTGGAGATTTCGAGACCGAGAGGGGCAATGCCATTTCTGCTTACTGGAGACCTTAATAATGTTGCAGATGCATATTGGGAAAGGAGTAAACACACCCAAGGCGGACGGGGCAATGCTATAACTCCGTTTGGTACTTATGTCCAAGAAATTGGGTTGGTGGACATTTGGAGAGTAAGAAACGTAGAACAAAAGCAGATTTTCATGCTACTCCCCATCTCATGACACACTTTCTCGCATTGATATGGATTTTGGTAATGGGATGCTCTGGTAAAAGAGGTGGAATATTTCCGAGGAGCGATTTCGGATCCTAGCCCAATCACAATGACTGTCAGACAAATGGGACCTCAGGATGGGTGGAAAGGAGAGTGGAAGGCACATCCGGCGTGGTTAGAGAACATTGACATGAAAAGTATACTCCAAGAGGTTAGGGATTATTTTGCCATTAATAAAAGTAGCACCAACACATTATTAGTTTGGAATGCCATGAAGGCATATATTCGGGGACTATTATTTAGAGACATGTCTAGATGTAAATTGAGGACAAGACAGGCTGTGAAAGCGAGTTTGGAGGCCTTCAAGAGGGATGACGATGACGTGGTGGTACAAGCTACATCAGAATCTAGAAGACGATTGAGGGAGGAGCAAAAGGAGGTTAACAGGGTCCTATTGGGCAGGGCGGAGGAAAAGCAGGCGTTTCAGAAAATTAGGCTTCTATGAGGAAGGGGGGAAGGTAGGCCATATGCTGTCGCTGGTGGCCGCGGCCAGGGAGGAGATTCATTTGTACTCCTAACTACTGAAGAGAGTGAACAAGTCACCGACACTAGAGATATTTTAAACGTTTTTACTGACTTTTATAGGATGTTATATTCCTCTCGGGCGGAGGCATCGGTGGAAAAGGTGGCAGCCTTCTTATAGGCGGTAACAGTCCCTTAATTGAGAATGGAGGGCAGAGACAGCGTAGAATTCCCCCATTACCATGCAAGCGCTACATGGAATGGCAAATGAGAGAGCCCCAGGGGCAGATGAGATACCTGTTGAAATATATAAACATTTGGAGGAAATACTTCTCCCCAAGCTGAAGGTGGTCCTTGACGAAGCTAAAGAGACAGGGATATTGCCATTATCCATGAGAGAAGCCATAATTGTAGTGTGATACCCAAGGAGGGCAAAGACCCAAGACTTCCTGAGTCGTACTGACCCATCTCACTGTTGAGATCGGATGTGAAAATCCTGGCCAAGGTGTTGTCGAACCGCTTCATGGCGGTTAGCGTATATACTTATATAGAAGTATAAGCCATGGCCCCTAATCTTACCCCCAAAAACTGGGGAAACCTGTTGACTCGAGTATAAGCCTAGGGTGGGAAACGCAGCACCCCCCCCCATCCTGGTATAACCCCTCATCACTGTAGATAGCTCCTCATGATGTTATATATAGCCCTGTATATACACTGTATATAGCCCCTCAAAATATCGTGCTCCCATCACTGGTATATAGCCCCCCATCACAGTACATATCCCCGATCATTGGTATATAGCCCCCTCATCACTGTTATATAGCCTCCATCACTGGTATATGGCCTCCATCACTGGTATATAGCTCCTCATTACTGTATCTAGCCCCCAATCACTGGTATAGCGCCCCCATCTCTGCTGTATAGCCTCCGTTGCAGATATATGGCCTCCATCGCTGATACATGGCCCCTATCCCTGGCATAGTGCCCCCATCCCTGATATATGAGCACTCATCATTTGTATAGGACCACATGGTGGCGCTCGCCATAAAATAACAAACTTCTTACTCCCCTTCCGTCGATTCTCTGTACTGTCTGCGAGCTCCGTTCATCCTCCCTCCGGTCTGCTGCCTTCTAATCATGTGACCGACTCTTCAGTGACGTCATCGCTGCTGCGCCGTGGCCACATGATTAGAAGCCGGCAGACTGGAGGGAGGATGCACTGAGCCCACAGACAGTGCAGAGAATCGTCGGAAGGTGAGTAAGAAGTTTGTTATTTTATGGTGAGCACCAGCATGGGGCCCATATAGCAGTGATGATGGGGCAAGTATATACAGTGCAATGTAACATGCACCACTCCCCCTGCCGCTGATTGACAGGGGAATGCAGTGCATATTGCATTGCACTAATGAGCAGGCCCACGTGACCACCCGCTCCTACTATAGCCTCCTCCAGCCCCCAGTCACCGTCCCCCACACTCAGCCTGTATACTGACTGGAGTATAAGCCGAGGGGGTACTTTTCACCACAAAAATTGTGCTGAAAAACTCGGCTTATACTCTAGTATATACTGTATATCCAAATTGATACGCCCAGATCAATCCGGCTTTATGCCTAACAGATCTACTGCGGTTAACCTGAGAAATCTATATCTGAATATTCAATTACCAGCTGACAACTCTGGCCAAAGAGTGATTGCATCGCTGGATGCCCTAAGGCGTTCGACAGCGTGGAATGGGACTACCAGTGGGGGGTTGTTGCACCAGGTGGGGTTTAGCCCACAGTTCATCTCGTGTGTAAAATTGCTTTATGCTCAACCATGTGCTAAGATCAGTGTTAACGGGGGGCTATCCCAAAAAGTGGAGCTACACAGGAGAACAAGGCAGGGGTCTCCACTGCTGTTTGCTCTAGCGGTGGAGCTGCTTGCAGCGACACTTAGGAAAGCCAAAGAAGTAGAAGGGTTTAAATATGGGGAGATGAAGGAAAAAATCACGCTCTACCCTGATGATACCTTACTGTTTCTAAGGGACCCAACACATTCGCTTAAAATTGCCATGCAGATTATTGAAAAATGTGGTTCATTGTCGAGTTTAACCATTAACTGAAACAAATCGAACTTATTTAGGGTGGACAGGGAGGAAGATTTGGCGACTGAGAGCCAGGAATACCAGACTGCAAATTGTAAGTCAGTTCAAATAATTGGGCATTCAGATATCATTGCCACTAAAGGACTATCTACATACTAACTTGACCCTGCTTATGAGGGAATTAAGAGCTAAAGTGGGAGCCTGGAATAAACTACACTTATCTGTGGTGGGACATGTAAATATGATGTATTCTGGGCATCAGTACCATTTTTGTTTACGTGATGCACAATGCCCCTGTGTGGATCCCTCAGGGAAAATTTAAACCAATTAATTCACTATTCAGAGACCTGGTGTGGGGAAAGAGACGACCTAGAATCAGATTGGAAATTCTGCAGAGCCCCAAGGATGACGGTGGCTTGGCGTTGCCTAACCCTGGGATATACTTTATTGCAGCTCAATGCCAACATCACAGAGGGTAGGCCCATAAAGCTGAGAATAAGCCTATTCAGACCGTACTGGAATCAATGCTGGGTAGATGCCCTTTAATAGTAGGCTTAGCAGGTGGCTCTATAGGTCTAATGGGGAGGACATATCCCTATCTGGAACAATAAGAATTTACCTAAGCTTCCAGGGATCGGATGACTAAAGGACTGGATAAACAGGGTAATACAATTTGTATACCAAATAGTTGACACAGGGTCTGAAGTACTTGACCCAGCTACGAGAAGAACTTAGATTTCCGATCTCGGGAAGGTATCAATACCTGCAAATGAAGCACGCATTTATAGCACAAAGTAAAACAGAAAACATGATAATACAACATAACATAGTGCTTGCTTGACTTTGTGAGCAGTGCTGGTACCATGAGAGGAGTAATCTCGAATACATATAGAGACCTATTACATACTTTTTTGCTTAAGCATCCCATAAGAACGAGGACTAGATGGGAGGAGGAGATGCGGACGATGTATGGGAGAGTATATTGGAATATGTGCCAAAGCTGTCGATAAGCGAGCCGGCAAGATTGTCCCATTTATATGTCTTACACAGAGTTTATAGATCGCCTGATGTGATGTTTAAAGCGGGGCTGAAGTCTGATTCTGAATGTCATGGAGGTAAAGGAGTTAACGCTGGAATCTTTCACATGATGTGGTCATGTCTGAGATTGGCCCACTTCTGGATCATTGTTATTAATTGGATATAAGGTGCATATGGATGTATGGTCCCCAGAGAGCCCTTGGTGTGTTTGCTAGGATATGTAGAGGAGAATGGAATAGAGAATGCACTGAAAACTGCTATTGCCAGACTACTTTATATTGCAAGAAAACTGATCGCTAGATATTGGATAAGGGAAGAGCCACCAACTATTATTATTATTACTATTTATTTATATAGCGCCATTAGGTTCCATGGCGCTTTACATGAGGATGAGGGAGACAAGAACAAGTACACTAAATCTAGGCGATCAGGACGTACAGGTACAGGAGGGGCAGGGACCCTGTCCACGAGGGCTCACAGTCTGAGGGGTGGGTTAGGATACAGTAGGATGGGGGAATGTCAGGTATGGGGCGTTCGCCTGGGTCTCATGGCAGGTTGTAGGCTTGACGGAACAAGTGAGTCTTCAGGTGACACTTGAAGCTACTCAGGGTAGGAGAGTGTCTGACGTGTTCGGGTAGGGAGTTCCAGAGTAAGGCAGATGCCCGGGAGAAGTCCTGGACTCGGTTGTGCGAAGAGGTGATGAGGGGGGAGCAGAGGAGGAGTTCTTGGGAGGAGCGGAGGTTGCGTGAGGGTAGGTATCGGGAGACCAGGTCGGAGATGTATGGTGGAGCCAGGTTGTGTATGGCTTTGTACGCCATGGTTAGTGTTTTGAATTGGGATCTCTTGGAGACGGGGAGCCAGTGAAGGGCTTGGCAGAGGGGGGAGACAGGGGAGTAGCGGGAGGACATATAGATGAGTCGGGCAGCGGAGTTGAGGATAGAGTGGAGAGGTGTGAGGGAGTTAGCCGGGAGGCCATTGAGAAGGAGGTTGCAGTAGTCAAGGCGGGAGATGATAAGAGCATGGATGAGTGTTTTAGCGGTGTCGTGGGTGAGGAAGGAGCGGATCCGTGAGATGTTCTTGAGCTGGAGCCGGAGGGATGTGGTGAGGGCCTCGATGTGGGGTTTGAAGGATAGGGAGGAGTCAAGGATTACCCCGAGGCACTTGGCTTGGGGGACTGGGGAGAGGGGGCAGTCGTTGACGCAGATGGATAGGTTGGGAGGTGGGGTGGAATTTGTTGGGGGGAAGACTATGAATTCAGTTTTGTCCATGTTGAGTTTAAGGAAGCGAGCAGAGAAGAAGGATGAGATGGCGGAAAGGCATTGAGGGATTTTCGAGAGTAGGGAGGTGATGTCAGGGCCGGACAGGTAGATTTGGGTGTCGTCGGCGTAGAGGTGGTACTGGAGGCCATTGGACTCGATGAGTTGCCCTAGACCGAGAGTGTAAATGGAGAAAAGTAGGGGTCTCAGGACCGAACCTTGGGGGACTCCGACAGAAAGGGGGTAGGGTGAGGAGGAGGTGTGGGAGTGGGAGACGCTGAAGGTCCGGTCCGCTAGGTATGAGGAGATCCAGGAGAGGGCAAGGTGGGTGATGCCAAGGGATTCCAGGATCCGGAGAAGAAGGGAGTGGTCAACCGTGTCGAAGGCGGCAGACAGGTCAAGGAGTAGCAGGATGGAGTAGTGGTGTTTGTTCTTGGCGGTCAGTAGGTCGTTGGTGACTTTGGTCAGGGCTGTTTCGGTGGAATGGAGAGGTCGGAAGCCGGACTGTAGGCGGTCAAAGTGGAACTAGGGGAATATATTAAGCAGGTGGAACATATTATACGCCTAGAGAAGGGAATTTATGAGAAAACAGAAGTTTAAAATGTCTGAAAAGTTATGGACTCCTTGGCTACAGTATGACTGATGGAATGGGAAAGAGGTAGATGGGTACAAACTCTGGAATGAGAATGGAGGGATATGGTCCTCGTAAATGCCCAAAAGATCAACTATTGTCTTGAAATAAGTATTATTATTTATCCAAGACTTATGATTAATCAGGGGAAGGTATGCTGTCGAAGTGGGGTGGGGGGGGGGATTGAATTCCTTGCTGATATAGTTATGTGAAGGTTTGCTGATAAGGTTGTATTTGCAATTTTGCAATAAAAATGTATCCGATTAAAAATAAATTGCATAGGGATCCGCCGTATTTTTGATTCTCGGCCCAGCTAAACAGACAGCTACGGGATGCCGCCCCCAGCTGACATTGTCCCTCCTTGCAACCCCATCAGTTTCAGCTCTACTGCACTTCTCCAATGCTGCGATATCGGGCAGCTTCAAAGGAGCGCACACTTTCAGGCTAGTGACTAGATAATTCCACTTGTCAGTCAAGCAGGGGACCGGGAATGATATACTCTTGCTTGAGAAGGTTTGACAACACCTACTATGAGTTGCCTCTCAATTTACATTGTGTAAAAATGCAATTATTCCCTGTAGGAGTCAAATATTGGATAGCCTTCTTTATTCAGGGAGCACCATTCTTCTGGGTCCTTGTATGCTTTTTATTTAAAAATTTTGTAATGGCACTAAGAGTTTTTGCCACCCCAGCCATAAACTGGACTATTCCAGGCTCCAACCACTGGAGGTTCAGTCTGGAAATGCTGAGAGCAGCTGAGCTATGTATTTTGTGTTAAACCCATTGAATAGGACTTAGGGAATCAGCGTAGCTCAGATGCCCTTGGTGGATTCCATTCCTCCACCTTCAGTGGTCACAGTGTGGAAAGAACCTTTAAGTGTTGGGACAGGAGATAACCCTTTTATTAGATGGATGTCAGCCAGACCAACTAATGTGTACGAGAGTTTAGGAAAAGCAGAGTCAGGCATCTAGAATATCAGCATGTCCAACCCTTGATGGCAAACAAGTTAGGAAAGCCATCATAGGCTTCCACCTGCGGTTTGCTTTTTCCTTCCTATTGGGAAAGTGTTCAAAGTGGGGGTGTGGGGGACAATAATCAGATAATGAAGTATTCTTCTGTTCTCCAGTGCCAATTATTTTTCTTCTGTCTATTCTAGAGGCAAGTGCGAAAACCAGAGACGGAGTTCAGTGTGCCTTTGAGGAACTTGTGGAAAAGATAATACAGACCCCAGGACTATGGGAAAGCGAATCTAACAACAGAGGCGTTAGGCTGTCCAATGAAGAAGGTGGCCGGGGAGGCGCGTGCAGCGGATACTGCTCCATGCTATAAAGCTGTTGCTCCATCTTCCTATGATCCGCGTGTAGTCAGACCATTTTCCTGTATATAAAATCATTTACTGTTAATATAGGGACCTTACCAGTTTGCACTTATTTGTTTGTATCATGAGGCAAATATTTGTAGGATACCGTTCAGCAGATTTGCAGGCAGAGGTTAAGCGCATGAAACTTTTGACTTTTTACCAGGGGCGTGTAGCAAAGTGCGTTAGCAGCTGCACTAACTACCTGGCCACCTGGTCACCCTGTCCTTTTTAACTTTCTTACATTGCGAAACATTTCTATACCATGTTGTTGTCTTCTTCGCTCCATCCTCCTCCGATCTCCTCTGATGCTCCTTGCTGTATACTTGTGTCTTCTGTTAAGGTATTTGAGCGTTACACAATCCCCAGCGCAGACCTTGCTGAAGACGACCCCTCGCTTGTCTCCGGATGCTCACTGAATGCATGTTTGAGCAGATGTCTTTTTATCACTTTGCCAACAAATTTGCAATTTCCTCTGGTCCTGTAGGTAATAATCATCAGCATATGGTGTTTATGTTTGTAAGTCGCATATCGAATCCCTGAGAAGTCATTATGTCTCCTGAATATGGGTCAATGGAGGAGTCCTGCCCAGATTCCCAGCAATTGCTTCCTGTCAATTAACTGTAGAGATGTCACTTTACCCAGAAGCGGGATCTTGTCTTCCCCCGTGCATGTTGTCACCAGTGTTTTATTTTTCTCCTCTGCTTCCCTCTGTGTGATTTACAGCCTATTACAATGAATGTAAAATCATTATATATATTTTTTTTTCTGTGGCTTCTGACACTACAATGTTCATACAGGTATTACTATGACATGTATATGCCCTCTACACTTGCAAGCTCCACATTTATAGACCAGGCGAAAAGAATGGATTGGTTTTCTGCAGCCTTTATGTACAGTAAACCTGAGGGGTTAGGAAAAGTTTATTTTTCTCTTCTTTTGGCCTGTTTAGACAAGCTAATCATTCCGATTTATCAGCCCATGAAAAAGAACGGCAATACTCTGACTTGAGAATGCTTATTTGTTAGCGGCCATGATTTTTGTAAAAATCATCGTCTGCATCACATCCCCCGGTTTAAACAGGAGACGTATGGCCAATGGGGACAGAGCGATGGCATAAACAATCATGTCCTCATCGCAGTTCAGTGTAAACCGTTAGTGGGCTTCTATATGGTTGATTGTTGGTCGTTTCATGGCCTGGACTTACCTGTCTAAATTTGCCATTAGAGGCAGCTTATGTAATATCGGCTGTCACTTATATTGCAGTTTAGCCCCATTCAGTGACCTGCAATACCAGACACTGCCTATAGACAAGGGAGGCGCTGTATCTTAAAAGTAAGCAAACTTTATTTCTAACGCTATGCAAACTCTCGAAGCTTGTATAGAATCTTATGAAAGATACAAAAGCCTTTAAATAAGATAAAACGCACAAGGGCTTTCCAGGAATTTTAAAGAGTTTTCTAAAACAAGGGAATAAACTTGCCTGGTGAACCCTTTCGGTCGTAGACAACTGTCTTGCATTGAAGATGCACCGTCCATGAGCTTGTGGCCGCTGCAGTCTCTGTCCTCAGTAGTCCCGATGCCAGGGAATGACTGCAGCAGCAATGTATATATGGTTGGCACATCCTCTCTGCAGGACAGTTAATACTTATTGTGCTTTTCTGTTTTGAGGCCATAAAAATTTTGGTAAACCCCTTTGGTAACCAAACAATACTCTCCTTTGGTTCCCTAGGATGGAGAAGTGATTCCATATGTAATCAGAAGCTACATGTATGTCTCTTATTCATGTAATCTTGGGAGCTGCAGACCGCAAGTTCAATAGAACCAGTTTCCACTCCATTTACTTGAATGGGAAGTTTACATTAGGTGGGAGATGGCTGGTGATCGATGCATGGAGGGCAGTGTTGGGACTTTCTATACCAGTCACCATTTGGAAGAGCTGTCACTCGCTTTCCACTCAATTCATTTGTCACAAATGAAAACCTTTCAGCTTTGAGTTTAGGTTCTTCGTCATTCACAGTCACTGTCGCTCCATGCAACTTTACATGAGACCTAAAATTGCCTTGAAATTACTAAAGTTTTATTCCACTTACCAAAAGCACATTATAACTTATTTGCAGAACTGAATAAATCTTCTATCACCATTTCCTCCTGGGTGTGCTGGTTTTTCTGCTTTCTGACTACGTTTAATATATTTTGGGGAAATGCAGCACTAATATCTTGTATAGTGAATATATTGTATTAATAAAAGTGCTTTTGCAAATGCAATTGGATTCTGTAAATTTAAGGGAGCCAGTCCCATAGCATACACTATTAACTAGCAGATATGGGGTTATTAATCTGAAGATTATTAGCAGCCAAAGCTGCCCAGGTGCTACACTGAAAGCCTGGCTATTAGGAGAAAGTGTATCTTCCCCTCAGGAGGCGGCAGGTTTGGTCACGGAGCGGTTACAGTCGCCACTCACAGGATGGTCCCTGCACTTTGACAGTTCGCTCTATATAGATGTGCTGCTAAAGTGCTGGAGGAGTCGGGCTGTACCAGTTACACAGTGGTAATAGTCATGGAGCAGGGGGTAGTGATTAAAGCTTGCGCACTATGTAGTGAATGCTGACTGTTCACAACCTCCTGCGCTGCCACTTGACTAGAATAAAGTGACTGCAGGGAGAATTACTTTTTTTTATCTTGACATACACATTTCCAGTTGAGGTTGTCCAGTCTACAGACTTATCACATATGTGTACTGTGAGAATTCAGTTTCTAAGCTGGAAACAGACTACAATAGAGAGATACATGTTCCCGGCCAGAACCTGACTAGTGGACGTGGCGGCTTCGCTCAATACAAGTGTATTGAGCAAGCAGGGCCGGTTTTAGGCAAAGTGGGGCCCAGGGCAAAATGTTAAAGTGGGCCCTAAATGCTCACATATTACGCTGTCACACTCAGACATTTATGGTACATTTACAAACGCTGAATTCAGACTGGTGAATGAGCACGATTTATAACACTGGTCAACAGCATTTTTGGTGCCAAAGAGATTTCATTGAATTTAGGGTAACTTTGGGGTGCTGATTCTGAATATGTCATCAGTTTTGCCAGATTGGCTCAAGTTTTTGAGATTTTTCGTAAAATGTGTAACAAAAAAGACGTTTTTTGCTACTTTTTTAACGAATTCTGTTATGTTTCTTCTATGTTTTGTCAGTGTATATTCACCACAAATGTAACAGAATGAGTCTGGATCGTTAAGACAACTTCTTCTTGATGAGTTCATGCTTTTCACTGGA
This sequence comes from Allobates femoralis, assembly GCA_033576535.1. Lineage (NCBI taxonomy): Eukaryota > Metazoa > Chordata > Amphibia > Anura > Aromobatidae > Allobates > Allobates femoralis. Next base: position 530,091,064 of record JARQOC010000005.1, on the reverse strand, counting down.
AAACAGACAACATAAAGTTAGTGCAAAAATCAAGCTATAGACAAACTTTTAGAACACTAATTAACACAAAACTATATTGAGAACTGCTCAGTTCAAGTACTAATCCAAAGAAATTAATGAGATGATGCGTCGCATTTACCAACAAGTGCTATAAATAAGATACCAAAAATCTCAAAAACTTGAGCCAATCTGGCAAAACTGATAGCATATTCAGAATCAGCACCCCAAAAATACCCCAAATTCATTAAAATATTTTGGGCACCAGAAAAAAAAATTTTTTTTGTTGACCTGTGTAATATTCAAGTCATTCAGCACTTGTTTCTGGCCTTTTTACACAAGATGATGAAGAATGATGGGTGCAGAACAATCATCGGTAGAGCAATCTGCCCCTACAAGATGATGCTTTCGGCAGCACTTCTGCAGTTTGCAGCGGGCGATGTGCTTCCGAGAGCAAAGACTTTTGTTCCTCTATAAACATCCAATCACCCGATGATGAGCAGCATTTCGCTCATTTGCTGGGCGATTGCCGACATGTTTACACCTATGAACTCTCGTCTGTGCTGCTGGGATTTATAAATGTGGATGTTACATCCACACAACACACAGTATGTGACGCAAACACTGTATATTACACATATACACAGACACACACGGTATGTGACACAAACACTATATATTACACATACAGTGCCTACAAGTAGTATTCAACCCCTGCAGATTTAGGTGGTTTGATAAGATGCAAATAAGTTAGAGCCTTCAAACTGCAAACGAGAGTAGGATTTATTAACAGAAGCATAAATCTTACAAACCAAAAAGTTATGTTGCTCAGTTGAATTTTAATAAATTTTAAACATAAAAGTGTGGGTCAATTGTTATTCAACCCCTAGGTTTAATATTTTGTGGAATAACCCTTGTTTGCAATTACAGCTAATAATCGACTTTTATAAGACCTGATCAAGCCGGCACAGGTCTCTGGAGTTATCTTGGCCCACTCCTCCATGCAGATCTTCTCCAAGTTATCTAGGTTCTTTGGGTGTCTCATGTGGACTTTAATCTTGAGCTCCTTCTACAAGTTTTCAATTGGGTTAAGGTCAGGAGACTGACTAGGCCACTCCATCACCTTGATTTTTTCCCTCTTGAACCAGGCCTTGGTTTTCTTGGCTGTGTGCTTTGGGTCGTTGTCTTGTTGGAAGATGAAATTACGACCCATCTTAAGATCCTTGATGGAGGAGCGGAGGTTCTTGGCCAAAATCTCCAGGTAGGCCGTACTATCCATCTTCCCATGGATGCGGACCACATGGCCAGGCCCCTTGGCTGAGAAACAGCCCCACAGCATGATGCTGCCACCACCATGCTTGACTGTAGGGATGGTATTCTTGGGGTCGTATGCAGTGCCATCCAGTCTCCAAACGTCACGTGTGTGGTTGGCACCAAAGATCTCGATCTTGGTCTCATCAGACCATAGAACCTTGAACCAGTCTGTCTCAAAGTCCTCCAAGTGATCATGAGCAAACTGTAGACGAGCCTTGACATGACGCTTTGAAAGTAAAGGTACCTTACGGGCTCGTCTGGAACGGAGACCATTGCGGTGGAGTACGTTACTTATGGTATTGACTGAAACCAATGTCCCCACTGCCATGAGATCTTCCCGGAGCTCCTTCCTTGTTGTCCTTGGGTTAGCCTTGACTCTTCGGACAAGCCTGGCCTCGGCACGGGAGGAAACTTTCAAAGGCTGTCCAGGCCGTGGAAGGCTAACAGTAGTTCCATAAGCCTTCCACTTCCGTATGATGCTCCCAACAGTGGAGACAGGTAGGCCCAACTTCTTGGAAAGGGTTTTGTACCCCTTGCCAGCCTTGTGACCCTCCACCATCTTGTCTCTGATGGCCTTGGAATGCTCCTTTGTCTTTCCCATGTTGACCATGTATGAGTGCTGTTCACAAGTTTGGGCAGGGTCTTAAATAGTCAGAAAAGGCTGGCAAAAGAGATAATTAATCCACACATGTGAAGCTCATTGTTCTTTGTGCCTGAACTACTTCTTAATACTTTAGGGGGACCAAACAGAATGCTGGTGGTTTGAGGGGTTGAATAATAAATGACCCTCTGAATTAACTTTTAACGCTTTTAAAAAAAAAATAATAATAATCTTTTTGGCTGCAGTGCATTTCCCACTTCCAGGCTGATCTACAGTCCAAATGTCACAATGCCAAGTTAATTCCGCATGTGTCAACCAGCTAAATCTGCAGGGGTTTGAATACTACTTGTAGGCACTGTATACATCAAGCACACACACACAGACACGCATATCCATTCTCAACATCATTGTCTGTGTCATACAGCCCGGCTCCTCCAGGGAGAGTCGCTCTTTCTAACCTCTTATACTCTGACCAAGAGATGGGGATTGTGTACACAGGACTCCTTATATTGATTAAAAATTACCTACAAGTGTTTAATGAAATAGGATTTACAAACTGGGAGATTCAGTAAGGAAAATGTTTCCATAGGGTCATCTACTGTCATCTTTAACAAAGATCTGCTATATTCTTCATATTATAAAAAAAATACATTTGAATTAAGCCCCATCCTGGTGGTCTTGTGTTGTTCTGGGGTCACTAATGGAAATATTGATCTTAAAGGAGTTATCCAGAATTCTATAAACATGACTGATTTCTTTAAAAAAAAAGCGCCACCCTGTCTACAGGTTATGTGTGATATCGCAGCTCATCTTAATTGAAGGGAATGGGCTTATGCTGTAATCCCACATACCACCTGTACACAGTAGTGGTGCTGTTTTTGAAAGAATGTAGTAAAGTTTTATTAATCCTGGACATCCCTTTTAATGCCTTGTAAATTCTGCTTGATCATTGTCTACAAATGTAGGAATTAAGAAGGCCCCCAAACTCTAATTACAGCTATCATGAACATGTGAAGATTGAAGCCTGGGGGAGGGGGGCGGCTCCTGCTGCTATTATATGGGAATTACAAGGGTTTTATAACTTACACCACTGAGCGAATTTTTTGTGTTTTTGTTTTTCCCTCCGCTTCTTCCAAGAGCCAGAACTTTTTTATTTTTTCTTCTACATAGCCGAGGGCTTTGTTTTTGCGGGATGAGTTGTACTGTTGAATGACATCATTCATTCTACCACAAAATGTACTGGAGAATGAGTTTTTTTTTTTATTCATCATGTTATCTATATGGTAAAAGTGACCTCATAAGTTGATTATCTGGGTCAGAATAAGAAGATACTGAACATTTTTTTTAATTCAATCATAAAAACCCCCAGAAATTTGTAAGAATAAATAAATAAAAATTAGCTTTATTCGCCATTTTCCGAGACCCATGATGTTTAATTTTTGAAGATGCAGGGCTATGTGAGGGCTTACTTTATGTGCCCTGAGCTGCCATTTTTACTGATACAATTTTAAGTGAGATACAACATTTTGATCGCCTTTTATTGCATTGTATTGTAACAATGTGGTGGCCCAAAAAACATAATTCTGGCGTTTTTATTTTTTCTCCGTTACGCCATTTACCAATTGGATTAATTTACTTCATATATTGATAGCTTAGATTCTTACGAACGCAGCGATACCAAATATGTGTTTTTTTTTTTTTTTTTTACTGTCTTTTTGCTATTTTCAGTTCAGCTCCTTTGGGGGGCCCGGGCAACTGCCCAGCGTGCCGCCAAAACACCCCCCCCCCCCACGCCGACCTGAGCAAGGCCACCCACTCCATACATTTGTATAAAGCAAGGCCATGCATACTAGTCGGGTTCTGGCCAGGAACATGTATATTGCATAAATGCAGTCTGTTCCCATCTTAAAGGGAACCTGTCAGCTGGTTTATGACCCCCAGCTATCACTGTGGCTGTAGCTTCATGATACCAGTCTAACCATCCCTGTCTGGGCTCATAGTGTAATGATAAAGATGAATAAAAGCATTTATACACTTACATTTCCTTATGTAAATGAGGCACATCTACATCTTGATGGAGGTAGACTGGCAGGTTAATAGTTAACATTTCAGCCGGATGTCGAACATGCTAGGAGAACTGAAGTGATGTCGCAACCATGTGACTACAATAGGTGGAGCTAAGTCCTCATAGAACGAGTTTGGTCGCTTAGCTCTGTCCATTATGGTCACATGATTGGGACATCACACAGGTCCTTTAGACATGCAAGTTAATAGTGAGTTTAACTGTTATCCTGCCAGTCTCCCTCCTCCAAGATGTAGACTGAAATGTAAGTGTATAAATGCTTTTTTTTTTCTTTTTTTCACCTTTAACATTACACTGAGCTCAGACAGGGATGATTAGAAGAGGACTATGAAGCAGCAGGTACACACAGTGATAGCTGGATGCATAAACGACCTGACCGATTCCCTTTGAAGACTAGCGTATCCTCGCAGTGCTCAGTGCAGGCGCTGAGACGATTGATAAGGCTGCAGTCACATAGGGGGACACAGAGAGACTGCAGAATTATCAGTTTAGACTGGAGAACCCCTTAAACTGCATCATATGTTTAAAATAGTATTTTTATGCACAGGTTGTCATTAAAATAACAAATGAGACATACTCAAATTGTGTAATCTACGTGGATCCGGCACAGATCAATTGCATTGGCTCCAGGAGAGGTAACTGCACTATCCGGAAATCAAAGCACCACTGATCCCTTTGATTGACTGCATCTGGATCAGCTAGTCATCAGATGTTTCTCTGATTGCTGGGCAAAACAATCATCATTTCTTGGGTCTACGGTGACCACCAGACTTGACCTGTGCTTGATCCACGGAAGAGAAGACTAGAAACAAGTCTCCATACATTCATCGTGTTTTGACAACTTATGCCTAAGAAAGAAAAAGAATGCCAGGCAGAGCCTTTTACATTCACACACAGCTGATTTGCAACCAACATTTCTGTTATTTTGGTTATATTTGTGGTAAGCACATTGATGTCTATAAAGTCTATTCTGTTAAAATGGATAGTCAGAAGTTTCTGAAGAAGAATGCCATGTGTGGATATACTGAAAGAGGTAATGAGGATTGCAAAGCGTATCCTTCTGCAGCTCATCCCCTTCCAAGAAATGGAGCCAGTATTGTTTATAGGCAGTGTCTGGTATTGCTCTACCCCACTCTTTAATGGGGCTCGTTAGTAATATCAGACATTGTTCATGAGCGGCGCCAATTTAAATAACGTCTTAATTCCAAAAATACAACCCAGGAGTCAGGCCAATATAATCAAAGAATGATAATTTTATTTATTCATTTAATCAAAAACTGGTTAAAATGGAGATACAAAAACCACAGTACAGTAATACCCAACTTGGTATATCATAATCCATATATGAACAGAGTTCATCCTACCTTTACATGCATAGTGCACTGAATGAAGAAACCCAATGTGAATGGCCCCAAGATAAAACTCTCATATACTGACAAGTGCCAAACCAAGACCAAGGGGGTAAAGATGTGATACCTGCCTGTGACCGCTCCCTAACGCACGTTTCGCGTTCGCTTCGTCTGAGGAGTGTGGTTCCTGTTTGAAAGACATGTCTTTTTACATCGCGGCCACAATAAGACAGCGTCTGATGTCACATCCGGTAATTCCCGGATGTGACACGGATGCTACATCACATAAAGCAACACAATAAAGGCCATAGAGCAGTAAACTTTCATTATTCACACAGATCAGACAGCCCAAAATTAAAATATAACATACATAGGAATATTTCCATTTGAACACAGTCCCCACAAGGAAAAAAAACCCATCTTAGACCTTTTGATCCAAATATCCTATTGCTTACTGGTCCTTCATGGAGACTATGCACCAAAATGTCTCGTAAATTTGGTGCCCTTCTGTACGTAACAGACGGGGTCTCACTAATGCACATCCTTAATCCTTGATTCGAGGTCACCAATGGCCAAAATTTTTTTTAAACTCCCTCCATTAGCCACCATTGGCTGCTATATCCAGCAATAAATCGTACCTGGGTATCCGATTTTTCCTTTTTCCTTGATTGTAATAAATCGCATCTCTCTGTTCGTGTTGCTCTCTGATATCCATTCCTAACACTTCGTCTTGAGTATCCTCAATTCAAGAAGCGGTCCGTCAAATTCCCTGCCTGTTGATGAAATAATTCATCAGAGGAACAAATCCTACGTGCACGAAGAAATTGACTTACTGGAATTCCCCTGATCAAATGGGAAGGATGCGAAGAGGAAGCATGTAACACAGAATTAACCGCTGTACTCTTCCGGAAAAAATTCGTGGTCAGATACCCATCCTCACCTCTTCGTACCTTGACATCCAAAAATTCAATTTCCGATGTACTGTGCGTCATAGTTCGTTTGATGTTCTTCTGATTGTTATTCAACTCCCCAATGAAAGCCATCAACTCATGTTCCTGACCCTGCCAAATGACAAATACGTCGTCAATATATCTAGTCCATAATACCACCTTATCACACAACAAAAAAGATTCTGTTGAAAAAATCTCCCGTTCCCACGTCCCCAGAAACAGGTTAGCATATGAGGGTGCCAAAGCACCCCCCATAACCGTACCCTGTTTCTGGAGGTAAAATTTATTGCGAAACACGAAATAATTATGTGTAAGTGCGAATTCAAGTAATCTCATTAGAAATTCAATCATAGCAGTATCAAGGTCCGACATAGTAAGAAACAATCTAGCAGCATCAATCCCATTGAAGTATACAGGGATTCTACATCTAACGTAACCAACCACATCTCTCCTTCTAGACAGATGCCCTCAACTTTATTCAAAAAGTCATTAGTATCTCGTAGGTAGGCTGACACATCTCTACCAAAGGCTTCAAAAAATGGTCTAAATATTTACTTGTCTGTTCACACAAACTCTCATTCCCCGAAACTATGGGGCGCCCAGGTGGTTCCAACATATTTTTGTGTACCTTTGGTAACATTACAGGCACGTCGCTTTTGGGGCCTCAGGAACCAGACCCTCCTTGACATCCTTGGTAATGACTCCAGATTGATATGCATCCTCCACCAATAAATGTGACTCACTAGAGAAAAACAAAGTGGGATTATAGGTCAACAGAACATAGCAGGATTTCATTCCCAACTGCCTAAACGCTTCCTTCTCATACATCTTAGTTGGCCATAATACTACATTACCCCCCTTATCGGAGGGTTTAATAGTAATGTCCTTTAGCTGTTTCAATTTGGCCAAGGCCTTTCTTTGGGCTTCAGATAAATTATCCCCAAAAATCTCTTTTGAGATCCTCTGAAATTCATCCGCAACTAGCTTCACAAACAGTTCAATATTTGGATAGAGATTTAGTGCTGGAAACTTTTTGACTTTAGGGAACAGGAACTTACCCCTCATGGTTTCACATTCAAGCTCCTGCTCCATATCTTCCAGTCATTTAATTGCTTACACCTCTTGAGAAGTCCAGTTTCCCCATTGCCCCTCGATTTCTCATGTAATTTTTTGAGAATGAGATTACGAGCAAAAAGGTGCAAGTCTTATATTGCTGAAAAAGAATCAAATTGGCAAGTTGGGGAAAAAGTTAGACCTCCAAAACCTCTGTTTGATCTTTAGTCAAGACCACATCAGATAAGTTAATTACCTGTAGATTTGAAGTTGAAGGTTTCACCACCCCATTGCGTCTCCTCTTCCCTGAATCTCTGGAAAAGAACCTCTTTTGTTTCCCTCTCCTAGTGGGATACCGTTGTCCCCCAGTTGAGGATTCTCCTTCCTCATCAGTGGAGGCCACTGAAGACATTGATGCTTCATTAGGATTTTCCTGGTTGCCTTGATTTATTTGTTTCCATTTATACACAGTACGTGATTGGTAGTCGTGAAGATCACGTTGGAGTTTTTTGGACTTATTGTCTTGCATCTCCTTCTCCCAGGTCACAAACAACTTGTCGATCTCCACCTTAAATGTCTCAATTTCATCCCCAGAGCTGATCTCTGTCAGTTTATTTTGATTGCACTCTATTTCTGTCTCCAGAGTCTCCAAACTCTTCCTATTCAGGCCAATCAATAGCTCAATAAAGGTTCTCGAACATACGTTACACGCCTCTTCCCATTTTAATAATCCAGTAATCCAGTCTTTTTCAGGAGACAGCACCCTTCAGGGCAACGCTCTCCTTTTACAAAGGGATTGTGCAGGGATAATCCACGATACCCAGTGCTCGAATTTCATTTAAGGGTGACGGATCCCTCAAGGGCTCCGATCTCCACATTCATCACCAGAAGGTATCGCGGAGTGTCGCCTCCACTTTTTTACTTCTGCAGCCGGGCCCATTTTTTCCTGCATTTACTAGCCAGACTACGTCCCTGTCACATCCTCAAGGAGTTAACCCTATAGATGCTCAGTGCAGACTAAAGTGTCTGTGCCGCTCCCGCCACATCCCCCTGCATAACAGAGGCGATGGAAGGCAAACAGATGAACCCTCTCCCCCTCTCTAGTCAAGGAGAGAGTGGATCGAGGAAGCATCTCACAGCACTGCACTGTGTTTCACAGGCACCATCACCCAAGGTCAAGTGGCCCCACATCTGCGGCGGCTCCATGTCGGGACGTACACCTCCGGTAAGATGAGGGCGTGCATCCGAGTTATGTGACACGAAATCACGGGTGCTCTGAACACACAGACTCATTGCTGCAGTCGATCATAGGGACCAATCTGGAGTCCAGCATATCTGCAGGACAGGTATGCTGCACAGGCAGGCAACCAAACCCTCATACTCTCCATTCCCTCTCACCAAAGAGGGTTTTGAATTGAGGTCCACAGACATCCATGCCCCCCCAATCATTCCTGGGGTTGCAGCTCTCTAACGATGACCTGGCCTTTCCAGCTCACAGATGTCTCTGCGGCGGCTCCAGCCAGGTCACACATCTTACGTCCGTGCATCCATGGCAGAGTGCTCTCCTGGCTGTACCCGACTCCATCGCGGCATCGGCCAGTAGTCCCCTTATCCTGGCCAAAAATTTTTACCCCAGCTTTGGCCTGCACGCAAGCTCCCCCAGTCCTCACCACTGATGACGCACTATGACATGCACTTCTTGAACACGCCCCCTTATTTTGGTGCCTCTCGTCCTCGAAGAAGATTTATGCTAAAGTGATATAATGTGTGGCCACTGTACATGGGTGTTCCTTTTAGAGAACGGGCACACCATCTCATACTGTACGTGTCCATCACAGCAGGTTACAGGAGCTACCACTAGTGAAGGGAAATTTACCAACCCTGAAACCCATTCCCTTTTGATACAGCAGGTTACACTGCCTGCACTGCTACAACCCATAAAACTAAACCATGATATCTACCATCCTGTCAGTTCGCAGAAATAGCTGACAAGCCACAGCCGTGTTACAGCGGTGAACAGGATCTGTCTCACTATGATAATAATAATCTTTATTTATATAGCGCCAACATATTCCGCAGCGCTTCACAATACATAGGTTCATGTTTAAACAATCATACAGTTGTGGCCAAAAGTATTCACACCCCTGCAATTCTGTCAGATAATACTCAGTTGCTTCCTGAAAATGATTGCAATTACAAATTCTTTGGTATTATTATCTTCATTTAATTTATCTTCAATGAAAAAACACAAAAAGAATTGTCCTAAAGCCAAATTGGATATAATTCCATACCAAACATAAAAAAGGGGGTGGACAAAAATATTGGCACTGTTAGAAAAATCATGTGATGCTTCTCTAATTTGTGTAATTAACAGCACCTGTAACTTACTTGTGGCACTTAACAGGTGTTGGCAATAACTAAATCACACTTGCAGCCAGTTGACATGGATTAAAGTTGACTCAACCTCTGTCCTGTGTCCTTGTGTGTACTACATTGAGCATGGAGAAAGGAAAGAAGACCAAAGAACTGTCTGAATGAAAAGGGACTGTATGGTAGGATACCCAGGAAGACCCCACTTCTTACCCAGAGGCATAAAAAAGCCAGGCTGGAGTTTGCCAAAACTTACCGGAGAAAGCCCAAAACGTTTTGGAAGAATGCTCTCTGGTCAGATTAGACAAAAGTAGAGCTTTTTGGTCAAAGGCATCAACAGAGTTTACAGGAGAAAAAAGAGGCATTCAAAGAAAAGAACACGGTCCCTACAGTCAAACATGGCGGAGGTTCCCTGATGTTTTGGGGTTGCTTTGCTGCCTCTGGCACTGGACTGCTTGACCGTGTGCATGGCATTATGAAGTCTGAAGACTACCAACAAATTTTGTAGCATAATGTAGGGCCCAGTGTGAGAAAGCTGGGTCTCCCTCGGAGGTCATGGGTCTTCCAGCAGGACAATGACCCAAAACACACTTCAAAAAGCACTATAAAATGGTTTGAGAGAAAGCACTGGAGACTTCTAAGGTGGCCAGCAATGAGTCCAGACCTGAATCCCATAGAACACCTGTGGAGAGATCTAAAAATGGCAGTTTGGAGAAGGCACCCTTCAAATATCAGGGACCTGGAGCAGTTTACCAAAGAAGAATAGTCTAAAATTCCAGCAGAGCATTGTAAGAAACTCATTGATGGTTACCGGAAGCGGTTGATCGCAGTTATTTTGGCTAAAGGTTGTGCAACCAAGTATTAGGCTGAGGGTGCCAATACTTTTGTCTGGCCCATTTTTGGAGTTTTGTGTGAAATGATCAATGTTTTGCTTTTTGCTTCATTCTCTTTTGTGTTTTTTCATTTAAGACAAATTAAATGAAGATAATAATGCCAAAGAATTTGTGATTGCAATCATTTTCAGGAAGAAGCTGAGTATTATCTGACAGGCCGCCCTAAAAGATGTGTTTTTAGGGATCACCTGAAATTATGTAAATTGTGGGTACACCTAATTTCTTGGGATAGAGCATTCCAGCGAATTGGTGCAGCTTGGGATAAGTCTTGGAGCCGGAAGTGGGAGGTTCGGATTAATGCAGAATTGAGTCTAATGTCACTTCCAGTTGTGAAAAAGTATAGGACTGGCATCACCGTTTACATGTAGGAGCTGGCAGAAAATAATAATACTTACAAGAATGGGATATCTGCCGCGACACTACTGTATATATAAGAAATGTAAATTAATGAGTGGCACTAGAGAAAAGATCAGACTGAATTGTGCAAATGTATAATGCAGTAACTGCCCTGTGCTCAAATTGAAAATCAGAGGTCTTAGTCTCATTAGTTGCCACTAAGGATCAAGCCTGGCACCCACTTCAAGGAGCCTCCACTGCCAGGTCCTGACACTATGCCCTAGTGAAATGGTGAAATGTGTGTAGGCTTATATGTCCATGGATGTAATTAAAAACAGGAATCAGGTGTGTGCTAGGACCTCACACTGGTGTCCAAGAGTGGATACCAGACTAAGAAAAGAAGGAAAGGGAAAATTATATATAATGGGAGCTCAGTCAAAATAGACAATATGTGAAAAAGTATAGGACTGGCATCACCGTTTACATGTAGGTGCTGGCAGAAAATAATAATACTTACAAGAATAGGATATCTGCCGCGACACTACTGTATATATAAGAAATGTAAATTAATGAGTGGCACTAGAGAAAAGAAGATCAGACCGAATTGTGCAAATGTATAATGCAGTAACTGCCCTGTGCTCAAATTGAAAAATCAGAGGTCTTAGTCTCAGTAGCCACTAAGGATCAAGCCTGGCACCCACTTCAAGGAGCCTCCACTGCCAGGTCCTACCACAGGATAGTCTGCAAAGCCTCTGCTTCAGTGTCCATGCCTGTCTGTCGCCTCTTCTACAGAGCATTAACAAGTAATATGACCTCCTCAACCAGAGCTCAGGTCAACTACAGCAGTTGCAAACCCTCTTCATGCAAGATACAGCCACAGACCCATCAAAGTCTCTGATGTCCACACATGAGGTAATCGAGCTTATTCAGGTGCCCCCCCCCTTCCATCCAAGCTGGATACAGGCACTCCGTAGGGTATGTTGTACCTCCTTACTCATTCCTCTCACTCCTTTTCACAGAAAACAGAGCACCCTGCTTAGCATCTAGCAGGACAGCTCCATACCTATTGACTAACCCAAAAAAAAAAAAAGTAAAAAGTAAAAGGTGCATCGTTCCCCCCACCTAATATAACCTTGGTGGTAACTTATAACACGACCCAAGTAATCGCTAATGTCGTCAATGTCTCAACCTTTGTTGGTCAATTACTACCTTTTATCCCGCAAATCCTCTCTCTCGCATCATTAACTACAATCAAGTTAGGTGCAAGTTCACATGCATCAAAATCGGACATCCTTTCGCCATCTGCAAATATAGTTTACCTCTTAGAATGTCCCCCTGAGAGGTAGGATCACCTGCCGTCATACGCAAAGTCCCTTCATGCAGAATCTCTTGAAGGTTCTAAATAAAGTAGCAGCATCGCCAACATTTCTAATGTCCACAAACACACAAGGTAACCTACTGTCTTCCTCTAGCTCAGCTACATCCAGGTCTTCACCCTGGGTTAGTCAGACCTAGACCCTAGATCACCATATAGTATAGTATAGTATAGTATAGTTAGTAGGCGGTTACTCTTGTGCAATCATGATCGGGCCTCAGTTCTCTGCTGGACGGTCAACCCCTACCCTTGCCTGATCCCCCCCTCAAATAGCTCTACGCACTAACACTCGTGCAATCTACCCCGACCTAGGTTACGACCTTAGGGCATACGTCAGTATGCAGTGCCCTTAATTAGGTTCCGCCTAACACTTGTACACTCAGTTTAAACATTGGCCGTTTAAATCCAATGTCAGCATGCATCTATCACCGTACTTAAAAATCTTATGCCAGTGGTGCAAAGATCGTGACCGGTACCTGCTTCGTTTCTCCATTTCAACTATCCTAGAATTCCTACAAACAGGCCTGGACTCTGGCCTGGCTCTCAGTTCTCTCAAAGGCTAGATCACCCTATCCATATTATTTCAACGAAGGATTGCAACAAGGCCTAAAGTTAAAACTTTAATTCAGGGAGTCACTCACACTCCATCCCTCTATAAGACGTCTGGGACCTAAACTTAGCCCTAGGGGTTCTATAAGTCTCCCACTTCCACCTCAACGAGGACATCATCCTATCCTCATGATGTCCGATACCAGTGCATCACTTTGAAAAAGCAATCCACACCCTAGACCTTGTACGTGCCCTCAGATGGTACATTTTTCCAATGGCCCCCTTCCGCAAAACCGAAATGCTGTTCATCATTCCGGAAAGATACAGAAAGGGAATGTCAGCATCAAAATCCACAATAGCCAGGTGGATTCGTTCTGCAATCCAAGAGTCTTACTGTGTCAGAAACAGACCTATACCAGGAGGCACACTCCACTAGATCGGTGGGCACCTCATGGGCCATTATACATCAGGTTTTGGCGTCATAAATTTGCAAAGCAGCAACTTGGCACCTGAGAACTGAGTAATGCTACAGCCAGTATAAACAAGGATCCAATTGTCTTAACAGCAACTTGCCACTCACACACCTTCACAAAACACTACAACTTCCATACCCAGGCTTCTGCAGATGCAAACCTAGGTAGGACAATCTTATAAGCGGCAGTCACACACTTGTAAGCAGCTGGAGCTTAGTAAATGCAATGTGCTCAAGTTTTTACTCTATTCCCACCCGAGGACTGCTTTTGGATGTCCATGGTCCTGTGTCCTTCAATGATGCGGAGGAGAAACAGAGATTTTTGTGTACTAACCGTAAAATCCTTTTCTCCGATTTCATCATTGGGGAACACAGCACCCACCCTAGTGACTGTCACAGGTCTACGCATAGCTTTAGTTTAAGTCCTCTGTACCTTATTACTTTAGCATGTCCTCCTACTGCTTTAGTACTGAACTGAAACTGAAACTGAATATCTTACTTCCTGCAAGTGGGTGTATACTGCAGAGGAGGACTTAAATTCTTTGTTTACTTAGTGTCCTCCTAGTGGCAGAAAAGCATAAAAGCATACACCCATGGTCCTGTGTTCCCCAGTGATAAACTCGGAGAAAAGGATTTTACGGTGAGTACACAAAAATCCCTGTTTTTCGGGATCTGGGGCTGTGTGACAGTTTATTTTTTGCGTCTTGTGCTGACTTTTCTAATGATTCCATTTTTGGGTGGATGCTCTGTTTTGATTGCCTGTTATTGCATTTTGTAGCAATATTGTGGCGACAAAAAACACGTAATTTTGGCATTTAGACCTTTTTTCCATTTCGCAATTTACGGCTCTCATTAATTAATTTTATTTATTGATAGATCGGTCGGCGTTGCTGAACGCGGCGATACCAAATATGTGTATTTTTTCATTTTTTTAAATACTTTTATTTGAAATGGGGGAAAAGGGGGGTGATTTGAACTTTTTAGGTTTTTTTTTTCTTTTTAAAAACTTTATTCATTAATTCTTGTTTTTACAGTGCCCCATAGGGTGCCACAGCACTGCAGTGGCTGACCGCTTGTGACAAATCCCGATGAGCTGCAACACATCGGGATCTGTCAGAATTCGTGTACTGTGAGTGGTTGGCAGCGCTTGCCAACCACTTACAGGAAGTGATCCGAGACAGCTTCCAGGGTGAAGCCAGGGAGCGGGGCTGTCATGTGAGCCCGGAGATCTCGCTATCTTATCGCGGGATCTCTGGTGCAGGCGGGGAACAGCGTGTTCCCAGCTGCGGCACCTTTGGATCCCGCTGTCAGTGATTGACGGTAGGATCCAAGAGGTTATCAGCACCGATCGGATCCCGCTGTCAGTGATTGATGCCGGGATCCAAGGGGTTAACAGCACTGATTGGATCCCAGAGCCGATCGGTGCTGGAAGCCCGACATCTCAGCTGATAAGATCAGCTGAGATATCGGGGAAATGATGTGAGCTCCGCGCCAGAGGTAAAAACTTACCAAATACCAAGTGGCCTTATAGCATGGAATGAAGTATATTCATGGCGAAAGTGTAGTCACCCTTGAAATTGTTCCCGAAAATGAAGTATTTCTCCCAGAAAATTATTGCATTGACACACTTTGTTATACCCGTTTCGTTTACTTTGTGTGTATTGGAGCAACTAAAAAAACTGAGAAAAAGAGACAATTTGGACATAATTTCACACAAAACCCCCAAAATGGGCCGGACTGAATTGTTAGCGCTATTAACTTAGTATTTAGTTGCACACCCTTTGGAACAAATAACTGTAATCAATCTCTTCCTATAATCAGCAAACTTCTTACACCTCAACTAAAGTTTTTGACGCCTCTTTATAAACTGCTCCAGGTCTCTCATATTTTGAAGGTGCCTTCTCCTAACAGGTGATCAATGGGATTTAGATCTGGACTCATTGCTGCCACTTCAGAACAAGCGCTTTGCTTTCATCTATTTCTGGAGGCTTCTTGAATTACCACTGTACAAGTGCATCTCAATAATTTAAAATATCATCAAAAAGATCATTTATTTCAGTAATTCAATACATAAAGTGATTTCCACCGAAGAATACATAAAGTGAAACGCATATATTATACTAGACGCAGGCCTAATGCTATCACATCGGAGGACGGTGACATCATGATGGAGGTGAGCTCTGGAGTCCTGGGGGCGGCGGTAGTCTCTCTTCTGTACCCCATCTCTCTCCCTCCTCATGCTCTCTCCCCATATATATAAAAAAATATATTTTTCCTTAGAAACCTGTTTTTGTATTTTTTTTTTTAGCAATAAAGTGTTTAATTTTCTGGTAAAAAATATGTAGGGCTTTGCTGTAATTTCTATTGCCAACAAACCAAGCAGCTACTGGCTGCCAACCCCCGCTGTCTAGTGTTACCTTCACTTGCAATAAAAAATATAGGGGAGGCCTTTATTTTTTCAATTATTTAACTAAATAATTAAAAAAATATTAGTGTGGACTTCACCATATTTTCTATTGGCAGCCAAGGTAACACAGGCAGCTGGGGGCTGGAATTCTCAGCATGGTAAGGCCGAAGCGTTCTTGGCCCCCCACGATGAAAATTGCAGCCAGCAACCACCCCAGTATTGGCACCTGCAGAAGCGACGCCAAAACTGGCTGTTACCTTGCTCTTCCAGCTGCCGTGTAGTGGTGGCAGACTGGGTAATAAAGGGGTTCATGTCAGCTTTTTTGTCAGTTGGCGTCAAGCCCTATTGCTAATGTCATTTGTCAGTATGACAGCCGGCCATTAGCAATATTTTAAAGAGAAATCCTTTATTGCATACAAAAAAGACAGATACACCTAGTTATCCACTTTATTTGCTCCTGCAATTACTGTAATATTGCAGTGGGACAGTGTGATGCATCACGTCACCGCCATCTTTGTATACCTTAGTGTACCATGGTGGCGGCCACGTGCGTAAATGTGCATGCGCTCTCTCTCTGCCCTTTTCTCCTGCTGTGCATTCTTTGGCCCCTCCTAGGCCTCCCTGTGTCTGTCTGTGGCCTTCCCCCCCTCCCTGTGCCTGTCTGTGGCCACCGCCTGCCTCCCTGTGTTTGTCAGTGGCCACCCCTCCACCTCCCCGTGCCTGTGTGTGGACACCCCACCTAACTGTGCTGTCTGTGTACCGAACCCCCTCTCCCCCTCACGGCTCCCAAATTTTTGAGTGGCCTTGTCTTAATCCTATCAAGGCTGCGGCTATCCCAGTTGGTTGTGCACTTTTTTTTTACAATATTTTTCCTTCCAATCCACAGATTGCTGTATCTAAGCATATTAATGGAAAGTGAACAGCCAGCTTCTGTACCAATAACCGTTTGTGGCTTACCCTCCTTCTGGAGTGTGTCAGTGACTGCCTTCTGGACATCTGTCAAGTCAACAGTCTTCCATGGATGTATAGCCTATTGAACCAGACTAAGGGACCATTTTAAATACTTAATACGCCTTTACAGGTGTTTTGTGATTATTATTCTAATTTTCTGAGATAATACGTACCGTTACAAGGGGAAATATCTCTGGCAACATCGCTGGCAACTCACGGGAGCGCGCACGTTTTTGGCCGCTAGCCAAGATCACTGTGCTGCTGTTACACCGGGAGACATCGCCGACAATGCAGCAGCGATGTTGAAAGCAACTATCGCTGCCAGGGTTAAATTCAACCCTGGCAGCGATTGTTAACATTGGACTCAATGGGGGAAGTTGCTTTCAACATCGCAGTTGCGGTGTCACACTGAGCGATTCAGCCAGATCGCCTGAGCAACATTGCCTGGTTTCAGGACATTGTCCTAAAACCAGGTGATGTTGCTCAAGCAGCTATCGCCGTTGAAATCACCCTGTTACAGGGGCAACGCACTGGCGATGTTGCTGCAACTTCGCCACGCCCCTGAGTTGCCGGCAATGTTGCCGGAGATGTTTCCCCGTGTGACGGTACCAAATGACTTTTGGGTTTTCATTGGCTGCAAGCCATGATAATCAACATTACCAGAAATTAACAATTGAAATATATTATCTTTGTGATATCTTAATGTATTGAGATGCGCTTGTATATGTTACGTTTGTTAGCCACTATATAGGTGTATGTGACAACATTAAAAGATATGGACACCTGTGGGGGTCTTTTCCTTTTACATAAAGTGCACCTGTCACCAGTTTTTCCCTATATTGGCTATATTCACACGGGACTGTTTGAACAGTTTTTTTTTTGGTGCAGTTTTGTTTTTATTTTGTTCTTTTTTAAAACTGCACCAAAAACAGATCAGTCACGTGTGAAAGAGGCCATGAACTGTGGCCACCACCTGTAAGCCCATTATACCCAGCAATCTAGAATGGGTCATTCCATATAAAGTGATCCAAATATAAATATTTTTTTCCCTGACGTCTTTAGATTTAAAAAAAAAAATTAGTTAATTACAAATAAAAAGTTTGGAATTTTTTTCTTCATCAGTTAATTTTTTACAGATTTTTAAAGTTTTAAAAAAGCGTGAATTTTGGCCTGGTATGGCTACATTTTTTTAGCATATTTCGGGCTAGAAATAACGAGGTTAAACACATGCAGTGTTTTTTGAAACACTCAATGGCCACTTTACACACACCAACTTATCTGTCCAACTTCTGACCAACTTACTGGTTGCAGTGAAATAATGGACACATTGTTCCATTTGTACACAGCCACAAAATGTGTCCTGCAACCAGTAAGTTGGTCAGAAGTTGGACAGATAAGTTGGTGTTTGTAAAGTGGCCATCAGAGAGTAAGTAAATCACTACTTGCACTACTTTTTGATCGCTGCAATAAACGCAGCATTTATTACTATTTATATAAAAAAAAAATCTGCTATCATTTTCACTAGGGATTAAAAAAACTAATGCAGATATAGTGAAAACTCAGTAGAACAAAGCTGCCAAAACAGCAGCGTTTATCCGCAGACAGAAAAGGTTGTGTGTGCTTTAGCCCTAATATTCACTTCATAGTAAGACAGTTATATCTCAAGTGTACTGTAAATCTTTATTTATATTACCCATCTTCCTTACTTAATATTAACTGTATTTTTCTCACAGAGCAATGGCTGCTACTTCTCAAGGAACAGCATTTTATAATATACACTGCTGCAATCCCTTTAAAAAATTGGACACACAACAAGAAAAAATCTTAGGCTGGGGTCACACACACAGATATTTGTGCAGATATTGTTCACAGATCTCTGGTTGCAGTGAAATCATGGACAGATTGCTCCATTTGTACACAGCCACAAAATGGAACCATGTGTCCATGATTTCACTGCAACCAGAGATCTTTGAACAATATCTGCACAAATATCTGTGTGTGTGACCCCAGCCTAAGGCCGCTCCAAGATTGATGGATTTATATCAAACATCCAATGAATGCAGGCACGAAAATTTGTGACAGTTGTAGAAAACAACTTGCAAAAGAGAAAAATCCTCTGCAGGCACAAAATTTAGAAGAACCTGTAACTTACAACACAGAGGATTTTATAAATCTTGATTCAGGAATAGAGTATTTGAATAAATCACTTTCTAACATCGAAGAAAATTAAGATAAAGAGGTGGGAGAGGCGGCATCATGTTTCTCAGAACGGTACAGGCTTTCATTTGATATGTCACAAGACTAGGTTTCTTAATATTTTGTTAATAATTTTGTTATATTTTGTTAATATGTATACTGTACTTTGCAGCACAAAGTGGTCTGAGGTGTGGAGCATAAGTAACGGTTCTATAGATTCCTATTATCTTGTCAGATTGTGTATGTGATAGACATTCAGGGAGTCTTAGACCAGCTCATTATGTTGATGAGCCTTTATGAATATGCAGATTATTAACAAAATATAACAAAAGTATTAACAAAATATTAAGAAACATAGTCTTGTGACATATTAAATGAAAGCCCGTACAGTTCTGAACAGTGGCGGGCTGGGCCGGGGGACAGGGAGGCATTTGCCCCAAGGGGCGGTGGCTGTTCAGGGCCACCGGAGGACCGGCACTGCACTTTTGATTGTGTCTGCCTAAACATTTCCGGCCGGGCCGGCAGACTCCTTCCTGATTGTGCATGATACAACCAAATGTATTTGCGTCTTTGAGACGCAAATACATTTGAATGCATGATATCCAGCACAGAGCAGAGTCTCGCAGTTGTTCCTGGCCTAGCGTGCAGCAATGTAATGAGGTCATCACGCTGCGACCTTGTCACACTGCCGCTGCTGGTGATGCAGAGCGGGGCAGAGTAGGCGGGGACAAGGTGACCGGCGGTAAGAATGGTGAGCAGCACTCCAATGAGGAGCAGGAGCTCAGCTATTGAAGAGATCTGTAATTTGCTGTGCATAGGGTATGTGGCATGAATCCATGGTGCAAGTAGGCCACGAGGGCAGCCACACAGCATTGCGAGCGTATGAGTATTTGTAACTATGTATGGGTGTGTGTAAGTGTGTGTGTGCTATGAGTGTTTAAGTGTGTGTATGAGGGTGTTTTGGTGTGTAAGTGTATGAGTGATGTGTGATGTGGTTTTGTATGTTGAGGGTATGTGGTGTATGTGTATGTGTTTATGTATGAGTGTGTGCATGTGGTGTAAGTAGGAGTGTATGTTTATGTAGGAGTGTATGTATATGAGTGTGTATGAGTGAGTGTATGAGTGTGTATGAGAATGTGTGTTCAGACGGGCAGTGTGGAGGGAGAACACAGAGATTAGAGACAGCATGTGGGGGACATTATGGAGATGAACATTATGGAAAGGGAGGACGGTGTAAGCAGTTTATTATGGGGTGGGAGCGGTATGTTTTATGGAGGGGCGGTATATGGGGTATATAATAGGGAGAGTTAGCGAAGGGGATATTATGGAGAGGAGTGGTGTAGGCAGGATATTATGGGGAGGGGGCGGTGTGTGTAGGGTATATTATGGGGTCAGTGAAGGAAATATTATGGAGATAAGTGGTGTGGAGGGTATATTATGGGGAGGGGTGCTTTGTTGTGGGGTGTATATTATGGGGAGGGGTGGTGTGTGTGGGGTATATTAACGGGAGTGTCAGTGAAGGAGATATTATGGAAAGGGGTGGTATAGGGGTTATATTATGGAGAGGGGTGGTGTGGAGGGTTTATTATGAGGAGGGATGCTTTGTGTGGGGTGTATATTAAGGGGAGGGATGGTGAAGGGGATATATTATGGAGAGGGGTGCTGTATGGGGTATATTATGGGGAGGTGTTGTGTAGTTAGTATATTATGGGGAGGTGTGGTGTAGGGGGTATATTATGGAGAAGGGTGGTGTGTCGGGTATATTATGGAGAGGGGTGCTGTATGGGGTATATTATGGGGAGGGGTGGTGTAGGGGGTATATTATGTGGAAGTGCGGTGTAGGGGGTACATTATTGAGATGGGTGGTGTGGGAGGAATATTATGCAGACAGAGATACAGTCTGGGGATTTTTTGTGCAGGAAGTACAGTATTTTGAGGGGCAATTTAGTCAGGGGTGCAGCATGGTAGATATTTATATTTCGTTGGCAGTATATTGATACTTTTTATTTTTAAGGGCACCGTGTCAGGAAATGCTGATGAAGATGGAGAAAAGGGAGTCTACAAAAACTAGGTGACGGGATGAAATCTCATCATGGCACCTGTACTACATGGAGACAATTGGAACGGGAATTACTCCAATCAGGTATGATGTCATCTATAAGGTACCAGGATGTAAATATTTGTAACACTTACTACATCTCATCAGTACTAAGGTTCCTGTATGGTCAACAGTCTGATGATGAAGGTAACAACAACTCCCAGTCCTTTTTACCATAGTTAAGGACATACTGGGAAGTATATGTTCATGTCATACAAGTGTACGATTGGGCTGATCTGACACTGAAATTGATCACTGTACTACGTGTGGTGCTGCATTCATCACTAACGGTGGTTCTAATGTTATATTCATTTACTGATGGTGGTTCTAATGTATTCATTTACTGATGATGGTTCTAATATTGTATTCATTTACTGACTGTGGTTCTGATGCTGGATTCATATACTGACTGTGGTTCTGTCCCTGCATTCATCTACTGACGGTGGATTTGGCGCTGCATTTATTACTGACTGTGGTTCTGTTGTTGCATTCATCTACTGATGGTTCTGACCCCTCATTCATTTACTGACGGTGGTTCTGACCCTGCATTCATCTATTGATGATGGTTCTGTTGTTGCATTCATCTACTGATGGTGGTTCTGACCCTGCATTAATTTACTGATAGTGGTTCTGTCGCTGCATTTATCTACTTGTCGGTGGTTCTGTCATTTCATTCTGCTACTGGTTCTGATCATGTACACATGTAGCAAACCATAATGTGCTTCATGGCTATGTTAAAACTGAAAATTGTACGGTTTCATATGTGATATCTGAGGTTCTGTAGGCAGGTCAGGTGTGACAAGTATAGAGCATTGGAAAAATAAATCCTAGGTAATGATGAGAAGAATCACATACTTTGCTTTACTACATATCTGAAACGTATGCCCAGTTTAAAAATTGTACTACATGAGCATAATATGTGATTTGTCTGATCAATAGAAACGCTCATCTGAGCTGATCCGAGTGATGTCAGTTTTTTCATTGAGCAGCTCTCGACAGGCAATACTGTAGTAGGAACATAGCCTATGAAGCAGCCAAAGGTAAACATGTTAAAGGGGTTGTCCAGTTTTAAGCTACAAGTCACTTTGTGACTGCAGAGTCATGAATCCTCACATATCTCGCACTGCTGTGATGTTTCGGCGGTGTGTGACTGCAAGTATGTGATTTGCATACATGAGGTCACATGCTACCTATCCTTGCTCAGCCTCACTTAATGCAACTGTATTGAACAAGGCCAGAAACAGTCTAGTTGTAATATGACCGAGAGTATACATATCACATACTTGAGATCACATAACTACCCGCTCCTGCCACTGGCTCTAGAGAATCCACACAGTGTGCACGATGTGAGGATCCACATATAGTGGTTGTAGACTTGTAGCTTAATATCCGACAACCTCTTTAAGAATGGGCCATTTCTCATGGACTGCTGCTGTGTTTGCCCCCAGGCTAAATTTCTCCAGCCAGCCCCTGGTTCTGAGAAAAATGATGCCTCTCCCACCTCATTATCTTAATTCTAGCCGGAGATATGATAAAAAATGTAAAGCCATACCAGGCCAAAATTCATGCTTTTTCAACACTTTAAAAATCAGTAAAAAAATTACTGATGAAGAAAAAAATTCCAAACTTTTAATTTGTAATTAACTAAAGTGGTACTTCATATAGAAAAAAAAATCAAAAGACGTCAGGTAAAAAAAAAATATTCATATTTAGATCACTTGATATGGAATGACCCATTAACGCTATAATATTAAATATGTTAAAATTGATCCCATCACGATCCCAACTTGAATTTTGGTACAATGTGGCTAAGAGCAAAAGCAGACACATGTGCATTTTTGTGATTTTTTAAATTATACGTTTGTTCGGAAAATGCATTTTAAAATTTTGCGTTTGTTTCGCATGGGTAAAAAATTAACAAAGATTCTCTTGTGACATACCTAGTGAAAGCCTGGACAGTTTGAGTAGAATGGTGTTTATTTTGTCTCTCTATCTTATTTCTAGCCTGAGTTTTGAGGGAAATGTAAAGGCAGCAACACCGAAATTCACACTTTTTTCAAGCTTTAAAATCAATTAAAAATAAAAATAAAAATTTATAATTTTTTCTCTTCACATTTTGCATTGTCTGACATGCTATTATCAAATAACAACATCTCAAAATAATTAAAAATATAGAGGTAAAAATTATTGGTTCACTTGACATGGAATGACCCGAATACTGTATATAAGTCCCCAAGTCTATCTGCATAACATAAAAAAGACTTTATGGTATTCTCACCTATGGAACAGTCTGGTCTGATGGGCGTCGCTGGTCCTGATCCGGAGCCACCCCTTACAATCTGCTGTCCTACTTCTTACTTTGTGTTGGATGACCCATTCTACTTCATGCACATGGTATCTTCCATTGTGTCCTGCACACTTCTCTTTGCCCTGCCAAGGTCAGAGCAAAGAATTGTAGAGCACATGTGTTGGCACTTTTTGATCTTTCCCCGCACCTCCACATTACAATACTTTTACTGCCTTGTTTACTCGAAATGAGTAGTAGGCCACTTGGATGGGCTCAATTCTTGAACCAAGTATGATGGAAGTCAAGCAATTTTCCAGAAGATCTTCCAGAAAAATGAGTTTCCCATTGACTTTCATTATACTTGGTGATTAAGTTCAGCCTGTCTGAGCGTCCAACGACTTATTTTGAGTACTGGGCACACGACCCAAGCATGGTAGTGCTCGCTCATCAATATAGTGGTAGCTGAATACTGGGAGGTTTTTCATGAAGACCAAGAAGATGTGAAGTTCAGTAACCTGGATTTTCATTGTAGGGTTTCATAGTTTTGTTCACATTGTGTCCATGGTATTCTTGTCCCTTACTTATCTTAGGGGAAATCTGTTATTAGTGGCTCTACTGATTAGAGTATGTTTATATTTTTTATTGCTTTTTTGGTGCTGTTTTTGTAATTGCCTAATGTCTTGAAATACAAAAATGGTTCAAAATCATTGGAATGAAAAACATGGTTTGTAAATGTGCTCCTGTCCTCAGTTATAGCCAGATTCTTTTATTTTTGCTGGACAGTATACCGTACATTTATTTCGTTCTGCCTTGTAAGGAAAATAATCAGACCGATCCCATTATAATCTATGTTATTTATTTTATATTTCAATGATTTAAAAATGTTTCTGTGAAAGGCCAGACTCACACTTGTAGTTTTTTTATTATGAAATTTGGAAAGGAATGTAAAAAATTGAGTTAAGGCAGTCAGGGAATAATAGGCTAAAATAAGGAATCACCAATTTAGTGCTTTTATGTACTGAATTGACAGTTCCAAAAACCCTGCATGTCCATAAATTGCAGGGACAGTTAATTAATTTGCATTGGTGCTTGGTAAGGGTATGAGCAGACGATGCGGAGACACTGCGTACTGGACGCAGTATCTCCGGACCTGGGGGTAGTCTGCGATCTCTGCGGGTGAACACAGCCGCCCTTTGCCCACAATCTGTGTTCGAGGTAGAGCAGCTTTCCCCTGAATTCACCCGCTGAGTCACTTCCGACTCCGCAACATTAAATTAATATGCTGCAGAGAAGCAGCGGCACGGAAAGCCGCCCGGCATGTCAGTTAATGATGTGTAGTAAAAAAGCACATTAGGCATGGGATTTCTGGAAATTCCATCTGCTGTACTTGTACAGCACAGCGCAGCATGCCGTCCCTGATCATGTTCATGCAGCCTTACATTATGTAATTGAGCATTTCATGGCAGGGTCGTTACGGCAGAGCAACATCTTGTACATTATCAGAGAGCCTTCCAATTAGGAAGCATTGTGCAAATTGAGGAACCCTTTTAGGGTACCTTTACACGCCGCAACTTTTGGCAGCGATAGGAGGCAATCTAACATGCGCATGCACATTTCCCATGGTTGCCTCAGATCGTCTAAGGCGCTTTTACACGCCGCAAATTTCGCCCTCAACCTAAGGCGATGTGTTGCCCCGGAAGTTGCCACACCAACAGTGGAACCAATCCGGTGGAGTTCCCTCGCCGCTTCACTTGCCGCAATTCCCAAACGAATGTGGGCGTACATGGTTAACGCCGCAAGAACATAGGCGTGACAGACTGGTGTATTCTGCGCCCCAAACACGCTGATTAGACAACGCAATAGCATTATGATTGGCCAGCCTGCGCAGGAAGGCTGGCTAATACATGACGCCATTGCCATTGTGTAGTGTGAATGGACAGCTCCTCAAATATGGTGCCTGTGAAGGGACAGCCAATGGAAACACAGTAGCCACCACCAATCATCGCGGATGGGGCGCGGTCTCCAGCACGCTGTGGCACGCCTCCGGGAAATCAGTAGGCGATGCAGATTCCATCCCTATTGCCCCTTCACACGCCAAAAGCAGGGAATTTTACCTTCATGATTGCCTCTGATTTTGGAGCAGTGCTGTGAAATCGGAACCAGGCGCAACATTTTTTATCGCCGCCAAATTCCCCAATTACACGCCGCAATTGCAAGGCAATTTCACGGCGATGGTGACGGGGCTACAGATTGCCAGTCAGATTTCTCGCCGCGGTTGAGCCGTGTAAAGGTACCCTTAAAGAGAACCTGTCCCCTCCAAAAAGACTACCTGCAGATATAGTGGCAACCTACAGGACAATATTATGTAAATCATGCCTGGCTGCCTTAGTGGAGCATCGGCTAAAAAGGAGAAAATTAAGATACATTCTCCCTGAAGCCACTTGCTTCCACTTATTGGGGCGGTGCACGGAGCTGTTACACAGTGAACATAGCTGTAATCACTCCTTTGCACATAGATTTACCACCTGCTCTGCTCACACCCTACAGAACAGACTGACAAAGTGCTAGGGAGCGATTACAGCTGCACTCACTGTGTAGTATGAGTTGACTTTTATACCTCCTTGCACTGCCACAATGACTAGAAGAGAGTGGCTGCAGAGAGAATATAATTTCATTTTCTCCCTCTAGCCATGCTTCCAGTAAAGCAGCCAGACGTGGTTAAACCCTTCTTTATAGAGTTTTTTGGAGGTGACTGGTTTCCTTTAAATTATTTAAAGTTGTATTGCGCCACACCTTTATGTGCTCAAAGGGTGAGCAATGCTTATCCATCTCTCAAACTAGTATTAACTATTCTCAATATACCTGCAATGCCTCCCAAAATGTATATCTCTTGGATATATTTTCACCCTCCTCTGTTTTATTGAAACGCCTCGTGATGACCTTGTTATCAGAACCACATGCGATCCCTGGCCCGATGGCTGGATTACATTTGAGAGCTTTTTTGGACTCTTCTTTTCTTATAACTCTGAATGACACCATAACCTGTAGAAAAGAAATACTGCATGCTAAATGTTCGGAAATGAAAGCCATATTTGTTCACAATAAGCTCTCACTAAAAATGATAACAAGGAATACATCATAGCTTCACTGTAACTGTGGATCTGAGGTCCGATGATCATAAAAACAATAAACTGCTGCATAAATCAGATTAAGGTCTATTGTAGAGCCAGAGGCGTAGCTAGGGGTTCAACACAAGGGGGGCGAAACATCATGAGTGGGCCCCCAGCCCAGGTGACCAGCAATAATCACACGTACACTGCCCAGAAATCATATAGGACAGGCAGAAGAACTACAACTCCCAGCATGCCACACCCTGACAACACAGAAAGGTGGCAGCAGCTGCATGGAGGCAGACACACGGTACAGCTGCCAATATCACCACACACAGCGCCAGCCACAGCCCCAGTCCTCCTGCACCCCCGTCCTCCTCTCCTCTGTCCTCCTGCACCTCTGTCTTCCTCTCCTCTGCCCTCCTCTCCTCTGCCCCTCCTCTATCCTCCTGCACCCCCATCCTCCTCTCCTCTGTCCCTCATGCTGCTCCTCTATCCTCCATCACCCCCATCCTCCTCTACACTGTCCTCCCGCACCCCCGTCCTGCTCTCCTCTGTCCTCCTGCACCCCGTCCTCCTCTCCTCTGTCCTCCTGCACCCCTGTCCTCCTCTCCTCTGTCCTCCTGCACCCCCGTCCTCCTCTCCTCTGTCCTCCTGCATTTCCGTCCTCCTCTCCTCTGTCCCTCCTGCTGCTCGGCTGTCCTCCTGGACCCCCGTCCTCCTCTCCTCTGTCCTCCTGCACCCCCGTCCTCCTCTCCTCTGTCCCTCCTGCTGCTCGGCTGTCCTCCTCTCCTCTGTCCTCCTGCATTTCCGTCCTCCTCTCCTCTGTCCCTCCTGCTGCTCGGCTGTCCTCCTGGACCCCCGTCCTCCTCTCCTCTGTCCTCCTGCACCCCCGTCCTCCTCTCCTCTGTCCCTCCTGCTGCTCGGCTGTCCTCCTGGACCCCCATGCTCCTCTTCTCTGTCCTCCTGCACCCCGTCCTCCTCTCCTCTGTCCCTCCTGCTGCTCCTCTGTCCTCTTGCACCCCCGTTTTCCTCTCCTTTGTCCCTCCTGCTGCTCCTCTGTCCTCCTGCACCCCAGTCCTCCTCTCCTCTGTCCCTCCTGCTGCTCCTCTGTCCCCCTCGTTCTGCCCCTCTTTCCTCTTCTCCTGTCCCCTTGTTTCTGTCCCCCTGCACCTCTGTTCTCTTTTCCTCGGTCCCCCTGTTTCTGTCCTTCTGCCCCTCTGTTTCTGTCCTTCTGCCTCTCTGTCCTCTTCTCTTCGGTCCCAATGCACCTCTGTCCTCTTCTCCTCGGTCCCCCTGCGCCTCTGTCATCTTCTCCTCCGTCCCCCTGTGCCTCTGTCATCTTCTCCTCCGTCCCCCTTCGCCTCTGTCCTCTTCTCCTCCGTCCCCCTGCGCCTCTGTCCTCTTCTCCTCCGTCCCCCTGCGCCTCTGTCCTCTTCTCCTCCGTCCCCCTGCGCCTCTGTCCTCTTCTCCTCCATCCCCCTGCGCCTCTGTCCTCTTCTCCTCGGTCCCCCTGCGCCTCTATCCTCTTCTCCTTGGTCCCCCTGCGCCTCTGTCCTCTTCTCCTCGGTCCCCTCACATGGCCTCCGGACTGCTAGCGATCCACCCCCCTGCTTCTCACTTGGCTGCCCCCCAGGGCAAGATGTGCCAGTCAGCCTCTGGGGGTCAGGTTCCCTTTAACAGAAGAAGAGCAGAGGTGAGCAGGACTATGACCTCTCTGACACTACACCTGAGCCACAAATCACTGGATGTGGGGATATCTCTGTCCCCTGTCCTGCCAGTGCTGCTGTCCAGTGTTATCTGTAGCTCCATCATGTCAGGAGAGCAGCTCACCTCATCTCAATGTCAGGATCTGCTGAGGAGGTGAACAGTGCGCTCTGACCTCTGCCTGTGATGGAGTTATAGATATAACAGTGGACAGTGCAGCAATCACCAGGATATGAGGCAGAGTTATTGGCACAGGCCGCACAGCCTGTCCAGAGATCAGCACTTCCCTGCCTGGTGCTGCAGTGCTCAGTGCTATCTGTATCTCCATTGCAGGCACAGGTCGGGAGCGCACTTAGGACTTTCACTTTCCCTTCTTCTGACTAAGCAGCAGTGAATGTGCTGCAGCACAGGGAGACCCGAGCTTCATATTCCTGAGTATGGTGGCACCAGGTAGCACCAGACATCCAGCACACAGTGCATCTATGACTGTGTGACTGCAGGGGATCACATCCCCGCACTGTCTACCAACCATTTCCTGGCTGGCACTGACTGTAGTGTGCACAGACAGGCAGTTTCCGTGCCAGGACATCGTGGTCAGTGCGCACACAGAGCTATGTATCCCGCCGCCCGCCATCAGGCAGCTCGCTCAGCTCATTTCACATACCGCTGTCGCTGAGCCGACCGGCAATGTGGCTGCCCGGGAACTTTCAAGTCCTCCTCCAGTCCTTACTCCATGACGTGGGAGGCCCCTGCAGCAATACTTGAGGTGGGGGGCGGGCGTGGGCTGATGAGTGGGCGGGGCTTAGGGGGCGGGGTGGTCCGACCAGACCCCGGAGGTTAATTAAAAAAAAAAAAACTTGTTCAGCTGCCGCCCTCCCCGCATCCCGGCGCCTACGAGTGCCTAAGGGCAAATACTGCCCTGTCCACGGCGTCGCGGCCGCGCTCAGCGGCCCAGGTGACCTCTCAGCCCCAATGGGCCCTTCATGCCGGGGGGCCCGGGGCGCTCGCCCCCCCTGCCCCCCGCCAGCTACGCTACTGTTAGAGCAATCAGTCAGGAGCAAATACAGATGTCGGTAACCTCTATCTTAACATTAGATAAGCCATACAAGACACCAGGATGGATTTATCAGGGTAATTAGACACATTTTCAGACATGATCAGGAGAAAATGGCGCCAGAAACTCTACTTGGGAGGTTCGTTATAACAAGGGCAAAGGAAAGGTGGGGCGGAAAGGTGGGGCGGTTGTCACTATTAACTAATCAGATTCCAGAGATTACTTGTCAAAGATCTGATTGGTCATTATGGGCAATTCCTCCATTTTATCTTTGCCCTAATTTTAATAATTCCCACCATATCTTTATTAAGCTTCTCTTTATTGATGAGAAATCATGAAACTGATTCTTAAGGGGTAGCTTCACACTGCGGCCAGGTCCGGTCCCGGGCTGTCGGGGGTGAACCTGACAGCCCCGGACCGGATCAGCACACAGAACCGG
Organism: Allobates femoralis; assembly: GCA_033576535.1. Taxonomy (NCBI): domain Eukaryota; kingdom Metazoa; phylum Chordata; class Amphibia; order Anura; family Aromobatidae; genus Allobates; species Allobates femoralis. The sequence goes on along the minus strand of JARQOC010000005.1, from coordinate 530,061,473 downwards.
AGGGCTAATATGCTCTCCGGTCCGGTGTGCATCCTGCCGCAGCGGCCGCTGCTGATTATTCAGGACCGCGGCTCGCAGGGAGATAGCCGCAGTCCTGAATTATAACAGCGGTGTGCAGCCGCCAGTATACGGTTCCCGGATCCTCCCAGATCGGGGAAATCCTGCCCCATAGGCTCCCATGTTAAGGAAGTGCCGGATTGTCCCGGAAGGATCCGGGGGAATCTGGTGGAATCCGGGAGACACCAATTAGGTGCAATTTGTCTCCCTGGACACAAAAACGTTGCAAGCAACGTTGTTGGATCCGGGAGAAAAATCCCACTTCTCCCGGATTCTTCCGGCAAGATGGCAGCCGGATGGCAGATAACTGCCATCCGGCTTTATCTGGCCCCATAGGCTACTATAGGGCCAAAATCCGGTCTGGGGCTGTCACCCTTAGGAATGTGGGGTATATTCCATTTAGCATGGCTCTGTCTGAGGTTGACTAATAGCTTGAAATAGAACGTACACGATCAAGCTTTGCGTTAGCCAGAACTATCAGGTCCCAAGGGAGCTGTGGATGTCACCTCTTTACCCTGTACATCTTACACATGCGCCCTAGGTTGAGTCTTTAGAGTAGCTGCTGGCCGATGCAGTGTAATGGCAGGAATGGTCAGGGGAAGTGGTCAGAAGCAGGAGGTACAGATAGCGACAGAATAGTCAAACTAAAGAATGGCCAGTAAACAAGCCAGGGTCTGGGACAGGAATATTTACTAGTCTCAAAGGAGCTGAGAGTAGTAGGTATTAACCAGAGGCAGAGCTAATGTAAAGGATAACTGGTAGCCAAAGACTGACTGCTGGAGGTTTAAATAGAAAGGATCCCAGCCCCTGGCTCCAGTAGAGGATCAATTACACCAGACTGATGAGTTTGCTGAAGGGACGCAAGCCCTAGCAGAAAAAGGGTACACTGGAAACACTCCTGTGCAGCCAAGAGGCAACTGTGGTGCCAGGGCCATGCTGCCCAACAACAAGGGCAGTGATGGCTGGAGCATGTCCATATGTGGAGGTTTCATTCATGCAGGAATCTGCATTCTTGACACACCTGCAGATACTGCAGACATAGATTTCAATACTCTTTTAATAAGAAATATGTACATTGTAAAGCAGTTTCCAACCACAAACCATGGTGGCCTGGGTAGCCACACAAAAATTAGCCCTGTTGAATAAGACTTATTGTTATGCAGATCTGCGGCAATTTAAACTCCAAATCCACAAAACAAACCTGGATTTCTTCAGAGGATTCCAGAGCAATTACACATCACATATGTTCTCCATCATATAAATGTACCTTAAGGCCACTTCACACACACAGATATCTAGGTCCAATATCTGAACAGATCTCTGGTTGCAGTGAAATCATGGATACATTGCTCCATTTTGTGGCTGTGTACAACATGGAGCAATGTATCCATGATTTCTCTGCAACCAGAGATCTGTTCAGATATTGGACTCGGATATCTGTGTGTGTGAAGTGGCCTTTAATAACATGTTTTCAGTATATTTTACATGAATTTTGAAGCAGAATCAGTTAAAAATTCACACAATTCAGTATTTAAAGATGTCTTTGATGTGGATTTTAAAAATCTGCTTCAAAATCTGCGGCGCGCCTTCGACCAGGCGGTCACAGGGTGAACTGAAGCGGGACAGGTAAGACGGTCAATTCAAAACAACACGCACGCATACAAACTCCAACCCTGAGCCAAGTTACTCTTTGTCAGGCAAGGGGTAGTAGGAGTAGCACAAGTGGGTGGGTAGAGAGAGAGAACCTGGACACTTTATCCCCCTTTTTATTTGCCGCACCTGGGGCCACGGAGTCGGGCCACACCACCGTTGCAACCCCAGAGACAGCACGGTTCGGCTTCGAGGACACCGGTCCCTAGCGGGTGCGATAACTCCATTTAAAACAAAACTCGCTTTGAACGTTACAATCTTACAGCTTACAGTTCCAGCAAAGTGATTGGATTCATAGAAATCTCCTGCCCACTGGGCTTTTTGTTAACACGGCATAAACTGACCCGTGCTGCATTTTTGAAATCCTCAACATGTCACTTTCTCTTGTGGGTATATGCAGGACAGAGAAGGAAAGGGGAAAAAGCTGCTGGAATAGCTATCCTGGCAACGCTGCATTTTGCTCATTCTGTCTCCGTCTTGCATGATTACCGGGGGAGCTGCTGCAACTGTGGATCTTTATTACAAGCGTGTAGTGGTTGTAGCTTAATACAACCCCTAAAGGTGAGAACTCCACACTCATTACCTACTGGAAATTGTCACAGAGAAACCATATGTGTGCCTTTTGTCAATTTTAGGTGTCTCATGGGTATGTGGACTTTTATGTGTAGATTGTACCATCACACCCCGCCATATCACCGGCAATATCGGCGTGAATTCACATCGTCGCCAGTGCTTCATGGCGTGAGACAGGGCGATTTTACAGCGAGAAATGTTCACCATACACAACTCTCAAACGATATGTGGCCCCAAATTAAATATGAACACATTTACGTCTTCCACTTGCTACACATGTCCGTCACCCTGCGGTTCGTTCTTGATGTATTGATGTGACGCCGCGGCATCCCTGAAAGGCTCACCACTCTGTTGCGCCTTAAGTTGTCCAGGCCCTCAAGTCTCCTTGTCGTAACCAGCGTGCGCAATGACGTCATGTCCTTGCTTGACATTGGGCCCTGCCTTCCAGGTGCTTTCCCTTCTCCTGCTGAGGTAGCGATGGTGTCACGACAGAGAGCTGCAGCCTGGGGCAAACCAGAGCTGCTTATTCTCATCAACGTGTTGGACAGCTGGGATTATTGGTGCCAGCATCGCCACCAGCACCCACGTCTACACAAGCAAGCTATCCTGCATAAAGTGAAGAGGGCCCTGCTGAGTAGACTGGGTGTGGACCGCACCACCCAATAGATCCAGAAGAAGGTGGCGGACCTTAAATACAAGTGTCCATGGCGCATTGCCAACATCCGGGCACAGATTAGGAGGCTGCGTGGTGAGTAATTGTGATACACACATACGTCATCCCACCAACAATCAAGGCTGTAGCACCACATGGAAGTGTAGCCTGTCACATTGGTACCCTGAGTACCTGATGTAGTGGCTTCATCATTTTGCATCTGCAGGGTGTGCAAAATGCAACATGAAGGTACAAATTACACTACTATGTGTTGCGATTGTTGATGTCAACCTTGCCGTTATATCAGTATATCAACACGCATACCTGCATAATAAGGCTGAAGTCAACAGCTACGTCGTGTAATGCCCACCAGAACACATACAGTCAATATCTGCCTGTTGTGTTACATATAGCCTGCCACACAATGGTGGTGGGAATGCCAATATATCGATAACATAGAACATAAATATATACTGCCACATGACCACTACACAACCTGTTCCCTGTGTGGTCATGTGCATCTGTACATTAGCCTTTATGTACAATCATATGAAAAAGTTTGGGCACCCCTCTTAATCTTACTCTTTTTTTTTTTGTTTAAGGGCCCTTTCACATCAGCGTTTTTTTAAATTTGCGGCAGATGCGGTGAAAAACCGCATCTGCCGCAACTGCCGCATAACGGTTCCACTTGGGGCACGGTTGCGGTTTTTTCCATAGGAAGTATAGGGGGACTTGCGGCAGATGCGGCAAGTGCGGTATTGCACTTGCGGCAGGTGCGGCAAGAAAAAACCGCGGCTTACTGCGGTTTTTTCTCTGCCGCACCTGCGCAAGTGCAATACCGCACTTGCCGCATCTGCCGCAAGTCCCCTATACTTCCTATGGAAAAACCGCAACCGTGCCGCAAGTGGAACGTTATGCGGCAGTTGCGGCAGATGCGGTTTTTCACCGCATCTGCCGCAATTTAAAAACCTGATGTGAAAGGGCCTAAAATAGTTTTTTGCAACAGCTTTTTCAGTGTGATCTATGTAATAACTGATGGACACAGTAATATTCAGGTTTGAAATTAGGTTTATTGCACTAACCAAAAATGTGAAATATGCATTATTCAAAATTTGACAGGTGCCAAAGTATGGGCACCCTTCTGATTTTCATGATTTGAATACTCCTAACTAATTTTACTGACTTACTGAAGCACTACATTGGTTTGGTAACCTCATTGAGCTTTGTACTTCATAGCCCGGTGTATCCAATCATGAGAAAAGCTATTTCAGGTGTCCACTTGCAAGTTGTTCTCCTAGTTGCATCTTCTCTGAGGAGTGGCATCATGGGCTCCTCAAAACCGCTCCCAAATGATCTGAAAAAAAAGATTGTTCAACATAGTTGTTCAGGGGAAGGATACAAAAAGTGGTCTCAGAGATTTAACCTGTCAGTTTCCACTGTGAGGAACATAGTAAGGAAATGGAAGACCACAGGGACAGTTCTTGTAAAGGCCAGAAGTGGCAGGCCAACAAAAATATCAGAAAGGCAGAGAAGAAGAATGGGGAGAACAGTCAAGAACAATCCACAGACCACCTCCAAAGACCTGCAGTATCATCTTGCTGCAGATGGTGTCACTGTGCATCGGTCAACAATACAGCGCACACTGCACAAGGAGAAGCTGTATGGGAGAGTGATGCAAAAGAAGCCGTTTCTGCATGCATGCCACAGAGTCACCTGAGGTATGCAAAAGCACATTTGGACAAGCCAGTTTCATTTTGGAAGAAGGTCCTGTGGACTGATGAAACAAAGATTGAGTTGTTTGGTCATACAACAAGGCGTTATGTATGTCGCCACAAAAACACAGCATTCCAAGAAAAACACTTACTACCCACTGTCAAATTTGGGGGAGGGTCCATCATGCTTTGGGGCTGTGTAGCCAATGACGGCACCGGGAATCTTGTTGAAGTTGAGGGTCGCATGGATTCACTCAGTATCAGCAGATTCTTGAGAACAATGTTCAAGAATCAGTGTCAAAGTTGAAGTTACGCGGGGATGGATCTTTCAGCAAGACAATGATCCAAAACACCGCTCCAAATCTACTCAGGCATTCATGCAGAGGAACAATTACAATGTTCTGGAATGGCTATCCCAGTCCCCATACCTGAATATCATTGAACATCTGTGGGATGTTTTGAAGCGGGCTGTCCATGCTCGGCGACCATCAAACTTAACTGAACTGGAATTGTTTTGTAAAGAGGAATGGTCAAAAATACCTTCATCCGGGATCCAGGAACTCATTAACAGCTACAGGAAGCGACTAGAGGCTGTTATTTTTGCAAAAGGTGGATCTACTAAATATTAATGTCACTTTTCTGTTGAGGTGCCCATACTTTTGCACCTGTCAAATTTTGAAATAATGCATATTTCACATTTTCGATTAGTACAATAAACCTCATTTCAATCCTGAAATATTACTGTATCACACTGAAATAGCTGTTGCAAAAACCCAATTTTAAACAAAAAAAAAAAGAGTAAGATTAAGAGGGGTGCCCAAACTTTTTCATATGACTGTATTTGAATGTGTCAGTATAGTTGTTAACAAACTTAACACTGTGTTGTTAGGGCCAATATACTATAATTTAGCCCCTTCATCCAGAGCATAGGTGTGCACCCACAACAATAATCCCCCAATTATGTGTGGCAAAGTCTCTGTCCTGGCCACCACTATAAGAGTGTGTGCACTGCATGGGCACAAAACTGTGTATTTCCCCACGACCATGTACAGATGTGCACAGTCAGCTGACATCACATCATTATGGCCAAAACTACAAACATATACATCAAGATCCCCACCCACGGGCCCAGCACCCACACACGGCCGGCTGAACACACCATCACCTCCTGACACCCCTCCACCCAACGTAGGCAGCCCACTTGGCAGCCCTGTTGGAGAATGGTCCTCACAGGGTGAAAGTGAGCCTGGTGGAGGTGGCCCTGATGGTACGTGTTGCCCATATTAAACAAGCTTGTTGTTCTGAATGTGCCCTGTCACACCCGCAGATAATGCGTTCCTGTTTTTCTTTCATCCCTTTGCTAAATGCAGATGCCACAGCAGCTGTGGCCATGTTGCCAGGTACTGCCTCAACCCCAGCAGAAAGGGAACTGCCGGATGATGTCGTGAATCGTATGTTTGGTAACACATGCACATAACATTGGTCAACAGAGAATTACATGTTACTAATGTGGTGTATCTCCACAACAGGTCAACAAAGCATCGAGGAGTTGGTTGCTGTCCACCGTGAGGCGCAGGCCCATTTGGACAGAATGTGGGCCATCATCCTGCGTCTCACTGGCACCAGGCTGCTGAAGTCCCTGCTGTTCGGAGACAACCCTTGTGATTTTTTTGTGTGTTTTTGGTAGTTTTTGACCCACCCTTGTGTGTTGACTTTGGGCATGTTGCCCGCATTTTACCCATTTTAGTGCCTTTATGTTTTGCCTAAAAAAAAAAAAAGTGGAGCCGAAAACCCACCTATCAAAAAGAAAAAAAAAGGATTGACACAATAAAGTCATTGTGAAAATCCCAGAGCAGTATTTGGCCTGTTTGATATACACACAGAGGTGCTGGACTTTGTAGTGTAACCAGCTTTGCCAATACCACATCTGTCAGCCACAATCAAGGTGTGACGGGTCACATTAACCTTGAATGTGCAAACAGCACTATAAATACAATGAAGGGATGTGTGTAGCCACCCCATCATAATATAGGGCATAATCCAAAATTAATTACCCAAGGTAACTCGGACAATATCACACATCCAGTGGGCCAAACAATAATTACAATCATTGTATGGCAAACCACACAAACATGTGTCAGGGGCCGGGAACACACTTGTAGACCCATGTAGGGCAGATAAGTCTTTGAACAAGGCATTGTCACACCTAGGGGCCAAAGGGATGTACCATATGTCAAATTGTGTACCTTACCATGTGATAGTGGTTATGTGGGCTATACAAGTGACACACATCCTTGCCCAGTAATGCAACATAACAGTACATACAGACACATATGTAATGAGGTGTACAATTCAGATTGTATTATTGAAATTGACACTGAAATGAACTGTGCACAGTCCGCACTTGTCCACCAGGGGGCATCAGTGGACTCTACAATCACAGAGGGTGGAAATCCCCCACCATCTCTTTTGTTTACCCAGGAAGAGAAACAGTGCAGTCTAGATTCAGAGCTGAACCAGAGAAGATCTGCCTGCGGATGTCTGTTCAAAGTGGACTACTTTGCTACACCTTGCCAGAAAAATCATCCCGCAGAAGCCCCTGTGACTGATCCTGGGCCACTGGACTTTGGTGCTGTGACTCTGGCCGCTCTGCAAAACCTTGCCCGCCGAGCACCCAGAGTGCATGTGCAGGGGCCGTGACCGACATAAGGGAGACTTCTGTGCTGTTGTGATCTCCCTTCTGCTGCTGATCGGTGTGGACAAAGAGAGAGACTAACAAAAATTCTGTTACCTGTGGAAGGAGACCAAAGAAGAAGACTGAGGAGACCCCTGGCCTGCTACGTGGGAGCGACATCTTCTTCTGTGATAGACTGGTACGTGATTTTAGGGAAAGTTAGGGAAAGATACCTTCATTGTTGTGTTTTTTTTCTTGCTGCGTACCCGGCAGAAGTGAAGATTCAGAGACTCTAATATATACCAGTGCGCATATAGTTCGGTTGACTGTGATATAAACATGTTCGCCAGTAAAGAAACGTTACTACCGGTTAAATCTGAGTATGGGGATTCTGTTGAGAAAGATCATACACACACACCCGCGGCCTTACCACCGGTCGCTACATCTGGCGTAGTCGGCAGGATGTGTGATCAACAGAATCTCCTCCCGGTAGTAGCTTATAACCAGACTTATACTACGGCCTGCAGGTCCATATCCGGTGCCAGCACTCCGAACAGTGACACGGAGGAATTGAAGCAGATAGTAGCAGAGTTGCAGAAACAGATACTACAGCTACAGCTCAGGCTAGACCAACAGGCGGACAGGCAAGCGAGACAGCAACCCAGCCGGCCTATGGGAAGGTGCTGGACATGCGGCGACCCCCGCCATAGGGCAAACCGTTGTCCGCATCCTCCACCCGTGGTCCGATATACCAGAACCAGCAAGTCATGCCCCACAACAGCAGCCACTTTAAACTAGACGCCCCAGCCAAAGCGGTTCGCTCGGCAGGGGAGATCAGGGAAAAGGGTGTGAAGAGACAGAGCCAGACCGATAAGCAAGTGCTGGCCACTCGGGTCCAGGGGACGGTGAAGTGGTTTAATGTCCGCGATGGGTATGGCTTCATCAACAGGAATGACACAAAGGATGACGTGTTTGTACATCAGACTGCCATAAAGCGTAACAATCCTCGCAAGTGCCTCCGCAGCGTTGGTGATGGGGAGGTGGTACAGTTTGATGTTGTGAAGGGAGAGAAGGGTACAGAGGCCGCCGACGTCACCGGTCCTGGGGGTGTTCCCGTTAAAGGAAGCAGATTTGCCCCCAACCGGCGCCGCTACCGCCGGCGATCCTACTCTCCCGGGTAGAAAATGTGACTGAGTTTATTGGAGATATTGTGAGCCCTGAACAAGGGAGCGAAGGTGAACGGGGGGATGACGGTTTCCCCCAACAGAGGTCCCTACTCCGCCGGAGATCAATCCCTGTGATATCAACGGCCATCACTGCCTTGGAGCCGATGGTTGTTGACAGGGACTGTCAACCTTTAAGTGGGGGGGTATGTAATGAGGTGTACAATTCAGATTGTATTATTGAAATTGACACTGAAATGAACTGTGCACAGTCCGCACTTGTCCACCAGGGGGGAACAGTGGACTCTACAATCACAGAGGGTGGAAATCCCCCACCATCTCTTTTGTTTACCCAGGAAGAGAAACAGTGCAGTCTAGATTCAGAGCTGAACCAGAGAAGATCTGCCTGCGAATGTCTGTTCAAAGTGGACTACTTTGCTACACCTTGCTGGAAAAATCATCCCGCAGAAGCCCCTGTGACTGATCCTGGGCCACTAGACTTTGGTGCTGTGACTCTGGCCGCTCTGCAAAACCTTGCCCGCCGAGCACCCAGAGTGCATGTGCAGGGGCCGTGACCGACATAAGGGAGACTTCTGTGCTGTTGTGATCTCCCTTCTGCTGCTGATCGGTGTGGACAAAGAGAGAGACTAACAAAAATTCTGTTACCTGTGGAAGGAGACCAAAGAAGAAGACTGAGGAAACCCCCAGGCCTGCTACGTGGGAGCGACATCTTCTTCTGTGATAGACTGGTACGTGATTTTAGGGAAAGTTAGGGAAAGATACCTTCATTGTTGTGTTTTTTTTCTTGCTGCGTACCCGGCAGAAGTGAAGATTCAGAGACTCTAATATATACCAGTGCACATATAGTTCGGTTGACTGTGATATAAACATGTTCGCCAGTAAAGAAACGTTACTACCGGTTAAATCTGAGTATGGGGATTCTGTTGAGAAAGATCATACACACACACCCGCGGCCTTACCACCGGTCGCTACACATACATTACAGGTACACACCAATAATGACTTTGTATTTGTGCAAAAATAATAATTTATTACATAAGCAAAATCAATCCGTGTATAACAAGAAAACCAACAAAAATATGTCCACGCAGAAACATAAATTTCAGTAGCGTCTCTCCTCATGTACGTAGTCATGTACTGCCTCAGACGTGGGTTGTGGTCCCATATCCGCATAGCCCCCAACAGTAGGCCAAGTTGGGGGGTAGTTGTCTAGGGCCACTGGACACATCCTGAGTTTGTCTGGGCCCATACCTATGCGGCCTCGGACCCTGTGACTTGTCCTCGGCCGCCTCCGGGACCGGAATGATGAACCTCTCTGCTGTTTTTCGCTGCTCTTGGTCCTTGGTCCAGCCTGGGTAAGATGCCAATCCAGTGCTCTTCTGATTTTCCGCGTTGAGCAGCACCCTCTTCGCCCACGTACCCAGCTCAGTCATCAGAGGTGTTGTGGGGTGGCTGCTCGACTGATTAATTGAGCTGGGTTCCGGGTGCTGCCCTGCTGCACTGGGACCAGGCACAACCTCCCTGCAGATTTTGATGGTGGAGGATCATCCACGGGTGCCTGGTTCTGCGCTTTTATATCCTATTCTTTCCCTAATGTTCACCAGGTTGTCTCAAACACACTAACCCTGGATGCACCAAGCTCCTTTTGTCATTTATGGCTATTCATTCTTAACGTTTTTTCTATAGGGATGATCTTTTGTATAAGCTTCTGATTAATCAATTTCAATTAACCTGACCACCAGTACTGACACTTTTTTCTCCTTTTATCACCTAACTATGTTTATTTCCCTCTTCTCCACCACATCCATGAAGTAATGGATTAGGACACCTTTAATTGAGCACCACGCTACTCCCATTCGGTCCCCTCACATCCAGCAACAAGCCTAGACTTATGAGCACACGGTAAAGACACCTAGTGTTCCATGTTGCCACCTCACCTAGATTTGTCGCGCGCGATTATGCACTATGGACACAGTCACATAACATTTCATATGTATTTTATTTTCATTGATTTCTGTTTATATACTTATTTTGTACTAGCACCTGAAGAAGGCCAAAAGGCCGAAACGTTGGTATATGTACTGTGTGGCAAAATAAAGAAACATAACTTTTTTGCACTAAACAAAACGTGCTCCGGAGGCTCCTGTAAACAAGCAAAACAAAATGTAAATACACTTGTCATGGACCCAGAGATCTATGTATGTAATTACCAATAAACAACTGCATCATTAACAAGCCCGTGTGCGAGGTCTACACAAACATTGCACATCTGAAACCAACACTATTGAAGAGTGAAAAATGTGCAGTCAACTCACCTGAGGATCCAAGATGGTCAGTGATGTGGCCCTAAAACCAACTACAAGCCAAACTAGGAGGCTAGTGTGTGACCCATCACCACAACAAAATGATTTGGAAGAATACACCACCAGGATTGTAGTTGCAGCTGCTTCTCAAAAGAACAAGTGAGTACAAGCACCAACAGCTAAGCAGACACAACAATATTCATTACACGCACCTCCTGTGATGGTGCTGTGGCTTCGGATGTGGCCTCCTCAACCCCCTTTTGCCCTGCATTCGTCAAGGGACAACCTGGTCCAGAGTGAAAGTGAGGAGGTCATAATACCACAGTTGTGGCACACAGACCTCCTCAGTTCCCATCCCAGAGCGCTGGGACCTCTGGAACCGGTTGTCCTCCTTTCAGAATACAGTCCATAGGTGCTTGAGTTTGGCCTTCACCTTGTTCTTGTCCCACCTCTCCCCAGGATGGAGCTGTTGGGAGAGGGAGTCAAGATGGACATAGGCCACATCCTTCACCTGATTGTTCTTATAATCAGGTGACTGCAGGCGCCACAGACATTCATGGTCCTGGTACATAGCAAGCAAGGCCCGGACAAACTCCTGATGGTCTCCTATCTGCAACATAAGCACAGCCAACGTCACAAACAAACATACACATACATATGATGTCATGATGAAACAAGAATAATGGCCACATTATGACAACAGCTACACAGCATTGCTTAATTATGGCACATGAGTGCACAGATGCCTCACATTGTTTAATGTTGATAGATATGCTGACCAATGCACAGGACCACTTCCACATGTAGCTATGGCAACAGCTGCTACATGGACCAATGTATATAAGGTTGTGTAGGTACACATGTATTAGCATCGGCACTATGTAGGTACAGCAAAATAGTTGTCAAGTACTACGGTATTTATTGCTGTCTAATTGGATATGACATTGAGGAGGTGTTTGACACATAAAACATAACAGCGGGCAAAAGTACAATGTCCAGGTCTCGCATGTACGGCCACATGATGTGTCAGTGCTTACCTAGAGGGGCGTCCCTTGGGGACATAAACCTCACAATAAACTTCCATACAACGGAACTTGGACACCAGCGTGGCTAAAAACATTACATATGGGTCAGTAGGTAGTGCTACCCTAAAAACATCAGTACTGTAGAGATGATCAAGCCATGCACATTGCTATACCTACTGTCTGAGCAACAGACTGTGCTTGGGGAGACGCTACTACAATGCTTCAAATGATATGTGGACACACAAGTGCGCCAACTCCGCCATCTTTATAACGGCCGCCAACCAATCATAACGTAACAGAGTCAGCAAATCACAGGAGTCAGGCGTGGCAATGCCAAGGCGGGTGCGTATATTGTATGACGCAGGTGCGCTGTGATTGGCTGCTTACGATATAAAAACCTGCAACGCCAGAGCAATGTGAAGCTAGCTGTCCAGAGTCATTGGGTAAGTACTGTTGTTCACACGTCCCTTGTACGATAGATGAGTATGTTTGCTGTTGAGACCAGGTTTTTTACAGTAACACAACAGTGTTTGTCAGCACCACACCACCTCCAGGTGTGTGCATTACATACTCTGAATGTCTGACATTGTTGTGCTGTGTAGGACCAAGTGTATGCATGTTTACACAATGGAGGATGCACCCTCATCATTGCCCCTCCATTTTATAGAGTCAATTCTGGAATGTGTACCCAAGTTGCGCCAGTGCTGTAGTTTTGCCTACATCAACACTGATCATGATTTTCTCCTGACTTGCACACACAAAATGTATGTGTTGTGCTTCTGCTGACAGCTTCAGTATGTCTGGAGGGTTGTTAATGTGTGATGGAGAGAATCATGCCTTTTCAAGAGAACATGGCTGTTTTTTGCTCATGGTCAATCCTGCAGTGTCTCATGGAGCCTTGAGATGGCTATGTTCCTAGCCCAAGCATGTGAGACACGTTGCCAATATGGTTTGGGAGGGGAGCTCAAAAAAGAACATTTAGGGCCCATCTGGGTTGATTTGTTGTAGTCTTTGTTTGACTACATAGAGATGATGGGCTTAGATATGGGTCTTTTATTTGAAATAATGTATGTTGGGGAGATCCATGTGTAAAATGAGGAACGGGATGGTAGGGAACCGACTATTTATGTCTGTATGTTCCTAAATTTTATTATTATATGAAGTCAGAATGGCGCCAATTTGAGAAGGGGATGGGCTGGGAATGGGAGGCATGTTGTAGGTGCCTTTATGGCTAGCAGGTGTGTAGGGAAGTATTTTTGTTGGGTTTTGGTGCGTCTTGACATGTTTGTTGGCTCTGACAACATTTTTTTTTTCCAGGGGTAGGTTTGTCAGCTTATCATGGACAGTGAACAGAGCTTCTTGTGACTCTTGCAAGGACAGAGCTGAGAGATTGCGGGCTCATAGACCACGGCGTGTGTGTTGTCGTGAGTGGCTTCGGCAAAGGGCCAACCTGATCCACATGCGGCTGGCCCGCAGCTGGAGGACAGGAATCCGCATTACTTCAGGAACTATCTCCATATGTCCGGGGACTCCTTCAAGTTCCTGTTGGAACGCATTTGCCCATGGATAGCCCGTCAGGACACTGTGATGCGTAGAGCTGTGCCACCTGAGGAGCGTTTGGCTGTGACTCTGTGCTTCCTGGTAACAGGTCGTTCGATGACGGACCTGCAATACTCTGCAGCAGTCTCACGGCCACTGCTGAGCCGCCTCATACCCGAGATGTGTGAGGCCATCTGGAGTTGCCTACAGCCATCCTACATGCGTTTCCCAACAACCACCGCAGAATGCATGAACGTTGGCAGTGGTTTTACGGAACGCTGGCAATTTCTTAACTGCGGTAGGGCTTTGGATGGTAAGCACGTGAGGATCATGCAACTCCCCATTACAGGGTCCTTTTATTCCAACTATAAAGGGTAATTTAGCGTGGTCCTCCTGGCCCTCGTAGATGCTCACTATGAGTTCCTGTACGTGGATGTTGGCATGAATGGGTGTGTCTCAAATGGGGGTGTTTTTGGACACAGCTCATTTGGGCAAGACCTGAGGAGAGGTGCTCTTAACTTGCCCTCAATTTATGTCACAACCGGTAATCTCAACTTTGCATTTGTGGGGGAAGAAGCATTTCCACTTCATGCTCACGTACTATGGCCATATCCCCAGAGGACTGTTACTTCTGAGCAATGCATTTTCAATTACTGGCTATCCCGGGCACGTCGTGTGGTTGAAAATGCGTTCGGAATCATCGCCAATAGATTCCGCGTGTTTCATACGCCTTTGAATATGAAACTGGAATCTATAGATATAGTAGTGCTGGCATGCTGTATGCTGCATAACTTCCTGTGTCGTAGGGATACTACATCATACACGCCAGTAAGTTATGTGGATTCAGTGGACTCCACAACAGGGGAAGTCAGTCCCAGGGTGTGGCGTGCAACCGACCCAGGCCTGGCGCCACTCCAGCCGCTGAGCCAGGGTCTGAGTCCGCAGGATGCCAGGAGCAGCTACTGCTCCTACTTCAATGGCCCTGGGGCAGTGGCCTGGCAGCAAGAACAAGTGTATGTTGGCAAATGCGCCATGTAGTGGGCAGACTTCCTGACAAGGCTGACCAATGGTAACGCAGTTGTGTAGGCCAATCGGAGTTGTAGGGGTGCGATGTAACATACTTTGGCACGCCTATCTCCTCGCCTTGGCCAAACACTAAGCCCACATCGCTGACGTGGTGGTGGCGTGTGACATGACGATGTGAGAAGGGAAGATCGCTTCCGGTCTTGGTCAGGCGATTTCCGGAACACACGATCGCCGGTGATCGCATGTGAAATCGCTACGTGTGACATCTCTGGAGCAATGTGAAAAAAGTGCCCGGAACGTGCACGCTCATGTCAAATTGCCAGCCATGTGGCGGCGATATGGCCGTGTGTGACGGTACCTATGCACTTGCATTGCAGGCTACATTGCCACAATGAGTATTTGGTGAGTTTTTTAGGTTGCAGATTTTCTGCACCTATTAGGGGATGTGAACAGGGGTGAACCTAGCCTCTGTGCTGCCTGAGGCGAACTGGAGAACAGCACTTCCCCAGTAAGTTTTTTTTCAATCGGTAGAAATAAATCTAGTTTGTACAGATTTATATCTACCCTGTAAAATGAAATGAGGACAATACTGGATATTTTAATTTAGAGAAATAGAAAAAAAGATGTTCAAACACATATATGTCAGCGCCATCACACACATACAAGAACCACACAGACAAATCCAGAACAAGGGTCATTAATGGCAATGGTAGGATTGGCTGAACCATACAGACACACAGTGATGGCTGGCAGACTGGTGGTCCTGTAGGCAGGCACAGTCCTGCAACCTGATGCGCGCTGAGAATGTGAGCCGGGATCAAAGGCAGGAATACAAGCTTTGACATATATGTACTTCAAAAGGTAGTGAAGGGGTTAAATTACACTATATATACATGTATACAGCACACATATACTGGACAACACATGCTCATTACATACACATCATACACTCACACAGACACATACATCATACATGTCTTAGTTATATAATAGATGCTCAGCAGGTACACATCATGTACACAGCACATGCATGCTCGACAAGTGTATATACACACTTCACTATACTCAAAAGTTATCTAAACACACACAAACAGGCACACAAAGCTCACACACAGACATGCAGCTCACACACAGACACGCAACTCACACACAGACGCGCAACTCACACAGACACGTAACTCACACAGACACGTAACTCACACAGACAAGTAACTCACACACAGACATACAACTCATGCACACAGCTCACACACAGTTCACACACACAAACATAGCTGACACACACACAACTCACAGCTCACACACACAACTCACAAACAAATACGCAACTCACATACAACTCACACACAGCTCACAGACAGCTCACACTCACACAGCTCACACACTCATACACACACACACAACTCCCATACACAGACACATAACTTACAGTCACACAACTCACACACAACTCACCCACACATACAGCTCACACACACAGACATACACACAGACACAACTCACACACACAGCTCACACAGACACAATTCTATCACACAGACACAGGTCACACAAAGACACACAGCTCACACACAGACACATAGTTCACACAGACACACGACAACTCCCACACACAGACACGTAACTCACACAGACACGCAACTCAAACACAGACATGCAGCTCACACACAACTCACACTCAGACACACAATTCACACACACAGCTGTAGCGCCCCAGCGACCAGGGTGGCCACAGGTAAGAACTGCAGCCAGGAAGGTGAAGACAGTTTTGCACAAACACCTTCAAAACACACCCACAGACAAAAAACCCAACTTGGAGCCCAGGACTCTAGGCAGGCAAGGGGTGGTAGGGCCAGTCACAAGTGGGTGGGACGTTGGCAAGGTGACGGACCGGGTATATAAGGGGAAAACCAGGAAGTAGCAGTAGTAGGCCAGAGGGTGCAAAGCAGTAAAGACTGAGGAGAACTGACACCGGACCAGTGTATCTGGATCTGGAGGAAAACGGAAGCGGTGCCAGAAAGCGACCGAAGGAAGGGATCCCCTATGTACGCTGTAGTCACACGGGTAGGAAAGAGCCTGGTGATCCCCTGAAACAAAGGGACACTGGAAGACTAGGCCGGGACCAGAGAGCCGGCTCTGAGGTGACCGCAGCTACAAGCCGGATCACAGACATTCCGATGGGGAACTCTGATTCCATGTCAGAGCTCCTACCACAAGTGGAGGAGGTACAGTTGCACATAGGGCTCCAGCGCTTAGACATACCCGTACACAGGGTTAAGTCGACAAGGACCCGAGCGACCTACCATACAGCACACAAGGAGAAGAGAAGTTTAGGAGGGCCTGAAAGGAACCAAGCAGGAGAAGGGTCTAAGGCAGGAACCTGGCTGCAGTAGGGTTAATTGAACACTGTGGATTAACTTTGGAAACACTTTGTAACTGTACACAGAATGTGAGGAACTAAGTAAAACCCGTGAACCCTGCCAGTGTCTCCAGTGTGTGATCCCTGCATGTTAAACTGTTATTATTCTGTCAAGAGCAGCCCGACCACGTCGCTCTCCATCGCTGCAGCACCATCCATCCTCCGCAGAAGCAAGCAGCATGCGTGATCCCTTGACCACAACCCAGGGTGCGTCACTGATATCCCTGTAAATACTTTACTTGTGGCTCGGACTGGTCCGGACCAATGACCCCGTGTAACCCCGTGATACTCCGGTCTGGTACAGAGTACCTGCTGCTCCCAGTGGGTCCCCGCACACCAGCTCACACACTACAACTACAAACAGACATGCAACATCAGACAGACATGCAACTCACACACTAACACATCCACACACAACAACACACTACAACACAACTCACACACAACTCAACACACAGCACTAATCACAGACACACACAATCACACACACAGCTAACACAACATATACACACACAACTCCAACAGACATGCAACTCCACATCACACACATGCTCACACACAGACACACAACTCACAACTACAACTCACAACAGAGCACCACAAATAGCTACACAGATACACACTCCACACACAGGCACACAAACTCACAGACAGAACTCAGCAACACACAACTCACAAGACAACTCACACACAACAATCACACACAGACACCACAAACCACCCACAGAGACAAACAAACACAACTCACAAATAGACCCCAACTCACACAACACAACTCTCACACACAGACACAACAACTCACACACAGACACAACTCACAAACTCAACACAACAACATCACACACAGACAGACACACAGGACACACACTCAGAAAAGACACATAACCACACACAAACCCCACACACAGACAGAACCACAGACACGCACACAACAATCACACACAAAGACACAACATCAGACAACAACATACACACATACACAACTACCCACACACAGCTCACACACATACACACAGACACAACTCACACACACACAAGCACACAGTCACACCCACTCACACATAGACACAGACTCACACACAGACACAACTCACACAGTAAGAAACACTCACACACAACAACTCACACACAGAACGCACTCACACACACACAGCTCACACATTCACAACAACTCACACACAATCACAATAACCACAACCCAAACAGAAGACAACAACTCACACACACACACTCTCACACTACAGACACACAACTCACACACACATTTTACAGATACCTTATGCTGCAGCCCAGGTCTGTGTGTGGGGGCCGCTGTCATCTCTCCCCCCACCCCCATATCATATGGGGGGTGGGGAGGTGGGAGCGGCCCACAAAGACCACTGGGCTGCAGCATTGCATATGGGGGTGGGGATGGGAGCGGCCCACACAGACCTGGGCTGCAGCAGGCACTGCAGCTTTGCATATGGCCCATATGCAATGCTGCAGTGCCTGCTGCAGCCCAGGTCTGGGTTTCAGACCCCACTGTGTCCCTCCTTGCTGCTGCATGATGGCATGACTCTGACCATCAGGTTGCTCTGCACTGTCACTGAGTCACAAACTAGTCAGACTCCTCAGAGTCTGAGACTAGTCAGAGACTCAGAGGCAGTCTGGGCTCTGCTCAGGCTGAGGCTGGCACTGCTGCCTGCTGGCTGTACTGTCTGTGCACAGCACAGAACACACAGTGCCGCCGGCGCAGCCTAAACTATGATCCCGCCGCCCGCCTGCACCATGCTGCAGACTGCAGTGCAATCTGCAGACTGACTGACACCAGCAGTGGCGGTAGCTGAAGCTCCGGACCTGAAGCAGCCACCACATGGTCACTGAGCGGCACTACGGGCGGGCACTGTCTGTCTGTGTCGGGACTCAGGCGCATTTACACAACATCACATAATTACTGTAGTTTCCGCCGGCGATTTGCTGCCCGGGGGTGCTCTGCAGGAACTCCAAGTCCCCGACTCCTCCTTGGTGGGCTCCTTTCTAGTATAAGGTGAGGCGGGTGGGCCGTGGGCGGGAGGGCGTGATGAACGAGGGTGGAGGGTGGCAGGGGGCGGGGCCTCCCAGTCAGCTCGGTGCGGGGCAAAAAAGAGCAAAAAAAACCAAACACACTTAGATGCCGCCCTGCCCGAATTCCTCCGAGGGACCCGTTCAGGCCCGTAGGGGGGCGGGGCCACAATGCCTGGGGGCCCACCCTGACTTTTACCCGGTTACCCGGTGGCCCAGTCCGAGCCTGCTAGCTAATGAATGCAATTGTAATACTATGTGTAGAGCTGTTCAAGTGTGAATAGGGCATAAAGGCATAGTAGACACTGCTTAAAAATACAGAGAAAAAAATGAGAACTTAGCAGATGCGCTGGCCATAGCATGTGAACCCGGTAACCAACGTCAAGGTGTCTTATCTTACTGCATTCTAACTTTGTGCCTTTCTCTGCGGTATAAATTGCTTGCATGGGTGCCTGTGCCACTAAGTGTGGTCTGCCTTCTTCCCCATGTGGTGCTGTGGATATCAAGCATAAAGCTTAACCCTCGTTCACTTCCTCAAGGAACAGACTGTAGGATTTCTGGAGTCTATATTTATTGAGGTGAAGAACTTGATTGCATGAACGATAATGTGGTAAAAACTATAATACAAGTACAGAATAATCACAGTCAGTACTGGGTGCATTAAAGAAACTAGCACTAACACAGTGATAAAACAGGTTACAGTCAACATGAGTAACTAGGGTAAAGGTCACTGCAGCAAGTTCTATTCTATACAGAATGCATCTATCTATCTGCATACAGTGCAAAAGGCATTAGCTCAAATAGTGTATCTTAGCACAATACACTTTACTTTACAGTATTCAACACAGAAATACCTTTATCTACATACAATGCAAACATGCTAGCATGAAGAATTACAGGGTATAACATATCTCTTATCACACAGTTCTCTCTATACTAACAGCTGGATTATAACCTATTCACACAGATTCTACACAAAACATATAACTGCATTGCTCTTACTGGAATCATCTGATGAGTGGAAAGTTGTAAGGAATGGAGAGCCAGAAACACACGTCTTATCTTCTCACTGAAGAACTGAGAAACTGACTACAAGGATCTCTTTCTCCCAGAGGAAGGAGGGGGGCAGTCCCTTGGCACACATTATTCTTAAAGGAGACAGACTAAGAGCTCTTCTAGATCATGTTTAACATCTAAACAACGTAAACAGGCAACTAATGACCTCTACAGGTCGTAACTTGTATAACTCTAGTATAACTTTATGAATACTTTCTTAGTTGCTCATGAATGGGCAGAACAAAGTGCAATTAAAAACCTGCTAGTAGGGGAATGTATAGCACCTAGACTACAATAAAATGAAGAGTTTCAACATGGCTACAGGGCAGGGGAGGGTGCACGGTCAGAAAACGTACAATAAGATGAAGAGTTTCAACAGGGCGGGGGAGGGTGAAAAGTCTGAAAATGCCTAGACACACCCCCTACAAGCAGGTTTTTAATTGCACTTAGTGGCACAGACACCCACACACCCATAGACTACTTTATACCGCAGAGAGAGGCACAAAGTTAGGACCCAGTAAGATGAGACACCTTGACATTGGCTACCGGGCTAACATGCTATGGCCAGTGCACCTGCTAAGTTCTCTTTTTTTTCTCTGTATTTTTAAGCAGTTTTCTACTCTGCCTTTATGCCCTATTCACACTTGAACAGCTCTACACATAGTCTTGCCATTGCATTCATTAACTAGTAAGCTATTTCACATTTCATAGTGTTAGTTTGCAGCAGATATATTTTTACTTTTGACTATTCTTAAAAACTGTCCAGGAAATTACTGATAGGTGGCGACTCTGGCCTGAGTGGTTTAAGACGGGGTGTTGTTGGCGCCATTATTGTTATTACAGTTACCTTAAAATTGGTTTTGTGTGTTTTTCCCTAAATAATAAAATGAAGAATATTCTCTCCAGACAGCAGTAAACTGAATCTGATGTATATTCATGTTAGTATGGACTTCAACAAAAAAAATAAAATATTCTCTGGTGTATTGAATCCTGACAAAACAGTTTATCTTTTGTTCTTCTGCACAGTAAGGGATAATGCTTCTGACATCCTTGCCCGACTTCTTCCCCCTCCAGTTGCTGCCTCTGAAAATCTTAGACTTCGGTCCAGTAAATTACAATTAAAATTGGCACAACTGGCAGACGTGAATGCGGAGCTGGCAGCGAGAGCTTCAATTATTTTCACAGGGAATTCATTTAGATGTTGGCTGTAAAGCTGACTTCTCTCCTTTGTAGCAGGTACCACTTTAATATATATTTTTAACTATTTTTTTCTAATGCCTTTTGGCTTGTGCTATTGTTATATCATATTTTACCTAAACAATCCAACATGTTCAGATTCTTTTTTCAAACAAATACTTGGGTTAAAACAACACACATTGGCTGGCGCGATCAAAAAACTGAAGCTCGGGAACATTTGTAGGTCACATCGAGAGCAAATGTATTTGTCTAAAATCCTTTGTGATTCGCATAACTTAGAAATGTAACATAATAAACCTAAATGATTCCATACTGAACTGTCATTGAAACAGCCGTGTAATCTGAATAAAGACTATTCATGAGTATGCTAATGCTGTACCACCAGTTGTGCACTACCCCTATATGTGTCCATTAGAGGTGTAACCACAATAGGTGCAGGGGTTGCACCCGGGCCCTGGAGCCTAGGGGGCCCCAAAAGTCACTTTGGCCTATAGAAAAAGACTAATGTTAATAAAGATTTGCAATTACAAGGAACCCTGTTGGAGTTTTGCATCGGGGCTCATGAGCTTCAAGTTACGCCACTGGTGTCAATATCACGAAATACATCTAACCCCTATGTGACCAGGCAATTTTTACAACTTCATTGTTTCAACAAGAGAAAAACTGTGTTACCCCCCATGTTATATTTGTATACAGGGCGTATCTAGGGGGGCGCAGCTGGACCTTTTGCCCTGGGCGCAACTCAGCGGGGGGTGCCGGCCCCCCCACTCCTCAACCAAGGCTGCAGGAGGGGCAGTGGGGCTGAAACCTGACAGCACCACCCCCCCGCTCCTCAACCAAGGCTGAAGGAGGGGCAGCGGGGCTGAAACCTGACAGCACCCTCCCTCAGCTACTTTGGGGGGGGCGCCAAAATAGATCTTTTCCCCGGGAGCCATCAAACCTAGTTACACCGCTGTTTGTATACGTGTAATTCTGAACATAACACATTGTAAAAAAAATATAAAGTTAGTCCATATTCTTATATGTTCATGATTGCATAGCGTAGTATTGAGAATGCAATTGTCTTTTTTGTTACAGTATGTTATGTTCAGCATTGCACCTGTACATATTGCACATTATGGAGGGCCACATTTATTTTCTTGTTTCGATGATGGTGTCATGTCCTCTGCTTGTGCACCCCTCCCTATTTTGAGAACATATGTGCTAGCTCATTGAGTTTTGGAGGTAGAAAGGAACATATTTTATGTTCTAGGGTAAAAGTCAGGTCAAAGTTAAAGTTTTTTCTCAACTTTCAAAACCACAGTGTGAAATCGATAGGTTTGGAAAACACATTCATCATACATGAGCTTAACAAAAAGTCTTAACAATGTTTCTAACTCTGAAACTGTTCAAACATTTTGACATTGCCAGTGCAGCATAAATCGGAGGGACATCCCGAGGTGTGGGCGTGCACATTACAGAACATTAACATCTTTATTGCTAGTCTAAAAATGGTTGGGTTGTTGATGATACATGTAGAGATTACAACTTTGGCATAAAAATCCCATCTTATATTTCAGCATTGGCCTGTGGAGACCATGTAATTAACGAGCAGCAGTAAATCTTTAACATCAGCTCTCAAAACCTGCCAGGATACATCCATAATGTATCTTCTGCAGTATCCATTATATGCCTTTTGTACTTTTAGGGGATAATCCCATCAGAGGTGTTCGGCAATTATTTACTTGCTCCACCAATCGAAACACATCCACACTCTCTCAAGCCCAGCATGCATTTATATGGGGGAGCTTTCTTTAAAACTAATTTTTAAGATGTTGATCATGAAGATGCCAGAGATGTATGAGCACCAAATTCCTGAATAGGACACTGATGCACCAATCTGTGCATGTAGAGTATTGGGTGACGCCAGTACACCCGCGCTGCTCTGTAGGCTTCAAGCACCGCATTGCGCATGCGGTGCTTGAAGCAGTACACAGCAGCGTGGGTGTACTGACGTCACCCGATGCCGGAAATGACGCGATTCGCGTCTTTACAGCCCAGAACGCGCCGTGGAGAGCAGGGAGGCGCTGAATACAATATGAATAGAAGATCACACCTATTAGGCGTGATCTTATGACGAAGAGGGCCCGCCCTAGGGGCTAAAGAATATAGCCCTGCTAATTAACATCGCTAATGAGTAAGTTATAAAACGTTTTTTTCTACTTTCACAGGATGCTTTTCTGAGACAAAAGGATGTGAGATTAGTGATGGGATGCTGCAGGGACATGTTTTGATATTTTAGGAGGCGTTTTGTAGGTGACAGGATCCCTTTAAACTCTGAAAAAACTCAATTGCTAGAGGTGGTGATTTAATAAATAGAACAATTGGAGCAAAAAAAAGAGTGCAATACATTCTATAATAATGCTGACCTTATATACAGTTAGGTCCATATATATATTTAGACACTGACACAAATTTAGTTTTTTTAAATTTGTTTACTGAAACATATTGAAGTTATCTAATATATAAAGCTGAATGCGTGTATGTGTGTATGTCCGGGATTGGCATCTACACCGTTGCAACTACAGCCACAAAATTTTGCACAGTCACACGTCTGGACCCCGAGAGCGTCATAGGCTATGTTGTGAGGTGAAATTTTAACCCTGCGTGTTCCAATTCACCAAAAAATTTTGGCCCTATCTACATAATGGAGAGAAAGTGACAGTTACCAGTTGACAGTTGTGAATGAGAGGGGCTTAATGACAGCACCAAAGACTAACAGCATATACCAGCATATAGTCACTAAGGTGGGGCCCTGACATGAAATATTCACCATGCCGGGGACATGTATACAAACCACATGCACAAAAAGAATAACAGCTAAGGTGGAGCCCCAACATTGGATACTCACCCCGCACCCGAACACAAACACACACACCACAAAGGAACACACAACACAGAGACACACATCACATAGACACCCTCCACAGGTACACACATACACACCCTATAGGGACACATGCACTCACCCCACAAGGACACACACCACAGGGACCCCCACTGGGACACACGCACATCACTGGGACACACACACACCCAGGGATACACACTTCAGACACACACACACCACACAGACAGACACACACCCAGGGACACACACTTCAGACACACACACACCACACAGACAGACACAGATATGCACAAATCGCCTCACACAACTCGCCTCATGCGTCTGGTATCTTTAATTTCCAAAAATAAACATATACTGCCTGGCCAGGGGGAGGGTTTACTATTGGCTGGAGATTTATCAGGCTGCCTATACCAACCAATCACAGCTCAGCTTCTATTTTCCTACAGGTCATTAATATGACATATTCAAATTCTATTTTGTTATAGCTAACAGCAGTTACTTATTAACCCGGCTGTAGCTGGGTAGTACAGCTAGTAGTTATATAATGGGCTTGGATATAAAGTCCAGTCTTTTAGCTTTCATTTGAGGGTATCCATATTAAAATTGAATGAAGGATTTAGGAGTGTCAGCTCCTTTACATGTACCACTCTGTTTTTAAAGGGACCAAAAGTAATCGAACAATTGACTCAAAGGCTGTTTCATGGGCAGGTGTGGGCAATTCCTTCATTATTAAGCACATAAAAGGCCTGGAGTTGATTTGAGGTGTGGTGTTTGCATTTTGAAGATTTTCCTGAGAAGTAAACATGCAATCAAAGGTGCTCTCATGCAGGTGAAACAATCTATCCGTCATCTGCGAAAACAGAAAAAAAACATCTGAGAAATTGCTACAATATTAGGAGCGGCAAAATCTACAGTTTGGTACATCCTTAGGTAGAAAGGAAGCACTGGTGACCTCAACAAGGCAAAAAGACCTGGACGACCACAGAAGACAAGAGTGGAGGATGATGGCAGAATAATTACCATAGTGAAGAGAAACCCCTTCACAACAGCCAACCAAGTGAACAACACTCTCCAGGACAAAGGCGTATCAATATCTCAATCTACCATAAAACGAAGACTGCATTAAAGTAAATACAGAGGGTTCACTGCACGGTGCAAGCCACTCATAAGTCTCAAGAATAAGAAGGCTAGAATGGACATTACTAAAGAAAAATCTAAAAAAGCCAGAACAGTTCTGGAATAACATTCTTTGGACAGATGAAACCAAGATCAAGCTCTACCAGAATGTTGGAAAGAATAAAGTAAGGCAAAGTACAGCTCTTGATCCAAAGCATACCCCATCATCTGTTAAACACGGCGGAGGCGGTGTGATGGCTGCGCTTCCATGGCTGCCAGTGGCACTGGGTATCTAGTGTTTATTGATGATAGGACAAGACAGAAGCAGCCAGATGAATTCTGGGGTTCTCAGAGACAAACTGTGTGCTCAAATCCAGCTAAATTCAGCCAAACTGATAGGTCGGTGTTTCATAATATAGATGGACAGTGACCCAAAACATAAAGCCAAAGCAACCCGGGAGTTTATTATAGCAAAGAAGTGGAATATTCTTGAATGGCCAAGTCAATCACCTGGTCAGACTATAACTAGCAGTAGCCTGCCGAAGATTAACCATGTCACTTCTTTTAACTATGTTATGGTTAAAAGAAATACCAAAAGACTATATATGTGCATAACAATATAATTTATACATTAATCTGCACTCTGCTCATTTTTTTACGCCGCTTTTTCAGGTAGAATCCATGGGTAATGTATGTGAAAAAGCTGATTTGTGCACACAACCTATTGGTGTTCTGTTAATTCATAGAATTTCTAAGGATACATTCATATCTCTGCCTGCATAGCCCATCTGTATCTTTCATTTATAGGGATGGACGGACAAAATTTATGTGCAAAAAGGATCCATTGCGTAACTGGTGAAGACAGAACCGGAACGACCCAAGTGATTATTACGGGATCTATCTGAGTTCCCTTTTTTGTTACTTTTTAAAAAGGTAAAATAAGTGCAGCAGAAATGTATTTTACTTTCTAAACTTACACAAAACGGACCTCCGGTAGACCCCATGATTATCAATGGACCCCTCGGCTTTCTTTTGTAATGGATCCATTTTGGACATGAACTTTGTTTGTCTGTTCCTGTAAACGAAACAGACACATGGAACGTGCAATCGGAAATGTGAACTTTGCTTAAGACCATTCGAAAATATGTAATCTCCGTCCCTGGGAAGAATGAACATAATTTAATGTTGTTTGTTACTTGTTTTACTTAGACATAATAAGTAGTTGTCCCATGAACAGAAACAATAGTAATATAAAAGTCATGCATGTCTCGCTTGACATTTGAGAAGGAGCTGGAAGCCTTGTCTTTTTGGGGTTTTATTGCCAACAACGTATAAGCAAGATTAATATTTTCCATTGTGTTGCAGATGTTAACTGAGGCTATTGTTTGACCTAAACGACTTTCCTGACCTGATTAGCCAATGAGATCATATTCCACATCGAGCATAATTAGCGGGGATCCATTACACATTTGTCCTTAGCACTCCGCATTGTACGCTCTTAGGATCATCACCCGTCTTGGATATCCAGGTTAGACTGCGCCACCTAATAACAAGCGGTGTTTATGTAAAGCTCGAAAACTTGAAACAAATGGTAAACAAAAAATGTGGCAAAGTCGAATCCAATAACATCTTGATCTTGTAACTATCTCTGTGTTGTCTTTCAAGCATTAATAAAATCCATATTGGAGATGTGGCTTTGATACTGAGAAAAGGAAGCAAACACATCTGTACTTGCTAAACCTTGGCCCACTTTTATGTTTGTTACTTTTGTCTTTCCCCTTTTGATGACATCTTTTGGATGGTGTTTTAAGCTTAATATTTTATTACATTTTATAATACGGGGGGCATGGAATAATCTAATTTCATTTTAACTTTTTTCTTTATTTTTGCTGAGCATGCTCTGTAAGTTTCTACTAGCTCATTGTGCTTAAAGGTTACCTGAAGTATAGGATTTATTAAAGAATGTAACTAAAAGTCCTAATCCAGTGATTTCTTTTTTTCCTTTAATTTCACTATCCCTTGGCTATTGTAACCCTAGCATTGATGACCCTGCAGTTGGATCAGTGATGCACTCATCCCTCCGGCCGCCCTTCGGTATTTGTCCTGTTCCTCTCTCCTGCTTCCTGCTCCTGGTGCCTGCGCACACAGCACAGGTCCCCCAGGAGTGCACTTAGGGTGTGAGCACGTGCACTCCCAGCCTTTTAAAAAGGCAATGTGAACACTCTGTATATGTCCAATGGCTGGAGTTCACTATGTACTAAAGGCACCCTAAGGGAGTTGCCTGAGCATTGTATTCACTCTGCTTGAGGCACGCTTGCTAGTTGTAAGGTACCATTTCCTATATCCTTTGTCCGATACCTGTGCCTGCTGACTCGTACCTGTATTCCAGTACCTGCCAGTACCAGCTGAACCTGTCTGGGCCTGCAGTACCATTATTGCAGCCTACCCACTAGTAGGTGAACACCTGTACCAGCCTGCCTGTTTCAGTCACCCTTGCTGCTCCTGAGTCTGTGCCTCCCGACTCCTGGGGTCAGCTGCTTCATCTGCTTACCTGAAGCACAAGCCTATCCTAACCATCAGAGGCTCTAGTGAAGATGAGGTAGTTGCTTAGTTATGCCTCTCCAGAGGGAGCCGTTTCCGTGGCTGAGTTGGTCCACACCAACCAGTGTGACAGCTATTTGTTCACACAGTTTTTTTTGTGCATGTATTTTTGAGCTCCACAAAATCCACAGAAATCCTCAGTGCGAACATACAGTAAATCCAACCACTATGATCCACACTAATCAACAGAATAGGACATTTTATTACATTATAAAATGGAGTGGCAGGCTTAAGGCTTAACCACCTTTCCTTCCTTTCATTCTGTTTGGGGCTACTGTAAAAGGCTGAAACTGCACTCAGCAGCTCCATTGAAGCTGGATTGAGTGGCAGCCGAGTATGTACATTGCCTTTCCTATCAAAGTCTAAGTGTCTATGACGTCTTTAAAATGCTGTTGCAACTGTTGAGATTTCTAGGTCATTCTCCTTAAGCAGTTTTACCATACGTCTTGTTGTTATTCCGGCGCCAGTGTCTTTTACTCTATACTGTGAAGTATAGTGATGGGGTGGCATCCTAGCAGAAAGGGCCCAAGATTGAGAATGCCACTGCTTTTAACTAGATCATGGTTTTCAAATCTTGAAGCGGTTAAGAGAAGTGACGTAAGACAGAACATGTACACAGCAGTTGTTTTGGTATTGCTGAGCATTATGTGCATTTTTTAGGATACTTATACTGTGCTTCGTACTGGGGGTAAGAGACCGCATTTGGCATCACCTATCCTAATTGGAATAAAGGTCCCATTACTGCAGCACCTATACTAATAGAGATAAAGGTCCCTGTTCTGCAGCACCTATTGTAATGGGTGTAAAGGTCCCTGTTCTGCAGTACCCATCTAATGGGATAAAGGTCCCTGTTTGCAGTACCATCCTAATGGGAATAAAGGTCCCTGTTCTAAAACACCTATCCTAATAGGGATAAAGTTCCCTGTTCTGCAGCACCTATCCTAATGGGGATAAAGGTCCCTGTTCTACAACAACTATCCTAATGGGGATAAAGGTCCCTGTTCTGTAGCACCTATCCTAATGGGGACAAAGATCCCTGTTCTATAGGCCCCATCCTAATGGAGTAAAGGTCCCTGTTCTGCAGCACCTATCCTAATGGTAGTAAAGGCTCCTGTTCTACAACATCTATCCTAATGGGGATAAAGGTCCCTGTTCTGTAGCCCCTATCCTAATGGGAATAAAGATCTATGTTTTGCAGCACCTATGGGGATAAAGGTCCCTGTTCTATAGGCCCCATACTAATGGAGATAAAGGTCCCTGTTCTGCAGCACCTATCCTAATGGTAGTGAAGGCTCCTGTTCTACAACATCTATCCTAATGGGGATAAAGGTCCCCGTTCTGTAGCCCTTATCCTAATGGGAATAAAGATCTCTGTTTTGCAGCACCTATGGGGATAAAGGTCCCTGTTCTGCAGCACCTTTCCAAATGGGAATAAAGGTCCCTGTTCTACAGCATCTATTCTGAGAATATCCTCTTAAAATGGCTTTTTGTCATTATGAGATGACACCTAATTGGAAAATATAGGGTGATATATGGCAAATGTCTAAGTTAGTAGACTTTTTTCTCTAATGACTATTATTAAAGAGGACCTGTCACCAAAGCAGGCATGGTGATCTAATTACAGCACTGGATACAGCATGTCTGCAGCATGCAGGCAAGGGGTCCATAAGCACTTGAGCAGCCCTGTACCCCGAGATAATACAGTTAGAAAACTTACATGCTACAGCCACTAAGGAGGTGGCTAGGGGCTGCAGCCCCTCAGGGGCTACACGGGAGAGAAAAAAAAACTGTGTTTAAATGCTGCAGACAGGGAGAGAATGATTGGCAGCGGTGGGCAGATTACACAGGCAGGGGGTGTGAATATGCCCTTGGCTACAGCCCCTAGCCACCTCCTTAGTGGCTGTAGCATGTAAGTTTTCTAACTGTATTATCTCGGGGTACAGGGCTGCTCAAGTGCTGAGTGACCCCTTGCCTGTATGCTGCAGACATGCTGTATCCAGTGCTGTAATTAGATCACCATGCCTGCTTTGGTGACAGGTCCTCTTTAAATTTTACCGTCTTTGGATTTTAAACCAGATGAGAGTTTGCATAGAAGACGTGCACCGTTTCACATCAAACCTCCTATTTTGTGGAGTTTTTGAACATTTTCCACATGTATTTTATGCAACCAGATTCCGTGTTAGTTCTGTGGTCTTTTACTAAAGCACACTATTTTTATAAGTAAATTCATTATATTTCCTTTAGCTAGAATTCCCAGTTCCTTTCTTTTGTTGTCTTTAATATTAACAACTTTATTCCCTTTGACCGGACTCTTTATTCTCACAAAACGTCCCTTCTCGCCGCCCGTCATTTCTTCTACTATACTGTAGTATCAGGAATTACCATTAGTTTCAGGTTTAATGCTAAAATAACACAGCAGTCGGCCACCTGAGACATTATTATTCCAAATGGTTTGAAACACTGTATTTGTAACTTCACCCGTAGACTCTATTCAAGTCTTTGACATTAGACCACATCAACCACATGTCTTTCGAAGTACAAATTGCTTTGCATCGCAGCGGCTTAATTGCAATCAGCAAATCACAAGCGACTAAGGAAAAATGACCCCGAAGTACATTTAAGTAAAGTTACATATTAAGCTATTGTGGATAATGTATCTCGGAGGAAAACTTACAATTAAACTGTAGTTGTCACTTATACACTGAGGGACTAGCTATATTAGGAGCTAAACCAATACTATATGGAATGTGCTCCTTTAGTTATATAGGAAATTGTGACCAAAGCACAAAGTATTCACAAAATGAAGAGAACTACAGTATGAGATAGAAAGGGGGGGAAACAATGGAACAGGAGAGTTATAGCAGTGTTACATTTTGTTGCGTGCATTTTTGGTGCAGATTTTTCTCCTCTTATTATTATGAGTAAAATTTGCTTAAAAAACTAAAAGAAATGCAAATGTTATTCAGCTGCAATTCTGCAAGCGAAAAATAAGCAATGCGTGACTGAGACTTCAGGAATCTCAGTCACTTTACTGGGAATACGAAATCTTTCATGATTTGGGACAAATCTGCTCAGAAAAAGAAACGGCAAAACCGTAACATGTACTGGCCCTTAAGGAGGGCCTTTCACCAAATATTTAATGTTAACCCTAGAACGCATACCTGGGGCCTCCAGGCCTGCTAGGTTACTTGTTTTCTATTTTCTGCAAGATTACTTTAGTTAGAGTTTTGAAACTCTAGGTATTCCTCAGGTATATAGTTGTTAGTAATTTCAAGTTGTTCATATATTTTTATGTTATAGGCATTTCGGTAAAGCAACTCTTTTTTGGGACTACTCCACATTCACATACCTGGGGCCTTTTAGTCCTGTACTTGGTTTACATGTGATCCTCAGTCTTTTTGTCTGTACTGTTGTTGGGGAAGACTTTGTCTTTATTACTCAGTTTTTATGACTCTGCTGTTGCTGGGAAGAGTGTGGATTCTGCCTGTCTACATGGTCATGTGATCTTGGGAGGGAGGCTCCCTCACAAAGTCATGCGTCTCTGACATAATCGCAGGTCATGAACAGACAGGAACAGGAGGACAGACAACATCTGTGCATTGTGTGCTACTTGCTGAAGAGACTTTGGAGGAAGGAGTCAGCTTTCTTGTTTCTGGAAAAAGAAACTTTCTGAGCTTCAAAAATCCAGAGGCTTCTACTGCACCTAAAAGAAAGTGGTGACCTGCTGAATGTAAGAGGAAGGGGTCTGCACTTTACCTTTAGCACACACACTAACAAAGAGTGCACAACCCTGATTGTACTAATTTTTTTTTCATTTTAGTTTACTGACATCTAAAGTGGCACAGTCTACATCCAGGGGTTTGACTGACCAAGAAATCGAGACAATCATTTTTGATAGTGATGAAGACAGCGAACTTTCTTTGTCCGATGAAAAGTACATGCCACTAGCTAATGTCTATACTTCATCGTCCAGTGATTCTTCAGATGATGAAGTAGTGGATCCAGCAGAACATACAAATAAAACATCCAAAACTAATGTTTTTTGGAACAGTACTGCTGGGGTTCTTGGACTCACCCCATCACATAATATTATGAGAGTTGCTGAAGGCTCTGTAGGAGTTCCCCAATTCTTGTCCAAAAGAGATGTTTTCTGTACATTTTTTTCAGATGATATTGCAGATGAGGTAGTTTTGTTTACTAACTTAGAAGGAAAACATATCACTTCAGGAAGAAAAAAAAACATGGAAAAATATAACAAAAGAGGAACTATATGGTTATATTGCCCTTACTCTTCTGGCAAGGTGTACAAAATCGTACGATGTTCCAATCAGAGAATTATTTCTGAACCCTTTTTCAGATGCACACTACAAAGCTACGATGTAAGTCAATAGATTTGAGAATATTTGGAGAAACCTTCATTTTGATGATAAGAGAACTCGTCCTGTGAGGTTGGAAACAGATAAATTAGCCCCTATTAGCTACATCTGGAATCTTTTCATCAAAAACTGTGGATCAGCAACTTCTTGCCTTTAGGGGACGTTGCAAATTCATTCAGTATATGCCCAGTAATCCTGCCGAGTATGGCATAAAAATATTCTGGATGTGTGATTCTACAAGCTATTATGGTATGAATGGTCTGATTTACTGTGGCAAAGAAGCTGATGCTCCAGTCCAGAAAGACCTATGTTTAGGGATGGGCGAATCTACTCGCTAGGACTCGTTACTCGGCGAGTAGTAAGGGACTCGCAGGACTCGGTACTCTGCGAGTTTCCCAGTGATTACTCGCACGAGTCCAATGCAAATCAATATCAATCCTAGTTTTGTCAGAAACGCTGACAAAACTAGGATTGCCATTGTTTGCATTAGACTCGCGAGTAATCACTGGCTACTGTGCCAGTGATAGCAGGGAAACTCGCAGATAACTGCTGTTTCTTTGCGAGCCAGTCCAGCTGTCTTCTCTGTGCAGCTCCAGGGTCCTAGAGCCCGTCTGCTGCCTGATGTAGCAGTGCTGAGATTGTTCTCAGTCTGCTCATTCCCTGTGTACAGACATGAATGTCTGTGCACAGAGATGATGTAGCAGTGCTGAGATTGTTCTCAGTCTGCTCATTCCCTGTGTACAGACATGAATGTCTGTGCACAGAGATGATGTAGCAGTGCTGAGATTGTTCTCAGTCTGCTCATTCCCTGTGTACAGACATGAATGTCTGTGAACAGAGATGATGTAGCAGTGCTGAGATTGTTCTCAGTCTGCTCATTCCCTGTGTACAGACATGAATGTCTGTGCACAGAGATGATGTAGCAGAGCTGAGATTGTTCTCAGTCTGCTTATTCCCTGTGCATAGACATCTATATTTATGCACA
Source organism: Allobates femoralis (assembly GCA_033576535.1). Taxonomy (NCBI): domain Eukaryota; kingdom Metazoa; phylum Chordata; class Amphibia; order Anura; family Aromobatidae; genus Allobates; species Allobates femoralis. The sequence continues at coordinate 530,028,398 of JARQOC010000005.1, read as the reverse complement.
GGGGATGTAGCAGAGAGGACATCGCGTTTTGGACTGCGTCGGACGGAAGAGGATTTTTTTGATTAAAGATGGAGTCCCTAATGGCTTTTTTTTTTATTTCTAATAAAAAATTTTCCTTGTGTTGTGTTTTTTTTAAAACAATTTAATAGCAATTCATGGTGGTCATGTCTAATATTGGCGTGACCGCCATAAATTTCGGGCTTAGGGCCAGCTGATAATACAAAGCTGGCCCTAACCTCTTTATTACCCAGCGTGCCACCGCTACCAGGGCCGCTGGAAGAGCGGGGTTCAGCGCCAGAGGATGGCGCTTCAATGAACGCGCCATCTTCTGGGGCGGCTGCGGGCTGCAATTTGCAGCGGGGGGTGCCCAGAAAGCTTGGGCATCCCTGCGCTGCGGATTCCAGCCCCCAGCTGCTTAGCTGTACCTGGCTAGACATAGAAATTGCGCGGAGCCCCACGCATTTTTTTTAAATTATTTCATGAATTTCAGAGTCAGAGTCTCAGAGTCTCAGAGTCAGAATCTCAGAATTTCATGAAATAATTAAAAAAAAATGCGTGGGGCTCCGCGCAATTTCTATGTCTAGCCAGGTACAGCTAAGCAGCTGGGGGCTGGAATCCGCAGCGCAGGGATGCCCAAGCTTTCTGGGCACCCCCCGCTGCAAATTGCAGCCCGCAGCCGCCCCAGAAGATGGCACGTTCATTGAAGCGCCATCCTCTGGCGCTGAACCCCGCTCTTCCAGCGGCCCTGGTAGCGATGGCACGCTGGGTAATAAAGAGGTTAGGGCCAGCTTTGTATTATCAGCTGGCCCTAAGCCCGAAATTTATGGCGGTCACGCCAATATTAGACATGACCGCCATGAATTTCTATTAAATTGTTTTAAAAAAAAACACAACACAAGGAAAATTTTTTATTAGAAATAAAAAAAAAGCCATTAGGGACTCCATCTTTAATTAAAAAAATCCTCTTCCGTCCGACGCAGTCCAAAACGCGATGTCCTCTCTGCTACATCCCCTGTGCATAAATATAGATGTCTATGCACAGGGAATAAGCAGACTGAGAACAATCTCAGCTTGCTACATCATCTCTGTGCACAGACATTCATGTCTGTACACAGGGAATGAGCAGACTGAGAACAATCTCAGCTCTGCTACATCATCTCTGTGCACAGACATTCATGTCTGTACACAGGGAATGAGCAGACTGAGAACAATCTCAGCTCTGCTACATCATCTCTGTGCACAGACATTCATGTCTGTACACAGGGAATGAGCAGACTGAGAACAATCTCAGCTCTGCTACATCAGGCAGCAGGCAGGCTCTAGGACCCTGGAGCTGGGGCAGCCAGAACACAGAGAAGACAGGATCTTATCTGTGCGAGTCAGCGATTACTTACAAAGTAAACGAGCAATGCAAATAAATGACAAAACTAGGATTGCTTCAGGCTGAAGCTTCCGAGACACATCTGCGATTTGTAAATCTCACACTACTCGCTATTACTCGCTTCCCCATTCATTAACATTGGACTCGCTAGACTCGCAACGAGTAGCGAGTCCTGGGCTCGGACTCGCTAGAGTCAAGCGATTCCGAGTAATTTAGGATTCGCCCATCACTACCTATGTTCTGACATTGTAAAAACACTTGCAGTACCAATTTACCAATTTTCAATTCTGGAAAAAACAATGGACAACTACTTTACCAATCTGGAACTGGGCAAATTTTTGCTTCAGAAAAAACTCTCACTTGTTGGTACTATGAGGCCAAACCGCAGAGAAATTCCTCCAATCATAAAGCACAATCCCCAGCGACCACTTTATGAGTGTCTTTGGTTTCTGCAATCAAGCGACAATGGTATCTTATAGAGCAAAGAAAGATAAATCTGTGATATTACTGAGTACAATGCATCACGATGGAAGTATTGACACCAATGACAGGAAACAGAAACTAGTGATGGGCGAATCCTAAATTACTCGGAATCGCTTGACTCTAGCGAGTCCGAGCCCAGGACTCGCTACTCGTTGCGAGTCTAGCGAGTCCAATGTTAATGAATGGGGAAGCGAGTAATAGCGAGTAGTGTGAGATTTACAAATCGCAGATGTGTCTCGGAGCTTCAGCCTGAAGCAATCCTAGTTGTGTCATTTATTTGCATTGCTCGTTTACTTTGTAAGTAATCGCTGACTCGCACAGATAAGATCCTGTCTTCTCTGTGTTCTGGCTGCCCCAGCTCCAGGGTCCTAGAGCCTGCCTGCTGCCTGATGTAGCAGAGCTGACATTGTTCTCAGTCTGCTCATTCCCTGTGTACAGACATGAATGTCTGTGCACAGAGATGATGTAGCAGAGCTGAGATTGTTCTCAGTCTGCTCATTCCCTGTGTACAGACATGAATGTCTGTGCACAGAGATGATGTAGCAGAGCTGAGATTGTTCTCAGTCTGCTTATTCCCTGTGCATAGACATCTATATTTATGCACAGGGGATGTAGCAGAGAGGACATCGCGTTTTGGACTGCGTCGGACGGAAGAGGATTTTTTTAATTAAAGATGGAGTCCCTAATGGCTTTTTTTTTTATTTCTAATAAAAAATTTTCCTTGTGTTGTGTTTTTTTTAAAACAATTTAATAGAAATTCATGGCGGTCATGTCTAATATCGGCGTGACCGCCATAAATTTCGGGCTTAGGGCCAGCTGATAATACAAAGCTGGCCCTAACCTCTTTATTACCCAGCGTGCCACCGCTACCAGGGCCGCTGGAAGAGCGGGGTTCAGCGCCAGAGGATGGCGCTTCAATGAACGCGCCATCTTCTGGGGCGGCTGCGGGCTGCAATTTGCAGCGGGGGGTGCCCAGAAAGCTTGGGCATCCCTGCGCTGCGGATTCCAGCCCCCAGCTGCTTAGCTGTACCTGGCTAGACATAGAAATTGCGCGGAGCCCCACGCATTTTTTTTTAATTATTTCATGAAATTCTGAGATTCTGACTCTGAGACTCTGACTCTGAGACTCTGACTCTGAAATTCATGAAATAATTAAAAAAAAATGCGTGGGGCTCCGCGCAATTTCTATGTCTAGCCAGGTACAGCTAAGCAGCTGGGGGCTGGAATCCGCAGCGCAGGGATGCCCAAGCTTTCTGGGCACCCCCCGCTGCAAATTGCAGCCCGCAGCCGCCCCAGAAGATGGCGCGTTCATTGAAGCGCCATCCTCTGGCGCTGAACCCCGCTCTTCCAGCGGCCCTGGTAGCGGTGGCACGCTGGGTAATAAAGAGGTTAGGGCCAGCTTTGTATTATCAGCTAGCCCTAAGCCCGAAATTTATGGCGGTCACGCCAATATTAGACATGACCACCATGAATTTCTATTAAATTGTTTTAAAAAAAACACAACACAAGGAAAATTTTTTATTAGAAATAAAAAAAAAAGCCATTAGGGACTCCATCTTTAATTAAAAAAATCCTCTTCCGTCCGACGCAGTCCAAAACGCGATGTCCTCTCTGCTACATCCCCTGTGCATAAATATAGATGTCTATGCACAGGGAATAAGCAGACTGAGAACAATCTCAGCTCTGCTACATCATCTCTGTGCACAGACATTCATGTCTGTACACAGGGAATGAGCAGACTGAGAACAATCTCAGCACTGCTACATCATCTCTGTGCACAGACATTCATGTCTGTACACAGGGAATGAGCAGACTGAGAACAATGTCAGCACTGCTACATCAGGCAGCAGGCGGGCTCTAGGACCCTGGAGCTGCACAGAGAAGACAGCTGGACTCAGCTCGCAAAGAAACAGCAGTTATCTGCGAGTTTCCCTGCTATCACTGGCACAGTAGCCAGTGATTACTGGCGAGTCTAATGCAAACAATGGCAATCCTAGTTTTGTCAGCGTTTCTGACAAAACTAGGATTGATATTGATTTGCATTGGACTCGCAAGTAATCACTGGGAAACTCGCAGAGTACCGAGTCCTGCGAGTCCCTTACTACTCGCCGAGTAACGAGTCCTAGCGAGTAGATTCGCCCATCCCTAACAGAAACCTGAAATCATACTGCATTATAATAAAACAAAAGGAGGTGTGGACAAGATGGATGAAATGATTGGAGAGTATTCGTGCAAGAGGCAGACAAAAGGTTGGTCTGTAGTCATTTTTTATAATAGCCTTGATGTGCCAGCCCTCAATAGCTATATTGTTTATAGTGAAACTCATCCAGAATTCCATGCCAACAGGAAGGACAAGAGGCGTCTATTCTTGACAGAACTTTGCTATGAACTTTTGATGCCTACCATGATGGAGCGAAGCAACACGAAATGCTTGACAAGGCAAATTACGGAAGCTATGATCCAATGTGGTATACATTTTCAGGAACATCCAGAGCCAAGAGAAAAAAAAAGAAAGCGCTGTTATATTTGTCCAGCAAAAAAGGAAAGGAAATCTGAGCGTTTCTGTACTACTTGTGCACAAAATGTCTGCAAGGAACATTCTTCCAAAAAAATAATATGTGAAAATTGTTGGGGTAATCAGTGCAGTTGAAAAGGAAAGTTTTTGAAAAGAAATATTCCTGCACCATGTTTACTACAACTTTTATAAAAAACGTTTAGAAAAAAAATCATTATATATACAGTATATAAAGAATTATATAGAATGCCTATACTGTATTGGGTGTTTTAAGCCGGTGTAATTACTTTTTTTCGCTTTATGCACATAATTATGTTTTGAAATATTCACATCTCAGAAAAACTTTAAAAAGTATTTCTATTTGAGTTACTCCATGTTATTTGCACACAAACCTAAAAGGCCCCAGGTATGTGAAAGTGTAGATTTCTATGGTAGCGCCTTCTTGGGTTAAACTGGACAGGACATGTAATAGTGGTTGCAAAGATGAATAAAATGTGTTGTTTTTTTTTTGTATGTTTTTATTTGTTCATTTCATCTCTCCATTGTAGAGATATTAGAAGTTAACGTAATTAGTGCCTAATATATTAACTTTTTTAAGTCAAAGTGGGTCTTATCAGACAGTTTTCACTGGGGTGTGTACTTCTTTTTCCTGTATAATGCTAAACAATCATAAGCAGGCAGCAACAAAGCAGAAAGACAACATGACCCCACAATAGTTTAGATTTCTCTGATCTCTGGTCTAACACCTGCATGGTTAGAAAGTACTGGGAGATTAGCTATTTCACATTACAAATTCTTCTATCAGTTCTCCTCCCATAGCAGTGTCAGCTCTGCTGTAACTTCCCTCCCCCCAACACTTACGTCTGTTGTCGTATAATTACAGAATGATAGAGTTGGAAGGGACCTCCTGGGTCATCTGCTCCAACCGCCTGTCAAAGCAGGATTCACTAAATAACCCCAGACAGATGTCTGTCCAGCCTCTGTGTGAAGACTTCCATTGAAGGGGAACTCACCACCTGTCCTGACAGCCTGTCCTGGCACATCTAATCTGTGTCTCCTCCCATTCAGTTTCACCCCATTGCTTCTCGTCTTTCATTGGGCAAATGAGAATAAAGCTGATCCCTTTACAGTTTGATGGCCCTTCAGATATTTGTAGACAGCTTTTAAGTCTCCTCTTAGGGCCCTTTCACATCAGCGTTTTTCGTAATTCGCGGCAGATGCGGTGAAAAAACCGCATCTGCCGCGTTTGCCGCATAACCGTTCCACTTGCGGCACGGTTGCGGTTTTTTCCCATAGGAAGTATAGGGGGACTTGCGGCAGATGCGGCAAGTGCGGTTTTGCACTTGCGGCAGGTGCGGCAGCGAAAAAAACCGCGGCTGACCGCGGTTTTTTTCGCTGCCGCACCTGCCGCAAGTGCAAAACCGCACTTGCCGCATCTGCCGCAAGTCCCCCTATACTTCCTATGGGAAAAACCGCAACCGTGCCGCAAGTGGAACGGTTATGCGGCAAACGCGGCAGATGCGGTTTTTTCACCGCATCTGCCGCGAATTACGAAAAACGCTGATGTGAAAGTACCCTAAGTCTTCTTTTTGACAAGCTAAACATTCTCAAATCCTGTAACCGTTCCTCATAGGATTGGTTTGCAGACTGGTCACCACTCTGGCCACTCTTCTCTGAACTTGCTCCAGTTTGTTGATGTCTTTATTAAAATTTGGTGCCCAGAACTGGACAAAGTATCCAGATGAGATCTGACCAAAGAGGAGTAGACGGGGATAATGACTTCACGTGATCTAAACTGTATGCTTCTGTTACTGCAGCCCAGAATTGTGTTTGCCTTTTATATTGCTGCATCGCATTGTTGACTCCTGTTCAGTATGCTTTTATCATTGTTATTACTCAGATATAGGATTTTGCATTTTTATTGCCACTCTATATAACACCACAATAACTACAGCCCTTGATTTGGCCACCCCCCTCACATACAGCAAAACTTGCAGAAACAGGCAACCCTGGCACACCAGCCTCACTAAAGAACTGAGACGGACTGAGCGGAGATGAGAGAGGTCCCATTCCACTGAGCACTTCGCTGCATAAAGGCAATTCCTCGCCATCTTCAAGTGTGCACTCACTGCTGCAAAACAAGCCTTCTTCTCATCTCTAATAATCTCCCTGTCAAACAATCATAAACAGCAATTCAAAACTTTTACTTCTCTCTTCCATCCCCCAGCACCTCCTCCCTCTCCTCTTATCTCTGCTGTAGATTTTGCCTCTTTCTTCAAGCAGAAGATCGATAACATCAGAGATAGCTTTGACCCACTGTACCCACAGTCCCTCCTCATAACTGCTCAGCTCTCTTCTTCTAAAGCCAGCTTTTCCACCATGAGAGAAGATCAGCTCTCCTCCCTTCTGTCAAGATCACACCTCACCACCTGCGCCCTTGACCAGCTCCCATCCCACCTCATTCCCAACCTAACCACCATCTTCATCCCAATCCTAACCCATCTCTTCAATTTATCACTAATTACTGGTGTCTTCCCATGATCCTTGAAACATGCCTTGATCACACCCATCCCCAAAAAACCCTCCCTCGACCAATCCTCTGTCTCTAGCTATCACCTCATATCACTTCTCCCCTTAGCCTCAAAACTGCTGGAACAGCATCTCCATCTTGAACTATCCTCCCATTCTCTCCTCCTGCTCCTTCTTTGATCGGTTACAATCTGGCTTCCAACGTCATCACTCTTCTGAAACTGCCCTAACAAAAGTTACCAATGACCTACTACAACCCCTGGCAAAAATTATGGAATCACCTGGGTTGGAGGATGTTCATTCAGTTGTTTAATTTTGTAGAAAAAAAGCAGATCACAGACATGGCACAAAACTAAAGTCATTTCAAATGGCAACTCTCTGCCTTGAAGAAACACTAAAAGAAATCTTGAAAATAAATGTGCTAGCCAGTAACAGTTACTTTTGTAGACCAAGCAGGGGAGAAATTATGGAATCACTCAATTCTGAGGTAAAAATTATGGAATCATGACAAACAAAAATACTAGTGATGTATTGGAGTGTTAATTTGTTTGTTTGTCATGATTCCATAATTTTTACCTCAGAATTGAGTGATTCCATAATTTCTCCCCTGCTTGGTCTACAAAAGTAACCGTTACTGGCTTGCATATTTTTTTTCAAGATTTCTTTTAGTGTTTCTTCAAGGCAGAGAGTTGCCATTTGAAATTACTTTAGTTTTGTGCCATGTCTGTGATATGCTTTTTTTCTACAAAATTAAACAACTGAATGGACATCCTCCGAGCCTGGTGATTCCATAATTGCCAGGGGTTGTAACTGCCAAGAGCAAGTGACACTCCTCTGTCCTCCTAGACCTGTACTCTGCCTTCGACACTGTAGGCCATTCCCTCCTGTTACAGATTCTCATATCCCTTGGCCCTCTCCTGGGTCTCTTCATATCTAACAGACCGGACATTCAACATCTTCGTCTCCCACATCACCTCTTCACCTTACCCACTATCCGTCGGTGTCCCCAAGGCTCAGTTCTAGGACCCCTACTTTTCTCCATCTACACTCTCATTTTGGGACTGCTCATAGAGTCACATGGCTTTCACTACCATCTCTACTCTGATGACATGCAGATCTACCTATCTGGACCTGACATCACCTCCTTACTAACTAAAATCCCACAATGTTTGTCCACTATTTCATCCTTCTTTTCTGCTTGCTTTCTAAAACTGAACATGGACAAAACAGGACTCATCATCTTTCCCCCAACTCACTCTACCACCCCACCTGACCTATCCATCAAAGTCAATGGCTGCTCACACGCCCCCGTCCTGCACGTTCAGTGCCTCAGAGTGATGCTTTTATCTGCCCTCTCCTTCAAACCACATATACAACCCTTGCCACCTCCTGCCGACTCCAACTCAAACATATTTCATAGATCCTTCCTTGACCAAGAAACCCGGAAAAAAATTGTGCATGCCCTCATCATCTCCCACCTCAATTATTGCAACCTCCTACTCGCTGGCCTCCCCTCTAGCACCCTTGCACCCCTTCAATCTATCTTAAACTCTGCTTCCCGACTAATCCACCTTTCTCCTCGCTATTCCCCAGTCTCTCCTCTCTGACAAACCCTTCATTGGCTTCCCATTTCTCAGTGGACCCGGTTCAAAACCCTAATTATGACATACAAAGCCATCCACAAACTGTCTCCTCTGTACATCTGACACATAGACTCACAGTACCTACCCTCATGCAACCTAAAATCCTCTCAAGAGCTCTTCCTCTACTCCCCTTTTATCTCTGCTTCCCAAAACCACATACAAGAATTCTCCTGTGCATCCGCCATATTGTGGAATTCTCTGCCCTAACACATCAGACTCTTTCCTACTGTGGAAACCTTCACAAGAAACCTAAAGACTCTCTTCTTCCGACAAGCCTGCAACCTGCAATGATTCTCAGTCCACCAACCCACCACATGACCAGCTCTACCCTCTCCTACGGTATCCTAACCTGTCCCTTGTAGACTGTGAGCCCTCACGGCAGGGTCCTCTCTCCTCCTTTACCTTGTGTGCCTTATTTTGCTCATGTACAGTATATTGTACTTGTGTATATATGCCCTTACCACATGTAAAGCGCCATGGAATAAATGGCGCTATGATAAAAATTAATATAATAATAATGATCCAGAAATCCAAATCCTTGCTGATGGCACCATTGACGTAACCAGTTGTTCACCTGTAGAATCTTGTTCCACCTCACTATTCTATGGTCATACACTGGGAGGATAGATGAGAAGACCACTGTGCTTCTAGTTCTTTCACATTCTTGCCTAAGTCTTCAAAGTCACTGCAGATGGTTTTCAGGTTCGTTCTTGCAGTGTCATTTGTCCCCACATGTATTTGCAGAAATGGGTAGTCACTTGTAGGTCTGAAGAATCCTAAAATCCTGCTAGATACATCTTTGTGCTCACAGCATCTTGTATTAGCTCTTCAATGAGAGCACGATGAGCTACACCTGTGTGAGATGTAATAACATTCTGATCTGTTCTTACTACATAGGGATTAAAAGTTGTTCCACACACAACAAACAAAATTATAACTCATCTCCAAGCAGGCAGTGTTGGGGTAGGGGGAGTACAGCAGAGCTGACAGTGCTATGAGAGGAGGTGAGCTGATAGAGGGATGCACAGAGTTAAACTCAGCTGTGCTGTCTCACTAATGCAGGAGGTTAGACTAGGAGATCAGGGCTATATAGATCAGTACATCTCATACACTGAGAAACCTGCTCTAAGCTATTGTGATGAGGTGTTCTTTTTCTCCTGTGTTGCTGCCTGATTATGATTGGTCAGCATCATACAGGAAGAAAAACGCACCCTTAGTGGAACAATCTAACACAACCCAACTTCAGTTTAACAAGTTAACTCATTAAGTGCCAAGTACATTGAGTACACATGGAGACAAAATTAAGGAAATTTAAAAAAAATACATTTTATTCCATTCTGCAGCCATTATTACATTATGGATCCAGTTCAACACGAAACATTTGGTGAAATGTCATCTTTAACCAGCACCATACAATCTACAGAGTATTTTCAAGCATCACTCGGTGTGCCAATTTGTGATCCCAATCAAAGTTCCCTATCCATATGTCTTTTGCATGTGGGAGGTATCCATAGTACTTGGAGGAAAATCATGCAAACACAAGATCACAATTAACTCTTTGCCGATGTTGCCCTTGGTCACATTTGAACCCAGAACTCCAAGGCACAGATGGTAACTGAGCCAATGTGCTTCACTTCTGGAAAAATTAGGACATCCCCATAAACAATAGATGGTCAACTGTACTCCCAGAAATTGGTTCAGCTGACAATAATCTAATGTCTGGTTAAGAACACGAGTACACTAAGACAAGGAATATTTTAGAAATAAAGTTTGGACTTCTAGAACAGATGTATTTACATAAATATTTTCATTTGACTTTATTGTAATTTAATAGAGTCACATTTCAAATATGTTGTACAACTAATTAGAACAGAGTGTTGGATTATGTCCACAAAATCTCCGAAAACAATAAGGATCATATGGGTAATACTTAGTGAAGACAAAAAAAGAAATACATGTTATTCCTCCTTAGCATCACTAGGTGTCAATGTAGTGCTCTGTACATATACTGCATGTATATAGTTTATATATAGTTTGCTGGACCATTCGATCATCCTCATTAGGACCCTTTATGTAGACCAAGACGCAACAGTCCGAACGGCACACGTTGACACAGCATGGTTAAAAGTAGAGCGAGGTGTCAGACAATATTAGATCCTGGCACCATTTCTCTTCAATTTATATGTAGAAGCTTTTATCAGGGAGGTTGGACTTGCTGAAAAAGAAGAAGGAATCAAAATCGGTGGAAGAGTCAACAATCTCAGATATGCAGACGATACAACACTGACATACCAACAAGCGTAGATGAAATGAAGGAATTGATACGGAGTGTCAAGATGGAACCCTTCAGAATCATCCAAGTTTTGAAGATGGAAAGCTTGAACATGAGGACTGCTACTCAACACAAAGAAGACAAATATATTGACTACTGCCAGGGATGACAGGGACACATTTGAGATGGACGGTGATGTACTGGAAGTTCAAAGGGACTTTAAACTACTCAGATCAATGATCACTCAAGATGCAACGATGACGCCTGAAGTCAATAGTAGAATAGCTACAGGCAAATCAACAATGAAGTCACTGAACAAGGTCTTCACATCAAGGAACATTTCACTGGTGATGAGGACACGACTTGTACATAGACTGGTCTCTTCTGTCTTAACATATGTAAGTGAAACATGGATGATAACGGAACAACACAGCAGAAGATTGAATGCTTTCAATATGTACTGGAGAAGGATGATATCAATACCATGGATGGCAAGAAGAAAAAACAGATCAATTTTGGAACAAATCAAGCCAGACATGTCACTTGAACCACAGATCACCAAGCTACGACTTGCCTTCTTTTTACACATCACATGAAGAGAACAATCACTGGAGGAGGACATAATGGTAGGAAGAATAGAAGAAACAAAGCAAAGAGGAAGACCAGCAACCCAATGGCTTGATACTGTCAAGATAATGGTGGAAAAGACCCTGGTGGACCTATCTAGGCTTTCTCAAGATCAATCTTCCTACAGAGCGTTCATCCATCAAGTCGCCATGGCTCAACCTTGAGCTGAGGGCCGTTCAATACATAAAATGTAGTTTATGTGAGGTTCTGTAATATACTATGCAAATGATCTCTCTCCCAGAGCAAAGAAACGTATCTTTCTAATCCATGGTCATGTGTTAGGTCTCGTTAAAGAGTCAGGCATTGTCCAACACTGAAGCATCTTACCGAAAATTACATAAAACTTAGTATTTGCACACAGATAAGGCTTGTATATAGGGTGCCAGTCCCACAGATGTATGTGGTGTATCATGCCAGCTTATAACCTATTGATCACTCCTACATTAGTGGACCAGGCAGGATGCCCATCACTCAATAAGTGCACCTCACAGGGACAGAGACCCCAAATTCACCAAGCCAACACTAAAGAGCCTGGCTGCATCCTGCACAAAAAGAAAAAAAGAAAAAGCCATATTGTGACATGGCGTCGGTCAGTCTTTTTTCTGTGATGTTTTTGAATTTTATGTGCTTTTCGGTGAGTTGCCCTTAATTTTAGCATAGGGACTCGCAAGACAATGAGGATCTTTGATGCATGTTGTGACCTTTTCCCTTTTTCTTTTTCCCTAAAATATCAACCAATAACTCACTTATTTTTTTACATCCTCTTCATCCTTTTTCATAGTGCCTCCGGCTTGATCTAATAATATGGATGTAACTAATAGGTTGTGAGGACACCCTGACACTTCGCCTGTCAGCTTTCTCTGCAGAGCCGTAAGTGCTGGATTGTGATTACAAATGCCACTCACAGTACTGTGAGCTGTGCTTTGGGCTGTGACTGTAGCCATGCTGGCACACCTCTGTGACTGAAAGTTGGCTGCTCCTGGGACAAAGGTTAACCCTATATCTGCAGATTAGTAGTGCTTTGGGACTTGATAGTTTTCCTTAAAACGGTTATTCCTCCCAAAAAACAATTTAATGATGCACTTATCATGACAGTGCAAGGAGACACTCAGCATCTGGTGCCAAAGAAGGGAAAACATGGGGAAAAGGAGGCCCTGATGATGGTGAGAGGGGTGACCCCTAAACACTCACTTAATATTAAACCCTGCAGTTCCTATTGTCCCTAGACAGGTCCATCCCACTGTACGCGATCCCATGTCTAAGCAATGGTTGACCCTTGGCTAGGCCTGGCAAGTGAATAGGGCAGCAACATACTAGTCTTACTACTAAAATTAGACAACACTGGGAGGGAGACAGACAAAGGGACTCAAACAACAAATAGAACTTCCATATAGACAACCTCTCCTGGGAAGTCAGCATAGATGAATGTGGCATATAGGAAAGTAAGGAGAGAATCTAAATAATGAAAAGGAGTGGTAGCAAGGTGCAGCAGATGAGATCAGATGAGAGCAGATTAGAGTTATATGGACTCTCAGCAGTTTCAAAAAGGAACTCTTAATCCCTTCAATACTAAATTAAAATAAATCCCCTCCAAATATGTTAATCACCAAGAGCATTCCAAAGAGGATCTGCAATCTGCTAATGGCCCAGATAATGCAAAGGTCTCAGCTGAACCCGACACTAAGTGATAGCAGTGCTGGCTTTCTGACTAGTGGGCATGCTTGCAGTGCTCAATGCACTTTGAGCAGTAGTTACTGTATATCTGCGCCAGGAATGCCTCTTTAACTGAAAAACACCAGCTCTAGGGAAAATTCATTTTCTCCCAGGTATCGCACTTTCAGTATGTTGTCCAAGAACCTTTCTAATGCTATCAACCTGCAGATTAATCCCTTATCTGTAGGTTAAAAGCATTATACATAGCTCTCAACCATTCTGGATTAAGCAGGACTGTTCTGATTTGAGGGCTCAATCTCACTGATATCACTGCACTTCAGGGTTTTGTCCCAACTTCCTCACATCTCTCCTCAATGGCATTGTAGCTAATCATCCTTGGAGGATGGGTTGGAATCTATTTGCACACATACATAGTTTAAATAAACAATTCTCTTCCTTGGTCTCCCTGTGGCTAAAACTCATGAACTCTGTGTTTTAGGGGAACAGCTCTAACAATGAACCACAGTCCACAATGAGGCAGATGAGATAATTTAATAGTCTTGAACTGTATTGCAGGCACTGAACTTAGAAGAAGATTATACAGTGTGATGTACCAACCGGCTACGTTGTAAATGGCCGATATGTGTTGCAGAGGAGGTGACCTGCTGCAGTGTAATCCAGCTTGTTCTGCAGGGATTTATAGCTCTACAAGTCTCATTTAGTGTTTTAAAGGCTGGATTTTCAGGATGGTCAGCAGTGAAGGGATGGACTGACCATCCACATACCTTCCAATGGGTAATCTCAGCAGATATCAGGTGACTGGTTATGGGTCACATGTTCATTCTTCCAGGTTCTGCAAGTGTGCTAGACAAGTGAGAAGTTCATGTGTGTTTGGAGCATGCCCAGAGCCCTCGACAAAGAGAGGGACCTAAAATCCCTATGTAAATGCTGACCAAGACCAGTGGATACTCTGTATGAACACTGTAAAGCCTGAATAAATTTCAAGCTTGTTTATCCTGTGCAGTTTATGGAGGATGAACAAACCGAATGAACTTTAAAGTGGCGAAAGTTTTCCTTTCGCTACCTGTATGACCACCAGCAAAGCAAGTCAACAACAAGTACATAGAGATACATCTTTACACAGCAGTGTACACAGCCGCATACCACGGGTGGCGTCACGACAAACACCCCTAAATCCCCCTCTATTCCATAAACTCTGGCTCTGGGACCACGGACCGGGTCACACCACCGCGACACCTCAATTTCCCAGACAGCATCTCCACAAGGACCCGGCTCCGAGTACCCCATGGCTCCCATGTGGCACGTCAGGAATATTTTTTTAACACATCCTATTGTAAAACTTATTTTTATTCTAAGATCTATTAATTAAAATGTACAATTGTTCGTTGCACAACCTCTTTAAGCGACCTTTTAAATATAAACAGATCATTGAGTCCTAAGACCCCCACAAATCCTTCAAAAAGACCCCCAGGAGGCATGAAACCCAGACAATGCAATGCACAGACCCACCTTTGTGAATGTGCTCTGGTGGGGCTGCGTGCCCCTGTTGTCTGAGCTTCACATCTCTCAAGGAAGGGTTTTTAAGTGATCAATGGGATCTCAGGATGCTTGCAATTAAAAGGTGTCATGCTGGGAGGTATAACGGTAAAGGGATGAGGAAGACAGATGGTAAGACTTGCAAAAGGCAATCAGGGGAGCTAGTCTGACTCTTACTGGGGGTCCCTGGCTCACCCTGTTCCTGGAATTACCTCTGATGGTGAGGACTTTCAGGCCACTGTTGCCCTTTGCTCCTTAACATCTCTAGGCTAAGAGCCCCTCACCTCCACCCACAGACCAGGAAACACAGCAACTCCCAAAAGAAGGAAAACACCAAGAAATGCTTCAGCAAATAGCACACACGTCTTCTCAGTTCCAGGTCTTGCAGAGAATAACTCTATCAGCAACATCTGCTAGTGGAAGAGGGCACTATTTAAAGGCTGCCTAACAAACCCACAACTTGCCACCTGCAGAGCCGCCTGCACATAGGCAGCAACACAGCAGCATCTACACATTCACTCCGAATGTGCTAAAGGAAATTTACCCTCTTTTCAACAAGAAAGCGCTTTTTATATGGACTGCAGAGCAGTCAACACGTGACAAATCAAATATTAAAAAACAAATAAAGTTTTAGTTACCGTACTTTTTAAGACGTATACACCAATACTTTTATCCATATGGTGTTTGTACATCATAACATAGTTATAGTTTATAGTCTACACCAAATACCAAAAACTCCTTGTGTTGCACCCAGTTTTCCAAATAATTAGTGACACTTGCTTAATAATAATTAAAAGTGCTATAATGTGCCGTATTCCTTATTACTGATTAGCTATTTTTCTGCATATCTGCCGCTAACTTTAAATAACGCATTCCCTTAGTATGTTTAATCTGCACCTTCTCTTATGAGTCTTGTACACACTGCGGTGCTGCCGGTGACGCCATGTATCTTCCCAGGTGAGATTCATTTCAATTTAATATTAATTTTACAGTCCATATATTTAAAAAGCTCAATTATGTTTCTACAATGGAAAAGGAAACCTGGTCCTTGGCACCATTAATTTTTAAAAGTGAATACGAGCCAGGTACATTTTTAAAAGTATGTGTTATACAAGAGCCAGGACAATTTTTTCAGGCAAGGAGAGAGAAAGTGATTGGAGCTGCTGACACAGGAACCATTGACCTACATCAAGGATTATGGCAAAATATATTAAACACATTTTACTGCTACCTAGGTATTGTCTAAGCGTTTTCTCAGCATTTTTTTGGCTTAGCATCTTGAGTGCAGGTTACTTATATTGGAACGAAGAATTTGATTTGATTCCTTTTCAAAAATCTCTTTTTTTTTGCTTTCCAAAGACAGAAAGAAATGGAGAGAACATTAAAATGTAGGAAGATCATTTATTTATATGGCTTTCCTGTCTGGAATCGGAGATTGGAAGAATTATTGTTCCCTATCTTGATATATAAAGCGATTTAAAAGATTCAACTGGGACCCCAATCGTAGTTCAAAAAAGTGGGCCACACTGCTTGTTTCCTTCTTAGTTTTACCTGCACAACAGCGCTCGTGGCCACCCGCTGTGCACGAGACTTGCAGCTTGGCCCTATTTACCTGAATGGAGTTGTGTTGCCATATCTTATATATTAGATTCCCAGAAGTGACAGTGGTTTAAGGTAAAACCTGAAGAGACTCTTGTAGGAGAGGGGCCAAGGTGGTCGTATTCCTGCCCCAGAAGACCCCAACGTTTCTAATGTCATGTAATATGAAATTATCCTATATGTGACATCCGTCCAAAGCTACAGGCACAAAAGTCGTATCTCATCGGACGAGGCACAAGCTGTAACATTAGGCAGAACTCTGAGAAACCTTGACGCCCTTTAACCCCTATACAAGGATCTGAATTTACAACAGGGTCTAGGAGATTGCTGCCTATGGAAGAGCTGCATTCTAGAGAATGGAAAGTCGCCAAACAGGGTCAAATCCGGAAGGTCAGAAAAAGGCCAAAATCAGGATCTGTTAGAGTAGTCAGGGTGATGGGTAAAAACCAAAATGGCAGCAAGGTACAAAATTGTTAGGCAGAAGAAGTGTCCAAAGAACAGGCCGTGGTAGAACAGTAAAAACACCAATACAAAACAGGACACTAGTCAGGGAATCCAAAAGCTATTCCTGACAGTTTCCAGCAGAACGTAGGTATTACCGTAGTAGGGTGTGGTACTTTCCAGTAGGCTGAAGCTAGAAGTTAATGACTTCAGCTGGACAGCGCACGCACACACACTTTGTCAGACTGAAGTACAGCAGGTCCAAGCCACTTAAACCTTAGTGGATGAGCGGAGCACTCTCCAGTGTTTCTGGCTCTGACTTCTCTATCACCAGCACTCCCTACAGGGTGAATACGGCAGTGTCTGGTGACAGGAGTGGTTGTCAATGGGGCAGACTCTGGTAGGCATGTAACACTCTATAGTTACGATATAGAACTGTTATGCTGAATGTTTATTAAGATAGAAAGATTTTCCCAACTACAATTTGACTGCAGGGGCAGAAATAGTTAATCTTGGAACTAGCCCACAATTTGAGGGTTAAGAGACTGGTTTCAGTTTAGAATAGAGATAGTGTTTGATTCATGACTAGTATCAAAATCTAGGTCTGACCAATAATGGAGTGACTCCTATAGAAAAGAGTTTGGAGAAGGATGATTATCATAAGGCCTGTTGTAGCTTACAGCTCAGTAGTAATGGACTGAAATGGGAACGAACGTGAAACGAGTAAGGAGTCCTGTTCAGTAGATCAAAAGCATCATAAATCCCTGTTGCTGAGAATATGCTGAACCCCAGATGGATTAGAATGACTGTGGTGTTTGGCTGGTTGATGGTGGTAGCACGTAAAACATCAGAGAAAGTAATGGTTGAGGAGATGGAAACCACAGTGTGTCCAATGTTGCCTTGCAGTAATGAGCCAACACTGCCATGCTCGGGTGTTCGGATAGGCTAAATTCGTTTACCAAGTATAATGGAAGTCAATGGGGAACTCGTGCATTTTCCCAAAAAATCTTGCAGAAAAAATGCACTAGTTCCACATTTACTTCCATTATATTTGGTACACAAGTCAAGCCCATTTGAGCATCCAACTGCTCATTACAAGCAACAAGCACTCAAGCATGGTAGTGTTGGCTCATCACTAGTGCCTTGTAAGTTCTACAATTGGATGTGCTAAAAAATGGTTGCTTTTCCTGTCCCGAGATATTCTTATAAATGTGCACGTGTGTACTGTATGTGTCTGACCATGTAGGAACAGGTGAGATATATCAAATCTCCTGGGCAGGGGGGGAAGTAACAGACTATACAGACATTACAGCTGGAGATCACAGAATATAAGAGAATACAGACATTACAGCAGGGGATCACAGAATATAAGAGCATACGGACATTACGCCGGGGATCACAGAATATAAGAGTATACAGACATTACAGCTGGGGATCACAGGATATAAGAGTATATAGATATTTTAGCCGGGGATCACAGAATATAAGAGTATGCAGACATTACATTCGGGGATCACAGAATATAAGAACATACAGACATTACAGCCGGGGATCACAGAATATAAGAGTATGCAGACATTATATTCGGGGATCACAGAATATAAACATACAGACATTACAGCCGGGGATCACAGAATATAAGAGCATACAGTCATTACAGCTCGGGATCACAGAATATAAGAGCATACAGTCATAACAGCACAGGATCACAGAATATAAGAGCATACAGATATTACAGCGGGGACCACAGCTGATTCTTAATCCATCCCACAATTGAGTACAATTGTTCCAGGGCTCCCTCTGGTGGTAACTCATGAGTACCAGGCATAGATAAAACAGTCTCTTGATTCACTCTTTGACATAGGGAAGTTATGTTGGGAAGCAATTCACTTTTAACGGTTTCTAGGTTATCTTTAACCTTCCATGTAGGTTTAGTTAAGCATTTGGATCTGTCACTGCAAACTGTGGGAGGGTCTGTGTCTTCTTGCTGCTTTAGATCAGGCAAGGAATGAAAGATCCTTCCTTTTTCAGCCATTTAAAACAAGAATGCAAAGGTGGGGGCTGTTCTGCTCCTAGTTGCTGGGGGGATTCACATATAATGTTATAATTTCAAAGCAAAAGTGCAGGCAGTGTCTGCAGACTATGTAAGGCCCCCTTCACACCGCGTTTTTTCACATCCTTGTGGATCCTTAAATTTCAAGGACTACATGGACAGGCACGGATCTGTGCCAAGGATGCCAACTGATGCCCATGGACCTTTTTTTTTAACAGATCCGTCATTGCTTAGCAGAGATAGGGCTGGGAAGAACTATACCTTGCTTCTGAGCATGCTTAGTATAGCAAAACAGATCTGTTTTACAAATCCGTTTTGTTCACAGATCCATCTCATAGACCCCTATGTTATTTGACGCAGACCACAATGGATCTGTTTCTATACGCTTTTTTGAAGACAGCCCAAAATCGGAGCAGTCTCCAATTCTGGTTACATGAAAAAAGTGTACACAAACAGATCTCTCACAAAAATTATACAAACGTATGGCCATTAAGGACCAATCCATGCCCGTAGGGATACATGGGAGGCCAAAACGGATCCCTGGCTGTCCATTTCAAAACGAATTGAAACAGATCCCGTAAATGCAGTGTGAAGGGGGCTGCTGTGCTGTGGCTTAACAATTAGCTGGAGATGTTCTTTTCTCTGGATTGAAGCTGTATACTGTTCTTAGTAACAGGCTACTCTGCACAATTCTGACTCTTCAAGGCAGTATGAATTTCTAAGCGTTTAAATCATGCATCTTAGATAATTGTTAGACTGTAGTACTCACATGCCATGTGTCCTCAGACAGTGACAACTCAGTCACACTATCTTGTAGTAAAGACCAGGAGAAACGGAGCTGTTATCTTCTGAAATCTTGTTATTAAGTTCAATGCAACAGGTGAAAAGAATAATCCTTAAAGAAAATTACACATGTGATCTAGAACATGGCTATAACAAACTGCACACTGGGGAATAAGGGAGGAGCAAGCTAACACATGTTCAATTACAGGAGAGGCATAGGGACAAACTTCAGGGAGCAGGAATTCTACCTAACAACAGGGAAAGAAATGTATACATATAAGAAAACACATTATGAGTTGTTCCCATTCCTGGGACACAATATCAATTCTTTCAACACTTCTTGGGTTTTTTTCATATTCATTTGAATGGGTGAAAAATGCCATAAGTAAAAACATATTAAACAAAACTAAAAATGTGCATTTTTAATGCAAGGCTTTTTCTGCTGACAATAACATTTTTTGAAGCAGAAAAATTTGCTGCAAATACTCAACATGTGCAAATACCTTAACCCATTATCTACCAATGTCCTTTTTTTTTGGGACGCCTAATCTTTTGCTTCTAGCAACTAAGATTTTATAATTAGGTCCAATTTTTTGTGTTGTGTTTGTAAAATGAATGTTTTCAAAACAGAAAAATCATGTCATTGTCATTTTAAAGGGAATTTGTCAACAGGTTTTTGCAATGTAATCTGAAAGCAGCATTTCAGGAGTGTAATTTACTAGACTTTTTCATTAATATCAGTGTTTTATCAGCTGGAGTTTATCATTACAGGACTAGGTGTCCCGTGCCTCATGGTCCTACCCTGCTCCAAGTTATGATTAGCAGCTTTTTGTCAACATACATTATAGGCTAGGGTCACACCTGGGAGCCTGCATCCAGTAACTGGATGCATTACTGGATCCAGTTTTTCCCCTTGTCTGTTTGGAGGCATTTTTACGAGATCAGGTACCGGATCAGGTACCTGATGGTACCTATATGTACCATAAGGTACTGGATCAGGTTCCCATAGGGACCCATGTTAAAAAACAGATCAGGTTTTGCTAAAAGGCCAAAAAATGTTGCAGACCCTATTAAAACCTGACTTCTCAAAAACTGGATCCAGTAGAGAGATTGCACTTTGGCAAACAATTGTTAACATTGGAGTCTATGGGTCAGGTACCTGATCAGGTTTTCAGGATGAAAACTGGATCCTGTAATTGGTTTGCAAACGCAAGTGTGACCCTAGTCATACATAGAAATTGGACAATGAGTGGTGTGAGTGGGATTATACAGGGTTCATTCAATATTCAGAGCCTTGCTGTTTGCATTTAGATGTGGATATAGCAAAACTATTCAGAAGAGAAGCTTTCTTTGTTGGCTATGGCATCCAATCACAGCACAGATTTCATTCCCAGAAAAGTTTAAGAAATGAAAGCTGATTTCTGATTGGTTCATCAGGAACAACAGGGTTTTTCTTCTAGACTGTTTTGATAATTTTTCCCAATGGTCTTTTTGCTGTCTAATTGTTTTCCAAGATTATTGACACATGTAGCTCCACATATAATGTAGGAAATAAAGAACAAAATAAAAAAAAGATTAAACATGTTAATAAACAAGTTAAATAATACCTGATCATAAGATCATAATGTTCATCATCATGACTATTCCATAGTTGTCAACAATTTCAGTATCTCCTGGGCTCAAAAGTCAAGAAATATCCAACAGCTGGGTAGTTTCTCCTGTTTTTTTTTTTTTTTTTAGAAATCTAGTTTTATTCAATTCTATTAGAAAATTGCAATATTTTTTTATTACTTATAAGCTTGGCTGCAACCTCCAGGAAGACTGGGAAGAAGTTGTGCCCGATTACATTATGGCACCGGCGGTACCTGGATGACTTTCTTTGGCAACCTTAAGAAAAACAGTTGCCACTTAGGATTAGAGTTCTGACAGTGAAATGAGCCAGTAAAGAGCTGAATTTTAAGCGAATCATTTGGAGCTCAGGACAAAACAAAACAAAAAACCTCTAAAGGAAACCTGTCAGCAGGTGTTTGTTATCTCCTCCAAGAGCAGCATGTTGTAGGCAGAGACTCTGAATCCAACAATTTTTAACTTAAATTACTGCCTGCAGCAGTGCTTACACTATATGAAAGCAGTTAGTTTTAGCCATGTATCAGAGCTTGGAGAGCTGCCCCTGCCCACACCAGGCCCTGTATAGAGATTGTATACTGACAGTAAGGTGTCAAAAAGAGGTGTGGGAGTGTCGGACTGCCCTGCACGTGTAAAGCCTCCGTCACACTAAGCGAGATCTTGTGACGCAACAACGACCTCAGCAGCGATCTCACCACCTTTGACACGTTGCAGCGACCAGGCCCCTGCTGTGAGATCGCCGATCATTACAAACCGTTCTGGACCAGTTTCTGGTCATTGTGCTTCCACTAGGCAGCGGGCATTGCTGTGTTTGACAGGGACAATGACCAACAATCTCAATGCTACGCCCGAGAGTGGCAGATTTCCAACGACCGCTGTATCGTTCCGTATCGTTACTGCATTGCTGGTGAGATCTGAATGTTTGACATCTCATCAGCGACCACGTAGAGACGCACCAGCGACCCCTACCAGGTCATATCATTGTTGGGATGTTGCCAAGTGTAACGGTACTCTAAGAGAGTTAGGATTGTTAGGATCTATTTTCTCTATCTTGGAAGAATATGTTATTTGTGTAATTGAGTTAACTTTTCTGGTTCTGTGTGTGTAGCCATCTAGCAGCCAAGGTAAAGATTGCTCCCTTGTCCCCTTTCATAATGGAAGGTAATAATAATAATTGGTGATAGTCCTTAGGGGTGAGGCTTACCTAATAAAAGGGGCTTGCAGTGTAGTGGAAAGCAGGAGAGTCACAAGAAAAAGAGAGGGAAACTGGAACATGAACTTCTGTCCTATTTGATTCAGTTGGGTCCTTTTAGCCTCCCCAGGATTTAAAGCCCAGAACAAGGGATGTGGATGCTAAATCATTTGTGAGTGCATTCCTCCCGATACTGATATTCGTTTTCTGCCTCTGGCAGATCCCTGAACAGCAGCTGTTTCCCTCAGTCTCGATTCAGTGGTCTCCGGCTTAGGCTCAAGAGAACTGGTCGCCACAGAACGCGTTGTCAAGGAACGCTTTGTCTGGTGGAGGCCCTGGTTGCTCCTTTTGGACAGATCCCCATGGGTAGGATAGGGCCTGAATTACAAAAGACCACATGAATTCACGGCAATCTTCAGTGGGACTAAGATACAAGAGTCTGGAGGCCCCGGGATGAGGGGAGCAGCCTGCAGCAAAGTGTGTTATTGTAAATACTCCCAATCAAGCAATGTTCAAGATGTGTGCCCATGTTTCATGAGACAGTTTTAATAAATTTTCATTGAGATTCTATGTGTGCTTTGGCCCTCACCGAGGGTAACTGTGAACTTGATTTTTGCACTGGGAGCTGGCCGGGGTAAGCTGAGCAGAATCAGTGCTGATATGCAGCCAAGCCTCTGCCTCACCCTTGACTACTGGGGCCCCATATGGCCAGCAACCCAACATGTATGACAGTGTAGTCCTGTAATAATAATCACCAGATGACAAAGCCTTTAGTTTATGTAAATAGTAGCAGGCAGCCTGATAAGAGAGGCATAGTTGATTATTGTTTTTTAACCCCTACAGCATGATATCCTCAGCTTACATATCAAAATCATACTGACAGATTCTCTTTAAAGAGGGGCACTGATTTGTCTTAAGGGCCTGTCACACGCGTCAATATCGCCTGCACGATATCGGCTGCACGTGACGTTGCAGCGATATTGACGCGTGTGACATACTGAATCAACCAGCGATAAATCGCTGGTTGATGATCGCCAGGTTTTAGAACCTGTCCTAAAACCTGGCGATTGTCGCCCGGTGGACACGCAGCATCGCTGCGTGTGACACCGGGAGTAGCGATATTCCAGCTCCCAGCGCCTCTCACAAGCGCTGGGAGCTGGTAACTAAGGTAAACTGCGGGTATCTAGGCAGCGCGCGCTGCCTAGATACCCGACGTGTACCTTAGTTACCAGCCTCCTCCGCTCACCGACTGGTATCTAAGGTACACAGCGGGTAACTAGGGTCCCTAGTTACACGCTGTGTACCTTAGATACCAGCCGGAGAGCGGAGGAGGCTGGTAACTAAGGTACACGTCGGGTATCTATGTTTCAACCAGAGCTGGGGTGCATGGGGTACTCGGTCACCGGGGCTTCTGTGTGGGATGTCACGGATGGTCGGTATCCCCGGTGCCGTGCCCTGGCGAACAACTATACCAGGTGTTGATGGTAAACGGTGGGTGTGAAAGGGGTTATTTACAGGGTAACGTGACGCCACCTGTAGAGTCCGGTAAGGTGGTACCGGCGCTGCCAGCCGGCCGCTGAGGTGATGGAGGGGGGCAGCAGTGTGTGGTACAGCTCCCCACAGGTGGAGCTTTACCTCAAGGCAGCGATGTTGTGGTGATGGTGAGACGGTGAGGGAGGACAGTGATGTTAATGGTGGTGCATTTCTTACCCTTCTGCTGTTGATGTTGATGATGTTACGTCCTTTGAGCTGCGGCAGGAAGAATAACAGAAACCGTTTCCATTTTAACTTTGCTTTACTCGGTACCGGCTGATGGCATAACAATACACGGTACAGTTTGGTTTAGGGTGTTGTTACCAGCTCAGGATTTCTCTTAAGGAGTCATTAGATGTTCTTTCTCTGTCTTTCAGGGTTTCTATTCTCTTTCTAGATCTTTCTCTCTTTCCCACCTTTGAAGAGCTCACCCGCCAGTCCTGCAGTCTGTGTCTACCGTGTTTCCCCGAAAGTAAGGCCCTGTCTTACATTAAAATTACCCCCAAAAGTCCCACCCTGCCTTACTTTCGGGGGAGGCCTTACATTAGAAAAAAAAATGACACTTTTTTTTAACAATAAAATTAACACTCACTGATCCCACTGCAGCTCCCCCATCCCTGTGTGCATGATCCCCTGCAGCTCCCCCATCCCTGTGTGCATGATCCCCTGCAGCTCCCCCATCCCTGTGTGCATGATCCCCTGCAGCTCCCCCATCTCTGTGTGCATGATCCCCTGCAGCTCCCCCATCTATGTGTGCATGATCCCACTGCAGCTCCCCCATCCTTGTGTGCATGATCCCCTGCAGCTCCCCCATCTCTGTGTGCATGATCCCCTGCAGCTCCCCCATCCCTGTGTGCATGATCCCCTGCAGCTCCCCCATCTCTGTGTGCATGATCCCACTGCAGCTCCCCCATCCCTGTGTGCATGATCCCCTGCAGCTCCCCCATCTCTGTGTGCATGATCCCCTGCAGCTCCCCCATCCCTGTGTGCATGATCCCCTGCAGCTCCCCCATCCCTGTGTGCATGATCCCCTGCAGCTCCCCCATCCCTGTGTGCATGATCCCCTGCAGCTCCCCCATCCCTGTGTGCATGATCCCCTGCAGCTCCCCCATCCCTGTGTGCATGATCCCCTGCAGCTCCCCCATCCCTGTGTGCATGATCCCCACGCAGCCCCATACACACACCCGGTTTCGCTATACTTACCGTTCCGTTGCCGTACGATCCTCTGCGGTGCCAGTGGGAGCCTTCTGCTGCAGGGGACGCTGGGCCAATCAGCTGCGAGCCTGCAGGGCCGTGACGTTGCGGCTGATCGGCCAATCAGAGCTCGAGCTGATGGCCAATCAGCTGCGAGCCTGCAGGGCCGTGACGTCGCGGCTGATCGGCCAATCAGAGCTCGAGCTGATGGCCAATCAGCTGCGAGCCTGCAGGGCCGTGACGTCGCGGCTGATCGGCCAATCAGAGCTCGAGCTGATGGCCAATCAGCTGCGAGCCTGCAGGGCCGTGACCCGGGGCAGGAGACAATGGCGGAGCCGGCCACAAGAAGCCCGCAGGCAGGCGACAGCATGGAGGGGCCAGAACAAACCGGTAAACTACGGCCTTATGCGGCCTTACATTCCCCACAGACCCCCCCCCCCCCGAAAGCGGCCTTACAATCGGGGGGTGCCTTACATTGGAGAACCCTGGGCACCCCCCTACCCTGCCTTACTTTCGGGGGGGTCTTATATTCGGGGAAACACGGTAGTAGGCTTAACTTGACTATTACCGGTCCAAATGGGAACAGCAGGAACGCACAAGTTTCCCACCTGACACCGGGTTTCAGTCTTTCCTCACTAGTGTAGGACCGTCTTTTGGGCATGAGGGGTGAGGTACCTTTGTGGGGCTGTCAGCAACCCGGTCCTGTTGGGCCTGCAGCTCGTCGGCTTCGCAGTCAGGACTGAACTCCTGGCTGCCTCGGTTGTCCGTGTCACCTGTGTACCCTCAACATGACCAGCTGGCTCCTACCAGTTCTGGTCCGTTGCCATCTGTCCTGGGCCCCCTCATAAAGATGGGGTACCCTCCACTCAGCTGAGCCGCCAGGCGTGACCACACTGTCTGCCTTCCCAAGCCGTCTGAGGTAAAATTCTTAACTGTCACTCTGCTCTATCCTAAGCTCCGCCCACCACCTGTGGAACCTACTATATTACAGTTCCCCCTACTCTAAGTGGTGCGGTCCTAAGTGAGTGCTAAAAATAGACTCCATAGGATTTAAATCTTAACCTAGCAACTTACAAGGAAAAAACACATTTTATATTCAAGTGTAATACCATTCTGTGGCGCATACCCGCAGGGGCGCCACATCTAGGCAGCGCGCGCTGCCTAGATACCCGCAGTTTACCTTGGAGACCAGCCTGCTCCCGCTTCCAGCAGCCTGGCAGCGGGAGCAAGACATCGTGGGAACGATATTTAAATCGTTTCCACGATGTTTCTGGTCAATTGATCGCTGGTGAGCCTGCCTGTGTGACAGCTCACCAGCAATCAGCCGTCAATGTCGTCAGCGATCATCTCACTGACGACATTGACGCGTGTGACAGGCCCTTAAAGGAGACAACCATCTGAAGTACCAAGACATATAAATGAGACAATGCCCCCTGGGAAATAGGTGTGCAAATTAACTCAGCTCAAGGAGGAAGAAAGTTGATAAAGGATTAGACATTGGGCCACGTCACACACACAGATATATTGTTCGCAGATCTCTGGTTGCAGTTAAATCATGGACACATTGTTCCATTTGTACACAGCCACAAAATGGAACATTGTGTCCATGATTTCACTGCAACCAGAGATCTGCGAACAATATCTGCACAATTATCTGTGTGTGTGACGTGGCCCATTGACTTATAGGGTCACTACCTCCAATAGGGGGCATGTCTGAGCTTGCATTCTTCTTGTAGGGGTAGAGCTAATTAGTATTATTAAATATTAATAATTATCTGAATTGTTGGCCCAGCATAATATATGCATAAATTGTATTTACTTATTGGTCCAGATATTGAAATATTACAGAGCTATTTTCCAGAAAAATACTTTTTTTTTTTTTACCTAAATTGCTACCACTTGGCAGAAACTAAACCTTGATATTGAGTCCTGGATTTAATGCATCTATAATAATGATATTAAAAATAATAATAAAATTTTGCCTTATGAAAGGTACCGCCATATCAAATGTATTGTACTTCCAGTCCTTAATATCAGAAATAACTCTCAGAATATTGTGATGTCTACAGACTTATGATATTTCAATAATGTAATATTTTACTGCTATTTCCACAATACATTTTTACTTTGCATTCGACCCCTCTGCAATAACAGTCAACCATTTACAGTGGTATATTGAATAAAAAAACGGAGCCGTGTATGGAAAATTGTTTTCAGACATACATGTGTATGTAACAATGCAGTCTTTTTGTTCTTTACTGTAAATCCCTATATGCCGTACATTGTTGAGAACACCGGTTATGTTCATAAATGTCTATATAATACTGCTATATTAGGAAATATCTGTTTCTCATAACCAGAAAATGTTCGACTATAACAATCTGTTTTCCTTCCATGTCCGTTTGGTTTCTATACACATCTGTGAGTAGCCTTTGATAACTGCTCTTTAGTATTCTCTTGGCCGTCATCCATTTCATACGGAAAAAATATTGTAAGCCGCACCTTATCCGTATGCTCTGAAGAAATCAAGTGTAATAGTAGTTATTACAATATTCACCATTTTTACTTGGATATCTTTATTAAGGCCCCGTTACACGGCATGATATCCTTAACGATATCGCTCAAACGTCACGAGTTTGGAGTTGTTCAAACGACATCGTTAGTACGTCGTTGCGTGTAACACCGAGATTTGATTACGATAAATTGTTGGATCGTTGATCACAGATTTGAGAACATGTTCTCAAATCAGACGATCCACGATCAGCCAACCTGCTGCATCGTTCAGTGTGACACCGCAATAACCATGTCATTCGTGACTTCGCCCATTCACATCAGTGAACAAGTATCGTTCACTGGGTTTTGCCAACGATACCTGCTCGCTACATCTTTAGTGAGATGTGCACAATA
The DNA here is from genome assembly GCA_033576535.1 of Allobates femoralis. NCBI lineage: Eukaryota > Metazoa > Chordata > Amphibia > Anura > Aromobatidae > Allobates > Allobates femoralis. The sequence goes on along the minus strand of JARQOC010000005.1, from coordinate 530,000,410 downwards.
TCTAGGCGTGTGACATCTCACCAGCGATATTGAAACGATGTCGGAAATGACCGTGCTCCCGCGAAATCGGTGCCGACATCGTTTCATCATCGTGCCGTGTAACGGTACCTTCAGAGTGATTAGCCCATAGTCAATAGAATGAGGGGCACAGCAGTCAGTGGGCAGCAGCCTAAATTGTGGAGTTTAAGGATGTCTCCTATAGGGTGATGCTGTGGGAGGATGGAGCCTCCCCCTGTAGTGGGTCCACCCACTGAATATATTAGTTCTTGCCCAGCAAAGTGCAGAATCTCTTTTGAGTATCTGGACCTGTTTCCTGCCCTCCCGCCCTGGTTTTTGGTTATTTCAAATCGCAGCTGCGGAAGGGGGTAAGAAACCCACACCAGATGGCCAGAAAGCGGATAATCTTCCTAATTTCCGGTTTTGGTGGGCAACTTGCTTGGTTATAAGCTGCGACCTAAATTTATGCCAAAGTTAAAAGAGGAGAGTTGTTATTATCTCTCCATAAAATAAAAGTTATTGATGGTTAAGAAGCTTCGTGTGGAGTCACTCTATGAGAGTTGGCTTTCGGCAGTCTAGTTAATAGTATATCGTATATAGTGAACAAAAGTCACTATTTGCATAACATATATCTACCTGCCTGTTCTGCCGCCACTGATCTCTGCTGGCTCAGAGTGGTCACAGACTGCTCCTACTGGCGATTCTCCTGCTTCCACTGACGTCATGTAGCAGAAAAGCATCTTCTTTTCCACAGCTTTTTTGAAGAGTGCGTCTATGACAGTGTCATGCTGAATGACAGCGGGCTCCCTGCTGCTTAACTACATGGAGCCAGCAGTCAATCAGAATGACGTTAGCAGTGACGCTTCCTCGACAAACTAGACAGGAAGAGGAAGAGCTGTTATGTTGATGAGAAGTAAGCTCAAACAAAAGAATAGCGGCACAGATAGTCCCGGTGCAGGCCAGACAGTTAGTGAGCAACTGTCTGCATGTTAAGTAAAAAGTAAATGTAATAAAAGTCCTAGATAACCCCTTCATAAACACAACAGCATTGCTTAAAGTGTAACTGTTGTTTACATTTTTATTTAATAATAATGTGGAGCAAGTGATTCTAATAATCTTTCAAATATACTTCATAAGGGAAATCAGGAAGAAAACCTTTCAAAAACCTTCCAGAAGATATCCCCACTAGGCTTTTTCTAAATCATACATATGCTGGCTGTCACAGAAATCCATATTCAGCTCCACACACTGAATACGGCCACATAAGGGGGCGGGGCCTACAAAGCGTGCCACAGATGATCAGTGTATTTGCAGTTTACCTCATCAGGCTGTCAGCAGTGCACACAGCTCCTGTGATCTTATCACGTCTGCATTCACATTGGCTCTGCTCCGTTCAGTCAGCTGGGGAACTGTGTGGAGGCCATCAGCTGATAACAAAGAGAAGAGCCGATGTGAATGGTGAGGAGTCAGATAAGATCACAAGAGCCTTGTGCTGACAGCCTGACCTCAGCACTGTCCCTGCCTGAGGTAACTGGCACTGTAGTGTGAACGCTGTATAGGCTAGGCCCCAGCCACCACCCGCTTATATGGCCGTATTCGTGTGTGGAGCTAAAGACGGATTTCCTTGACAACAAGCATATGTCAGGTTTAGAAACAGCCTTGTTGGGACATCTTCTGGAAGGTTTTTGAAAGGTTTTCTTCCAGATTTCACTTACAAAGTATTTAAAACTTCATTATACCGTACTCACTTGCTCTACATTACTATTAAATTATAATTTTAAGTTACACTTTAAGCTTTAAGTCCCTATCATTTGATTCAGCATTTCCAAATTGAGGAATTCATAGAACAATTCTGTTCATTTATTTATTTTCCAGGTTTTTTTCTCATCAAATATGACACTTATGCTCTTCAAACTCCACGTCAAACACCCTTTTCTCCCTAGCTGACTAAAGGCAATTATATTTTACTAGATGGTGGCCCGATTCTAATGCATCCGGTATTCTAGAATATGTATGTAGTTGACATACAGCGACTGACAGAACGTGTTCAGTGAATTTGAGTGAACTACACTGCTCCTCCTGTCCCCACTCCTCTGTCTCTCCTCCTGTCACCGCTCCTCTGTCTCTCCACCTGTCCCCGCTCCTCCTGTCACCGCTCCTCTGTCTCTCCTCCTGTCCCTGCTCCTCTTGTCCCTGTTCCTCCATCTGTCCTCCTGTCCTCGCTCCTCCATCTCTCCTCCTGTTACCGCTCCTCCTCTCCTTGCTCCTTCTGTCACCGCTCCTCCTGTCACTGCTCTTCCTGTCACCGCTGCTCCGTCTCTTCTCCTGTCACCGCTCCTCCTGTCCCCGCTCCTCCATCTGTCCTTCTGTCACCACTCTTCCTGTCACCGCTCCTCTGTCTCTCCTCCTGTCACCGCTCCTCCTGTCCCTGTTCCTCCATCTCTCCTCCTGTCCCCGGTCCTTCGTCTCTCCTCCTATCACCGCTCCTCCATTGCTCCTCCTGTCCCTGCTCCTTCTGTCATCACTCCTCCTGTCACCGCTCCTCCGTCTCTCCTCCTGTCACCGCTCCCTGTGTCCCCGATCCTCCATCTCGCCTCCTGTCACTGCTCCTCCTGTCCCCGCTCCTCCATCTCTCCTCCTGTGCCTGCTTCTCCTGTTCCCGTTCCTCCGTCTCTCTTGCTGTCACCACTCCTCCTGTCCCTGCTGCTCTTGCTGTCACTGCTCCTCCTGTCCCCGCTCCTCCATCTCTCTTCCTGTCACCGCTCCTCCTATCACTGCTTGTCCTGCCACCGCTCCTGCTGTCACCGCTCCTGCTGTCACCGCTCCTGCTGTCTCCGCTCCTCCTGCCACCGCTCCTCCATCTCTCCTCCTGTCACCACTCTTCCTGTCACCGCTCCTCCTGTCGTCTCTCCTCCTGCCATCTCTCCTCCTGCCGTCTTGCCTCCTGTAACCGCTCCTCCGTCTCTCCTCCTGTCACCGCTCCTCCTGTCCCCGCTCCTCCATCTCTCCTTCTGTCACCACTTCTCCGTGTCTCCTCCTATCACTGCTCCTCCTGTCCCCGTTTCTCCATCTCTCTTCCTGTCACCGCTTCTTCGTGTCTCCTGCTGTCACTGCTCCTCCGTGTCGTCTCCTGCCATCACTTTTCCTTTCATCGGTTTTCCTATCACCGCTCCTCGTGTCCCCGCTCCTCCGTCTCTCCTCCTGTCACCGGTATTGCTGTTCCCACTCCTATGCCTCTACTCTTGTCCTCATTCCTGTTTCTCTCCTGTTTCTCCTTCTATCGCATCGGGAGGGTGGTGTGTTTGCGCTGTCTCTCGTCTCTGTGCCTGTCTCCCCCGTCTGCGCGGTCTTCCCCGTCTGCGCTCCTTTCCTCTATGCCTGTCTCCCTGCGCCCAACTGTCTCTATAACTGACCCCCTGCGCCCCCTGGCTTTATGCTTGTTTCCAAGCCTCTATGCCTGTCCCCCTGCGCCCCCCTGCGCCTCTCTGGCTATCTCCTTGCACCTCTGTGCCTGTCTCTCTATGCCTTTTGCCTCTGTGCCTGTCCCCCTGCCTCTCTGCTTGTCCCCCTGCCTCTATACCTGTCCTCCTGTGCCTCTCTGCCGGTCCCCCTGTGCCTCTCTGCCTATCTTCTTGCGGCTCTGTGCCTGTCTCCCTGTGCCTCCTGCTTCTGTGCCTATCCCCCTGCCTCTGTGCCTGTCCCCCTGCGCCCCCCCTTCCTCTGTGCCTGTGCCCCTGTCTCTGTGCCTGTGCCCCTGTCTCTCTGCCTGTCACCCTGCACATCCCTGTCTCTGTGCCTGTCTCCTGCGCCCCCCTGCCTCTGCGCCTGTCCCCCTGCCTCTGTGCCTGTCATCCTGCACATCCCTGTCTCTGTGCCTGTCTCCCTTGCCCCCTGCACCTCTGCCTGTCCCCCTGTGCCCCCTGATTCTGTGCTTGTCTCCTTGAGCCCCCCATGCCTGTCCCCCTGCCTCTGTGACTGTCCCATTGCGCCCCCTGTCTCTAGTGCATTTGTCTCTGTGCCTGTCCCCCTGCACCTCTCTACATCTCCCCCTGTGCTGCGTCCTTCCCCCTCGCCCCCCCCTCCGGTGTCACCCCAGACTGGCATTACCGATGGCAGCTGCTGAAGGCTCCAGGAAGACACTCTCACTCTGTGGAGCCGGTCATGTGACACGGCTTGTGTGATGTCACATCAGCCCGCCCTGTCACATGACTGGCTCCACACAGTCTCTTCCTGAAGCCTTCAGCAATGCATCCTGGTAATGCCAGGCGGGGGTGACACTGGGGGAGATGAGCGGGGAGGACAGAAGATGTGGGGGTGCTGTGGGGAGCTTCTGTCACTCCAGCTCTATTCCATGCCAAGTGTCATCTTCTACCGCTTGACTGACTGTCTCTATGCTGTGTGACTACTGACAAAAGATTCGTCAGTCAAGCAAAAGGAGGCGACAATAGAACTGGAATGACAGATGCTTCGAATCTAAACATAGTTTTTTAGTCTTATTTGCATTAGGAATTCAGGCTCCAATCGGTAAGAATAATAACTGTGAGCCACAATATGTACTGTGATGCTTTATAATGTCTGCAGAACTGGGTACCTACCACAATCCAGTCCCTGTTTGAGTATGGGGGTATAATTTAGTCATTATGCACTGGTAGGTATATAAGGATAGATGGGAAAAAAGAGAATGACAGCAGGGGATTAATAGATAGGGTGTGGTGCACAGAGCCCACAGGCTGTCATGAATAATTGCATTGCTATGATGGAAACGCGTAGACTGATCAGGTGTCTACTCTTCTCTGTTTTTACTCTTCTCTGTTTTTATGGGTGGCACAGTGGTTAGCACTGTATGATTGCTCAGTAGTTAGCACTGTATAGTGGCTCAGTGGTTAGCACTGCTGCCTTGCAGCGCTGGGGTCCTGGGTTCAATTCCTACCAAAGACAACATCTGCGAGGAGTATATATGTTCTCTATGTGTTTGTGTGGGTTTCCTCTGGGCCCTCTGGTTTCCTCCCACACTCAAAAGACATACTGTTAGGATGTTTAGATTGTGAGCCTCAATGGGGACAGTTTGGCAAATGTATGTAAAGTGCTATGGAATTAATAGCACTACATAAATTAATAAATGTTGTTAATATTAAACTGCACTATATTTATTGATGAAATAAAGGACATGATTCTATACGTAAGGATGTTGGATTCTTTCTATTTCCTCATTATTGTATAAGGATAGGTGTATGCAGTTATAGTGTTTTACTGCCCAATATACATCCATTTTCAATTACATACCTTTCCTGAAAGTGGCTTTTCTAACAGAAAACCTGCCATACATCTGACACAAGATCTCTTTTGACTGTTTTCACCCCCAATGTACATATCATGACTAAATATATTACATCCATGTATCAGCTGTAGTGCTACTTCTCAACATCACTGGTGTACTGGGCAAGGTACTATTGAGCCTTATAGAACATCGATCTATAGCCTTCCTAATCCATATATACAGGCAGGGCTGCCACTAGGAATTTCAGGACCCCTCAATGGCAAAATTTTGGGGCCCCCCTGAGACTCCACCCCAGCTCTGCCTCCACCCTAGCTCCACTTTCACCCCTCGAACCTTCCACAGTTTCACCATGACTATTGGGAAAAGTCCACTTCTGCACCACGTCCTCACTAATCACACATTAACAGTCCCATCAAACACCAGATCACATACAAGCACACCTATCAGATTTTGTTTGGCCAAAACATAGCACTTAAGTCTGCCAAAATGATAGGGCCCTACTCAACTCTTTTTTTTCACACCATGATCAGAGTGCACATTACCACCAGATAGTGAACAAATGATACCGTGTACTAGGAGAAATACTGCCCCACCATGAGCACATCAAGTCTGATAGCCTTGTTCAGGCTCACAGACTTTCATTTGAGGGCTTGTGAGAGCAGTTTCTGACTTCTCCCCATGTGCGCTGTCTCTCCCCTGCGACTGTCTCCCCCCCTCTTTGCATGTCCATCCCTGTGTTCTGTGCTTCCCATCTATGCCTGTCTCCTACCTTTATGCCATATCTCCTCCCTATCTGTGCTGTGCCCCCCACTGTTCCCATCTCCTACCTGTATGCTGTGTCTCCTCCCTCTCTGTAATATCTCCCCCTCTATGTGTCTGTCTCCTACCTGTACTCCGTCACTCCCCCACTTTGTACCTGTCTGTCCCCATGTGCTGTGCTTCCACCCTGTGCATGTCTCCTACCTGTATGCCGTGTCTCCTCCCCCTCTGTGCCTGTCCCCCCTGTACACTGTGCCTCCCCTCTGTGCCTGTCTCCCCCTGTAGGCCTCACCTCACCTCTGTGCATGTCCTCGTGTGCTCTGCCTCCCCTCTGTGCCTGCCCCTGTACGCTGTGCCTCCCTTCTCTGCTTGTAGTCTCCCTGAGCCCCACCTGTGCCTTCCCTCTGTGCCTGTAATCCCAATGTACCTGCCCTCCCCTGTACCTCCCCTCTGCAACTGTAATTCCACTGTGCCTGCCCCCCCTGAGCCTCTCCTCTGTGCCTGTAATCCCCCTGAGTCTGTAATCCCCCCATGCCTGCCCTCCCCTGTGTATGTAATCCCCCTGTGGCTCATCTCTGTGCATGTCCCATGTGTGCTGTGCCCCCCTTCCCCCCTCTCTCCCCTAACCTGTGCTGTGCAGCGGGTGCTGTGAGGCAGCGTTCGGCTGTAGTGAGCTGCTCCCAGCTGCAGATCTCTAAGGCCATGTGCACACGCTGAGTATTTGATGAGTTTTTTACCTCAGGATTTGTAGACAAAACCAGGAGTGGAGCAATCAGAGGAAAAGTCTAATAGAAACAAGTGCTCCACTTTTGTATTTAATTATCCACTCGTGGTTTTGGCTACAAATCCTGAGGTGAAAAACTCATCAAATACTCAGTGTGTGCACGTGGCCTAACTCTTGCCATGGCCGCCGCGGGTGTACTCTATTCCTGCGGACTGCGCAGGAGTTAGGATCTGCATCTGGGAGCAGCTCACTACAGCCGGATGCTGTCACACAGCACTCATCGCATAGCACAGGTTAGGAGGGAAGAAGGAAGCAGCATATGGCCCCCCGGAGCCGGAATCCACAGCACTTGCCTCAGTCCACATTCTCCTGCACATCCGGCACCAGCACTTTCAGAGGATAGCGAGTGGGCCCAGCGCCCAGCCCCCAGCCCGGCCATACTTTGAGGGATGGGCTCAGCCCTGCTGTGTGGAAAATGGCCCTGCCCCCTGGCACCCGCGGCTTGGCCCCCGCCAGCCACCGGGCCCCTGACACCAATCATTGCAGTCAGGCCTTTGTTTTTACCAGCGTCGCCCAGGAATACCAGGTCGGGTACGGGGAGGCTGCTTCAATGCCCTATCCATGATGTACGTTCTGGATGCTTTGGGGAGCCTTGGATCCCTCAGTGGGTACACCGCTGGTTAGACGACTGGAAACTGGCTGGTGGTGGGGTGCTCCTGTAAAGCTGCTCCTCCACGGGGCTGGTTCGCGTGGCAGAGGTGAACTGCTGCCAGCTTCGGTACCAGTGAACCGGCTGTGAGTTGTGGGCACGGGAGTCTTTTGGGAACCCGTGTAGAAATGCCCAATCCCGGTAGTTAAGGCCTCAGGTGCGGACACCCGACCGGTGACGGCCCAGGGGCCCGCACGGGGTGCGGAGCCCCGCTCCTCTCCAAGTTCTGTGTTCTAGGTTCTAGATCCTTGACTTGACTGTGTTCCAACTATCTAGATTATTGTGTGTTCTATTTCACTACCCTAACAGTTCTAGGTGTTGCATGTTGGGTTGGATCTCAGAGTTAACTATTGCACTGCTTTGTCAGAGAATATTGCGGCTGCAATACTCCCTTGTGACGCACTCGTTGCGGGGCGCCACACTCCCCCTTGGTTAAATCAGCTTGTCCCCAAGCGTCAAACTACTCACATTACAGAGGTTTTTGCATTTTTATACATATATGACACACTTTTATTAAAATAGAAAAACAGGTAAAGATATGCTTTGGTGATATAAGCAAAGAAACAGGTAATCACTTTGTGCGGACCCGGCGGGCGGTCGGCTGTACTTTAACTAGAGTCCAGGCTGTAGCCACGAGATCACACAGTCAGTGATTAACGGGAACAGAGTCATTGATGAAGTTCAAGTTTTAAAGTCACTGGCTCTGAGGGTGATGGCGCACCCGGATAGCGAACCACCCATCTGCACAAGCGTAGCGCTCGTAGGTGATAATATCGCCCCGGTATAGGTCGCGATCGGGATGTCCTCTTGGCAAGTTTGACTCAACGTCCCGGCGCCCCACAAACACCTCCTCATTCAAACCCACCTCCCAAGCGAACCCCCACCCGGTATGTAAGTTAAAGGTGGAAATTCTACCTTCACGGCGGAGTTCATCAGGCAGCGGCGGCTGGCGGCGAGCCTCGGCACGGGCCTGCATGTTGGCACGTTCTCGGGCTTGCCACTCCTCTCGTCGTCTCTGGCGTACATCTCCGTCGTTACGGCTCGGGGTGTAGAGATGAGTAATGGAGCTGGTGGTTTGGCGGGAAGCTTGAACTTGGCGGGCTGTCTGTATCGGAACCCGGTGGAACGGCACAGGGGAAGGTGTCGGCAGTGCACCCGACCAGTGTACCCGAGCTGTGTGCCCGGAAGGAAGTTCCTTGTTGTCTCCCCAAGCGAACCCGGTGTCGAAATCCTCAGCGGTGCTGTGGGTCTCGTCGTCATCCTCTCCGACCTCTTCCTCGATGATCACATCAGGCTGCTCGATGATGAGAGACGTTGAAGCTTGTTCCGTTGTACAACAGGGTGGTGGTGCTGCGGATCCTTCCGTAGGGACGTCCTGCAGGGCTTCCAGGCTGCCTGCCTCTTCATCTGTTTCCGCAGGTAGAGGTGTTTCAATCCCGGTTACCAGGTAGGCCTCGGCAATGGCAAGGGAAGCCTCCGGTACGGGGATAAAACAGGCGACTGTCTCTGTAGTGGTGAAACATGTCGCGGGTCCCTCAGTGGGAACCTGGTAGAGATCGAGTTCTTCCATGGAGCGTGTTATGAGCTCCGGCTCAAGAACGGGATCGGTTGCGAAGTTGGTCGCTGGAACGGGTCGAGTTGCGGCCTCCACCGGAATGACACAGTCTATGGGCTCTGGTGACGGAGCAGGGCAGGTGGTAGGCGATGGTGAGGCGGTCGAGAAGCTGGTGACGTCGTCTGGGCTTGGAGAAGCTGTACCCGGTCGGCTCTGCTGCATCGCATGGTGTAGTCGTCTGCCTAGGGTCGCGCTCCAGCTACGGATCGTCCATTCCACTGTCTCTAGTAACCGCACCCGGAGGTCTTGTAGAGCTTCTAGCCAGAAGTCGGGGCTGCCGTCTATAGTAAGGGCAGGATCCGGACCTGGTTGGCTGATGGCTGCTCTGGCCTCCGCCTCGACCTCCCGCATCAGGTCTTGGAGTCTCATGCTGGCCATTCTTCTTGGAGGGAAACCACACCCGTTCAACCGGTAAGACGTCCTGGTAGAGCTGGTGAAGAAGTCTTCTCTTTCTGTCGGTGTGTCTCTCTATGACACTCCCATTTCCTCTGGGCTTTTGTAGTCCAATCGTGGGAAAAGTCTTTGGGGTCCGCCCCCATGGTTGATTCGAGCAATCAGGGCGGACAAAGAGTTTGGCGCCTTTTGTCTTTGGCCCTCCCACGGTGAGGGGGGGGTTGACTCACTCCTGGGCTTCACGTGGCGGCTTCTTGTGGCGGGAACGCCATCTTGGGCGCCATCTTGACCCAATGGTGTAAAGGCGGGAAAGTTCTTTTTGGGACGAACAAAGTCCAATTGTAGACAATAAAGTCCAGTTTAAGCACAATATACCCGTTGGATAACGGGCCTGCTCGTATCCTGTTCGTGACGCCAAATTCTGACTCACCGCGGCCGGCGGACTCCGGTTGATACAGGCGATTCTTCTCCTTCCTTGTCACGGGTGGACCGCGCCTGCCGGTAGTGGGGCCCGGTGCAGTGCAGATCAAAATTAAGGACGTCTTACGGGAACAGATTAAAGGGGATTTAATTTGTTTTCTTCGTGACGCCACCTATGAGAAGTTCGGTAAGGGCTACCGACGCTGCGGAACCTCCGGGGTGATGGACAGCAGCAAGATGTTACGCTCCCCACAGGCTGAGCGGTGATCCCCGGAGGCTGGAGCTGCTCAAGATGTTGTGCGGCAGCTGCGGTTACCTTTAGTTAATGACGGACAGTTCATAAGGAGACACGGACACAAATAGTCTCTGCAACGGGTCTTTACTGTAACCAGCAGGCAGTACATGGCTTACAGTGGTTGAGTAAAAGACCGGGTGGACTTAGCAGTGATAGTGCTCCTCAGAGATCCGCAGTGTACCTCCTTTCTACCTCCTTAGTTTGTTTTTACCAGCGTCGCCCAGGAATACCAGGTCGGGTACGGGGAGGCTGCTTCAATGCCCTATCCATGATGTACGTTCTGGATGCTTTGGGGAGCCTTGGATCCCTCAGTGGGTACACCGCTGGTTAGACGACTGGAAACTGGCTGGTGGTGGGGTGCTCCTGTAAAGCTGCTCCTCCACGGGGCTGGTTCGCGTGGCAGAGGTGAACTGCTGCCAGCTTCGGTACCAGTGAACCGGCTGTGAGTTGTGGGCACGGGAGTCTTTTGGGAACCCGTGTAGAAATGCCCAATCCCGGTAGTTAAGGCCTCAGGTGCGGACACCCGACCGGTGACGGCCCAGGGGCCCGCACGGGGTGCGGAGCCCCCGCTCCTCTCCAAGTTCTGTGTTCTAGGTTCTAGATCCTTGACTTGACTGTGTTCCAACTATCTAGATTATTGTGTGTTCTATTTCACTACCCTAACACTCCACCCACCAGGACCTAGGATTGGTCCTCTGTTCTAGGTGTTGCATGTTGGGTTGGATCTCAGAGTTAACTATTGCACTGCTTTGTCAGAGAATATTGCGGCTGCAATACTCCCTTGTGACGCACTCGTTGCGGGGCGCCACATATACAGGCATGCAGGTAATGGAAAGTTTAATCAAATGATCTGTTGATAGATTAAAAAAATCTGGCACAGAGATCTTCTTAGCTAATTTGCATGTAAAAATGTGGATATCTCAGAGAACCATTCTTTGGCTAATAGATCTCAAGGTATTAATTCATTCAGACCTGAATGCCCATATAGACGACTTGGGAGGATTGATCCTGAGATATGTCCTTTAAGAAGAGGAGCAAAGCACTGCTGGAATTAAAGCTGGTAAAGTAGTGGTGGAAGCTTTAACGCAACCAAAAATTGGATTTGAAGAAGTAGGTGGCACAACCATGATGCATAGAGTGGATAATGGAACAAAGAAAACACTGAAAGCGATGTAGTGCGTTGTATTTTCATTGTTTTTTCAGGGTCAATTTTTTCCTTGTGTAGAGTTGGCTCAGAGAGGCTGAGAAGCCATACAAATTGATTATACTAATGCAATAGTTTCAGATGAAGAGAGAGGGTCTGTAGAGATCAAGCCTTCTTCCTCTATGAAGAGGTTATTCTCGGTGTTTGGAATCTAAAACAATTGGAACACCCCTTTAATATTATATTGTCTTTAAAATAAATATAGAATGAGTCTACTAAACATTAACTATAACCCATAGTAATATTATCTTTTCCCTGCAGACGTTATCACCATTTCAAAGAGTTTACTGTTCATGGTCCATTGCGGCATGCAATAAGCTCTGGCATCTACCACTCGTCCACGGTGAGCTCTACACTTCAGCCCAGCATCATATCTCCGATTTCCGCCTGGAGCTATTTTCTCACTATGTCCTGCTTTCAGGATCAACGGGTTCTCATCACCCCTGATGTGTTTTGGAGATATATTGCACTTCAGCTGGAACTCTCTCACATTCTTTTTGATTGTTAACACAAAAGATGAGATCCGGCTCTCTCCGAGCTTCAGAATCGAACTAATCTCATTTGAGTATTGTATCACAGGTAACAGTGAAGGTACATCTCTGCCGCGAGCAGTTACAAAAATCATCGAATGGAAAAAAATAGAGAATGGTGGATGTTTTCAAGAACTCTACATTTCACGATTACATTTCAGAACTTTTAGAGAGATTTTTTTTTTGGGACGAAACATAAATTGGAGTCAGACAAGGAGGTGTGCAAACAGCGTTCCAACAAAACTAAATTTAGACATTTTCCAGACAAATCTTCAGAAAACGAGGGTTGATAATGCAGTGCTATTGAGTCAAGGTTGCCAAAGATTTTAGGAGGCATTGTAACCTAATATGAAAATGGAAAGTCAAGTGCGTCACAGAGTATTGAGGATATGGAAAGAGGGCACGGTATTAGTAAAATAGTAGCAGGCGGATGGGGGGTTTTATGACTCAAATCTTTAAGTTGTTCAAATGCGACCATTAATGTGGCACAGCTGGGAGTCAGGATAATGCACTGGAGGGAGATAATCATGTGAACCTTGATATATTATGATCAGTTAGAGTTTAGTACTTAATGTGCATTGCTATTATTTAAGGGATATACTAACCAAATGAAAGATTAGTGAATATCAACAGTACAAAATCCATCAGGGCTTAGGTACTAGCAATTATGATTCTCTTGAATAACCTGAGCCTACCCAATTCTAACCTGGTTAGAAATAAGTGGATCATCTAAAATTCGAGCACATTTTCCCTGAAAAATTAGATTTCCAGTAAATGGAATAAAAGAGAGAGACTACAAGAATAATATATATTGGATATTGGAATCTGGAGATGGAATCCAGCTCTGTCATACATCCTACCAGTCCTGCTCCCAACTGTGCTCCATTGGGATCTGCTGGCCTCGTCAGACTCAGTGGTGTACTATCCCACTGTAATAAGCGTGAATATCCATTCGAAAACCTAGGATGTGATGTCATAGCCGCAAAAAATTATGGGAAAGCCAACACAGACATGAAATACTACATTAGCCCACTTTCCGATGCTTCTCTGGTGCGAGAAATGGTGGGCAAGTGAATATTGTACAATCTTGAATTTCGGGAAGCTTGACTTGAACTTGATCCTCTGCGAATCGATCTACTCATCTCTACTCATAACTCATCTAAACTTGAAGTGTACATGTTATTTCAGATAAAACCTGTAGAACACCATGGTCTTTCTGCCTTATATAAATACATAGGTACATACAAATGCACCTGAATAATTTAGAATATCATCAAAAAGTTACTTTATTTCAGTAATTCAATACAAAAAGTGAAATGCATATATTATATAGAGTCATTACAAGGAGAGTGATCTTTTTCAAATATTTATTTCTGTAAATGATGATGATTATGGCTTATAGCCAATGAAAACCCAAAAGTCATTATCTCAGAAAATTTGAATATTATATAAGACCAACTGAGCAAATGACTTTAGTCTTGATAAAACACAGTGGACCTACACCAGCAGATCACATGGTTCCCCAAACCATCACTGATTGTGGAAACGTCACGCTAGACCTCAAGCAGCTTGAGTGTGGCATTCTTCCTCTTCCTCCAGACCTAGATTACCAAATGAAAGGCAAAATTTATTTTCATCTGAAACAACACCTTGGGATCACTGATCAATAGTCCAGTTGTTTTTCTCCTTGGCCCAGGTAAGTCGGTTCTTGCGTTATCTATTGGTCACAAGTAGCTTGATACTAGGAATGTGACAGTCGTAGCCCATGTCCTGGATACGTCTGTGTGTGGTGGCTTTTGAAGCACTGATGGCCTTTTCTTAACAATCCTTTTCAAGACTGTGGTTATCCCATTTGCTTATGCACCTTTTTCTAGGTTCTTGGTACGCACATTGGCCAATATCCTTTTGCTCATCAGCCGCGACAAGGTGACCCCAGGTCTGATGAGTCCTAACGCTGACATCCCTGTCCTCCTTTACATCCCTATCCCACTCTTAAGTGGGTGGACACCATCTCAACCTAAGACCACCTGTGGGTGATGAGGGTGCAAGTTGCAGTCATGGAGCCAGATTCTCCATTCGTTATACACAAAACAGAAAAAAACTTCACAGCATTCACAGACATAATGTGAACTGGTGCCAGCAGGAATAACTTTCCATTAATATACTTGCACACAGCAGTCTGTGAACAGGCAGATTCTTTAGCATTGACCTTTTTTGGCTTGCACTCCTTGAGGAGTGTGTCAATGACTGCCTTCTGGACATCTGTCAAGTCAGCAGTCTTCGCCATGATTGTGTAGGCTACTGAACCAGACTAAGGAATCATTTTAAACGCTTAGTAAGCCTTTGCAGGTGTGTTATGTTAATTATTCTAACTTTCTGAGTTTTCATTGGCTGTAAGCCATAATCATCAACATTAACAGATATAGATCACTCTGTTTGTAATGACTCTATATTTTATTCCTCACACAAACATCCGAGTTCCCCATTGACTTGCATTATGTTCACTATCGGGACAAATATCCGAATAGTAAAAAGTATTCAGTTAGACTTATCTGAACCCGAATACCGAACTATTCGCTCATCACTAATGATGGCTAGGGTCACACCACCTTTACGGCTGACGCAAGCGCTACAAACATAGAATTTTTTCCCGAGATGCAGACTGAACACTGGCTGCGTAGCGGGAGAACGCAGCCCCTAGCAACCCGCTGTGTTCCCTGGATACCAGCTACACAGCGGGCTGCGGGGAGTGTGTTTGCAGCACGCACGCTCCACGCACAGGGAAACGCAGCATGATGCGTTTCCCTGTGTGTGGTGCAAATCGCACTCCCCGAGCCCACTGTGTAGCTCGCATCCAGGGAACACAGCGGGTTGCTAGGGGCCGCGTTCTCCCGCTACGCACCAGTGTTCAGGCTGTGTCTCGGGAAAAAAATTCTAAGTTTTCAGTGGACACCGCTGGGAACTTAGAATACGCCCAGTGTGACCCTAACCAATGACCCTTCTATCTTGGGTAGAAACGTTGCTGTCTCCCTATTTTATGAGATGCATTAATAAAGAAGATTCTTTTTGCTACCGTGAATGCTGTTGTCGCTCTCATCACCTTTGGATCTTATGGAGGATTGTGATGATCCTCTTTTTGGCATACGTGCAACCACTATCTAAATATCCATTCATTTGTGGGAGGTGCTACCCTACATTTGCATACTTTTTCAGGGATGTGAAATACTGCAGTCAGATTCCCCTTAATGTATCTTGGTCGTAGTCTTTTTTAGATACAGAGACAGTTATAAAAAATGTCTGTCCCAATTATCCATATAGTTATGAAAAGAAATTAACCTGCACAAAATTGCGTACCTATTAATACTTAGGCACTTTTCACATCAAAACCCGGTCTGCGTTTTGCTTCATTTGTCGTTTCAATGCGCTTTTACCGCTAAAAACGCATTCCAAACGCATGTGTTTTTGCTCCCATTGATTTCAATGGAAAGCATGCAAAAACACGTGTGCATTTTCCTACCAAAAGCTCATGATTTGCAAACGCAGCCCTAGACGCATTGGGCGACGTTTTTTGGATGCGTTTGCAAAAATGCATGTGTTTTTGCGTTAGGAAATGCACATGTGTTCTTGCATGCGTTTCCATTGAAATCAATGGGGTGAAAATGCGTTTTGGATACGTTTTTAGCGGTAAAAAAGCATAGAAACGCAAATGAAGCAAACACGCAAACCTGCATTAGATGTGAAACAGGCCTTAGAAACAATAGACATAAGACATATAGGCCCTTTTCACATCTAATGCTGAGTTGCGTTTGTCTTCATTTGCGTTTCTATGTGTTTTTGCAAACACAGCCCAAAACGCGTTCTGCAACATTTTGGGCTGCGTTTGCAAAAACGCATGCGTTTTTGCGTTTGCAGAAAGTGACATGCGTTTTTGCATGCGTTTCCAGTAAACTCTATGGGGCAAAAAACGCATACATTTTTAGCGGTAAAAACGCATAGAAACTCAAATGAAGGCAAACGCAACCCAGCATTAGATGCGCAACAGGCCATAGTGTTGCAAAACTACTGTTAGCATAATACATTCATAGGGTTTAATGTATACATTTAGTTTTTTTATGTATAGTTTAACTGGTGGAAGAATGCCAAAGAGATCTTTACTTCCAGTGACAACCCCACTTGTGCATTTAGTAAATCTGCCTAAATATCTTAAGCCGTGTCTGAATCACAGTTAATCATTTCCAAGGCTGTGAATTTAAGAAGACTATCCAGCAGAATTATCCCCTGTTCTGTCTTATATCATCCCCTTACAAATCCTCCTGTTAACATACACTTGGCATTAACCTTGTAGCCTTTACAATACTACATTATCCCCAAACTAATTCTAGTCAATGTGTGATCAAGGAAATGGATGAGTTGTCATCTTGCACCTACTTTGAGAAGATGGTTCTTGTTCGAGTCCTGCCTTGGCAAGGTCACCTCACATCAACGTTGCCTCCAACTCCCCCAGTGTTAATAAAAATCTCCAAGTGCTTTCCATATGTGTAAACAGCGTCTTAAAGTAAAACAAACATGGTTCTTTAACATTCCATGGCATCGTTGTAGCTTACGGTAATTAATAAAACATGGCCTCTCCTCCCCAAAAAAAGCTTTTTAAAATTAATTGACAGAAACAGCTTTGGTTACTCAGCAAGAACATCTGAGCAACTGTCATCCATGAGCTGTTTTTCTGTGTTTTTTGGAAGCCAAAATGTATTGAGGAACCTTATCCAGAAGATCGAAATGTTTCTGATCTGTGCAGAATGTAAACTTGCTTTAATGCAGCACATTGTAGTTACTGTCAGAACTTAATATCCTACAGGTTCACGATTACTGTAAACGAATGAAATTGAAGACGTTGTATTGTTCAAGACAAAGTGAGAAGAACACATCGAAAAAACCCCCCAGATATATACTTGTTAACTTTTATGGCCACTTCACACGTCCCGATATCGGCGTCCCAACTCCGATAAAAAGTCACGTGGTTCGTGCGTTGGCCGCGATATCGTTCGTGCGTTGTGTGGTGTAAATGTCCAATACGATGCACGAACGATGCCAAAACGATATCGGGGATAAAATGAGCTGCTCTCCAACGGGGTACGATGTGGCCGGATCAGGCTGTGTGACAGCCCAACAACATGTGGAGTACAACTTCCCCTATTCTCTCCGATGTTAAATGGTCGTTCCTGGGTCGCCCGTACAAAGGGGCGTACACATCGCAGTTGTGTTGCCTGTCGATATCGCGCTGTGTAACATCTCCTATGCGATCTTGGAATTCTGCCCAGAAAAAGCGCGCTCCCGCGTCGTTGTATCCAACATCGGACCGATGTTGGGACGTGTAAAGTGGCCCTTACTGCTGTCTTTCTGGAGATCGCCTCAATTTGTCTCAAAAAGGAACATGTCAGCTGATACATGTTCCCCAGAGATCAGCTCCATTATGGTGACCATGCATGTCTAGTCACAGAGGTTTAACAGGAAAAAATAGGGTTTGGTTTTTTTATCGGCTTGCGGAGCGCTAAATGAATCACAAGCAGAGCAACAAATAAAATCAGACCTTTATTGGCCCCTTGTGCTCCAAACAACATGTTGCAACAGGACTCTAAGGTGAAGGACCTCTGGACATCACGCGGAGGAGCCACAGGACCGACATAGGAGGACGCCGCCACCCGGGCACCGCAACCAGAGGACATAAATTCCATAGGAGGCTTTATCCGGGGTTGTGTGGGGTGCACAACCCCCCAAGCTGAGCAGCCTATCAGCCCCCCTTAATTCTTATTCCTGGAAGGTCTTTTCACAGGGAGTGCTCTCTTTTCTCTTTTCTGTCTGTCACGGAGGTTTGCCACATCATCTTCTCCCCACTTGCTCACCTACATTGACAAGCCTCCCCTATGTGTGTGTGAAAGGAGAGACTTATCAGTCCACTCTAGATAAGTGAGAAACTGGCGGGGAAATACCTCCCTGGCCGCTGCTTTAAAGTGAGTTTTCTCTAAAACATTGTTCCAGAATAAAGCATTCATCTGCAATAACGGTGGCAGACTCTAATTTATGCCAATCATGGTCTGCAACATGAACCAGCTAATGATTCCTTTTACTTTGTGATTGTCCATAAGGGTACCTTTACACACAGAGATATTTTGCTTGCAATTCACTGGTTGCAGTGAAATCATGGACACATTGCTTCCACTTGTACATAGCAACAAAATGGAAGAATATGTCCATGATTTCACGGCAACCAGTGAATTGCAAGCAATATATCTCTGTGTGTAAAGGTACCCTAAGAACTACATCTGATGCTAAAAAATTTCACTGTCATGCACTGGAAACCGGTCATGCCTGGGCATGCGGATACAAAGCATGAGGCACGATTCAAGGTTAACAATAGGGATGGTAAGGAAAGAAGGCCTTGGTGATAGAGAAAAGAGTGAGGGGACATCTCCTGACACTCACCTGAGTCTGCTCCCTAACATCCCTATATGTATCCTTCCCCCCATCGCCTTATTGGCCCTGAACTCACCCTGGCTAGTGGCCATGAGGACACTAGTCTCACCACTGCAATAAAACAACACAATGTAAGGGAGACAGAAACAGGAAAATTGACACAAAAAGGAAAACACTCAAAATGCTCCAATGCAGCTAAACACCACAGTTTCCATCTTCACGACTCCCTCAGCTTCTTTCAGAGACAGGCTCCTTCAGAAGTGGTCATCATAGATGGGAATCTATAACCGGTGTTACATGGTAAAACACATGACCTTTTATAGTGGGGGAGATTTGGTCGCAAAAGGAAATTAACATGACATTAAGGCTACAAAGAACAGCTAGATAGGAAAGAGTTGTTAATTCTTTTAGTAATGAAAGACAGTAAGTTCATTCCAATATAAGTTGTAGACCTGCGATCAATAAGGCATTGAGACCTTCTGAACCCAGATTTGCCAGACGTCTCACCAGGGACAGACACATCAATGACAATACCCTCCAGAAGCTTTAACTTATGGGAGGTTTCAAAAGGCTTCAGCAGTACCCAGGTGATTTGCCAACTCTTCTTGGAGCTCAGGAGGTATACCTTTTTTTGGAAATTTTCCCAGATGTTTCCCAAAAGTTGTCAAGTACATGGATATAGCACATGAAGCCAACAAAACCCAATAAAGTGATATGAGGCCTAAAGTCAATATTATTGTCATATTCTGTACAGTTCAATACATGATGTGTGTACTTTAATTAGACCTCTGACGAAGTTCTACAAAAATATCTGCCCAGTTGTGAGAACCTTTAGGAACAATCACAAATGAAAGACTCAATGAGTAAAATAAGAGTTTAACATTTGACATAATAAATTAACATTCTATAAAGTTACATCAATGTATCAAAATTCGATGCCGAAAAAAACAAAACATATAAACATTATATACTAGCTGGGTGCCCGATGCACATGCATCAGGATTCTAGAAGAGCGAGTCTCTGACTCGCAATGGCCGCTTCGCGGCCAATGCTTCGCGCTGCTAAGGCGACTCGCCATGCCCGCGCAGCGGGCACAACGAGTCGCCTTAGAACTGCTCACAATGGCCGCTGCGCGGCCAATGCTTCGGGCGTATCCACATGACCACGCTGACTCGCAGCGCGAGCGGACTCGGAAGGGGCAAAAAACCCATTCGCAATTATATAATAGATGAGGTTCTGAACACTATACATATAAAACTGTGAACGTACAGTCCAGCAACATCATCCCACAACAATCACAGACAAAGCATTATCTATGTGCTGCTAACAGATTTATTAATATAACATATAATACCAAACCAAACATTGTCACCCAAAGAACATAGAAACCACAAGTGTTCCGCTGTCAATTAAAAACATTTGCATTTCTTGTCATTACGCCAATCCAACTCAAGAGAAGAAAAGACACTGGATAATTGAATCCATACTGTCAGCCTGGAATTGTGATTTACATTGTTTTTTATCGCAGTGATTGTTGCTTTATGTTGCTTACACTTGTGGAGTAGGAGTATTTTGTTAAATGCATTCCAGGTTATTAATTATCAAAACATTTAGCCCCTTCAAGACTAGATGATTTTTCATTTTTGCTCTTTCTATTTTTCCTTTCTTTTGAATAAGGCTGGGGTTCACATCACAGGAATGTCAGGAGGCATGGATGAGACTGTAGAGGCCACTCACGGAAGGTCGCAACGTCTGGCCAAACAGCCAAAATCCTAAAATATGTCTCTGTCCCTTTAAGTCACTAGGACCCATTTGATCTCTTATCTTCAGCTGTTTATTTATACCCCTTGACTCCCAGGATGCACTGCTGGTGATAGTTTGTCAGGTGTTGGAGGTTGCTTCGTAGCTCTGCAGTGCATGCAGGACTTTATGTTGGATTGCTGTTTGGATCTTCATAAGCTAAGCGGTTCTCCCTTCCCTAATTTGTTTGTTTCCCTGGTGTGTTTCTTTAGTAGTTAGCTGGGTTGACTGGAGTTCACCCGCTCTTATCCCTGTGTAGTCTTAGTTCTGGGATAGTAGGGCCAGGTATCTGGTTCGGCGACAGTTGTAAAGATTGTATAGTGTCATTAGGGGAGCCAGGTGTCAGTGCTAGTTTATCTAGGGGTCATTATCGCCCCCTGACACTAGCAGAAGTATAAATCTGCGAAAAAAGAATGCGCATATAGGGTCTTATCTCAATTACACACTTTCACCTAGCGATGTGGAATTGCTCACCTTTGTCAGTTGTGAAACCAACTGGTAGAAAAGCGTATAGGCAGCTGCTGCAGGGACCACACTCCCAACGGTGACCGTGGTAGTAATGCAGATTCTTGGATAAAGTGCCTCAGTGTCCGCGCTGCTGCTCCGAGACCAAAGAAACACAGACACGGGAATGTCTGGATCAGCTCAAGCCTTTATTTTCCGACGCGTTTCGGAGCCTCCTACCGAGCTCCTTCCTCAGGGAACTTCCGTCGGAAACGCGTCGGAAAATAAAGGCTTGAGCTGATCCAGACATTCCCGTGTCTGTGTTTCTTTGCTCTCGGAGCAGCAGCGTGGACACTGAGGCACTTTGTCCAAGAATCTGCATTATCTTCCCCTTGCACTTAGCATCAGTGACTCCTTCCTCCCTCATTGTCCGGCGCTGGGTGTCTCCCTACACCCAGCGTGACAGTTACACTTGCGAGAACGATGCAAGAGACTAGCGTTTGTCTCGCATCACATCACTCCGCATGGCTGCTGACTCTCCGGACAGGAGGGTGAAGCTCCATAGAAATACATGCAGCTGACACGCTCCTGTCCGGAGAGCCAGCAGCCGTTCCAGGGATGCGATGTGAGACACATGCTAGTCTCTTGCATCGTTCTTGCAAGTACAACCCCGACCTAAGAGCCATAACTTTTTTGTTTTTCTATTAACATAATAGGGTATGTTTTTTTGTGGGACAAGTTGTAGTTTTGAAACACATCATACAGATTAACATGCAACGTATTGGAAAAAGGGGGGAATAAACCAAAGTGTGGTGAAATAGAATATACGGTAAATAAAATTCTCCCATTTTTTTTTAAGTTTTGTTTTTCCGTCATTCATTGTGTAAGAAATATCACCTGGTAATATGATTTTAAAGGGCAATATGATTACGGTGAATCGGTGGCGGTGACCCGGCTCCGTGCCCCTGGGCATGCAGTAAAAGGGGTTGTTTACAAGGGAAAAGTTCATGACGCCACCTGTGGTATTCGGCTAGGGCTGGTCGACTCTGCAGTTTCAGACCGCTGGAGCGGATAGTAGGGCAGCCTGGATGGTATCGCTCCCCACAGGTGGAGCGGAGCCCCAAGGCATTTGGAAGAGTCTATAGCAGGGACAGGGCCTGTGATGATGAAGAGGGCTGCAGGGCGTACAAGGAGGAGATACAGACAGTTCGTGCAGTTCTTTACCTTTACTTGCTATTGAGCCAACGTCACCCAGCCAGATGCTGTGCTTCTCCAAAGTGCAGTCAGGATAGTCCCCAGGAGAATAGGATCGCTCTGCCAAAACACCATTAATGGGCCTTCCCAGGTTGCTCTTCCCTGCATTGGTCACTCGCCTCTCCTGCCCTGCGCCGTCATGACCAGGGTCCCAGGCTGATGGCTGTGGACCTTGTCGGGTGATTGCAGCTGCAACTGGCCCTGGTTCTAGCTACCGTCCTGCGGGTTATTCACGGTTTGTGGCCACTGCTCCTGCAAAGCCAGTGGCCTCCAGTTTTCCTGGTCGGGGCTTGAAGCACCTAAACCAGATTGGGGTCGGTCTGGCAACCAGTCCCTCCGCCTGACTCGGGTTGGGACCGGATTCGGGGCACACGGGTGGATCCCCTACACCCGTGTCCCCTAGAACTCTCTCAGTCCTGTGTCCACTCCGGACGCCATCCTCAACGTTCTCCTTCTTACTCCTCACTAACTTACTAACCAACTGTTAGCCCCTCCTCTTGACTAGAAGATGGAGCCCTCCCTCTCAATAGGGTCTGCCTGAATCCCCCGGCCTGGAATTGGGATGGTGTTGTGTGCAATTTTGTGTGTCTCAGGTTTACAACCCCTCTCACCTGGAAATGGGGACACCCCACCTATGGAGTAGGTGCAGCATCACTGTGGCACAGTCCGCAGGGGCACCACAGATGATTCAAATTTTTATATTTTTTTAATATTTTTAAAAACATTCTTTTAATTTAAATTTTTAGGTCTCTTTGGGGAACCTGAATCTGCAATTATGTGATCGCTTGTTCTATATACTGCACTATAATACCATTGCAGTTCATAGGGAGAATCATGGTCTCCTAAGAAGTCAATTGGACTATCATTACGTCCAATATCGGGAATGGTTTCAACAATAACACTGTAATTTTTTTCATAATTTAATAGTATAAGTGAAGACATTATTTATCTTATCTGTTGTTTCTCCTCCTTGACTGATTAAGCGATTACAATTCACTGTCAAAATCTGTTTTCAGTGTAGATGACTTTTCAGCTTTCTGAGACAAGAGATGACAGATGCTGCTCATGGAAGTCTATGAAGAAGGGGAAACATGAGGAAGGCAGATGTGGCGCCCCTATAGCAAGGCGCCACAGGGAGGTATTACATCCTAATTAGAAATGTGATGCCTCTGTAACCGTGGATGTGGGGAATCTTCAGAGTCTGCACCCCAACACCCAACACAGGCCACTTTATTACAGGGGACTGATATTTAGTAGGTCCCAGGGGGTGGAGCCTAGAGAGCGGGAGACGGAGAGTGACAGCACAGTTAGACAGTTGGTGTGAGGAAAGCAAGCAAGGCAGACACAGGGGACCCTGCTGCTACATCAGGAGGGCCCCTCTTTGGAGAGTGGCGACCCAGACTCTGAAAGGGGATTTACCTTGGCCTGGTAGGAGCCAGCTGGTGGGCATATTGGAGCGAGGTAGCTAGATGCAAGGTTCATCCCTAACTACAGACTGGCAAGCTAAGGGCCCGATACACACAGGGAGCCAAAGCACCCCTAAAGCAGCCTAACATCAGTCCCGCAGCTGGGTTCACGACGCCGACAAGTGAAAGACTTCTAGGTAACAGACCCCGTGGACTAGAGACTTGGCTCAAGAAGTGTACGAGAGAGAGAGTGTAACAAGACCACAAGCGCCATATTGAGGGCATTACTGTCAGACTCTGAGGAAACCTTCACAACCCACGGTTACAATACCCACTAACCCAGTCTGTACTGTATACCTGTTTCCGTCTGGTGAAGTAAAAGAACTGTTTGAGCTGAAGTGGTGTTCGTGATTCTTTCTCTCATCGCCCGGTGGGCTACAGCATCATCATCAGAGGTGAGGACTAATACTCTCCTCCTCCACCCCGCTGCCCTGAGGTAAAGCTCCGCCTGTGGGGAACTGTACTACCAAAGCTGCATTCCCATCACCTCAGCAGCCGGCCGCAGCGCTGGTAACCCTATTACCAGGTACCACAGGTGGGGTCACGTTATCATCCCCCATCATGGTCATGATTCAACCAGAGCTGGGGTGGATGAGGGACTCGGACACCGGGGCTACTGTGTGGGGAGTCACGGATGGTCGGAACCCCGGTGCCGTGCCCTGGTGATCAATTATACTAGATGCTGATGGTAAACGGTGGGGGTAAAAGGGGTTATTTACAGGGGAACGTGACGCCACCTGTAGTGTCCGGTAAGGTGGTACTAGCACTGCCAGCCGGCCGCTGAGGTGATGGAGGGGGCAGCAAAGTGTGGTACAGCTCCCCACAGGTGGACCTTTACCTCAGGGCAGCTATTGTGGTGAGACGGTGAGGGAGGACAGTGATGGTGATGGTGGTGCAGTTCTTACCCCATCTGCTGATGATGTTGATGATGTTAAGCCCTCCGGGCTGCGGCAGGAAGAATAACAGAAACTGTTCCAGTTTAACTCTGCTTTACTTGGTACCGACTTATGGTATAACAAGACACGGTACAGTTTCGTTTTAGGGTGTTGCTGCCAACTCAGGGTTTCTCTTATGGAGTCTCTAGATGTCCTCTCTTAGTCTTTCAGGGTCTATTACTTTCTTTCTCTAGATCTTTCAGTCTTTACCACCTTTGAAGAGCTCCCCTGCCAGTCCTACGGTCTGTGTCTAGAAGTTAAGGTCTGTCCACTACTCGGTCTGGACAGGGCAACCCGAGTGCAAAAGGCTCCCTTCCAGCACCGCAGAAAATGTCTGTCCCTTTTAATTTCTCCTAGTGTCCTGAACCGGTTTTCAGTCCTGAGGGGAGAGGTACCTTTGTGGCGCTGTCAGCAACCCGTTTCTGTTGGGCCTACAGCTCGTCGGTTTTTCAGTCAGGGCTGAACTCCTGGCTGCCTTGGTTGTCCGTGTCACCGGTGTCCCCTCAACATGACCAGCTGGCTCCTACCAGCCCTGGCCCGTTGCCTTCTGTCCTGGGTCCCCACATAAAGATGGGGTACCCTCCACTCAGCTGGGCTGCCAGGCCTGACCACTCTGTCTGCCTTCCCAGCACCAACTGAGGTAAAACTGTCAACTGTCACTCTACTTCTCTCCTAAGCTCCGCCCCCACCCTGTGGAACCTACCATATTACCAGTTCCCCCTACTCTAAGTGGTGCGGTCCTAATTGAGTGCTAAAAATAGACTCCATAAGGTTTAGACCCTGAACTAGCAACTCACAAGGAAAAACACATTTTTATATTCAAGTGTAATACTACCCCGTGGCGCCTAGTCACAGGGGCGCCACAATCACCCTCACCTCCCCGCCACTGAGGGTCCAGGGCACGGAATCGGGAACCAACCAGCCATGATTCCCCACCGAAGTAACCACCTGTCCCGGTATCTGAGTACCCCCTTCCCTGTCGACCGACTCACAGACATGCAGCTGCTAGTTTAACTGAATCAACAGTCAGTTAAACTTTAAAGGGGTTTCCCATTCCAGCGTTTGTTTTTTCTTTTCACCATTGTAAAGGAGCTTTATAGATAAGCCCCCTTTCCCTGATGTAATACTCATCTGCCGACATATTCATATTTTACAGAGGCCGACCCTTCTACAGATAAGGGCATACCATACAGCCACTTTGGGGCCCGCTGAAAGAGCCACTCAGTGTATGGCCGTCCCACCCGTTTATTATAACAAATTGAGCAGACTCCAAAGGATCCATGATCCAACATCCAGCCTGTGCCTGTGAGTCTAAAGGCCCAGTTACACACACAGATAATTGTGCAGAGATTGTTCGCAGATCTCTGGTTGCAGTGAAATCATGGACACATTGTTCTATTTTGTGGCCGTGTACAAATGTAACAATGTGTCCATGATTTCACTGCAACTAGAGACCTGCGAACAATCTCTGCACAATTATCTGTGTGTGTAACTGGGCCTTTAGGCTATGTCCGACTAAAAATAGTGGTATAGATATTGTGCTTTCAGAAATCCACGCTTGCAGAAAAAAACGCAGCAGAAAAATGTCTCTGCCAATCATGGATTTTTCAGCGTTTTGTCACTTTTTTTCATGCTGATTTTCAGGCCCGGCGTCAGCACCCGGCGCACCCGGGCAAGTGCCGGGGCCCGACTGCTTGGAGGGGGCCCACCGGGCCCCTGAGGGCTAGGGTCACACTTGCATTGTGACCCTAGCCTGACGCAAGTATTGTCTGCTGCAGCGCAGAGCGTTTAATGCTATGCGCTGCCAGCAAGGGAGCCCATAGAAACCCGATGTTTACATTGCCAACCAGTGGTTGGCAAGGTAAACACCGGGTTTCTATGGGCTCAGTTGCTGGCAGCGCATAGCATTAAACACTATGCGCTGCAGCCGAAAATACTTGCATCAGGCTAGGGTCACAATGCAAGTGTGACCCTAGCCCTCAGGGGCCCCTGAGCACTGCCCCCACAGCCAGGGCCATATCCAGAAGTTTATGTGTGGGGTCAGGAGGGATTTTCAGTGTGAATGTAGCAGAGGCGAATGTGTACTAGGTGTATGGCAATTAGGTGAAGTTTATGTGTGGGGTCAGGAGGGATTTACAGTGTGATTGTAGCAGAGGCGAGTGTGTTCTAGGTGTATGGCAATTAGGGGAAGTTTATGTGTGGGGTCAGGAGGGATTTACAGTGTGAATGTAGCAGAGGCGAGTGTGTACTAGGTGTATGGAACGGAGCCAAGTGGGTACTAGGTGTATGGAGCGGAGCCGTGTGTGTACGAGGTGTATGGAGTGGAGCCGAGTGGGTACTAGGTGTACGGAGCGGAGCCACGTGCATACGAGGTGTATGGAGCAGAGCCGCGTGCGTACGAGGTGTTTGGAGCAGAGCCACGTGCGTACGAGGTGTATGGAGCAGAGCCGCGTGCGTACGAGGTGTATGGAGCAGTGCCGCGTGCATAGGAAGTGTACGGAGCGGAGCCGAGTGTGTACGAGGTGTACGGAGCAGAGCCGTGTGTGTACGAGGTGTACGGAGGGGAGCCGTGTGTGTATGAGGTGTACGGAGCGGAGATGTATCTGTATGAGGTGTGCGGAGCGTAGCCGCGTGGGTACGACGTGTACGGAGCAGAGCCGCGTGTGTACGAGGTATGTGTACCAGTGGTAGCCCCCCACGAATTCCGCTCCTATAGTCCCAGCCACCTTTGCCAGCAGCATTCTTCTCCAGAGTCTCTTCTGTCGCTGTCTGCATTCTGCAGCTCAGCATGGAGGGGCACGATGTTGTCATCACTGTACTGATATGTGCAGAGCGACCGGAGGAGACCGAAGCGGCGAGAAGAAAGGTGAGGAGAAAGAGATCCAGACGGCCAGACACTCCGCTTGGCTGCGGTGCCGCCCATATGGCAGTGTGGCTCCATTGAGCTGCTTGCATTATTTGTGCGCTTCAGGATATACCAAGCATCCTCAGATGCACAAAAATGCAACATTTTGCATTTGAAGGGTATTTTCAAAAAGCGCAAGGGAACGCAAATGCATTTTAGCCCGCTCCTAACAACGTGTAATATACTCATTGTCAGAAACAGCTCTTACTGGTTTCGGCAGTCACTGTTCCTGTAAGGCTGCCTTCACATAGGCGTTTTTTTAAAATGTGGCAGTTGCGGTAAAAAACCCCAGCATCTATATATATATAGTTCGTGTATGTACTACAGGGGGTCCTCTGAGACCTTTTCGCCCGGGGCCCACAGAAACCTGGAGCCGGCCCTGCTGATTTTGATGCATTTTTTTAGCAATTGTTCACTGTTATGACTGTGAATAAAGCTAAGTTAGATTGGGATAGAAAAGAATTTCAAGATGTCATAATGTAACATGGGGCTCCGCCGTATTTTTGGTCACCATCCCAGGTACTGCAGGCAGGTACGGGTTGCCACCTACCCTCAGCTGCCTAGTTTTACCAGGCTTGAAACCAAAAATATGGGGAAACTTTTTTTTTTAAATAATTATTTCATGAAATAATTTTAAAAAAAATTATGTGAGGCTTCTCTGTATTTTTGGTTTGCAACAAGGTACAACTAGGCAGTTGGGGTCTGGAATCCTCAGCGTGGGGAAGCCCAAGCTTTCTAATCCCCTGCTGCATATTGCACCCTGTAGCCGCCCCAGAAAATGGCGCATTATTAGAAGCTGTTGTTGTACCCAACTCGTACAGTTGCCCTGGTGCTGGTGGTAAACTGGGTAACAAAGGGGTTAATGCCAGCTGAATTTTGCCAGCTGGCACTAAGCCCAAGGCTCCTAATGTTGGGCCAATGTTAAACTCGACCATTAGGAACCACTAGTACATAATAAAGAATACACGACACAGAGAAAAATCTTTTTATTAGAACAAAAAACTCAAAAACATATTTCATTTCCATTTTTATTACACCCATATACCCCTCCATGATCCTCTGCAACTTCCGTTTCTGCCGAGACCCGAAACTGAATGCATTTTGGCTCTTGCTGTGAATGGGGTGACGTCACAGTCTGGGTCACATAAGGTCAGATAGAGCGACGCCGCATTCTGACCTGAGGTGATTTTTCCCACTTCACAGCGGAATCCGAAACTACTGCGTTTCGGGTCCCACATTCCTGTGTGACACAGGAATGTTCACCTCAGGTCAGAGAGCTGTGAACTCTATTTGACCTTAAGTGACCTACACTGTGACATCACACTGCTCACTACGAGAGCCAAAATTCATTCAGTGTCGAGTCTCGGCAGGAATGGACATAACAGAGGATCATGGAGGCATATGTGGGAGTAATAAAGATGGAGTCAAAATATGTGTTTTAGTTTTTGTTCCAAAAAAATGTTTTTCTCTGTGTTATTTACTATTTAGTAGAGATTCCTAATGGCCGGGTCTAACATTGGCCCGACATTTTGAATCCAGAGCTTAGTGCCAGCTGGCAATATTCAGCTGTCAGAACTACTTATTACCCAGTCTGCCAGTGCCACAGGGCAGCTGGAAAAGCTGGGTACAGCTCCAGAAAATAGCACTACCATGAATACACAATTCTATGGATTGGCTGTAAACTGCAATTTGCAGCTATAGGTCTAGAGTCCTTGGTATTCCCCACACTGGGGATTCGAGACAACAGCTGCCTAGTGGTACCTGGCTGGAAACCAAAAATACAGCAAAGCTACACGTCTTTTTTTTTTAATTGTTTCAAGAAATAAAAAAAAAAGGGCTCCCCTGTATTCTGATTACCAGCCAGGTAAAAGTAGCTTGGGGAGGATGCCAGGCTGTACATGCGTGCTGTACCTGGCTGGTGATCAAAAATACAGCAGAGCTCCATGTCATCATTGCAAAATATACTCACTAAATATGCATCAAATACTCAGCAAATACTCACTGTGTGAACACTGCTGCATATTAGGAACTAACATTGAGGTCTTGCCAGGGTTCTGGATCCTCTGATGGCTTTTTGTGCATTCTTGCTCTTTTCCAAGATGTCATCCTCTGCTTCATTCCCCTCCATGTGTTTTTTTGTCTCCTAGCCTTTATAATCTCCAGTCCATCAATTAGGACTCCTCTAGAGTATTCTGCCAGGATTCTAGGCCTTGCTGCATCTCAAGCTTGCTCCTCCTTGTTCTGAAAACCCTGTGTGTTACTCCTGTGATGGTTCATCAGAGGTTTTGCTTCCTACACCTACTGCCAGCTTGTCTTGTGTTCAAAGTTGCTCCTGCTGTTTACTCTGTTTCTGCTCTTGCCAGATCTGCCCTGATTCATGTAAGCTTGTTGCATAATATGCTCCCTGTAGCTTCCTCATGTATGAAAGATGCAGTAGCAGTGTATGGGAATGTTTAGTGTATGGAACTTTTTAGTAACACTGTATTGCATCTGGTTCTGGACTTGTTTTTTCAGAGACTACCGTTACCAGGTTTCCTGAGCATTACAAAGTTATTGACTTTGCTACAATACCTCTCAGAGTGAACTTTGCCTTTGGCTTTCCTTTTACAGCATCTCCTTGTGGGTATTGAACTTAAAAGACTGTACTGCTATTTGTTTAATATTGCGTGGTTTTCAATGGACTTTTTCCATAAAGGCTTCATTTAATATTTTCACAGTGTGTTTATGAACTTTGATTTCCTGCTGAACTTTGTTTAATCACTGTGTGTCACAATACAGACCTTTTCACTGGTAAACCTTGTTTCAATTGTGTCTTGCCTTGTGCAATAAGATTCCTGAGCTATCCATTATACTTATTACAAGTCCATGGGTGAAAATTGTGACAAAACCAGGAGCAAGGGCACGTCTTCTGCGTTTGCATAGACTTTTATTACACTAAATGGTGCAGCAGATTTGAGACAGATCTGCAGCATATCGGCACTAAAATCGTGACAAAACCTGCAATATATACACAGCATGGGCACATAGCCCTCTGTGTACTGCACATGTGATAATGTCACTAGTTTGCACATACAGTGCAGAGGTTCAGTACTCAAACTGCACAGACTGGAGCATTGTGCTGGGAGAATGAGGCAAGGTGGATATTGTTTATTTTTGTGTGTCATTAGCTGTGGGGACCATCAGAGTGATGTCTTTTAGAGATGTCATTGAGCCAAGATATCAATCTTTATATGCGCTGCCTCCAGTCATGTTATAAAACTGTGCATGCACCACCGATGACATTGAGTACTCAGGCGCAACATTTGAAACAGGAGGCAGGACACTAAAAAATCAGGTACCTTTGCTTAAAACTGTGGAGGGAGGTAGAAAGGTCAGGGCAAGACGAGAAGACTTTTCAGAGTCCCGCTCCTGTGCACCAAAAATCTCATTAAAAGAAAACTGTAAATGTGGTTTAACCAAGTAATGCAAAGTGGATTCCTTGACTGAAGGTATCATTTAATTAGTATAACAGTGCTATTAAGATCATGTTGTTTCTTTATATTGCAAAATCGTACTGACAGGATATTTTAAACTTCTGAATAATATGTGAAAATATAGTGACAGGAACAGCAAGCTGTTTGGAGATATTCTTATAACCTTTAACTTTAACATGTTTGTCTATAATTTTGTTTGTAATCTCCTAAAACAACTCTCTTCTTCGGTTTTTCATTCCATGTTCAGGGTGGAACACACCATGATAGCAAACAGCACAGTGACTACTTTTCACCCTTGAAATAGGTAGACTATCAGTTTGCAAACACCTGTGATGCTAATTACACAACACACCTTAGCTTCACATGTCCTTGTGATCAAATTATTGTCAATCATTTCTGGATGTACCATCATTTTGTCCGGGCCATTTCAGAAATGTCTGATTTTCATTAGTTGATAAAATGAAATTGAAAGAAACTTTTGTCAGTTTCAAGTTATTTTAATGACCATTGTAAGGTTTTCTTTAACAGAATGGTACCAACAAGTTTGTCTCCTCCTAGACTGATCATTAATCCTCAATATTTTCAATTTGCTGGAAAAATCTGTTTTCAGTCCAAAGAGATTTTACCCATGAATTGAGATTGAAACATCAGTTTAGGTAGAGAAAGAGGTGCATTTCTCAAATAAAATATATGTACTACTGATTTATTAAAAAAATATATTTTATGGCTACCAATTAACATTTCAATTGCATATTTATAATACAAAGTTATTAGCTATGTAATTTTTGAATAATGCTATATATAACCTATTTATAGATATTCAAAAGTTTTTAGCTGTTAAAGAAGTCATTACACTAGACCAGAGGTCCCTAACCTTCTGTACCTTGTGAGCCAAATGTAACTGATTAACTGAGAGGATACCTATTAATCAAACATTAAAAAAACAAGACAATATGAATTTCCAAACATTTGGAAATAGATATTCCAGTCTAAATATGATGGTGGTATACCATCCAAGCTGGCAAACTTGTCATTGTGATTGTTGTATTGTAGCCAGGACACATAGTCATAACTCAGGGCTGCTTGGTTCTGCGAGCCACATGGGGGGTGAGGCACCACTGCAATAAACAAAAAAATTGTTGATCCTTTTATACATTAGTGAATCCAAAATGGCAATAAAATGTATCATTGGCAATCATTTCCATTACGTACTTATTCAATGAGCTATGTTTGTTTTAGTGCTTTGGCTTCTTCCATTAGATGCCATAGTGATTGATGGAGTTTTTACCTGTGCAGGGTTGCCATAAGAAATATCTGAAACACATACAGGCAAATCGCCATAACCCATGACTCCCTAGTTTTGTTCACTAACTTGCATCCATCACCTTACAATTACAAACATTTCTTTGACACCTGAGTAAGGCTCTTTGTAATAAGTGTAATGGATAGCTCAGGAATCATTTTGCATGAGGCAAGACAAAACTGAAACAAAGTTTATCGGTGAAAAAGGTTTGTATTGTAATACATGGTGAGTAAATAAAGTTGAGTGGAAAATCAAAGTTTATAAACACACAGTCAAAATATTAAATGATGCCTTTTAGGAAAACATCTCTTGAAAACAACACAAGATTAGGCAAATAGCAGGGCAGTCATTTAAACTCTTTAGCACTAGGAGATGCTGTAAAAGGCAAGTCAATGGCAAAGTTCACTCAGAGAGGTACTGTAACTCAGTAACACCCAGGATGCCTGGGGACAGGAGTCTGAAAAATTATTGTTAAGCCTAGGTATTACTTCTAAAGATTAACTTTTATTAAGATATTTAAAATGGACAAGTGTGTCCTATAATATACAATATACAATCGAACATTTGACACGTACAAGAAGGGGGAAAGGGGTGGTAGATAGCCCTGTGCTTTCCCTGGTTTACCTTGCCTAACAACGGAGTTTTCTACACCTAGAAGATTGGTGTTCCCGTACCATGGCGGCTAACCCTGCTGACCTTATTTCATGTCTATCTGGAGTCAATCATACAGCAATCACCTTTTTCCCCCCTGATAAGTAAAAATTATGAGGGATCAGGTGAAAAAATCCTATGATCCACAGAGTCCGGGTCTATCCCTGGGACAGATGGTAAACCACCAAGAAAAAATCCCAACAGCGTTGGTGTGTAAACTGTGAGGTAACCTAAACTGCACAAAGACCGGGTGTCAGTGATAATAGTTCAAATTGTCAATTGGTATAGTTTAGCAGCCGTGATATCGATTAAATGTGCACTCAGTCACCACTGTGTATTATAGTAACCACTGTTGAACCAAATATTACCACGCCACACTCTGTGGATCATAGGATTTTTTTCACCTGATCCCTCATAATTTTACTTATCAGGGAAAAAAGAGGTGATTGTGATAGGCACGAATTAGATTTTTAATGGCGGGATTCTTATCCAGACCCATAGACAGAGCAGGTGGGCATTAGAAGCCAGAGACGTCTTCTCAGAGACGGAGGGTGTTGGTGATAGTGGCACCTTTGGTGATCTGAAAAAACTCTTCCATGAAATAACTACCACCTATTAAGAAAACATCAAATCGCGGTGGGAGATTGAGTGCGTAGAAAAGTACATAACAAACAAAATAGTCCCCAAGGGACTGAGATTGAATATAATCCCTGCAAACAGATCTAGATCCCCATCACGTCTAGAGAAGTGGGAGGAGGAATCGATAAATAGTTCCCTCAGTTCATGAACCTCCTACTGAAGGAGGAAAAGAGCACTTTTGAGAGCACTACAAAAAAACTAACCGAATTGACTTAGGAGGCAAAGAAACATAAGGAAGACCCAGACTTTGGGAGATGGGAGTCTACCCTCGAACATAGTGTTAATCGCCTACAGTCGTTCATAAAGAACGTAAACATAAACAATTCATCTGCGACTCCTTAGAATTTAAGGAAAAAAAGGGCTTATCTGTTCCTCCAGAGGGGCGACCAGGACATTGGGAACACTGACGTATCAGTCTCCGACACAGATCTCTCAGATGGGGGGGGGGGGGGACAATAGGCTGCACAGGGAGTTATACTACCACCCAACAAACCCCCAAAGAATAGGAGATGGAGGAAGAAAGGGGGATAAGGCAGAGAGGAATCGGGAGATCCAAGATTCGGAGGTCGAGACATCAGTCCAAGAAGGCCGGACCAAGGCGCTGGTACATTCATGCTCTTTGGATCAATCACATCGGGGCCTACTACTTTGTGGTCCTATGTGACCGGTCCTTTTTTAGAGACAGACCCATACCCGCTGAGAGGGAGAATCTTGGATCTAGGTGCGAGATCAAAACAATAGACAGTAACAGAATCATCAACTTGACAGACCATTACCTCTCTGACGTACTGACTAAAGGGCTCTGTTTTGTACCGACGAACCACTATAACAAATTTGAGTGGGTGAAGGATCTTAATTTATTTGCTAGAAAGATAAAATGGAAGAGATTTTGTCAGATCAACGATGAGGAAAAATGTCGCCAACTTGGCATTGAGGAGAAAGATAGTAGGGATGGGCGAATCTACTCGCTAGGACTCGTTACTCGGCGAGTAGTAAGGGACTCGCAGGACTCGGTACTCTGCGAGTTTCCCAGTGATTACTCGCACGAGTCCAATGCAAATCAATATCAATCCTAGTTTTGTCAGAAACGCTGACAAAACTAGGATTGCCATTGTTTGCATTAGACTCGCGAGTAATCACTGGCTACTGTGCCAGTGATAGCAGGGAAACTCGCAGATAACTGCTGTTTCTTTGCGAGCCAGTCCAGCTGTCTTCTCTGTGCAGCTCCAGGGTCCTAGAGCCCGCCTGCTGCCTGATGTAGCAGTGCTGAGATTGTTCTCAGTCTGCTCATTCCCTGTGTACAGACATGAATGTCTGTGCACAGAGATGATGTAGCAGTGCTGAGATTGTTCTCAGTCTGCTCATTCCCTGTGTACAGACATGAATGTCTGTGCACAGAGATGATGTAGCAGTGCTGAGATTGTTCTCAGTCTGCTCATTCCCTGTGTACAGACATGAATGTCTGTGCACAGAGATGATGTAGCAGAGCTGAGATTATTCTCAGTCTGCTTATTCCCTGTGCATAGACATCTATATTTATGCACAGGGGATGTAGCAGAGAGGACATCGCGTTTTGGACTGCGTCGGACGGAAGAGGATTTTTTTAATTAAAGATGGAGTCCCTAATGGCTTTTTTTTTTATTTCTAATAAAAATTTTTCCTTGTGTTGTGTTTTTTTTAAAACAATTTAATAGAAATTCATGGTGGTCATGTCTAATATTGGCGTGACCGCCATAAATTTCGGGCTTAGGGCCAGCTGATAATACAAAGCTGGCCCTAACCTCTTTATTACCCAGCGTGCCACCGCTACCAGGGCCGCTGGAAGAGCGGGGTTCAGCGCCAGAGGATGGCGCTTCAATGAACGCGCCATCTTCTGGGGCGGCTGCGGGCTGCAATTTGCAGCGGGGGGTGCCCAGAAAGCTTGGGCATCCCTGCGCTGCGGATTCCAGCCCCCAGCTGCTTAGCTGTACCTGGCTAGACATAGAAATTGCGCGGAGCCCCACACATTTTTTTTTAATTATTTCATGAATTTCAGAGTCAGAGTCTCAGAGTCTCAGAGTCAGAGTCAGAATCTCAGAATTTCATGAAATAATTTAAAAAAAATGCGTGGGGCTCCGCGCAATTTCTATGTCTAGCCAGGTACAGCTAAGCAGCTGGGGGCTGGAATCCGCAGCGCAGGGATGCCCAAGCTTTCTGGGCACCCCCCGCTGCAAATTGCAGCCCGCAGCCGCCCCAGAAGATGGCGCGTTCATTGAAGCGCCATCCTCTGGCGCTGAACCCCGCTCTTCCAGCGGCCCTGGTAGCGATGGCACGCTGGGTAATAAAGAGGTTAGGGCCAGCTTTGTATTATCAGCTGGCCCTAAGCCCGAAATTTATGGCGGTCACGCCAATATTAGACATGACCGCCATGAATTTCTATTAAATTGTTTTAAAAAAAACACAACACAAGGAAAATTTTTTATTAGAAATAAAAAAAAAAGCCATTAGGGACTCCATCTTTAATTAAAAAAATCCTCTTCCGTCCGACGCAGTCCAAAATGCGATGTCCTCTCTGCTACATCCCCTGTGCATAAATATAGATGTCTATGCACAGGGAATAAGCAGACTGAGAACAATCTCAGCTCTGCTACATCATCTCTGTGCACAGACATTCATGTCTGTACACAGGGAATGAGCAGACTGAGAACAATCTCAGCTCTGCTACATCATCTCTGTGCACAGACATTCATGTCTGTACACAGGGAATGAGCAGACTGAGAACAATCTCAGCTCTGCTACATCATCTCTGTGCACAGACATTCATGTCTGTACACAGGGAATGAGCAGACTGAGAACAATCTCAGCTCTGCTACATCAGGCAGCAGGCAGGCTCTAGGACCCTGGAGCTGGGGCAGCCAGAACACAGAGAAGACAGGATCTTATCTGTGCGAGTCAGCGATTACTTACAAAGTAAACTAGCAATGCAAATAAATGACACAACTAGGATTGCTTCAGGCTGAAGCTTCCGACACACATCTGCGATTTGTAAATCTCACACTACTCGCTATTACTCGCTTCCCCATTCATTAACATTGGACTCGCTAGACTCGCAACGAGTAGCGAGTCCTGGGCTCGGACTCGCTAGAGTCAAGCGATTCCGAGTAATTTAGGATTCGCCCATCACTAAAAGATAGGTCTACCTTCTCTGATCTCAATAACCTGACAAGAGATCAGTCAAGAGAAATGGGTAAGGGCCCTTTCACTGACTGTAAACCCCCCCAGTAGAAAGATGCCACCAATCAGTGACCTCATGAGTATTGATATCTTCACCAGTCTGGTAACAAAAGATTTGAATAAGTTGGGCAAAGAGAGAAAAGAGGGTTATCATTCTAACCCACACCAAATAAGAACGTCTAATACAGAAGTATTCCACACGAGATGGGACTGAGGGCAGTGGAGTATTATCTGAAGACCAGAGGAACTCAGTATCTGGAACACAGCAATTTTGTCCTTTCACTACTTTCATATGTACTGACCCACAGCTTCTTTTTGTTTGACGGAAAGTTCTACCACCAGTGCAGGGGCACGACTATGGGGAGTTCGTGTGCCCCTAGCTACACCAACTTGCTCCTGGGCTGGTTGGAGGATACTGTCATCTTCACAGAAGACAGAACAGCATGGTGGTGCCCCCAGATATTATTCTGGGGTCGTTATATCGACGACATCATGATTCTGTGGAAGGGCGACAAACAGTCATTTAAGAACTTCACTGATGAGCTAAACATAAATGAAGTGGGTCTGAGATTTACCTCAGAGATTCATGATAGGTCCCTCAACTTTCTGTATGTAACTATATACAAGGACGGATGTGGGGCCCTACAGACCACTATTTTTAGAAAGCCCACTGTCACCAATGACCTATTGAGATGAGATAACCACCACCCTAAGAGTCTGAGGATGGGTATTTCAAAAGGCCAGTATCTAAGAGCAAGACGAAACTGCTCAGACACTAATAAATTTCATCAGGAGGCAAGGGGAATGCAGAGACGATTCCTAGATAAGGGATATCCCCCAACAGTGTTAAACAGGGCCTTTCAAAATGCAGCTGGCAGTAATCGAGATACCCTCCTTGTTCCCAAAGGGAAGACTACATCCAATGATGTAGTAAGGATGATAGGGACATATGATAATTGATCAGAGGATGTGAGGAACATCTTGGAAAGACATTGGGGGATACTACTTGCTGGCAAGGAGATCGCCCCATTTGTCCCTAAGAAACCGGCTATCACTTTCAGACGAGGGAGATCCTTGAGGGACCAATTGGTCCACAGCCTCTACTGCCCCCCAAAAAACTCAGGCACATGGTTAGATCAACGAAAGAATGTCACATTTAGATGCGGTAAATGTGTCTATTGCAACTATGTAAAAAAATCGAACTTCTTCCAGAGAAGTACTACTGGGGAGAGGTTCGAAAGTAGACATTTTGGCAATTGTAAAACCGAGGGTGTGATCTACTTGTTTTAATGTTCATGCCCTATGGACTTTGTCGGTAAGACAAGGAGACCCCTTAAAGAGCGCATAGGGGATCACCTTGGGGACATAAGAAATCCAAGGGATACCCCAATATCGCGCCATGTGAGAGAGATACATGGGGGAGACATGAAATGTTTTGATTTTCAGATAATGAAGGTAGAAGAGAAGTCTGTCAGGGGTGGTAACTGGGATAAAGTGATCCTCAAAAAAGAGACAAGGTGGATCTATAGGATGGATTCGGCGGGGGCATGTGGTCTAAATGAGCAACTTATACATACCCCGTTCTTGTAACACACCGTTCTTCTGGTCTCGGACTAGTCGCCTTGGCTCGGCCCATGGGTCTCTAGCATCTCCCTTCTATGGGTCCGTGGCATTTTAATAAGTTATCTCTGTTTTTTTCTATTAATCCACAATAGGATCTTGGAGGCTGAATAGCACATTTTGTCATTATTGTGTGATATCTGTATCGTTAGTATACATCAACTGACCATATGATGCCTTTACACATACTTCACCCATGTATTACTTATTTGTTCTATGCATTGCACCTACCCATGTATAACCCCAGTGATTTATGATGTTTGCCTGGGATAAACATTTGGCATGTGGACATATTTGTCTGCTGTTAGCCAGATGTAGCTGTATGATATGCAGAGTATCAAATAAATATATGGATGGTGCAATCCCCTGCCCCCCCCACTCCTCCATCCACCACGAATATGTCACAATATTATTGTCCTCTGTACAGTGCCAAGGGGACAGGATACTTAAATATATGTGATATGATGAAGGGGAGCGCAGATATGCTCTAATTTGTTTGTATCTGTGGGCGGAACTAATCTGCAGCTAACCGCTGTTCTCGGGGGACTCCATTGCGTGTTGTGCACTTCTGGTCGTGGAACAATTTTTCACAATGGACAGGCGCGATCACATCGTGGGGCTAAGTGATGCACTTCCGGTCAGTGACACACACAGGGAGGAAGTGGTGCGGTGTGGAGCGCACGCCGACTACTACCCCTTCCGGCATACAGCAACTATGGCAGCACATAAAAGGGAGCAAATGGAACAGGTGGGGGCCGCCATTCATAGCAATTTGAGGAAGGGGGATTTATCTGAAACTCCTCTCAGGTGCCCCAGGGCTGAAGAAGAAGCCCTGCATATACAAGATAATTCCTGATGAACCCATTATAATATCCAGAATGGGGGAAACGCGTTGAGTGCATAAACTTCAGGAACAAAATAAGTACATGAGTGGTCTTTATGTATATGTTTGAAGAGTATCACTTGCCCTGTCAGAAAGAGGTTAACAGCTGGCAGATTTATTTGCCTATACTGGGTTCAAACTATTGCCCATAGAGCTGGAGATGGCACTGGGACCTCAGCATTTACCATTATAGTGTACTGAGAGGCACCTACTGGGGAGTGGTAGACCCGGACTCTGTGGATCATAGGATTTTTTCACCTGATCCCTCATAATTTTTACTTATCAGGGGGGAAAGAGGTGATTGTTGTATGATTGACTCCAGATAGGCACGATATAAGGTCAGCAGGGTTAGCCGCCGTGGTACGGGGACACCATTCCTCTTGGTGTAGAAAACTCCATTGTCAGGCAGGGTGAGCCAGGGAAAGCACAGGGCTATCTACCACCCCTTTCCCCCTTCTTGTACGTGTCAAATGTTCGATTGTATATTGTATATTAAAGGACACGCTTGTCCATTTTAAATATCTTAATAAAAGTTAATTTTTAGAAGTAATACCTAGGCTTAACAATAATTAATTCTTTAGGTTTACATATATAATTTTTTCGGTGAGCAATTAGTCTCTGAAAAAACAAGTCCAGAACCAGATGCAGTGCAGATTTACTAAAAAGTCCCGTACACTAAACAGTGCTGTACACTGCTACTTCATCTTTAATAAATGATGAAGCTACAGGAAGCTTATTAAGCAACAAGATTACATGACATAGGGTTGGTCTAGCAAGAGCCAAAGCAGAGGAAGCATGAGGGGCAACACAAGACAAGCTGGCAGCAGGTGTAGGCAGCAGAGCTGATGATAAGCAGAAAGGAG
The DNA here is from genome assembly GCA_033576535.1 of Allobates femoralis. Lineage (NCBI taxonomy): Eukaryota > Metazoa > Chordata > Amphibia > Anura > Aromobatidae > Allobates > Allobates femoralis. The sequence continues at coordinate 529,960,566 of JARQOC010000005.1, read as the reverse complement.
AAACAAGCAGGGTTTGCAGGAGAAGGAGCAAGCTTGAGATGCAGCAGGGGCTGAAATTCTGGCGGAATACTCTATCGGAGGATTTATAGATGGGCTAGGGTTTATAAAGGCTAGACTGCCTTGTGTGCTGTATCTCTGCCCCCCTTGTGCTATGTCTCTCTGCCCCCATTTTGCACTGTATCTCTGCTCTACTTCTCTTTGCCCCCCTTGTGCTCTACATCTCTGCCCTTCTTGTGCTCTGTCTCTCTTCTCCTTTGTACTCTGTCTCTCTTCCCCTGTTGTGATTTATCTCTCTACCCCCCTTCTGCTCCATCTCTCAGCCCCCTTGTACTCTATCTCTCTGCCCCCCTTCAGCACTGTCTATCTGCCCCCTTGTGCTCTGTCTCTCTGCCCCTTGTGCTGTCTCTCTGTCCCCTTGTGCTCTGTCTCTCTTCCCCTTGTGCTCTGTCTCTCTGTCTCACTTTTGCTCCATCTCTCTGCCCCCCTTGTGCTCTGTCTCTCTGCCCCCCTTGAGCTCTGTCTCTCTTCCCCTTGCACTTTTTCTCTGTCCTCATGCTGCATGCAGTCCATAGAGAAACATGTTGTATAGAGAAACAGTTCCTCCTTTATGTGTTTGTTCCACAGTGGAATGCACATGGGAGAAAGTAGTGAAGGCTGCAGTGAGGTGAGGATGGGGGTGGGCTTACTCAATGCGGATGCGGGCGCCATGTTTGGATACCCGGTCATGCGCAATAGAGTGTGGAGTGTCCAAAATGGCGGCGGACGCATTCCCATTGAGAGTGTGGCAGAGGAGGAGGAGTTGGCAACACAGAAGATGAGGCAGCGGTGGTGGACTGAGGAGTGGACACGGGGGAGAGCCACAGCATGTGACCAGTATTTTGGCACATAACTTGGGTGTGCCGATATGACAGCCGTTTTTTTTTCTGTTTCAGGTAGACCAATCAGGCAGCGGTCACGTCATCTAATCAGGTGGTGAATAAAATGTGACATTCCACACTTCTGGTCTCAAGGTAATTACATAAGTAGATAAGGACCCAAAGATACATCATACTGTATATTTAGTAACACACTTATGTGCAAAAATAAAATATTAATTGCAACCCCTTCATTTAAAGGGGGAAAATCAAATGGGTGCAAAACCAGCAGCGACATCCATGTACTGCACCACTTCCTCTTCCCTGCAGGGCGCTACCGCGCTCACCATTGCAGGCGTCCTGTGCCATATGTGACTCCTGTCCCTGCTGCAGCTCCTGTTCTCACTGCAGCTGCTGTGCCCGCCACTGCCTTCTGCTCTCAGGGTCTGCACACATCGCGCAGGTCCCCCTGGACCATGGTTAGTGTGCACGCACACATAGCTCCTGCCTCTTACAGGGTTAATGCGCTCTATTGGGTCATGCCTCCAGCCTATTGTTGGGAGGCATTAGGTATTTAGGGTACCCTCCACTTTGTGAGGTCCCTTGCAACAAGGTTCCTTACTCTGTATGCTGTGCCCATATCCTGGCTTGCTAACCTGTGTTTGTATATTCAATACCTTCCATCCTACCCGAACTTGCCGCTAATACCTACCACCCTGCCAGTATCTGACATTCTTCCAATATCTGCCTGTTCCTGAGTCAAGCACCCAACTGCAGTCATCCCACAAGTGCCAATTATCCTGCCGGTCCCAGGTGTCCACTCAGCATCTGCTGAATGTTATGTTATCAATGACCAAGAGACCATATGTATCTGCTTGGTTGACCCCTGGGGTCAGTGGCCGTAGGGCCAGGGGACTGCCTTGGAGTCAGGGGCGTAACTACAACAAGTGCAGAGGTTGCAATTGTACCCTGACCTTGGAGTATTGGGGACCCAAAAGTCTTTTTGGCCTATGAAAAGAGTAAAGTTATTAAAAAATTAGCAATAATTTGGGGCCCCGTTACAGCTTTTGCATTGGTACCCATGAGTTTCAAGTTACAGTGGCAACTGGCACCTTCCTTCCAGCATAACCCTAACTTACCAACAGATGCAGTAGTGAAGACGAAGGGTAGTCACTTAGTTAGGTGCACTCTGAAGTAAGCTTAACTCATGGCACAGCAGCCTACACCCACGAGCATGAAAAGAGATTGGCCACTTTCAAGTTAAACTTTTAAAAACTCTGAAACTTCTATGTTGTTACACAAGTAACTCTAAATGCCCCCGCTGCTAACTACTGCACTGTATTGAAAGACTAGTTTTTGACCTTAGGTCAGATTTGTAAATAGTGGATGATGGAAGTGATCCAGTCCATATCATTCAAGATGGTGGAGATCACATAATTGATCAATGTGATTACCTACCTGGCTACCTGCTCTTGCATGTGATTCTCCCATCTGTTTCTATGCAAACTCTGAATACTTTGAGTGCCAAATGTAGCAGTTAAGATTTTTTGAAATATATTTTTCTAGGCACATACATGTCCCATGGAATATCAGATATATCAAGAGAAAATATTAAGGTACTGATCATACCAATTCACCCAAATTCCCAATTTAATCAAAATGGCACTCTTTGGTTCAATTGACTTTTTAACACAGTCAACCACCCTTAAGGCAGTGGGAGAACAATGATAATCTGCTAATATGTATCTTGTTGAACAGTAATGCAGATTATTGTGAGGCTGGCATAATTGCCTTAGTTGGTGATTATTTCCACCATTTACAAGTTAACAAGGAACAGGGGCCATTTGTTTTGCATCTTTGTCTAAAAAAACCAGCCTTGGAAGTGCCCTCTTGGCTGATTTAAAAGCTGTAGATAAAAAGCACAATAGGGTTTTACCCAAATAAACATACAGAAAATGAACAGAGCTGTAAGCCTGTAAACCCACCTTGTGGCTTACATGACACACAACCAGTTGAAAGAGCGTAAAACAGCTGCTGCAGAAAACCATGTGCTCAAAAGCTGTAACTAAATGATCCAGGAACCGGAATAAAATGTGGATAAAATCTGCAGTGTTGTGATATGATGAAAAGGTCCAAAATCAGGCCAGACATCTGCCTCCGACTCCGACTCTTCAATTTCCCTGAATCCGACTTCACGACTCCAACTCTACAATTAGGGCTGTACACATCCGACTCCTTAACTTCCCTGAATCCCAACTCTGACTCCACCCAAATTGGGCACTGTCTCTAACTCCACGACTCCGACTCTACAGCCCTATCCAAAGTACATTAATACCGGTGGATATCGACACATTTCAATGTTAACCTTGCTTCTTCTGCAGAAAATGCCACCAAATTGATTGACAGTTCACACACGAGCATCTTTATGGCACTAACCCAAAATGTGCTCTCTCTGATGCCGCAAGAACAGGCAGTTTTGCCTCTTTAGCATCAAAAGAGTGCAGAGGCTCTGAAACTGGCCTGATCAAGGAATTCAGAGAGCTTTAGAGCAGCACTTACAAGCTCTTTTGGAGAGAGCTTGTATGTGCTCTAATCCTTGCCTGTGCGACTGGCCCCGCAACTTTGAAATTGACAGATAAAATATAAAATAGCTCCATTCTTGAAAACAGAGGGATTTCTAATATGAAGAGAATTGTAAAGTTGTTGTTTTTCACAAGCACTTTGCCATTTTACCAATTTAAGAGGATGAGAATGTCCTTGTAAAGCGCTGTACAATAATTAAAACTCAGATAACGGGAAAGAAAGGTGTGGATAATGTTACACCTCATACAAGTCTGTATATGAAACTCATGCTGCGAGAAGGGAGAGGGAGACGCAAGGACGGGATTCTTATTGGTCAAATGGTTAAATGGTTAAAATGATTAAAATGATGAGAAAGTCCCTGTAAAGAGCTGTACAATAATGAAAACACAGATAACAGGACAGGAAGGTGTGGATAGCGTTATGCCCCATCCCAGTCTGTATACGAGACTCATGCTGTGAGAGGAGAGAGAGAGTTGTCAAGACGGGATTCTTATTGGTCAGAGTACACAGCTCCCCGCCAGGAAAAAAAAGTGCATATATAGAGAATATACAGAAATGATGGGTAGAACTGGCCCAAAATATGCAGCTAACGGCTAGGGTCACACTTGGCATGCGTTTTTTAAGGTGCTTTTTGGCAGCTTGCGTTTTTTGCTGATATGTGTGGGGGATCCTTAAAAAACGCCTGCAAAAATGCATGTACCATTTAGTGCCATATAAAAACGCATGCGCTTCCCATGCGTTTTTGAAAAAGCACCAAAAAATGCTGCTTGCAGTATTTTTTGGTGCTGAGCCAAAAACGTATCCCAAAAACGCGCGGTCCAATCAGACATGCATTTTTGCTATTGGGGCATGCGTTTTTTGCATGGGGGCCTATGGATGCATTTTTGCATGCGTTTTCACAAAACGCAAGTCTCAAAAACGCAAGTAAAATCTGCAAGTGTGACCCTAGCCTAACACATATTTCTGGCTTCACTTCACCTAATATATATCTACAGCTGCCTATTGTGGGATTGGGATCTTACATGTTGATGTCCAGCCCATCACCTAAACCAATAACTCATTCAAAATCAACACCATGAGTTATAAGCGATAACCATATTTGTATAGTCCACATATTATAAAAAAAAATAAGAAAAAAAATATAAAAAAGAGAATTTGTTCTGACATGAAGTTATACTTCTCGCTGACATCTGGCTGGAATATATTGTCTGGAAAAACCCGAGTTTAGTTTTGTTAAAAAAAAAAAAATATTCTAAACTGATTCAGGCTGTGAGTGAAATGTTACGGCCAAGTATGCTAGAACATAATAATAAAAGCCCCATAATGATTTATGGCCTCGGTATCGTTTTTGCATTGCAATGGAGCTTGATTTCATGTCGGTAAAGATAAAATACATCTTCTTGAACATTAGACAAATGTTCCGACTTACCGCCTATAAATTACCCGACTGTCAGTATTTAGGATACTGGGGGCTACTTCAGCACACTTCGTTCGCGGCACTTAATCATCTGTTTGTTTTTTGCTGGTTTTCGAGGGGTATCTCCCTTTTTTGTGATGTAGCAAAAGCGAGCCGTCAGTATTGGTTTACATACAGTACTGTTTCCACATGTTTACGGCCGTTTTCCAGTTGTAAATTTACACGCTTCAATAACCGCGTCATGGAATTGTCCACGCTCCAGTGAAACAGATACCAGATATAATTTATTTTATAAGTCGTGCGCTGAAGTCCCACCTTAGTTGCACAATAGGAAATTGTGCAAAGTGCATGATCCCATAGTAAACTGGTTCCATCCATGTGCTATTGAGTAATACTGAATGGGGAATGTGAAAGAAGCGGGACATTAAATAAATAATTTTTTAATCGCTTTTCTAAGAGTGGAGTCAATTTTTAAATCTCTGCAACCTAAAAAATATTTAAGCAAGTGTATAAAGTGAACAAAGCATAAACAAGTGAAAAACGACCGCCAAATATGCCTTTTAACAGCAGTCATTAGGGGCCTTATTACTCAGCATCGCTTTTTTAACAGTGCTGAGGAATAAGCGTAAAGCGCTGCCCTGCATTGAAATTTCCGCGGGTAACAGGTGTACGGCAGGCACTGACTGACTGACGGTCTTGGAAATGATTGGGTCTGAATAACCCCTTAAATACCACTGTAAATCATGACAGCGGTATCTAACAGGCTAAAATGGGGTTAAAAGACCCCCTGTGGCAGGGAGCCAAACCTACTAACCCACTTTTAACCACTGTCATGATTTACAGCAGCTTTTAGGGAATTAATTGGCTCCGCTCATTACTATGGTACCCTGGATCATCTGATGACACCAAAGTTTGGTGGCGTGTAAGATTCTGCTATTAGCATGGTCTAATAAGCTGAGTCAGTGAATCACTGATAGGTCTTCTGCACTTCTGTACACGAGTACACGAATACAACAGCACATGAGACCAGTGATCAAAGTGAGAAATATTCATGTCCCACAGTGGTACTTAGTGAAAAGTTGAATAAAATATTTTAAAAAGTAAAACAAAAATATGGAAAAGAAGTGTGGAGAAATTACAAAAACCAGTTATGCCACTAAAAACGCAGCTGTTGTATTAAAACAAAATGAAGCAAAGAAACGTAAACATAAATGGTATCATCAGGTCCGTAATGACCAATCTATATAACTGTCATTTATTCCGTAAGGAGAATACCATAAAAAATGTGTGGAATTTTTTTAATCATACTAAAAAAGCTATCAAAAAGTCATATGTAGGAAAACATGGTAGAAATGAAAACACAAAGTGTCTCGCAAAAAACAAGTCCTAGTATGGCTCGTTCAGAAAAGAAATAAAAATTTTACAACACTCAGAACATAATGATGAACAAACAAATTAATTTCTTTCAATTATAGTTTTTAGTGTGTAAAAGCAGCAAAGCATAAAAAAAGCTATATAAGTCTGGTATGACTGTAACTGTACTGACCCAAAGAATGAATCTGTCTAATCACTTTTAACACACAGTCAACCATGCAAAAATAAATAAAAACAACAAGAGAATAGCTGTTTTTTTTTCATTCTTCATTTGAAAAATCTGAATAAAAAGCAATCAAAAAATGTTGTGATCCCCAAAATTAAACCGAAAAAATCTCCAACTCATTGCACAAAAAATAAGCCCTCGTATTGACCTGTTTGCCAATAAATGAAGTTACAGCTCTCACTTCCTGTTAACTTATATGTCCAAAGGCGGTGTGAGAGAAGTCGGCGGTGTTTGGGTGCGGGGATCGCAGGACGCCAAAACCTCACGTGAGTCCTGAGAGAGTGAGTGCCACCGATGGAATGACTCCGGCTCAGACGATGAGTATAGGCTTTTTTGTTTTAATGGGGCCAAATGTTGGGCGTGAGAAGGGGTTGTCTAAAAAGTTGACAATCCCTACAAAGGAGTTGCAAAGGATAATATGTTTCTATAATCAAAAAAAGTCCGTTCACTGGGCACTGCTAAGTTAGGAGAAGTGCTTATTTTTTCATATGGGTATATGCGAGGTGGGGCATTGCTGGCTGCCTCTGGGTGCCCGCTATATATCACATCAATAATAGCATAAAAAGAAAAAAGATAGCGGCACTCACCGGGCGTGTTTCAAAGGTGCTTTATTTGGGTACCCTCATTCCAGGGTCCCACTCAGGAGGGAGGGGGTGCAGAGACAGCAGAGATGACGGATCTCCGTTTCGGGGCTCCTACCCCTTCCACGGACCTCAATGTCAATGACATTGAGGTCCGTGGAAGGGGTAGGAGCCCCGAAACGGAGATCCGTCATCTCTGCTGTCTCTGCACCCCCTCCCTCCTGAGTGGGACCCTGGAATGAGGGTACCCAAATAAAGCACCTTTGAAACACGCCCGGTGAGTGCCGCTATCTTTTTTCTTTTTATGATAATATGTTTCTGACACATGATATGTAGCGCAGGCAAAACAGCTGCCTACATACAGAAAGCATAATGAAATCCACAATCAGAAAATAAAATCTGTTATGAAAAAATAACATTTCTCACTCTGGTCTCCATAAATAAAATAAATATGTGATACATTTCCTTTAATCACCAACCAACGTTATTTATAAAAAGTTTAGTTTATTAGATCGCTTCGTTCATATTTCGATCATCTGATGTCTCCTTAGTTCTTAGACAATCAACACAGGTTTCTTTGAAGTACTTTACTATGGAAATTCCAGCACAAGTTATGGCATTAATTTGCATTTTACAAAACATAAAATACCAAAACCACATCAAAGGTCCAGTACATATCTGCTCCGTGTTTCTTTGTTTCCCAGAACATCTTTTAATGAAGATGTGTAATGTTTCTTCATCATTTTAATATAGTAAATAGTGATGAGCGAGCACAGCCATGCTCAGATGCACAGACGGGCTCAACCCATGTATAGGGTATAATGGAAATCAGTAGGAAATTCAAGCATATTTCCAGAAGATTTTTGCTTGAGTTTCTCAATGACTTACATTTTACTCGGTACATGAGTTGAGCCTGATTTGTTTCAAGTACCAAGCACTCGAGCATGATAGTGCTCGCTCATCACTAATAGTAACGTGACTTGCCGTCATATGTTTTCCATGAATCAATACCGTAGTACAACAAGTAGTAAGAAGAACCACGGGCGTAACTATAATAGGGGTTGCAACTGCACATGTCGGGCCCCTCGGGACAGGGGGTACTCGGTACCGGACCGGATGGTGCCGGGGAAGTCACGGGTGGCTTGGTCTGGACTGTGTCCCGGGCTCGGCAAATAAAAGGGGATTATTTACAGGGGAAATGTCAGTCGTGACGCCACCCACTATATGCGGCCAGTAAGGGGGCCGCCGCTGCTGCAGAACCTCCGGGAATGATGTAGTGGCAGCATAGATGGTATAGTTCCCGTGGGTAGAACTGTATTCCCCGGGGCAGTGATGGTATAGTCTATAAGGGGTATAGATGGTGGAGACGGGGTTAAAGGACACACACTCACGTTTGGTAGACACTGGTGCACTTCTCCTTCTCTCCTGAGGCTGCAGAGCTGACAGGCTTGTAGCAGGGGGAAGCTCTCTGTGCTGAATGTGGAGCAGAGGTCGCAATCAATACACAGACTCACAGTTTTGCTGTTTTCCAAAACTTTACTGCTGATGTTATTGCAGATTATAGTCCACGGAGTCTGTAATGGGGCTGAGCTCTCTTCCCACCCTTTCCGGGGTCGTCAGCTTCCTCGTGCTGCGCTGTGTGTGTGTGTCCTGGCTGTTGCTATTAGCTGAGCTGCTGGTACTTCTCACGTCTCTCTCTCACTGTGTTCTGCTGGTACCACTTGGCTAGGCAACTTGAGTCCTCTGTGCTGTGCTGACCCCTCCGTGTTGCTTTGCACTGGTACTATGGGCATCTAGAAATCCCACTGTTCCTGGATTCACTGTGCTGTGGGTGTCAGACACAGTACCGGATCCGGTGTCCATTCTGTGCGTTCTTCTGGGGCGAGTGAAGGTGTCACTCCAGCTCCCAGACGTGTTCCTCAGTCTGTAGTTCTCCTGTTCCTCTGACCCTCACTAGGTCTGCACTGAGCTAACTCTGCTCTCTGTGTGCTCTTCACAGCACTACACCATGCTGCACGGTCTGAGCTACTTCCTCATGGGCAATTGTATATAAGGAAGCAGGTTGTGCTCCCCCTCCTGGCCCAGAGGTGCTAGTGTTTGTCAGTGTGTAGTGGGGAGAGAACCCATGTGATGTTATTGTGGCACATTAACCCATGGGGTGCCACACACACATGCCCTGGAGACTAGTGGGCCAAAAAAAGTCCCTTTGACTTCTAGGAAAAAAAACAATACTATTAAAGACTTGCAATAATTGGGGTCTCCATTGGAGCTTTTGTGTAGCGCCCCTGTGACTAGGACGCCACAGAATGGTATTGCATTTAATATCTATATGTAATATTATTGTAAGTTGCTAGGTTAGGATTTAAATCTTATGGAGTCTATTTTTACACTCACTTAGGACTGCACCACTTAGAGTAGGGGGAACTGGTAATATAGTAGGTTCCACAGGGTGGGGGCGGAGCTTAGGATAGAGGTAGAGTGACAGTTGGAAATTTACCTCAGTCGGTGCTGGGAAGGCAGAGAGAGTGGTTAGACCTGGCAGCTCAGCTGAGTGGAGGGTACCCCATCTTTATGTGGGGACCCAGGACAGATGGCAACGGGCCAGGGCTGGTAGGAGCCAGCTGGTCATGTTGAGGGGACACCGGTGACACGGACAACCGAGGCAGCCAGGAGTTCATCCCTGACTGAAAAGCCGACGAGCTGCAGGCCCAACAGAACCGGGTTGCTGACAGCGCCACAAGGTACCTCTCCCCTCAGGACTGAAAACCGGTTCAGGACACTAGAAGAAACTAAAAGGGACAGACATATACTGCGGTGCTGGAAGGGAGCCTTCTGTATCTCGGTTCTGGGTTGCCTTATCCAGACCGAGTAGTGGACAGACCTTATCTTCTAGACACAGACCGTAGGACTGGCGGGGGAGCTCTGCAAGGGTGGTAAAAGACTGAAAGATCTAGAGAATGAAAGTAGTAAACCCTGAAAGACAAAGAGAGGACATCTAGAGACTCCATAAGAGAAACCCGGAGTTGGCAGCAACACCCTAAAACCAAACTGTACCGTGTCTTGTTATGCCATCAGTCGGTACCAAGTAAAACAGAGTTAAACTGGAACTGTTTCTGTTATTTCTTCCTGCCACAGCCCAGAGGGCTTAACTTCATCAACATCAGTTCAGCAGAGGGGTAAGAACTGCTGCACCACCATTACCATCATTGTCCTCCCTCACCATCTCACCACAACAGCTGCCCTGAGGTAAAGCTCCACCTGTGGGGAGCTGTACCACACTTAGCTGCCTCAACCATCACCTCAGTGGCCGGCTGGCAGCGCCGGTACCATCTTACCGGACTCTACAGGTGGCGTCACGTTCCCCTGTAAATAACCCCTTTAACCCCACCGTTTACCATCAACACCTGGTATAGTTGATCACCAGGGCACGGCACCGGGGTCCCGACCATCCGTGACTCCCACACAGTAGCCCCGGTGTCCGAGTCCCTCATCCACCCTAGCTCTGGTTGAATCATTTGCATTGGGGCCCATAAGATTCAGGTTATGCCAAAGAGCCTTTGTAATATGACATACTGGAGAAAAATATTTCTATCTCCATTTATTAGACATTCCTCTTCCTTCCAGCACTGATCAGTCACTCTCAACTTACCATATTTTTCGGACAATAATATGCACTTTTTTCCCCCCAGATTGTGGGGGAAAGTGGGGGGGTGCGTCTTATGGTCCGAATATAGGGAGTTGTGCAAGCTGTGCTGTTTTGTGCTGGAGGGGGGGCAGCTCTAGAGCCACTGGAGAAGGCTGGCAGGAGCTGCGAAAGCAGCCCATGATCACGTGTCCCCGATCATTAGTGTACTGTAATATTCACTGCACTCCGCTATCCACCTCCCAGTGCTGAAGCCAGCATTGAGCAGTGAGCGGAAGGCAGTGTATATTACAGTACACTAAGTGTACTGACCTAACCCATCACTTTATATGTCCCCATGCTGACATACTGCAGCCCCCATGGAGGGGCATATAAAGTCATGGGGGCTGCAATATCCCAGCATGGGGGGCCATATCCAGTGATGGGGGCCATATCCAGTGACTGGGCTGCAATATCCCAGCATTGGGGGCCATATAAATTGATGGGGGCTGCAATATCCCAGCATGAGGGGCCATATATAGTGATGGAGGCTGCAATATCCCAGCACGGGGGACATACAAAGTGATGGGGGCTGCTATATTCTAGCATGGGGGGCCATATCCAGTGATGGGGGCTGCAATATCCCAGCATGGGGAGCCATACAAAGTGTTGGGGGCTGCAATATCCCAGCATGGGGGGGGCCATATAAAGTGATGGGGGCTGCAATATCCCAGCATGGGGGGCCATATCCAGTAATGGGGGCTGAAATATCCAGCATGGAAGGGCCATATCCAGTGATGGAGGTCATATCCAGTGATGGGGGCAATATCAAGTGATGAGAGTCTGCCATATCCCAGGATGGGGGGCCATATTCAGTGATGGGGATGCAATATCCCAGGATGAGGGCCATATCCAGTGATGGGGGGTGCAATATCCTAGCATGGGAGCCATATCCAGTGATGGGGGCTGCATTATTGCAGCATCTGAGGGCCATATCCAGTGATGGGGGCCATATCCAGTAATGGGGGCTGCAATATCCCAACATGGAAGGCCATATCCAGTGATGGGGGCTGCAATATACCAGGATGGGGTGCAATATCCAGTGATAGGGGAGTGCAATATCCCAGGATGGGGGCCATATCAAGTGATGGGGGCTGCAGTATCCCAGTATGGGGGGCCATATCCAGCTATGGGGGCTGCAATATCCCAGGATGAGGGCCATATCCAGTGATGGGGGCTGCAATATCCCAGGATGGGGGCCATATCCAGTGATGGGGGACTGCAATATCGCAGGATGGGGGACATAGTCAATAATGGGGGGTGCTATTTCCCAGGATGGGAGGCTATATCCCCCGAATGGGAGGCTAAAGATCAGGATGGGAGGCTATTTGTCAGGATGAGAGGATATAAACAGGATGGGAGACATGTATTACCGAGACGGGGCCAGGGATGGGGACCTTACCACCAGTAACAGCATGACAGTGTCAGCAGCAGAACCCCCCAATAACAGTCCATTATAACCACATGTTTCACTTAATTTATTTTCCTTATTTTCATCCTCTAAAGACTGGGTGCATGTTATAGTCCAAAATATACGGTACTGGTAAAATCTTCAGATCGGCTAAAGATGAAAATATATTGGCAGCTTTACTGGAGGTCCATTGCATAATTGCTTTCCTAAATAGTGGGGGCACACACACACATACACACACATACATACAGTACAGACCAAATGTTTGGACACACCTTCTCATTGCAAAGAGTTTTCTGTATTTTCATGACTATGAAAATTGTAGATTCACACTGAAGGCATCAAAACTATGAATTATCACATGTGGAATTATATACTCAACAAAAAAGTGTGAAACAACTGAAAATATGTCTTATATTCTAGGTTCTTCAAGTAGCCACCTTTTGCTTTTGATTACTGCTTTGCACACTCTTGGCATTCTCTTGATGAGCTTCAAGAGGTAGTCACCGGAAATGGTTTCACTTCACAGGTGTGCCCTGTCAGGTTTATAAGTGGGATTTCTTGCCTTATAAATGGGGTTGGGGACCATCAGTTGTTGTTTGCAGAAGTCTGGTGGATACACAGCTGATAGTCCTACTGAATAGACTGCTTAGAATTTGTATTATGGCAAAAAAAAAGCAGCTAAGTAAGAAAAACGAGTGGCCATCATTACTTTAAGAAATGAAGGTCAGTCAGTCCGAAAAATTGTGAAAACTTTGAAAGTGTCCCCAAGTGCAGTTGCAAAAACCATCAAGTGCTACAATCTTTGAATGAGAAGGTGTGTCCAAACTTCTGGTCTGCACTGTACATGCACACTCACATTGTTTCTGCTTTACGTATGTATTCTATGGTGTTTCCCCAGAGCTGAATTCACAGCTACACAGCTTTATTAGTTCACTATTACCGGTATATCCTACATGCTGCTGTTGATTGCATGTGAAAGACAGAAAGGGAAGCAAACTCTCCTCTTTTTTCTGTGGACTGTGTATGCGTTATATCATAGCAGCTAGCCTTCTCCCACTCTGGAGCTAATTTTAGGGAAAAATGTTAATTATACAGTTGTGTTCAAAAGTTTACATACCCCTGCAATTTTTTGCTTTCTTGGCCTTTTTTCAGAGAATATGAATAACACAAACATTTTTTTTCAACTCATGGTTAGTGGTTGTGTGAAGCCATTTATTGTCAAACTACTGTGTTTTCTCTTTTTAAATCATAATAAAAACTAAAAACATCCAAATGACCCTGATCAAAAGTTCACATACTCTGGTGGCTAATAAAGGTACCCTTACCTGTGACCTGTTTGCTTGTTGTCAGTGTGTGTACATAGACGCTGAGTGAGTTTCTGGGATCCAGACAGACTCTTGCATCTTTCATACAGCCACTGATGTTTTGGATTGTGATCAAGCGGAAAGCAAAAGAATTGTCACCGGATCTACGGGAAAAGATAGTTGAACTCTATAATACAGGAAAGGGATACAAAAAGATATCCAAGGAATTGATAATGCATTCAGCAGTGTTCAAACTGTGATTAACAAATGGAAAATCAGGGCTCTGTAAAAACCAAACCATGAGGAAGACCAACAAAAATTTTGGCCACAACTGCCAGGAACATTGTTTAGGCTGCAAAGAAAAATCCACAAATAACATCAGCTGAAATACAGGACTCACTGAAAACTAGCGGTGCGGCTGTTTCAAGATGCACAATAAGGAGGCACTTGAAGAAAAATGGCTGCATGGTCGAGTCATCAGAAGAAAGCAATTACTGGCAAATGCCAAAAAGTATCTCGCCTACAATACGCCAAACATCACAGAGACAAGCCTCCAACTTCTGGAACAAGGTAATTTGGAGTGATGAGACCAAAATTAAACTTTCTGGCCATAACCATAAACTTTACATTTGAAGAGGTGACAATAAGGCTTATGATGAAAGAAACACCATTCCTACTGTAAAGTATGGAGGTGGATCACTGATAATGTGGGGATGTGTGAGCTACAAAGGCACAGGAGACTTGGTCAAAGTTGAAGTAAAGATGAATGCAGTACGTTATCAGCAAATACTGGAGGCAAATTTGCACTCATCAACTCAGAAGCTGCGCATGCGATGTACTTTGACTTCCCAACGTGACAACAATCCAAAACCCAGAGCCAAATCGACCTTTCATTGGCTACAGCAGAACAAAGTGAAGGTTCTAGAGAGGCCTTCTCAGTCTTCTGACCTTAATATCATTGAGCCACTCTGGGGAGAACTCAAGTGCAGAGTTCATGCAAGAAAGCCCAGGAATTTACAGGAACTTATCAAGAAGAATGGGCAGCGTTGAAGGGCCTCATCCACAATTACCACAAAAGACTTCAAGCTGTCATTGATGTTAGAGGGGGCAATACACGGTATTAAGAACTGGGGGATGTGAACTTTTGATCAGGGTCATTTGGATGTTTTTGGTTGTCATTATGATTTAAAAAGAGAAAACACAGTAGTTTGCCAATAAATGGCTTCAGCCAACCACTAACCATGAGTGGAAAAAAGTATTTTGTGCTATCATTCATATTCTCTGTAAAAAGGTCAAGAAAGAAAAAAATCTGCCGGGTATGTAAATATTTGAGCACAACTGGAGCTAGAGAAAACAAAGAGGAAAACTATTGATAGGTACAGGACATAAGTGATGTATTGGTTATGTATGCTAATGGTAACCCTTGCATGGTTTTATAATAGCATTTCTAAAAGACTTGATTTTTTTTAAATAACAAAATCAATCTTACATAACTACTGCCACCTCAGAGCTATATGATGCTCCATTACATACTTTGTTTGAATATCTGCTGTGACATCACATTTATATTATGTGACCACTACAGTCAGTCAGTGGTTTCATGCCGTATAACTTTGGCCCATTTTTTCAATAAATTATCAAAACACTTTTAGGATCTAAGGCAATATAAAATAGAACATTCTTGTGAATTTATGCCTCGAAAAGGAATCAACTATATAAACCAGTATGTTCAAGTTCATAGTTATTATAATTCAATTTTTTGTTTAAATTTTTTTTGTACAAGTCCCGACTTCAGAGAATCACACCGAGCATGATCGGAAGAACAGCTTCATGACAGTGACCAAAGCCGTGCTCATGCGCAAGATCTCCAGGATCTGGTGGTGACGCCTGCTCAGGAAATCATGTTATCATGTCCCAAAGGCGCGTGATATCATGGAAAGAGGGCCAAAGGGAAACTAAGACCTCCTGAACTGTTAAAACCTTAATTAGTATAGTGAAAGCGGACCTTAAAAATACTTCTATTAAAAATTGAGTTAAGTGAATAACATTAGACAGAGAATTTATCCATAGAGGTGTCAATTCTGCTGGATTAGAGGACATAGGGGACCTGATAGGTTCACTTTCAATTATACATTTACTGTAATTAAGTATGGCAAATTGATTTCACTTTACCCTCCAGGTTTAGTAATTTTTATTTCTAATTGATGTAATTATTTAATATTTTATTTTCTAAGGAACAAAATACGGTAACGTAAATCTGACCAATACCTGGCTGAATTTTACAACATAAAAGTACAACAAAACTGCAGTTTCTCCATAAAGCTAACAAGCCATGAAAGGAGAATGTCCAGCGTTCGTTGGTTTAGAGTCTAAGCGAAATGTAGAAAAAGTTTTCTAGAATAATTTGAAGTCAGGTTAACCAGATTAAATGAATTAGAGTCAGCCGCAAATGTTCGCTGGCAGTTCATTTGGCTGATCTGAGGTTCTCAATCCCTCTGTTTGTGGTTTCCTAGAAAACTGTAAATCGATCAGTATATAATAAATGGACAATCCTATTAAAACATGAATTCCGAATTCCGTAACAGTGTAACTTAATGTTGTATTAGAAATTCAAAGGTGTTGTCCAACTGACTGAAGATGTAATGTGACAGGGATGTACTGTATATTCCCTATAAGGGTAGTCCTTCGCGTTAAGGGCCTGTCCTTGTTCGGGGTCACAGTTTTTTTGCCCCATTCCTGTCCACAAGACAGGTACATGGTTCCTTTAGGGCAACATTAGTCCTGGATTGGACTCAGACCCTAACTGTGGGCATAGGAGCCTCAAGCCACAATGCCTTTCAAACCATCAAAGGAAAATACAAAGAGTCAAGTTCAGCCATCAATGGCTATCTTGCCACAGACGTTCTGGACATATGGACCATAGATCTGCCGGATCCATGTTTTTCTGGGACTTAAAATGCTCCAGGCATTGGGGTGCAACTGGAATAACCTAAACATTTCCAACTTCTGAATTCTTTGAGTTCAATTGCTTTTAGTCTCCTTCAGACAGGACCTTCTAGGCCCTTCCTCGAGCCGCAGACCATTCTGAAGCGAGGGACTCCACTTCCTTCTCTATTTCTAGCCACAATGTCTCTCAATCCTCAATGCCTTCTTCACCAGACGATCCCTGCACTTCACCATCAGGCCCTAGGCCTCAGGTCTTTCCAGCCCCACAGCAGCCCAACACATGGGTGTGACATTGTTGTACACAGTACCTTCCCCAGCGTGATCAGAATACTGTCTGCCATGCAAGCCATCACTCTGTCCATCATGCCATGCAGAAGCTCTCATTCCACCAGCTCCATCAACTGACGCAAATAACCATGTCCTTCTCCTACATCTGCACTTCATTTATATTGGTACACAAGTGGGAGCCAAATCCATAAGCATATGAAAAATAATTCTTGACACTAAAAATTGCAGATTCTTGTGTTTTTATTATAGTGACCAAAAACTAAAAAAAAAAACACAAAGGTTTCGGTCCATGACACAGGACCTTCATTGTGCTTTAGTTTGTCACTGATAGATCTGGAGTCCAATCAGGAATACCTATGGTCATGATCTTACAATGTGCCAACAGAGCCACACAATGTGTGATAATGTAGGGCGGGTAACAGACAATAGGAGCAGCGTCCCCTTCTCATTAGTTCGCTAGTATGGGCAACAAAGACTGACAGGAGGGATCCTGTGGTGCTGGAGCTAAGTGTGCTGCCTATACACAGAGAGGGCAGAATAGACCGAGGTGTCCACTGTTTGGTCCGGGTGTACATGGCCAATTTCTATGCATTAATTCACTGTAAGAAGATCTTTTGAAATTATCTGATTGCCTCATACATGTCTCTATGGCTACCCTTTATTCTAGTACTATATACAGCATCTCATGCAAATATATGTTGCTTATATTTACAGTATGTCATGCACTGTCTCAAAGATTCACCACTAGGCAAGTGAGGTCATCAATTTGTTTAATCTGCTAATATATATATATATATATATATATACATATATATATAAAAAAGGGGTTTTCTCCTTGGGGACTATTTGCCACTTGCTGCAGATCTGAACACTGGGACCACTAGAGATCCCAAGTCCAGGCTCTGGCAGCTCCATGCTGAATGAAGAGACTTAATGTTACCGCTATGTTAACATATGCTTTTCTCAACACATTACCCAATTTTTTTTTATATTATGTAGTAAGTGATTTTTTTACTTTTTTGTACTGGCATATGCACACGTAATTACAGAAAAAAGAGACTTGTTGGCCATGGATGGCTGAAGTTGTTTTACCCCTTTACCCCAGTTTTGTTGTGCATGTTGTTCATTGTCCTACTGGATTTGAGGATACTGCAGCCTCAACGGGGTTGTACTCTCTCTGCTAAGTACTGTGCCCAATTCAGGATGGCCATTTCACTTAAGGGACTGTACCTGTCTCATGGACTGGAGCAAGCTAAAATGACTGTGTCTACATCCTAAGGACTAATGGAGGAACAATGAACTGTGCCCTTGATGTAAAAGGGCTACCCCTAAAGGGATAGCCTATGCTGTGCTGTGTTGACATGGGGGTCCTTGCTAGAAAAGACCAAATCAATCCAAAGGACTGGTGCTGGGTTATGAAATAGATGATCATGGTTTCAGGATCCTAACAAAGTAGGACTGGGTATAATGAAAGAAAACCTCCGTCACTACTTACTATCTTCTGTAGGGGAAACCTCGGCTCTGTCACGGAGCTCCAAAGATGACATCCAGGACAAATGGGTGTCAGCTTGAAGAAGTGATTGTATACAAGGAAGGAGGAAAAGAAACCAGTAGCATTCCAAGTTCATAAAAAAATCCAACTTTATTTAGCATATCAGGAAGAGATGCAGGGTGTGAGGGACAACAACCTGTGTTGCACCACCTGGTGCTTCAGCTGGTCCCGCCTCCCGCTGGTTTCTTTTCTTCCTACCTAGGACCAGGTATGTGTTGCTCTCAGAAAGAAGAGAAAGGTCTTCATATTTGTTAATTTTGCATGGGTAGCAAATTGTTTGTGTTTTCCAGGTTTGCGGAATGAGGAGGACGACCATCAATAAAAAAAAGGGGAAATGTAAGAAGATGGACATACTGCCATGAATATTATTGTGATGTATAATATGTATTGTGACATGTGTTATTGTTATCTAAGCCAAAGTAACAGTACAGATGTGGACTAAGTCCTCTATATGAATGTGCAGATGATTGAATTTGAGTTTTGAGGGTGAAAGACCTAAACACAGAAATGTAATGGCTAAACCGAAGAGCTAGTTTGCAGCTGCTAACAAGTGTGCAATCTACCCTTAACCATTGGTGTAACTACCGCGGTCGCAGCAGTCGCGGGGGCCCGTGTCCCGTGCTGGCAGCCGGCAGCCGCGACCGCGATAGTGCCGGCCGGAGAGGAGGGAGGACGGGAAGTGAAAGCAACCTCACTTCCTGCAGCTCAGCCCGCCCCTCCTCTCCTCTATACGCTGGAAGCGCACGCTGGCCGCGGTGAGTGTGACAGGTGAGGTGGTGTTGAGGCAAAAATTTTCTTGACAGCACCCCCATACCCCCCGGTCCTCAGATGGGGATGGGGGCCGGGTGCATATCTTGCACCGGGGCCCGGAGCAGGCTAGATACGCCACTGCCCTTAACCATTAGGTCATAGTACAAAATTTTTAATTAGAAATGTAAACTGGACTACACTTTTTCTTTTTCCTCGTTGCTGTTTCCCATACATTGGAATAATGTGCTTTTTGACAAAAGAATGAGAACATTGAAACAAATCTATCACATTTCATTATTTCATCATTTTCAAATTCAATGACAAAAATGAGAATGATTTTACGTCTAAATCATATATATATATACAAATTTAGAAACACTGGTCCTTACAGCGCCCCGGGGTTCAGCACTTACCACCATAACCCAGATAAAGTATGAAACAGTTTACAACAACCCTCTGGGCATCGTCCTACAGCCAGCTCTTTCCAGACACACAGTCTTTACCTTATATATTAAGTGCCTGAGGCTCAGTGTCAAGCACTTTTGCAAAATCTGAATAAACTACACACATTGCCAACCCTCTGTCCAATATCTTATTCACTTCTTCAGAAAAAAGTAAGTAGATTTGTTTAACAAGATTGGGCTTTTATGAAGCTATGCTGGCAGCCGCTCATTGGAGTTTCTAAATGGCATTTTTACTATATTCCTTCCAGTATCCGAAGAGTTGTAGATACATTTATTATAATTTATAATTCTTGCTCTCCTCATACCATATTACCAATTTATTATTTTTATTGATAATTGAGGGCCTTAAAATTCTAAAAGCTAAAAGCCAGGAGCCACATCCAACACAGTCATTGGCACTTTAGGCCCTAATAAATATATAAATAACAGTGTTTCAAGGTATGCCTATTATTATTTCCCTGAATTTGGAATAATGCATTAGACACACAAATAATTTTTTTGGGGGGAGAACAAGTGATTACTTCCAAACAGGGCTGTGGAGTCGGTGTTCATTTTGAGTGGAGTCGGAGTTGGATTCAGGGAAATTTCGGAATCGGATGTTTGGCATACCGACTTCACAGCCATGGTTGTGGAGTTGGATTCGGTGTCCAATTTGGTGGAGTAGGAGCCATATTCATGGAAATTGAAGAGTCGGAGTTGGATGTTTGGCTTACTGACTCCACAGCCCTGCCTCTAAATATTTGATATAAAATTAGATGATCTGCAGCAACCATCTAATACCGTGTACCTATGAAATCTTCTAGAAGCCCATTTCACATCCACCCACAGCATCAATTGGGTTTACATTGAGGCTTAGACCTGTAAATCCTGAAAAGTAGAAGCCTATTGGATGCACATCTCTCCAGACTGTCCAGACCCATCATCAATTCCCCTCCCCTCGCCGCACAGAAAGCACACCAACAACAGTTACTTTTCAATTCTTTAATGAGAGGTATCAACATAACACCTTACTCATAACTTGTTGTAAAACACTTTCATTGTGTATTACTTTTTTCTTTTGTGGATAAATCAAAGGCCGCAGCTCAAGCAAGGCACAAATCCGCCAGATCACGTGAGTGCAGGAGTCGTCTACCACTGGCCGTCCAGCGCAGGATAACTCTCAAATCACTCTCTCCACCGCTGCGACAACCTCAAAATTCCAACAACAGGGAGGGAGGGTGGGAAACTGCTCTTTGGGCAAGCAGCAGGGGAAAAGACAAGATGGCTGAATCCCAGAGCATATATAACAGGTGGGGGTGGTTAGGCAAATAGGAAGGGGGGGGTGACAGCCAAACAAATCAGCCACTGTAAGGCGAGGAGGAGGGGGAGAGAGGAATTAACCCCATGAGGGCTGTACAGTCAGGTGGCAGTGGGTAATCCACAGTGCCACACAATCTGGTGTAATTTTTGCCAGCACCTAGTTCTGGGAAAACAATAATTGACCTCACTATACACAGGTTCTTTATGGGTCCTTACTTTATTACTCCGGCCATGTTCCTCAGTCATCTGTCTGCAGCCAGCTCAGCACATCCTCTTCTCTACAACAGTCTGGACTGTGTCTGATGGACTGAAATATGTTACTTTTGTCACTGGAGGCACCTGGTTAGATTTTGGAAAGCAGAGATGTTGGCTCAAGCCCTCTAAAGGCAGGTGCCCTTTGGAACTAATCATTGTTTGATATGTTGTGCCCAGCAGCTCTCTGCTTAATGTCATGATGCAACGTATACTTTGGCACACGTTGTGCTTGTCATTCAGGTCTCTAGCATATCTCCCACCTATTACAAAACAGAAAGACTCACAAACCATGTGGCACGCCCATAGCAAATTTTGACAACTCCCTTAGCCACATCCCAAGCCACATCCATTCATAATTTCTTTTTACCCTGGTGGAAGAAGCTGTCAGATGGTTGGTGGCAGAGATGGACATTCAGCAGGTGCCCGAGACTGCAGGGCATAGACCAAAATCCAGGACTGTCCCACTGTATCCAGGACGGTGGGAACTAGAGATAAGCAGATCAATTCAAAGGACTTTGGTATAGTGTCCAGGTCAGTGGTACCTGGTGGCTGGACAGGAGGCTTCAAATCTCTTACCTTTCAGTGCCCCTGGCACGGCTTTTCATTAGCCAGGGCTGGTGCAACATCATTTGTGCGTCATGAAATTACTACTTCTGACCAATGGATTAATTTTTTGTTCATTCATTCCTAATCATAACAGCCCAAATATTCTTATTTTTGCGTTACCTTCACTATATGACAGCTAATGTTTTTGTGTCTGTAAATCATGTTCACATGCTCCATAAATACTGTGTTTTTGTTTTATGCTGGTTTATGCACCAAACTATCTATTATATAATCACTAATGGGATTTTTGCCCCTTTTGAGTCCGCTCGCGCTGCGAGTCAATGTCGTCATGTGGATACGCCCGAAGCATTGGCCGCGCAGTGGCCATTGCGAGTAGTTCTAAGGCGACTCGCTATGCCCGCGCAGCGGGCATGGCGAGTCGCCTTAGCAGCGCGAAGCATTGGCCGCGAAGCGGTCATTGCGAGTCAGAGACTCACTCTGCTAGAATCCCGATGCATCTGCATCGGGCACCCAGCTAGTGAAATAATAATCTTTTCTGATTATTGCATTTTGCTGCATTTTGTTCTGCCTTTTCCCCCTTATTTGATGCATTTTTGGTCAGAATGAAAGCAGGATTTGTATGTGTGTTTTATAATGCAGACAGGTTTGATTCTGCACTTAAAAAATGAACAAGTTTTTTACATGCATTATTTAGGCTCCACATAGAAGATTTGAGAGACAAGAAAGCCAATTTCCTATCCATTTTGGTTGGGCATTTAAAGAGAGTTAATTTCTATGCAAAAAAAAGCAGCAGAAAAAAATGCAGCATTTCCACTAAATGTGAACACAGGCTACATATCCAAGCAAAGTGGATGTGGTTTCATGAAGGCTCCACCCACATTGCGTCTGAAAATGCTGCTGAACTGTGCAGTTCTGTTGCTTTTTTCCTTTGTAAATTTTTAAGTAGTTTTATAGAAAGGAAAAAAAATCTTTTACTTTCCCTCTATAGTACAGGGACATAGAAATACACTGCTATATACAATATATCTCTATGTACCAATATAATCTGCTGCAGATTTTGCAGACATTTTTTT
Source organism: Allobates femoralis (assembly GCA_033576535.1). NCBI lineage: Eukaryota > Metazoa > Chordata > Amphibia > Anura > Aromobatidae > Allobates > Allobates femoralis. Next base: position 529,937,937 of record JARQOC010000005.1, on the reverse strand, counting down.
CTTTTTGAAAGAGAATCTGATTTGGCTAAATAAAAGGAAATCTGTCACCAGGTTTTTGCTACAAAAGCAACATGATGTATGGGGTACAGACCCTTCTTTTAGCGATGTATCACTGACTGGGTTAATTGCTGAAGTTTTGATTGAAAACTGTTTTATCTACTGCAAACTTACCAGTTCTCTGAAATAAGCAGGAAAGCAGGAACACACGGACAGGACAAGGCAGCAGACACCATCTTGGATAAGGGCAAGGAGACACAGAAGGTAACCTGGAAAAGCTGGAAACTGATGGACAAAATAAAAAGTGAGGGAGCGCAATGTGAATTACCTAATGATAAATGACTTACGGTATATAAACAGAGGGGGCCAATTGGCCGCGCACAACCCTATATTAAGGCCTGAGGTTGCGGTTCTCTTCGGAAGGGCTAGAGTCTCCTCCGGCCTCTATTACCACGGCTCCCACAGCGCTTCCAGTTCGTGTCACATGACGCACTGGAACAGGAAAGATGTCACCACAGGTCCTGTATCATTGTATCAGGTTGCCAAGAAACCACAGGTCCTACACAGAGGTGATAATGTGATCTCACATCCGGAGCTGCTCCTGCCGAATTTCCCTCAGTGGGGAGATAGAGACAGTAGAAATATATATTGTAACGATCTGATGGAGTGCTGAGATGGAGGTCACAAAATGGGGAGGCTTTTAGTTTTATTCAAACCTTTATTGACCCCTTGTATAGGCCACAACGCATTCAACAGTATGTATGCTATCTTCATCAGCGTACCTCCTAAAGCCTCCCCATTTTGTGACCTCCATCTCAGCACTCCACCAGACCGTTACAATATATATTACTACGAATCTTGACAGGAATACACATAGGTCTACATAGTGTTATATACACAACGCTACAACCCCAGGCAAAAATTATAGAATCACCTGCTCGGAGGATGTCCATTCAGTTGTTTAATTTTATAGAAAAAAAGCAGATCACACACATGGCACAAAACTAAAGTAATTTCAAATGGCAGCTCTCTGCCTTGAAGAAACACTAAAAGAAATCTTGTTACTTTTGTAGACCAGTCAGCAGGAAAAATTATGGAATCACTCAATTCTTAGGAAAAAATTATTGAATCACCCTATAAATTTTCATTCCCAAAACTAACAACTGCATCAATTAAAGATCATCGTTAGTCTGCATCTAAAAAGAGTGATCACACCTTGGAGAGTTGTTGCACCAAGTGAACTGAAATAAATCATGGCTCCAAAACGAGAGATGTCAGTTGAAACAAAGGAGAGGATTATCAAACTCTTAAAAGAGGTAAATCACCATGCAATGTTGCAAAAGATGTTGGTTGTTCACAGTCAGCTGTGTCTAAAATCTGGTCCAAATACAAACAACATGGGAAGGTTGTTAAAGGAAAACATACTGGTAGACCAAGGAAGACATCAAAGCATCAAGACTGGAAACTTAAAGCAATTGTCTCCAAATCAGGAAATGCACAACAAAACAAATGAGGAAGCGAATGGGAGGAAACTGGAGTCAATGTCTGTGACCGAACTGTAAGAAACCACCTAAAGGAAATGGGATTTACATACAAAAAAGCTAAATATAAGCCATCATTAGCACCTAAGCAGAAAAAAACAAGGTTACAATGGGCTAAGGAAAAGCAATCGTGGACTGTGGATGACTGGATGAAAGTCATATTCAGTGATGAATCGCGAATCTGCAGTGACAAGTTGATGATGCTGGAACATTTGTTTGGTGTCGTTCCAATGAGATTTATAAAGATGACTGCCTGAAGAGAACATGCAAAGTTCCACAGTCATTGGTGATATGGGGTTGCATGTCAGGTAAAGGCACTGGGGAGATGGCTGTCATTACATCTTCAATAAATGCACAAGTTTACATTGATATTTTGGACAGTTTTCTTATCCCATCAATTAAAAGGATGTTTCGGGATGATGAAATATTTATCAAGATGATAATCATCCTGCCATAAAGCAAAAACTGTGAAAACATTCCTTGAAAGAAGACACATAAGGTCAATGTCATGGCCTGCAAATAGTCCGGATCGACAATCCAATTGATAGTCTTTTGTGGAAGTTGAAGAAAATGGTCCATGACAAGGCTCCAACCTGCAAAGATGATCTGGCAACAGCAATCAGAGAAAGTTGGAGCCAGATTGATGATGAGTACTGTTTGTCACTCATTAAGTCCATGCCTCAGAGACTGCAAGCTGTTATAAATGCCAGAGGGTGGTGCAACAAAATACTAGTGATGTATTTGAGTGTTGTCTTGTTTGTTTGTTTGTCATGATTCCATAATTGTTTCCTCAGAATTCAGTGATTCCATAATTTTTCCTCTTCTTGGTCTACAAAAGTAACCGTTGCTGGCTAGCATCATTTTTGCCAGGGGTTGATATAACTTTTCTCTTTTTATCAATTCTTTTTATAACAATGCTTATGTTTTACATATATGATTTACATGCCTTTATTCATAGCCTTTCATTTGTCCTTTGCCAAAATTAAACCATAAAGTGTTGCTTTATATAGGCTCAGGTTCCATCTAATCAGGCTGTAACATACAGGAAGGTCATCAGATCTCACAGGACATTTACAGATCCAGTGGAAAGGAATCAACACCTCAAGGTTCAGTGAACTAACTGCATTTTTTCTAGGTAATGTGAAATATTTCCACAAATTCCCCAATTAATTCCTGTAACATAATCAAGTTCTAAATCTCTAGTCAGACATATCATATAATATATCATTAGTCTCTATGAACAGGCTTGTGTCCCTCCAGGTGTAGCTTATTGTAGTTTATTGCTTGCCTTTCTAGCCATTCCTCTTTGACGTTGGCGGAGCTTTAGCTTCCGCCATTTTGGCATTGATGAGAATTTCATTTCCAAGATTGGTGGAGATGATGAAGCGAGAGGATCACTCCTAACCTTCCCTGTAAAATGAGCTGTTACAAAAATAACGAATGACACTGGAAACTCGAGCACCTGATCTGCACTGAATAGGTGACAAATATACTGTAGCCCGGCAAAACTTTTTCTTGTGGGGGTGGTTAATATAATAGCATAGACCACTATGTATGAATTGCTTAGACTCTCTACATATTAAAGTCTTCTAGTGTTTAACATTGAAGCTAGACTTAAAGGGGTTGTCCCACGAAGAAACTTAATTTTATGTTTAATAAATGACTTCTCCCTGATTGGCTGCCTCATTAATTTGCTTTGTGAAAATATTTTCTGCCACTTTTCATTATATTAGGAGACTTACAGCAAACCCCTATCAGTATTTGTCTTCTTTCTCCCTCCCTTTATCTCCACCCCCATTAATTCTGGTTTCAATATTTGGGGAACATTTTTTAACTGTGGCACGTTATACTACAGGCATATACAGCACGTCACCAATTTTCTAAGTAACTGTATTTCCAAAGGTGCTATTGGATTTCTCACCAGATGTCAGTAACAACCCATCCAATCCACACAGGCAAAGAAATCAAACTATAGATGTCCATAAATTACGTTTTGTGTCATAATGAGAAATGGCAGGGAAAACGGATTGAATATGCATACTGGAATTTATTTAATACTTCGTACAAAAGCCTCTGTTGGTGATGACAGCTTTAGGACACCTCTAGTATGGAACAGCTAGTTTCCTGCATTGCTCAGGTGTGATTTTGGGCCATTCTTCCACACAAACACTCCTCAAATCCTGAAGGACTCATGCACTTCTTCTATGATCTTTGAGCTTTAGTGTCTTCCATACATTTTCTATTGGATTCAGGTAAAATGATTAGCTCAACCATTTCAGCAGCTTTATTTTCTATCCCTGAAACCAATTGACAGTTTTCTTGGCTGTGTGTCTGGGATCATTGTCCACCCTCATTTCGCTGTGTTTGGGATCATTGTCCACCCTCATTTCACTGTGTGTTTGGGGTCATTGCCCACCTTCATTTCGCTGTGTGTTTGGGATCATTGTCCTCCCTCATTTTGCTGTGTGTTTGGGATCATTGTCCACCCTCATTTCGCTGTGTGTTTGGGATCATTGTCCACCCTCATTTCGCTGTGTGTTTGGGATCATTGTCCACCCTCATTTCACTTGTGTGTTGGGATCATTGTCCACCCTCATTTCGCTGTGTGTTTGGGATCATTGTCCACCCTCATTTGGCTGTGTGTTTGGGATCATTGTCCAACCTCATTTCGCTGTGTGTTTGGGATCATTGTCCACCCTCATTTCGCTGTGTGTTTGGGATCATTGTCCACCCTCATTTCGCTGTGTGTTTGGGATCATTGTCCACCCTCATTTGGCTGTGTGTTTGGGATCATTGTCCACCCTCATTTTGCTGTGTGTTTGGGATCATTGTCCACCCTGATTTCGCTGTGTGTTTGGGATCATTGTCTTCCCTCATTTTGCTGTGTGTTTGGGATCATTGTCCACCCTCATTTGGCTGTGTGTTTGGGATCATTGTCCACCCTCATTTCGCTGTGTGTTTGGGATCATTGTCCACCCTCATTTGGCTGTGTGTTTGGGATCATTGTCCACCCTCATTTTGCTGTGTGTTTGGGATCATTGTCCACCCTCATTTGGCTGTGTGTTTGGGATCATTGTCCACCCTCATTTTGCTGTGTGTTTGGGATCATTGTCCACCCTCATTTCGCTGTGTGTTTGGGATCACTGTCCACCCTCATTTCGCTGTGTGTTTGGGATCATTGTCCACCCTCATTTTGCTGTGTGTTTGGGATCATTGTCTTCCCTCATTTTGCTGTGTGTTTGGGATCATTGTCCACCGTCATTTCACTGTGTGTTTGGGGTCATTGTCCACCCTCATTTCGCTGTGTGTTTGGGATCATTGTCTTCCCTCATTTTGCTGTGTGTTTGGGATCATTGTACACCCTCATTTCGCTGTGTATTTGGGATCATTGTCCACCCTCATTTTGCTGTGTGTTTGGGATCATTGTCCACCCTCATTTCGCTGTGTGTTTGGGATCATTGTCCACCCTCATTTTGCTGTGTGTTTGGGATCATTGTCCACCCTCATTTGGCTGTGTGTTTGGGATCATTGTCCACCCTCATTTCGCTGTGTGTTTGGGATCATTGTCCACCCTTATTTGGCTGTGTGTTTGGGATCATTGTCCACCCTCATTTTGCTGTGTGTTTGGGATCATTGTCCACCCTCATTTGGCTGTGTGTTTGGGATCATTGTCCACCCTCATTTTGCTGTGTGTTTGGGATCATTATCCACCCTCAATTTGCTGTGTGTTTGGGATCATTGTCCACCCTCATTTCGCTGTGTGTCTGGGATCATTGTCCACCCTCATTTCGCTGTGTTTGGGATCATTGTCCACCCTCATTTCACTGTGTGTTTGGGGTCATTGCCCACCTTCATTTCGCTGTGTGTTTGGGATCATTGTCCTCCCTCATTTTGCTGTGTGTTTGGGATCATTGTCCACCCTCATTTCGCTGTGTGTTTGGGATCATTGTCCACCCTCATTTCGCTGTGTGTTTGGGATCATTGTCCACCCTCATTTCACTGTGTGTTTGGGATCATTGTCCACCCTCATTTCGCTGTGTGTTTGGGATCATTGTCCACCCTCATTTGGCTGTGTGTTTGGGATCATTGTCCAACCTCATTTCGCTGTGTGTTTGGGATCATTGTCCACCCTCATTTCGCTGTGTGTTTGGGATCATTGTCCACCCTCATTTCGCTGTGTGTTTGGGATCATTGTCCACCCTCATTTGGCTGTGTGTTTGGGATCATTGTCCACCCTCATTTTGCTGTGTGTTTGGGATCATTGTCCACCCTGATTTCGCTGTGTGTTTGGGATCATTGTCTTCCCTCATTTTGCTGTGTGTTTGGGATCATTGTCCACCCTCATTTGGCTGTGTGTTTGGGATCATTGTCCACCCTCATTTCGCTGTGTGTTTGGGATCATTGTCCACCCTCATTTGGCTGTGTGTTTGGGATCATTGTCCACCCTCATTTTGCTGTGTGTTTGGGATCATTGTCCACCCTCATTTGGCTGTGTGTTTGGGATCATTGTCCACCCTCATTTTGCTGTGTGTTTGGGATCATTGTCCACCCTCATTTCGCTGTGTGTTTGGGATCACTGTCCACCCTCATTTCGCTGTGTGTTTGGGATAATTGTCCACCCTCATTTCGCTGTGTGTTTGGGATCATTGTCCACCCTTATTTCGCTGTGTGTTTGGGATCATTGTCCACCCTCATTTGGCTGTGTGTTTGGGATCATTGTCCACCCTCATTTGGCTGTGTGTTTGGGATCATTGTCCACCCTCATTTCACTGTGTGTTTTGGATCATTGTCCACCCTCATTTTGCTGTGTGTTTGGGATCATTGTCTTCCCTCATTTTGCTGTGTGTTTGGGATCATTGTCCACCGTCATTTCACTGTGTGTTTGGGATCATTGTCCACCCTCATTTCGCTGTGTGTTTGGGGTCATTGCCCACCTTCATTTCGCTGTGTGTTTGGGATCATTGTCCACCCTCATTTGGCTGTGTGTTTGGGATCATTGTCCACCCTCATTTTGCTGTGTGTTTGGGATCATTGTCCACCCTCATTTGGCTGTGTGTTTGGGATCATTGTCCACCCTCATTTCACTGTGTGTTTTGGATCATTGTCCACCCTCATTTTGCTGTGTGTTTGGGATCATTGTCTTCCCTCATTTTGCTGTGTGTTTGGGATCATTGTCCACCGTCATTTCACTGTGTGTTTGGGGTCATTGTCCACCCTCATTTCGCTGTGTGTTTGGGATCATTGTCTTCCCTCATTTTGCTGTGTGTTTGGGATCATTGTACACCCTCATTTCGCTGTGTATTTGGGATCATTGTCCACCCTCATTTTGCTGTGTGTTTGGGATCATTGTCCACCCTCATTTCGCTGTGTGTTTGGGATCATTGTCCACCCTCATTTTGCTGTGTGTTTGGGATCATTGTCCACCCTCATTTGGCTGTGTGTTTGGGATCATTGTCCACCCTCATTTCGCTGTGTGTTTGGGATCATTGTCCACCCTTATTTGGCTGTGTGTTTGGGATCATTGTCCACCCTCATTTTGCTGTGTGTTTGGGATCATTGTCCACCCTCATTTGGCTGTGTGTTTGGGATCATTGTCCACCCTCATTTTGCTGTGTGTTTGGGATCATTATCCACCCTCAATTTGCTGTGTGTTTGGGATCATTGTCCACCCTCATTTCGCTGTGTGTTTGGGATCATTGTCCACCCTCATTTCATCTTCATTATTCTGGTAGATGGCAACAGATTTTTATCAAGACTGTCTCAGTAAATTTCTTCATGCATCCTTCCTACAATTATATGAAATTTGCCTGTGCCAAATGCTGAAAAACAGCCCCACACCATGTTGCTCCCACTTTCACTATTGATATGGTGTTTTGGGGGGGATTTGCCTTTTGGCTTCCAAATATGGTACGTATTATGGAATCCAAAGAGCTAAATTTTGGTCTCATCTGGCCAGACTACATTCTCCTAGTGTTTCACAGGCTTGTCTAAATGTTGTTGAGCAAACTTTAAACGCACTTGAACATGCTTTTTTTATTTTCAGCAATGTAGTCTTGTGCGGTTAGCGTCCATACAGGCCATGGAGGTTGAATGCATTACTTATGGGTTTCTTTGAAATAACTGTACCTGCTGATTCCAAGTCTTTCAGGTCTTTTATTAAGATAATTATTTTCACTCCTCTGTTTGAAATCTGGTGAGGAGCACCTGACGGCTCATGGTGAAATGATGATCTTTCCACTTTTGGATTATGACGGCAATTGTACTCACTGGAATCTTCAGTAGTTTAGAAGTTCTTTTGTAACCAATACCATCAGTATGTTTTGCAACAATAAGGTTGCAAAGGTCCTGAGACAGCTCTCTGGTTTTACCTATCATGAGATGTTTCTTGTGTGACATTTTGTTAATGAGACCTTTCAATAGGCTATCAGTTGAACCACCTATTATATTTAAATAAGGGGCAGGATTGCTTTCTAATTGCTGATAGATTTCAGCTGGTGTCATGACTTTCCATAGGTTTTTGCGGCCTTTTTTCTCTATGTGTTAAATAGTATTTCTCTGTGTCATTTGTACACATAATTTATGGACATCTATGATTTTATTTCTTGCCTGTGTGGATTGTATGGGTTGTGGGTTGCTACTGACATCTGGTGAGACTTTCATGTCATTAGTAAGTATGAACACTTTCAAAAATAGAAGTATTAACAGTTTATTTGTATTAATTAAGAACATGTAAAGGAAATCAATAAATCAGGAAGGCATCTGATTGGCTTTAAATTCATCAAGCAACAGAGCATTGCAAAAGTATTCATAGACACACTCTTGGCCTTTTTCATATTTTGCTACCAGACAACTTGTAATTTCACTGTTATTTTTTGAGGGTTTGCATTATTTTACGTAAAGAACATGCCTACATCTGTGAATATTTGATCATTTTATAGTTAAGAAGAGAACAAATAGGACAAAATGACTAAAAACGTTTTTCTGCATACCGTATATACTCGCGTATAAGCCGAGTTTTTCAGCCCAAAAATTGGGCTGAAAAGTACCCCCCTCGGCTTATACGCGAGTCAGTGCTGTATACCGATGTATACATCGGTACATACCGGTGTATACATCGGTATACAGCAGCCCCCGTAATCCAGGGCCCCCCCAGCCTCTCTCCGGTCACCTGGAAAGGAAACTATACTTATCAGTGTCCGCTGTCCGCGCCCGCTCGCATCTGCCGACATCGCGATCCTCCATCTTCATGCGGCGTCTTCCGGGTTCCTGTGCTCGTCGCAGCAATGACGTCATTCCTTGCGACGCGCACAGGAAACAGGAAGACGCCGCATGAAGATGGAGGATCGCGATGTCGGCAGATGCGAGCGGGCGCGGACAGCGGACACTGATAAGTATAGTTTCCTTTCCAGGTGACCGGAGAGAGGCTGGGGGGGCCCTGGATTACGGGGGCTGCTGTATACTACCGCGGGGGCTGCAATATACTACCACTGGGGCTGTATACACTGCTGGGGCTGCCTGTATACTGCTGGGGCTGCCTGTATACTGCTGGGGCTGCCTGTATACTGCTGGGGCTTCCTGTATACTGCTGGGGCTGCCTGTATACTGCTGGGGCTGCCTGTATACTGCTGGGGCTTCCTGTATACTGCTGGGGCTGCCTGTATACTGCTGGGGCTGCCTGTATACTGCTGGGGCTTCCTGTATACTGCTGGGGCTTCCTGTATACTGCTGGGGCTGCCTGTATACTGCTGGGGCTTCCTGTATACTGCTGGGGCTGCCTGTATACTGCTGGGGCTGCCTGTATACTGCTGGGGCTCCTATATACTACCACTGGGGCTGCTGGGGCTCCTATATACTACCACTGGGGCTGCTGGGGCTCCTATGTACTACCACTGGGGGGGCCTGTATACCACACTGCTGGGGGCTATATACCTGTGCTGAGGTCCACCCTCGGCTTATACACGAGTCAATACGTTTTTCCAGATTTTTGGGGCAAAAGTAGGGGGGTCGGCTTATACACGGGTCGGCTTATACACGAGTATATACGGTAATTATCCCCCCAAGTCAGTACTTTTGTAGAGCCTCCTTTTGCAGCAACTACAGTTGCAAGCCGTTTTGCATAAGTCTACTCAAGGCAAAACTGCTCCAGCATCTTCAAGGTAAATGGTTTCCTCTGGGAACAGCAATCTTCAAGTCTGACCATAGATTCTCAATTGGATTACAGTCTTGCCTTTGATTAGACTGCTCCAATATACTTACTTATTTCCCCTTAAACAACTTGAGTGTTGCTTTGATAATATGCTTTGGGTCATTGACCTGTTGGAGGGTGAACCTCCATCATAGTCTGAAATCATGAGCAGTAATTTTAGAAGAATGGTGTGATGCCATGCTGTTGGGAAAAATCCAATCTGAAGATTATAAACAATGACTATTAGTACCCATTTTATGGTACACACTTGTCCCTTCTTCAGGAAAGTCATTTACAGCATATAGTCTCAAATCACTGAGACTGAAACATGTTTTGCTCAAGAATATTCCCCCAACCATTTTCTCTGTCCCTGTTGCCTAAAAACATTCTACAGTATAATGCACACACACCATGTTTCACTGTGGGTATGGTGTCCTTGGGGTGATGAGCCGTGTTCGTTTGGCACTTGACATAGCATTTATCTTAGTGGCCAAAAAGTTCAATTTTGGTATCATCTGACCAAAGCACCTTCCTCCATACATTTGGGAAGTCTCCCACATGTCTTTTGGCAAACTCAAAAGAAGCCTTCCAATATTTGGCTGTAAGAAAAGGCTTTTTTTCTGGACGCTCTTCCATAAAAGCTAGCTCTATGTCAGGGACGTCGCTATGCATTAAGAATCGGGGCTGGAGCCCCGATTCTTACACATAGAGCCCCGAATCTCGCCGGCAGTCAGACCCAGGGCTTTTTTTGTACTGGAATATCTGCTGCCGCCCCGCCCCCCGCGGTCATCGCGCCCTCCCACCTCACCTCACTAGCAGCAGTAGTGCTGCACTGCTGGTGCATGATGCTGGCTGAGGTCGGTGAGCGGCAGGAGGATCATAGCATTGCGCGGGGATAGATGCCGGGTGGAACAGGAGGACCTGCCATGACGTCACGCACACGTGGGCGCCGGGCGGAGCTACGTTTTGCCCGGGAAGAAGAACTGCCGCATTAGGACGAACTGGGACTGACCTTAAGGTACATGGAACATGGGGATGTGTGCAGAGGACGAGGGGGGTGTGCAGAGGACGAGGGGGGTGTGCAGAGGACGATGGGGTGGTGCAGAGGACGATGGGGGGTGCAGAGGCGATGGGGGTGCAGAGGACGAGGGGGGTGCAGAGGACGAGGGGGGTGCAGAGGACGAGGGGATGTGCAGAGGACATGGGGGTGTGCAGCGGACGAGGGGGGTGTGCAGAGGACATGGAGGGGTGTGCAGAGGACATGGGGGTGCGCAGGGGACGAGGGGGGTGTGCAGAGGACATTGAGGGGTGTGCAGAGGACATGGGGGTGTGTAGAGGACGAGGGGGGTGTGCAGAGGACATGGAGGGGTGTGCAGAGGACATGGGGGGTGTGCAGAGGACGAGGGGGGTGTGCAGAGGACATTGAGGGGTGTGCAGAGGACATGGAGGGGTGTGCAGAGGACATGGGGGTGCGCAGAGGACGAGGGGGGTGTGCAGAGGACATGGGGGTGCGCAGAGGACGAGGGGGGTGTGCAGAGGACATTGAGGGGTGTGCAGAGGACATGGGGGTGTGCAGAGGACGAGGGGGGGGGTGCAGAGGACGAGGGGGGTGTGCAGAGGACATGGAGGGGTGTGCAGAGGACATGGGGGTGCGCAGAGGACGAGGGGTGTGTGCAGAGGACATTGAGGGGTGTGCAGAGGACATGGGGGTGTGCAGAGGACGAGGGGGGGGTGTGCAGAGGACGAGGGGGGTGTGCAGAGGACATGGAGGGGTGTGCAGAGGACATGGGGGTGTGCAGAGGACGAGGGGGGTGTGCAGAGGACATGGGGGTGTGCAGAGGACGAGGGGGGTGTGCAGAGGATGAGGGGGGTGTGCAGAGGACGAGGGGTGTGTGCAGAGGACATGGAGGGGTGTGCAGAGGACATGGGGGTGCGCAGAGGACGAGGGGGGTGTGCAGAGGACATTGAGGGGTGTGCAGAGGACATGGGGGTGTGCAGAGGATGAGGGGGGTGTGCAGAGGACGAGGGGGTGTGTAGAGGACCAGGATGGTGTGCAGAGGACATGGAGGGGTGTGCAGAGGACGAGGGAGGTGTGCAGAGGACATGGAGGGGAGTGCAGAGGACGAGGGGGGTGTGCAGAGGACGTGGGGGGTGTGCCGAGGACATTGAGGGTTGTGCAGAGGACGGGAGGGGTGTGCAGAGGACATGGAGGGGGGGGTGCAGAGGACATGAAGGGGGGGGTGCAGAGGACATGGTGATGCACAGCACCGAGCTGAGGACATGGTGGTACACTGTGCACAGCACGGAGCTGAGGACATGGTGGTACACTTTGCACAGCACGGAGCTGTGGACATGGTGGTACACTGTGCACAGCACGGAGCTGTGGACATGGTGGTACACTGTGCACAGCACGGAGCTGGGGACTTGGTGGTACACTGTCTCCCGCCACCTTAAAATCGGTCTATTTCTCATCCAGGAGAGTCGGATGAGTTACATCCGTTATTTGGTCCGTTTCTCAACTGCTGTGCTAGTGGACAACATTTCTCTCAGATCACATCCGTGTGCAATCCGTGTTTTTCTCAGCAGCTATTACTGTATAATCATTTACAGGAACATTTTGCAGTGTTCTCAGCTGCAGAATGAGAATGTATCCGTGAAAAAAAACAGATGCCTCTCGGACGGTCAGTGTGCGGTATGTGATTTTGTCGGACCTGTAGACTTGCATTGGTGAGTCTCGCCCGGGAATCGCAGACTGTCGCAGCATGTTGTGACTTTTTTCTCATCCTGAATCTGGATGAGAAAAAAGCGTCCGACACTCGTCATTGTGCTCTCAGAGATTGACTGCAATGCGAGAAAATCACACATTGCTCTCATCAGAGTTTCACGCCAGTGTGTCCGTACCCTAATACTAAAATCCATACTGGTATGGGGAGGATTTATGGCTCAGTTAGTGCACACTCCATACTTCTTGTTATTAACCAGTTAATGCTCTCTTGTCCACCACACTGCAGTGTCAAAAGAGGACGACAGCGAGACAGACAGCAACACGGCATCAGAGAGCCCCTGACCTCCAAATAGAAGATCCTCAGATCCCGGTATTGTGACATAATATTAAAAATAAAGTTTTTTTGCACTTATTTTACACTATGAACTCCATAACACGGCAGCGAAAATGCTAACCACTGAGACACCGTACAGTGCTAACCACTGAGCCACCGTATACAGTGCTAACCACTGAGCCATCATATACAGTGCTAACCACTGAGCCATCGTACAGTGCTAACCACTGAGCCACCGTATACAGTGCTAACCACTGAGCCACCATATACAGTGCTAACCACTGAGCCACCGTATACAGTGCTAACCACTGAGCCACCATATACAGTGCTAACCACTGAGCCACCATATACTGTGCTAACCACTGAGCCACCATATACAGTGCTAACCACTGAGCCACCATATACAGTGCTAACCACTGAGCTACCACACAGTGCTAACAACTGAGCCACCATATACAGTGCTAACCACTGAGCCACCATATACAGTACTAACCACTGAGCCACCGTATACAGTGCTAACCACTGAGCCACCATATACAGTGCTAACCACTGAGCCACCATATACAGTGCTAACCACTGAGCCACCATATACAGTGCTAACCACTGAGCCACCATATACAGTGCCAACCACTGAGCCACCGTATACAGTGCTAACCACTGAGCCACCATATACAGTACTAACCACTGAGTCACCGTATACAGTGCTAACCACTGAGCCACCATATACAGTGCTAACCACTGAGCCACCATATACAGTCCCAACCACTGAGCCACCATATACAGTGCTAACCACTGAGCCACCATACAGTGCTAACCACTGAGCCACCATATACAGTGCTAACCACTGAGCCACCGTATACAGTGCTAACCACTGAGCCACCATATACAGTGCTAACCACTGAGCCACCATATACAGTGCTAACCACTGAGCCACCATATACAGTACTAACCACTGAGTCACCGTATACTGTGCTAACCACTGAGCCACCATATACAGTGCTAACCACTGAGCCACCGTACTGTGAGTGTATGCCTCCCCCCAGAAAATAAGACCGGGTGAAACGTTCGTAGCAAACATATTAATATATTAAATATATTAATCTTGCCCGGCCCCTGACGGCAGCCCGCCTCCAACCCCACCCCCACCTCAGCTCTGAGAGGCGTTCCAGGAATTATTTTTTTACAAAAAAAGCACTGGTCAGGGCAGAGGAGAAAGTGCAGACATGCCCGGCGTCAGCGTGTCTGCTCGGCACGGCTCTCGCACAGTAGCTCAGCCGTCGCCACCCCTGCATAGATCCCTGAATCGCGCTGTCAGGGAAGAGGAGAAAGTGCAGACATGCCCGACGTGTCTGCTCTCTCTCGCTGTGTGGCGGCACGGCTCTCACAGACTCAGACACACAGTACCGTAGCTCACAGAGAGCCGTCGCCGCTGGAGTCCCGCCCAGTGCCACTCACATGACCTGGCTGCACGTGACCGATGACATCACGACCGTGCAAGTCCTGCAGCCAGGTCAGCAGAGTCAGACTCTGTAGAATTAATTGTTGTGCTCTGGGCTGGGCTGGCTGCCAGTTAGGAAGAGGGGGGCTCCCAGCTCAGTGCAACCTGCTGGGACCTGCCTTATTGAGGTAAGAATAGGGGGCACCTGGGGCAGGACATAGGGGCCAGTGGCCACAGACGTTACACAGGCAGCAGTGCAGGGGGCCAGCCAGGGGCACACTGGCCACAAGGGCTCACAGGAAGGACCCACCGGACCCTCAACCACCTCTAGTGGTAAGGACAGGCGGGAACCTGTTAAAAATATGAATCCCACCCTTGCAGCTGCCGCTCACTGGACCTGCCGCGGCGAAATTCATGCACTGTAAAATCACGGCATTAACGTCAGAAAAGCGCTCATGTGAAAGTAGCCTTAGGATTACTTGGATGTTGGCCTAATACTGTTATATTTTGTGTATTTATTGAGTGCATGTTGGCAATCTCTATAATGTTTTAAAGCATTAAAACTGTTAATATTATATATGTAGAGTGTCACTGTTATTAAAGCACATTTTACTTGGGTTTTATTTAAATTTATTCCGAAAAAGCAGCTCAGTGGGCCCGAGCCCCGGATGTTTTTTGACCCTAGCAACGCCCCTGCTCTATGTAGTGCATTGCTTATTGTGGATGTATGTACGGAAGGGCTCAGTCGTGCACTGCCCCCCCTGGGGGGAACCCCCTTTCTTAAAACCTTTGTTTTGTTTTGTGGTTTTTTAATAAAAATGACAAAAAAAATTGGGAAGTTTTTATGGAAATATTTGGGGGGGCCACGGGGACCCTTTTTTAAATATAAAAATTTTTTTTTTAGTTTTTTGAAGAAATTAAAATTTTGGGTCAATTTTTTTAATTAATTCCCCAATTTAGATTTTAAAGGGTTGTTGTTGCACCACCCCAAATTGGATTAAAAAAAATTTTTAAAAAAGGGTTAAATTATCCCAAAAATTTTTAAAAAAAGCCCAGGGGGGTTGAAAATTTCTTTTGCAAGGCACTGTATTTCATTAGAAAATTGATGTTCAAATAATTTTACAGCTGTATAACATTATCCCCTTCATAAACCCGGACGTTGATTCCCTTTTTTTTTCCTACAACTATATTTCTTTTTTTTTTTTTTTTTAAAGTTTTTGGGAAACCAATTTACAATAGAGTTTAAAACTTTGTGTTCCACCAAATGATTGTAAAAAGGTTGAAGGGCGGGTTATTGTCAGGATTCCGGTTTTTCCTTTTAAACCCCCTACTGTGTCCCCTTCCCCTTTTTTTAAAAGATGGCGCCTATTTGGCCTAAACTAAATCATGTTTTTCCCCTGCCTTTCCTCCCTATGTAAGCTCGGGTTTTCCAAATTCTTTACCCTAAAGTATTTTGTGCTAACTTTTTGCAAAGGGGTTTACATTTTAAGGGTAAATTGCTTTTCCCCCAGCTATAGTTTCGTTAAACTTACACCCTTTTTTAGGGGGATCTGATCTGTAAAGCCTTGCTTGCACTCCATTTTCCCTCTAACCACTGAGCCATCATATACAGTGCTAACCACTGAGCCATCGTACAGTGCTAACCACTGAGCCACCGTATACAGTGCTAACCACTGAGCCACCATATACAGTGCTAACCACTGAGCCACCGTATACAGTGCTAACCACTGAGCCACCATATACAGTGCTAACCACTGAGCCACCATATACTGTGCTAACCACTGAGCCACCATATACAGTGCTAACCACTGAGCCACCATATACAGTGCTAACCACTGAGCTACCACACAGTGCTAACAACTGAGCCACCATATACAGTGCTAACCACTGAGCCACCATATACAGTACTAACCACTGAGCCACCGTATACAGTGCTAACCACTGAGCCACCATATACAGTGCTAACCACTGAGCCACCATATACAGTGCTAACCACTGAGCCACCATATACAGTGCTAACCACTGAGCCACCATATACAGTGCCAACCACTGAGCCACCGTATACAGTGCTAACCACTGAGCCACCATATACAGTACTAACCACTGAGTCACCGTATACAGTGCTAACCACTGAGCCACCATATACAGTGCTAACCACTGAGCCACCATATACAGTGCCAACCACTGAGCCACCATATACAGTGCTAACCACTGAGCCACCATACAGTGCTAACCACTGAGCCACCATATACAGTGCTATCCACTGAGCCACCGTATACAGTGCTAACCACTGAGCCACCATATACAGTGCTAACCACTGAGCCACCATATACAGTGCTAACCACTGAGCCACCATATACAGTACTAACCACTGAGTCACCGTATACTGTGCTAACCACTGAGCCACCATATACAGTGCTAACCACTGAGCCACCGTACTGTGAGTGTATGCCTCCCCCCAGAAAATAAGACCGGGTGAAACGTTCGTAGCAAACATATTAATATATTAAATATATTAATCTTGCCCGGCCCCTGACGGCAGCCCGCCTCCAACCCCACCCCCACCTCAGCTCTGAGAGGCGTTCCAGGAATTATTTTTTTACAAAAAAAGCACTGGTCAGGGCAGAGGAGAAAGTGCAGACATGCCCGGCGTCAGCGTGTCTGCTCGGCACGGCTCTCGCACAGTAGCTCAGCCGTCGCCACCCCTGCATAGATCCCTGAATCGCGCTGTCAGGGAAGAGGAGAAAGTGCAGACATGCCCGACGTGTCTGCTCTCTCTCGCTGTGTGGCGGCACGGCTCTCACAGACTCAGACACACAGTACCGTAGCTCACAGAGAGCCGTCGCCGCTGGAGTCCCGCCCAGTGCCACTCACATGACCTGGCTGCACGTGACCGATGACATCACGACCGTGCAAGTCCTGCAGCCAGGTCAGCAGAGTCAGACTCTGTAGAATTAATTGTTGTGCTCTGGGCTGGGCTGGCTGCCAGTTAGGAAGAGGGGGGCTCCCAGCTCAGTGCAACCTGCTGGGACCTGCCTTATTGAGGTAAGAATAGGGGGCACCTGGGGCAGGACATAGGGGCCAGTGGCCACAGACGTTACACAGGCAGCAGTGCAGGGGGCCAGCCAGGGGCACACTGGCCACAAGGGCTCACAGCAAGGACCCACCGGACCCTCAACCACCTCTAGTGGTAAGGACAGGCGGGAACCTGTTAAAAATATGAATCCCACCCTTGCAGCTGCCGCTCACTGGACCTGCCGCGGCGAAATTCATGCACTGTAAAATCACGGCATTAACGTCAGAAAAGCGCTCATGTGAAAGTAGCCTTAGGATTACTTGGATGTTGGCCTAATACTGTTATATTTTGTGTATTTATTGAGTGCATGTTGGCAATCTCTATAATGTTTTAAAGCATTAAAACTGTTAATATTATATATGTAGAGTGTCACTGCTTATTAAAGCACATTTTACTTGGGTTTTATTTAAATTTATTCCGAAAAAGGCAGCTCAGTGGGCCCGAGCCCGGATGTTTTTTGACCCTAGCAACGCCCCTGCTCTATGTAGTGCATTGCTTATTGTGGATGTATGTACGGATACTCCAGTCTCGGCTTGGGAACTCTGCAGCTCCTTCAGGGTTATCTTTGGTCTCTGTGCTGCTCTCTGAGTAACCCTTTGCCTGGGTTGAGAGTTTTGATTGGCGGCTCTCTCTTGGCAGGTTTGTTGTGGTACCATGTTCTTTCCATTTCATAATAATGGATTTGATGTGCTCCAGGGGATCGACAGAGATTGGGACATAGTTTTAGAACCCAACCTTGACTTGTATTTCTCTACAACTTTGTCTCTGACTAGTTTGAAGGTCTCCTTGGTCTTCATTGCATTGTTTGGTTAGTAGGGTCTCTTGCTTATTGGTGTTGCAGCCTCTGTGGCCTTTCATAAAAGGTTTGTATATACTGACAGACCGTGGGAGACTTAGATTGCACACAGGTTTCACTAAACATGTGACTTATAAAGGTAATTGCTTGCACCAGACATTTTTAGGGGTTTCATAGCAAAAGGGGTGAATACATATGTACATGGCAATTTTTATTTAGAAAAGAGAAAAAAAACTACACTTACACTGGGCACCGTTTCCATTGATCCATAGGGAAGAAAGAATCGGTGCTCTCCAGAAGAAACCTAAAGGCTGGGCAAACAAATTCAATATGAAGAAAGGATCCTGTGGCACTCGATTTCCATAAAAACTTCCAACTTTTATTTCATAATATTATCATTATTATTATTATTATTATTATTATTATTAAAACGTAATCAAAAGCAAAGCATGGTAGTGCGGGAGGGAAGGCTCAGTCAGTGCACTGCTCACCTGAGGACTTTCTCTCCCGCACTACCATGCTTTGCTTGTGATCGCGTTTTAATAATATGACATAAAAATTGGAAGTTTTTATGGAAATAGTGTGCCACAGGATCCTTTCTTCATATGCAATTTTTATTTAGTTTTTTGCAGAAATTGAATTTTGGTCTATATTTTTCTCACTTCACTTCCCCAATTTAGACTGTATAGTGTTGATGCATCCCACACAAATTGGATTACAAAAACATTTAAACACAGGTTATTATACCAAAATATTTAAAAAGCCCAGGGGGATGTAAATACTTTCGCAAGGCACTGTATTTCATTAGAAAATTGATGTTCAATAGGTATTTCACATGCTGTATAACATTATGCCTTCACATACCGTGACGTTGATTCCCTTTGTACTCTACATACTATATCTCATTTTTTTATTTTTTTTTAAAGTTATTAGAAAGTCATAGTTACAATAGAGCTATAAAAGCATTGTGTTCCACCAAATGATTGTCAAAAGGTTGAATGTCTGTTCAGTTGTCAGGATTCCGGCTTTTCCATTTAACCTACTGTGTCTCCTTGCCCTTTTTCAAGATGGCGCCTACTGCCTCTTCATGATCATGTGTTTCCTGCCTGTCCTGCCTATGTAAGCTCTGGTTCCACATTCATACCCTGCCTAAGTATTTTGTGCCTAACATTGTCTGCTTAAGTGCTACACCTAAGGTATATTGCAGTTTTCCAGCTACTCCAGATCTGCTCTACATACATCTGTTTCTAAGTGATCTGATCTGCTGAGCCTTGCTTTGCATCTCAGTTGTCCTCCAGCAAACAAACTTTGCTCTGAGGAAGGGCTGCTCCAGTTTGCTTGTTACCCATGTTCTGCTCTGCTCCATGTAAACTTCTGCTATTTGTGTTGGCCTTGTGTTTAATATTGCAGTGCGGTTCTCTGGACTGTTCATACAGCTACATGGCACAATGAATGCAAGTGTGTATCAGAACATTCTTCAACAACACGCGGTTCCTTACTTGTGTTCAGCTTCTCAATCAGCCAGCAATTTTCATGCAGGACAATGCCCCTGTCACACAGCAAAACAGGTTAAAGCAGTTCCTTGAAAAAGAAAACATTGAAATAATGAAATGGCCGCCCAGAGTCCTAATCTAAGCCCAATAGAAAGCCTCTGGAAACTCCTTGTGACAAAATTGTGGCCAAAAATCCCACAACAGTCAAAGAACTGTGGAAGAGACTGAAAGAAGAGTGGACCAAAATCCCCCCAGAGCAGTGTGAAGACTAGTGATATCCCGTGGCCGCAGATGTCCTGAAGTCATTCACAGTAAAGGCCTGTACAAAGCAAAGGCCATTCACTTACTACTGATTGGTGACTGTTGCAACCTTCATAATATTTATTTCTAACCTTTCTCTGTCTACAGTCTTTGCTGTTCTCTAATTATGATCATCACGTTTTGTGTAAATTAAAGGTTTTAAAACTTTGTTTTTTTTTGGGAAACATTCTACTAGTGGCATGGTGTACCCCATACACAAAAACCTTCAAAGGCTCATCAATGTAAAATTAAATTCTGTCATATATATATATATATATATATATATATATATATATGCAGATATATAGACATATGTATATATATCATATATATATATATAATTATGCATTCATCATGTAGTGTGCATGCATATATAATATCTGTATATATATTTGAAAAAGATGAAAAATAGCTCCAAAATTAAAGTGATGTGGACTTCCTTATTGCTCAATGACATGGCATATATAAACGTGTGTGCCGCTGGACTACCATAATTAAACAATTGTCCCAATTAAAAGTTTAATTAATAGCTGTCACTTCTGAGGGCCACTGTAATCAATGATAACACCACAAAATGCCCTAATTGCATAGTTACAAATCTAAAACATCTGTCACAACAACTGAATATAATAGCTGCCAGTTTTGATTGTTACCTTCAAAATCAGCACTCAACCACATAAAGAGACTATCTCAAGATGGACCCTAGAAACCTCATGTCCCCGGATTCACGGTCTGGGCCGCTGCGGCTGGTTACGCCCTATTGGTACATCAGCTGGATGATATGAACCATATTAGAAGTATTGTGAGAACTCAACATCGTTTTGTTAGGAACAATTTTTATTTTTTATTGTAGCAAGTCTGAAATTTCATCTCCGCTCAACAAAATTGAGTAATTGTTGTAATTTTCTGGCCCGGATTGGATTCCTGTGAAGCCAATATGGATCAATATAAAAATCAAGTAACTTTGCCGGACACAAGATGTGAATCCAGAATTATTTAGAAATGTGTTACAGTTTAGCATACCTACTTGGCTCCCGTCTGACTCCCGAGATTTACCTTGAATACTTTCCACAACCACAATATCTAAACCTTGCTCTGATATCATGCTGGATGGATCTTGTTTCAATAGTCTATATTCAGACATAATGATTTTCATTGTTCCATTTTCTCTCTTGATAAATGCTGCAATCACTGGATTCTCTCATCTGTTATACTTGGAAAATATAATTTATTGTCACCGAATACTGTATAGTAAAGTAACTTATCATAGTACAAAGGGTAGTGAAGCATTCCGTTATTTTTTGGTGATAGAACATAATCTGATGTATGTCATGTTCCAGGAATGCATCACAGTGATGAAAGGATTGACCTGACAAGAAGCTTAAAGTAGCTGTCCGTTCACATAAAACCTGTATAACAGCATGGTCCCGCTGTACTCAGTCCTCTTTAGAAGTTAGAACTAGTTCTGATGAACATACCAGTCTAATATGTCCACAGTTTACACCTTCATGCGTTGTCTGTTGTCGTACACTCAAATTAACAATTCTTTTTCGGCATTCTACCAGCATCACAGGTGTTGGGACTTCCTTTCTTTCTGTCTCCTTCCATATGTTGTATCTGTATTTGTTCAATATGGAAAACAAAGACAGAAAGGAAGCGCTCCCTTAAGACATATCTGGTGGTCTAGTGGAGGGTTGTATAAAGATACAGGGGGATTAACCTACTTGAGATTATATGGTAAATTAGATGGGGATTAGATGATAAATCCACCTGATGAAGGCATCAGACCACTGTTGAAACGCGTCGTGGGAATTCAATAAAGAGGTTTGTTAAACCTCTTTAATTCTCCCTTCTGTGTTTTGTATATCCATTAGTGACCACATTACTTTAGCCCTTATGTATTTGTTCAATGGCTTAACTTCTCTGAAGTGAAGGCCTGTCTATGATACTCCTGTATTTTATGTTACACAAAGGAGTACAAGAGCTGAGAGACAAAGACAAGCACTCATTTCTTGTAGAGGGATAAAGATCCACCTAATGTCCCATGATCCATCTCAGTGTCTCTGCTTATAGAGACAGTTTACTTTTGACAGCAATTTAGGGGGGATACACTTGGTGTCTGGCACTTTAGATTCATTTCGGAGGTTGGACAACATAAATAATTTAAATAAATTAATTTTCAAATTCTCTATTTTCAAATTGTCAAGTTACATCAGTCTGAACCATAGAGTAACTATTTACTAATGTATACAGTCAGTATATATACTGAACTATATACACCGTACTTTTCGGATTATAACACGCACTTTTGTTCCCCCAAATTTTGTGAGAAAGTGGGGGGTGCATTTTATAATCCGAATGTACGTATTATATACTGCAGGGGAGGGTATGGGCAGCTCTGGAGCGGTGTCCGGGGGCAGGGGTGGGCTGGTGTAAGCTGCAGGAGGCAGCAGGAGGTCTCGTGCTCCCACTCATTAGCCTCGTATAATATGCATTGCACCCGCTGTCCATCACCTCTGTGCTAAAACTGCGCCGAGGTGATGGACTTGGGGACCAGCGCATATTACATGTGCCTGCGCCCCCCTCATGATGGCACATGGCCCCCTCCATGCTGGTTATTGCCCCCCATGTTGCTGCCCATACTAAGATAAAAAAAACTTACCCTCTCCAGCGCTGTTCTCCATGTCTCCCTGCTTGCCGCTTGCTTACATTTAAAGCACCACTCTAGTGCTGAAGAAAAAACATTGGAGTGCTGCTTTAAGATCTCATAGGTGCAATTCATATCAAGGGAGAACTATAACTCCCAGTATACCCGGCAGATCCTTTGACATGCTGGGAGTTATACTTGTAGTTCTCCTTGATATGAACTACACCTATGAGATCTTAAAGCAGCACTCCAATGATTTTTTTAGTACTGGAGTGTTGCTTTAAATATAAGCTCCCTCCCCTGGTTCTTTTATTCATCTTCTGGCATTTTTATACTGTACTTTACCAACACCACTAAGTCCCGCAGCGCCATCTTTTACCACATTTTTTGCTTAAATTACGCCTATACGACTGTGCACAAATCACAAATTGCAGTGAATGGGTGCGCACGCCAATCTGCATCAGACCGCAGGCACCTGCGTCCCCATGTTAAACATAGGGACTTGCGGTGCCTGTGCTCAGCTTGCGGATCCCATCTGCAGGATGCTGCTAAGGGGTCTGCAAGTGTGAAACCAGCCTTAGGCTGCCACAAAAAAGGCTACTCTAAAATGTGCAATTTTATCACACGATGCCACAAAGCGCAAAGCTCTACTTTGGCAAACCCTTTAACCCCCCCCCCATTTCTGGGGAGTATAGATGCGGAAAAGGAATGGCCAGGACTGTAGCGCTGGGATGTTTTTTGCTGGGACTCACAGAACAAGTAAGAAGGGAAATAAGCCAATGGAACTGAAAGTGTGTCTGAATATGCTCTGTATAACTGAAATGTGCTGTAAATTATGTGTCCATCATCTCTTGTATAAGGTTAGTAATGAAGAACTGTTGAGTAAAGTGTTATTATTTGAAGTAAGCTGGTGGTCTCCTTGTCAATATGAGTTGTCATCCGGTCCTGGTCAGCCAAAGCAAATGTCAACATGCGGCCTACACCGGTGAATCCCCAACACCTCACAAGTCCACACACCAAGCCAGGACCATGCTTTTCATGGACTGTGCTGGGGTGTCAGAAATCAACACCTTGCCCATGACTACTGCCCTGCATAATACTACAGAGCCTTGGAGAAACCAAAACCTGGATGCAACTGCTGGCTTTCCATCCTTGGTTCCATAGGAAAAAGAAAAGGTGCCGGTGTAACGAACAAGCAGTAGGCATACAGACTGCTGTGGAGCCTTCTGGAAATGTAAAAATACATTAGAAGTGAAGTATGACATTGATTCATTATCATGATGAACAAATGATGTATGCACTAGTAGGCATCGAATAATAAAATATAGAGTACCAACAGATCATAATAACATTTCCTGAACTGACTTTCTAATGTAGAAGATATGGAAATATGGTCTCATTACAATTTATGACAGAGCATCCCTGGAGAGACTATGTGTGGTTATTTATTTACATGTCCATTAATTTTAACTGTGATCTGCTCTGGTTGTGCACGTATACTACCGTTCAAACGTTTGGGGTCATTTAGAAATGTCCTTATTTTTAAAAGAAAAGCACATTTTTTTTTTCAATGAAGCTAACATTACATGAATCAAAAATACACTCTATACATTGTTAATGTGGTAAATGACTATTCTAGCTTCAAAATTCTGGTTTTTAATGCAATATCTACATAGGTGTATAGAGGCCCATTTCCAACAACCACCACTCCAGTGTTTTAATGGTACATTGTGTTTGCTAATTGTGTAAGGCTAGGGTTACACATGAGCCCTTGGTCCGTTTTTGGCTTCATTTTTGTTAATTTTTTTTTCTAAGTCCAAAAACTGACAGAAAACGGATTGGATGTAATAAACACCCTGTCCGTTTTTTTCTGGACCTCAAAACCTTGCTCTGTTCGTTTTTGAGCCAAAAACGCTGCTAGCAACGTTTTTGGTATCAGTTAAAAAACGCATGCGTTTTTTTAACATGGGGCCCTATGGGAAACGCATGCATTAACGCACGGCATATATAGCCACTTGCATTAACGCATGCGTTAACGCACATGCGTTTTTAAGGAAAAATAATGAAAAAATGACTAAGTCCAAAAACGTTCAGGGGTGTAGGAGGCTCAAAAAGCACCCTATAAAAAACAGATTGGTGATGAAAGTCACTTCCAAAAACGGACTTCTATGTGTAACCCCAGCCTAAGAAGGCTAATGGATGTTTAGAAAACCCTTGTACAAGTATGTTAGCACAACTGAAAAAGGTTTGGCCGATTAAAGAAGCTATAAAATTGACTTTCCTTTGAGCTAGTTGAGAATCTGGAGCATTACATTTGTTTGTTCTATGAAACTCTTAAAATGGCCAGAAAAAGAGAACTTTCATGTGAAACTCGACAGTCTATTCTTGTTCTTAGAAGTGCAAGAAATTGCCAAGAACCTGAAGATTTCCTACACACGGTGTGTATTACTCCCTTTTGAGGAGAACGCAAACAGGCTCTAACCAGAGTAGAAAGAGAAGTGGGAGGCATCAATAGGACTTTGATAGGAACTATCCAATACCTATTTTTTTCCTGTGTTGGTCCTGCAAGCATATTGAACATTTGCTACAAGTTTCCTAATTCTCTAATGTTTTCTTTCTCGCCTCAAGCAGGAATTAAATGTAATTTTCTGAAAATTGGGCCTCTGTAGGCACCTTTATAGAGTGCAGGAATAGACGTATTGTTAGTTCAGAAGTTAAAAAAAAAGACCTGAGAGTTTCCCTTTAAGGCTGGAGATGTTGAGTTTTTATGCTGATGCAGAAACAAAGTTAAAAGAAGCAATGTACAACCATCAGAGATGCCGTGAAGATACATTTGGCATTTTGTAAAGATCTCACAAAACATATTCAGGATCATTATGTAAAAACGGGTTATGTTCTGATCCGCCTCAGTAAACAACTTGTTATATATTGGAAAGCATTTGCGTTTGATGCCAGAAAGATTTGATTCCTTGCAGAAAAGCTAAATAAACAGTTCTAGATTTTTTTTTTATCCACAGCTTTGCGAAAATGTGGATAATGCTTGCTAAGACAAAATCTAAATTTTGTTTCGAATTTTGATCCAAAACATAAAAAAAATTCTAAGTATTATGAGGATCTCAGTTGTGACAAGATAAGTTAGTTCAGGAGATTGAATGAAGCAATTAGCACATACATAATTATTGACTGCAAGTAGCGGTTGCCCCTTTTGGCACCATTAAAAAAAGGGTAGACAGCGAAGAACTCTCATAGAATCATTGAATAGTAGAGTTGGAAGGGACCTCAGGACCTCAAGGGCCTTTAAGTCCAACTTCCTGTGACTGCAGATTTTCCTAAATCATCCCAGTAATATGTTTATCCAGCTCCCACTTGAAGCTTTCCATTAATGAAGAGCTCACTATATCCTGTGAGCAGCCGGTTCCCCTCTCTGACTGCCCTCACTGTCAGAAAGTTTTTCTAATGTTTAATCTGTATCTCCTTGCTTTTAGTTTCATCCCATTGCTTCTAGAACTTCATTGCGCTAATAAGAATAGGGTAGTTCCCTCTGCACTGTCACTTCCTTTCATATATTTGTAGACCATGTTAAGTATGAGCCTTTTCTTTTGCAAACTAAACATTCCAAGTTCTTTTAGCCGGTGTTCATTAGAGATGTGTGAACCTTTCAAGTTTCGGTTCGGGTCACCAAACTTCCTAGTGTTGAGCAAACCTGTTTGGATTGGAGTTCGGGTACTGTATGTTTGCAAATCACTGGAGCCGGCATCGCTGTGGTTGGGTATTGTTGGTGCTTGGCCTAGTATGAACTACATGCAGTGTTTGGCTCACACTGGGCTTAAAAGCACTATTTTTGGGTACTGTGTGTGCCCAGAATTAATTTAAAAAAAGGAAGTAGTTGCCCTCCCACCCCGGACGTGTTTTACTTATGGCTAGCTATATGTGGGTGGAGAGCTGAACTTCCAATCAGTGACTTCCATTGAGGCTTGGGTCAAGGTTCTGGATTATGAACAATCCATTATATTATTCGGTTGCAGTTGCCAAACTCAAACTTCGATAGGTTCGCTCATCTCTGGTCTTCATAGGACATGGTCTGCAGACCTTCTACCATCTTGGTTGCTTTACTCTGAACTTGCTCCAATATATTAAATCCCAGAATTTTGTCAGCCTTTTTAGCGGCAGCACCACTCTGTTGGCTCATGTTGAAACTGTGATCTACTGATATGATCAAGCCTTTTCCCTTGTGCTATTGCTTACTTCTATTTCACCCATACTATATGTGCTTTCTACATTTATTTTACCCAGATGTAGGGTTTTGCATTTGTCCCAATGAAACCCCTTCCTCATCTCCTTGGCCCATTGTTCGAGTGTGTCTAGATCCTTTTCAATACACTCTCTTCTCTCTATTTTGGTTATTCCTCCTATCTTCATATTATCTGTAAATCTTATAAGTTCGCCAAAAATTCCATTGTCCAGATCATTTAGTAAACTCTGCTTCTTCCTACAACAAAGCTACTGTCACTGGGGCTGTGTCTGGTATTGTAGATCAGCCTCAATATGATTCTCAACCAAAGACAGCCACTGTTTTTCATAATAAAACACTTGTTTAGTCCTGAATCACTTATTTCTTGTGTAGAGAGTTCTTCAGTATATGGCCTCACTATTACCAGTTGAACGACTGTCCTGAAAAAACCTGACCTGCATTGACCGGAGTAAGTAGATTTATCAAAATGTATGACATTCTCATCTTTTCATTTTATTGCGAAATTTATTTTACTTATTATAAAAAAAAAGACTTTTTGAATTTGCTGATAGTCTCATGAAGATATCTTATCACTGGTAATTTACATTATCTGACAGTAAAAAATAATAACAAGGCATATCAATAATTGCCGATCGGCCATTGGAATGAATGCATCATTTCTGTGTTTGGCAAAATTTTAGTTCAGGTTACCTGAATACAAAAAAAGTTCAAGACTAAATACAAAAAAAAATATAGCATTCATAATTTAAGGCATAAATATTTCATATCATGCCCACGTTCTAGCTTTTTACTGAAAGGCAAGGCACATATGGTAGAAGCAAGGCAGACAGTTTTACCTATAAGCTGAGTATTTACTCTCTTTAGCATAAAATAAGTTAGTATTTTGGTTAAAAAAAAACCATAAATGTAAAAATGTACATGTCCTGTAGAGCCCAGTGGGTAGAAGATATTATACATGGAAGTCCAAGTCTTGTGGGACTGGTTTCAAAAAGTCAACAAAATGTTCTAAGGCAGAAACATGCTTGTGGTTGTGATCACCAGTCCCGAGTGCTCCCTTGTAGGAATGAAGCGGAGTCCGTTTCATTGATATTGCTGAATTAGTGGCACTTTGACAGTCTTCACTTCTGATATATGTGAGGATTTCTGAATGATGCAGCTAGTGGTCCCCTGCAGTTTGTCTTTCCCTTGTGCCAGGTTTGTTAAGGCCATCGCTGCGTTGATCTCTCTCCAGTACGTCTCATCCTTGTTGGCCCCTTTTTTATTAACTGCACTAGATTAAGTGAAAGAAACACAATTGCATCAGCACATCTATTACAAATATCAATCAATAAAATCTCTACTGTATTAAAATACATAAAAAATCTCTACTGTATTATAATACTTAAGGCCACATATTAATCTTTAGAATAACTACAAGACAACAGAGTTGAGCAAAATGATTAGCAGAAGCTTGGTGCATTGGCCACTTGGGTATTCTGACTGCCGGACAAGAACTCTGTGAGCTTCTTCTTACCTGCTAGCATCCCTAATGCTTCTTCTGATTGGTTAAACAAATGCAACATCATGGATTTGTCATGCTGCAACATTAACGTTGCGCTCGGTCTTCTAATCAGAAGAGGCGCTGGGGATGCCGGACCTGGCTGCTGGGAACTTTTTGCTCAAGTCTACAAAGCAAGCTATTGTTTAGAATATGTCAACTAGATCATCTTTAATACTAGTGGGTAAAGAGGAGCAGATCATTTGAAATTCAATATCATCGACTTTGCTTATTTTTTCCCAAAAATTTGATTTCCAGGAAATAAAACAGCATGTCTCTCAATACTGGCAAGCTTGTGATTGCTCGGAAAATACAAGTGAGAGAGAGGAGAGAGAGGACCCCACTCACCATAAGAACTTATACTCCGCAGGAGAGAGGGGGGGGCACTAATCATAAGAGCTTACACTCTACAAAAGAGAGAAGAACCCACTGACCATAAGAGCATACACTGTACAATAAAGAGAGAGAGCACCCCATTGAAAATAACAGCTTACACTCTAGCTTACACTCTACAGGAAAGAGAGAGAAGATCCTGTTGAACATAAGAGCTTATACTCTATAGTAGAGAGAGGAGCCCACTGATTATAAGAGCTTACACCCTACAGGAGAGAGAAAGGACCCTACTGACCATAAGAGCTTACACTCTACAGGAGAGAAGACCCCACTGATCATAAGAACATATAATCTACAGGAGAGGGAGAGAGGATCCTGCTGACCATAAGAGCTTACACTTTGCAATAGAGGGAGGACCCTACTGAGCATAAGAGCTTACACTCTACAGTTGAAAGAGAGATGACCCTCTTGATCATAAGAGTTTACACTCTACAGGAGAGAGAGAACCCTGATGACCAAAAGAGTTTACATCTACAGTATATCTAGAGGGTTGAGAATGCGCACATAGGGTCTTATCCTTTATAGGCAGGTAAATGTGAAAAAATCAGATTTGCTCACTGGTCAGTTGTGTAGCACACAACAGCGTAATCGCTCGAACAATGCAGCTGCTGCAGGGACTGTACTTCCACGAGGTGCGGTGCTGTGATCAGGTATTTTGACGAAGTACTTAATGTCCGCGCTGCTGCCAGAGAGGAACATACACCAACGACACTGGACGTCTGGGTACTGGTAGTAGAGGTTTATTTCCAACGCGTTTCGGAGCCACGTACCGAGCTCCTTCCTCAGGGATGTTCCCTGAGGAAGGAGCTCGGTACGTGGCTCCGAAACGCGTTGGAAATAAACCTCTACTACCAGTACTCAGACGTCCAGTGTCGTTGGTGTATGTTCCTCTCTGGCAGCAGCGCGGACATTAAGGTACACTCTACAGTAGAGAGATGACTTGCTCACCATAAGAGTTTACACTCTACAGTAGAGAGAGAGAGGACCCACTGACAATAAGAGCTTACCCTCTACATGAGAGAGAGGACCCGCTGATCATAAGAGCTTACACTCAGCAGGACAGAGAGAATCCCGCCGATCGTAACAGCTTAAACTCTACAGGAGAGAGGACCCCACTGACCATAAAAGTTTACACTCTACAGTAGTGAGAGAACCCCACTGACAATAAGAGCTTACACTCTGCAGGATAGAGAGGTTAGTAGGAGCTTAAATTCTACAGATGAGAGAGTCTTGCTGAGTGACTCTAGAGATGGAAAATGACTCTGCCAGACCACTGTGATCTCTGTGATACTGTATAATGGATGATAATCTGCTACATTTAATAGTTGCAGGGTATTAAGGGGAAGCCCAAGAAGCGATGCAAAAATGTATTAGCCCACTCTATGATGCTTCAGCAATGTGGGAAATGGTGACAGGTAAGTTATATTTTTTTCAGGTACTGGGAATCGAATATCAAAAGTTTTCAAATCATCTGAATCCTCGAATTTTAGGAAATTCGACTTGAACGTGGTTCTCCAAAGATTGATCTGCTCATCTCTACCGACAAAGGACCAATCTTAATTCTATGCACCCTACAAATGTAAAGCAGATGACTCACCTTTGACATGTATTTGGTCCAGACTCCAATGTGTCTAAAATAAAACAAAGTTGATTATTAGATATTTTAGTAACATAACATACTGCCTAGAATAAAACTTGCTATTGCCAAGAATTAGCAGTGACATTTTTACACTGCTTTACTGATAATTGACTTAACAAAGCCAATTGCTATCTGATAAAACATTTACAATTACCCAGTCCTATAAGGTCTCATAATAACAAAATTCTCCCCAGGTGATGTCACTACCCTACACTACCTTTTATCTATCAGTACTTGGGACTTGTTGTAAGTATGTAAGTGATGTATGCAGTCTACATAATATCTGGTGCAATTGTCCACATTAACTGTCTTTTTGGTATGACATTTAGGTAAGCAACTTTGTGGAATGATGCTGCCTTTTTCTCAACTGGCTATGTATCATGCCTCAGTCTCTGGACTTGATCCAGTGACAGCTCGCTCTGTGGTTTGTCTCCTTCCCTGCTGAGCCACAACCTGGTCGGTTTCTAACCAAATGCTAATGACTCTTTTATCTTAGTTTTCTTTGGTTTACGATTTGTCAGGTGTCCTCACTTCCTCTTTGCCCTATCACATCCCAGTTGGGACTATTTATACTCTCCTTTCACCAGCCTTTTCTGCTGGTTATCTTTCTATGTCAATTTCTACTAAGGAGTCCTAGCCCTATAGCAAAGGTAATTTGCTTGTGAGGCAGAGACCAGTGTTCCATTTTGCTCTGTGTATTTCTTATTTGCCTTCCCTACACCTATCTTCTATTTTCTGTTAGGTGTATAGGAGGTAATCCTTGCTTGTATTTATTATTTCACCTTTATCTACATGTGCTTGTGCCTTATGTTTGCTCAACTTTGGTTTTTGTCTATCCCTGCTCACTTTCCTTATCCTTCTTAGTTGTGTGTGGCTACCTCCCTCTGGTTCCTCAGAAAGAGCTTGATGGCCTTTTAGGGAGTCAGGTCCAAGCTGCGGTTTCTAGCTGTGTGGCTAGAGGCATTCTGGTCTGTACAGGAACCAGTAGGATGTGGGTGCGGCTACAGTGGTTTAGGCTTTATTTCTCCCTGTAGCTGTGTGTAAGTTGTTATATGTATTATACTATGGCTCATTGTCATTTCTTGTTGTCAATTAGTGCTTTATTATATTTACATATCTGAAAGTTTAATTAAAATGGATTAAACATAAGAAACAAAACAGATTAAAAAGATCTTTTATTATCTATTATGGTAATTAATAATGCATGTTTATATAGTAACCAAAAAGTCCAAAGGACACAGGGACGAATTTATAGAATTTAAGCAATCTTTATTTAGGATTATCAATAGAACAATAAAAATCCTTCAGAATAATATCAATAACAAGGTGCAATTGGAACCATATACATATCAAGAGCACACTACCCTTTGAAGAAGTCTTGTTAGACGAAACGCGTCAGGGTGAGGTGGAGGCCAAGTGTGACCGCTAATAACATCTTTAGAGGTATGTGGTTATGGTCCTAAGATGATTCAGCATATGTGGTGTTTGGAGTGATTTATCCCCTGATACTCATATTATGTTTATGGTTATTCTGACCCCGGAGTATAGGCTCATACTAATGAGCTAATGAGCTTTTGAGTGAAATGAACTAGTGAGACCTTGTGGTGATGTATTGGTATTGCACCTAGCATCACCATTTAGGATCACATTTATTTTCACTAATGATGATACTGCGTGTATATGGTCATATGGAATATGAAGCATGAATTAAATTGAGATTCAAGGGATTTTACAAATACTAACACCCTGTGTAATGCCTGGAAAATAATATTGCCCAATTGTGTATATCAGCTATAGGAGGAAAGAGTAAAGATCTGTGGTATCTTAAAACTGACATAAGCCCTTTGATTATAATAGGGATATGTAAAATAATCTCCCTGATGATTAATGAACTCATCCGAACCTTGCTGAGCACATGAAAGAATTTCTTGGAAAAATCCTTGGCATTGTCTGTAATCACCTATTGGGTATCCTTTCCACCTATGCCCCCCCCCCCCTTGGTCACTTGGCACTCCCCAACAATATATCACCGGATTAGCAATAACTCTGATTTTCCATAGAAATCCAGTGGCTCTCTTGATATGTATATGGTTCCAATTGCACCTTGTTATTGATATTATTCTGAAGGATTTTTATTGTTCTATTGATAATCCTAAATAAAGATTGTTTAAATTCTATAAATTCGTCCCTGTGTTCTTTGGACTTTTTGGTT
Organism: Allobates femoralis; assembly: GCA_033576535.1. Lineage (NCBI taxonomy): Eukaryota > Metazoa > Chordata > Amphibia > Anura > Aromobatidae > Allobates > Allobates femoralis. The sequence goes on along the minus strand of JARQOC010000005.1, from coordinate 529,905,372 downwards.
ACTTGAGTTAAGTGGGTTGAATACTTTTTTGTGAGATATTGATTGAATGTTTATATAGTGCCATCTATTCCATAGCACTTTACAGAGGTTTAACATTTTTAATTTTCCATCAGGTTGTAGATTCATAAAGTGATATACAGATCAGATACTCATTCTTCCCGTATTTCCACCGCTGCTCCGGTCTTTGTTGATGGGCTGCAGCAGTGAGGTCAAAACTACAAGACATGTGACCGCTGCAGCCAATGAATGAGCTCAGTAGTTCTAGCCAGCTATACCGGGGGCCTTCACAGAGGAAGAGTAACAGCTATGTATTGTTTAGTTTATCATTTTAAAAGTCTGTAGCCCAATGGAAAAATAAAATTGTAAAATGGAAAATTCCTTTTGCTAAAGCGACATGTGCACAACATTTTTCAACTCCTAATGTGCACTAGAGTAAAATGTCACTTTGCAACTACTTTAAATACAAGTGTTTTGCCGGTCAATTTAAAGATCTTCCCATTCTAACTAACATCAGTTTACATTGTTTTGCTACCCAGCAGGCACTTGTCAGCAGAACATGTTAAAGGAATCAAGCATAAGGTTTTTGCGATGTAATATCAGACCACTATGGTGTAGGGGAAGAGCGCTTAATACCAGTGATGTGTCACACAGTCCGTATTTTTTGTTTCAATAAAATAGTATTTTATCAGCAAGAGGTTATCACTAAAGAACTAGGCAACTCTTGCCTCCTGGTCAACTTGTTTTACATAGCCCCACTCTCACCACTGATTAGCAGTTTTCTGGCAGTGCACAGTGTACACAGAAAGCTGTCAATTAGTGGTGTACACAGCTCAACATTCCAAATTGTGCTAGATTTGTAGGAGAGAGGAAACTGTGATTCGGTCACAACTGGTCCGCCCAGTAAACTAAGGGATCCTTCAATAGAATCAGGGTCTCAGCCTCTTCATCATACTGCTGTCAGATTATATAGCAAAAACCTGATGACAGATTCCCTTTAATGGAGATGGAAAAATAGAAGTGTGTGACATATTGCAATTGGCTACTGGATATGATTGCAGCCAGTTGGACAATCTATGACAGGGGCATAACTACAATAGGTACAGGGGTTGGAATTGCCCTGGAGCCTAGGGGTTCCCAAAAGTCCCTTTTTCCTATACACAAAGAGTACTGCTATTAAAGATTTGCAATAACTTGGGTCCCGTTGAAGCTTTCGCATTGGGTCCGATGAGCTTCAAGTTACGCCACTGGTCTACGATACATTATGCAGCACGGTCTCATCTAACTAGGAGTGTTCATTCACAGAACAATAGGATCTGCCATAAAGAAAATTCATACAAGCTGCAACAACATCCATGACCCAAAAACCATAATTTACAGTGTGGTTTGTGGAATGTGGGTCCAATGTTCTTTGATGATAATATGAACATCTTCGCACAATTCTATGCACAATTAACTGTTCACATGAATCAGAACTGATTATTTTTGCAAGAAACAGGGATCTTTTTATAATATTAAGCTCAAATAATAAGTGGGAACAGTTTTGATAATATTTCAGCTCACGACTGCACGATCACACTATGGACACATAATAAAGTACATAACAAGTTAGGACTCCGGCCACCACTCCCATCACCAGCTTTAATCTTTTTTTTTGGAAAAACTTTGGCAATTTTAACCACTTTAAAAAAAAGTCCCAATCACATTTTTAAAAAATAAGCATTGAGTAAGTTTTCTGCCAATTACAATCTACCAGTTTAGTAAAAACATTGTTCTCCATCCTCATTTCCTTCTAAATATTTGTGAAGGGAAGTGACTCTCGATAAGACACGATGATCACAAGACTACAGAATGCCGGGTCTATGTGTCACTATAACCAGCACCTAGTATTTACTGCAAGAAAAGCCACATGCAGATAATTACTGAACATACATAATCCCAGCGTTCAGTTGGGTTTGTGGTTCAAAATATAAGAGCCGCAAAGATTTCACAATAGGACCATCTGGTTAACAAAAAGAGATTTTCTGAGGAACATTGCTTTTATCATTCTCAATTGCTTCCTGCGGAGTAATGTTTCCAAGAAATCTGAATTTAGGATCAGTGATGCGCAAAATGACTCCCGGAGCCGCACTGAAGTACATGAAGTAGGAGGATTATGAAAGAAGGTTCCATGCAAAATATTGAAAGAAGAGAACAGCTTACAGGTGGCTGCCAACTATCCGAAATGTGCCTGAACTGCCTACTTTTTTGGAAAACAATCCCAGGATATTAAAAGGGTCCTCCACCATTTCAAGACAATTTTAATATTCTTTTTTTTTCTTGCTAAAAGCATGACTTCTGTTTTCATTTTTATTTCAGAAATCAATACAACACAAGAAAATATATATTTTTTATAATTAATCTTAAGAGATACATTTGCTTCTTTCTCCTCCTGGACTGATTTTTCATTCTCAAAATTCTCAATTCCTGGGTAAAATGTCTTCAGTGAATGCAGACTTTTATATGACTGAGATAGGAGATGACAGTTGGTGTTTATAAGATTCTATGCAAAAAGGAGGTAAGAAGGGGAAGGAGAAGCTCTGCATCTAGCTCCTCCCACTCCCTCTAGCTCCTTCCTCTGTCGGTAGCTCAACTCTGCCTTTAGTTCCTCCCTCTAGCCCAGGGGTGGGCAACTCCAGGCCTCAAGTGCCGCACTCAGTCCAGGTTTTCAAGATTTCCTTAGAATTTGACAGTTGGTAATTTACAATTATTTAAATTACCAACTGTCAAATTATAAGGAGTTCTTTAAAAGCCGGACTGTGTGCGGCCCTCGAGGCCTGGAGTTGCACACCCCTGCTCTTGCCCCACCCTCTGCATCCAGCTTCTTTCTCTGTTTCTAGCTCCTCCCTCTGCTTTCAGTTCCTCCCTATGCCTCAAACTCATCCCTCTCCCTCTAGCCCCTTCCTCTGCCTCTAGCTCCTCCCTCTGCCTTTAGTTCTTCCCTCTGCCTCTAGCTCCTCCCTCTGCCTTTAGTTCCTCCCTATGCCTCAATCTTCTCCCTCCTTTAGCTCCTCCCTCTTTCCTGTTCCACCTTCGTCATTGAATTTCATCAGCACCAACTGTCATCTCCTACTTCAGTTACACAAAAATCTGTCCTCAGTGAAGACAAATATTACCATGAAATTGAGACTTTTGAGGATGAAAGGTCAGTCTAGGAGGATACAGAAGCAAATTTGGCTGATAAGATATATTACAAAGTTTCTTATTTTCATCCATCTGCTCATTATGAGTATCGAACACCACAGCATCGTAGTGATTGCCTATCAGTCACTAGTGATTGCTTAAAGTGATCCTGACCCTATAACACCACCCCACATCCCCTTCTTACCTACCCCTGCAGCTTGGTATCCTGATGCCATCCATCCCTGGTTCTCCACACACTGTGCTGGCGATCTTTATAAATCACTATTTTATTATATCATTACTGCCGCTTCCTACTATCGAGGAAGCCGCAACAGGCGTTGCCCCCATTGGCATGGTAAACATCCGAGAGGCTGTTCGCTTCGTATGAGGGGCAGTGAAGCCGGTATGGCATAATACGCGTCATATCCGGTTTCACATACGTCAGTACACTCATTTGGGTGTACTGCTGGCTTCGCAATAGCTGCGCGAAGCCAGCAGTACACCCAAATGAGTGTACTGACGAGCAGCCTCTCAGATGTTTACCACGCCCATGGTGGCGTGCATAATTACCATCAAGGCGGGGGAGAGCAGCACACAGCCCCGCCTGTTGCGGCTTCCTCGATAGTAGGAAGCGGCAGTAATGATATAATAAAATAGTGATTTATAAAGATCGCCAGCACGGTGTGTGGAGAACCAGGGGATGTGGTGTGGTGTTATGGGGTCAGGATCACTTTAATGGGGTTGCCCAAAAAAAAAGCTTTGGGAACAGGTTAGATTTGGTGCAAAAAAAGCGATACCCTCACCAATATCTTTTGTTCTGACACTCATCTGGTCTTCAATGGTCTCTATTCCTGGTTGCTTCTCAAAATACAGAAAATATTAAGAAACGTTTTGCATTGGCTGCAGCAACTCATTGCTGTGGCCAGAGATGGGATAAGCATTTCCTGCCATTTTCCTTGTGTGAACACGTAGCAAAGAAGTAAATAGCAGTGGAATGGGTATGCAGCTGAGAACCAGATAAGCATTGGAAAAGGAGCTGAGGTTCATTGAGGACAAGCCTCTCTTGTTTTACTTTTTTAAACCATTGAGAGCCCTTTCCCGAAAATCTTTCTCTACTGGATAATCTTTTTAACTAGGTAGCTACAGGTCTCTGGAACTAGTCTTAGAGAGGTTGTCCACTACTTGGACATTAATGAACTATTCTTTGGATAAGTCATCAATGTCTGATCAATCGGGGTCCGACACCAGACACCACTGCTGAACAGCTGCTTAGTGGCAGCAGCAGTTGGACGGAAGTGCTCAGTCTTCTGATAGTGACCATGGCCAGTTACCACAGACATGGATCTTAATCAAATCAATAACCGAGCACTTCCGGCCACAGGCTGCCACCACCGAAACCGAGAACAGTTGATCGGCAGGGGTGATGGGTGTCTGACCCCAGCTGATCCAACATTGATGACCTAACCTAAGGATAGGCCATCAATGTCTAAGTAGTGGACAACCTATTTAATTCAGACTTTAATTACATATTATGGAATTTAATCCAAAACCAATGTTATATATGGTAATCCTGATTTACCCTATAAAATATGAATATAATTTAGGACCTTTCAAGAAGCTCAACATTCAGTATTGTTCAATGCTTCCCCTCAATGCCTGCTTTGTGACACATTTCAGATTTCATTTTAGTACATATATTTACTTTTTCAGGCAACTTAGCCGATACATGTCATTCGAAATATTTGCTATCCCAATAGAAAGCCACTTATTGTTTAATGGAGCATGGATTTTTCATTTTTGTGTGTTAAAACTGGTGATATTTTCGCAGCATGCTTGTTATAAAACAAACTGCAATGGTAATTGATTCATGAAAACCACGCGTAAGTCTGTTTTTGATCAAAAGGAATGTAATGGGGAAATAAAATAAGGCAATAAGTTTAACATTATCACAGTCTGCATGCTGGCTTTGGTTTCCAGAGGTCAAAAAGTTCTTTATGAGGCCTGGACATAATATTACTTGAATAAACTTTCAGAATCCCTCACACTTTGTGTTCTACGTGATAAAATAGTCCTGTAAACTTTTATGATCGGGTCCGATAGAAGTGTGCCACGTGCCAGGCCTTGCAATGTATGAGCCTTCAACTCTGTGATATATATTTTTTTTTCTACACACACATGAAAGCTCCATAATGCATTTTCCCCATATGGTGGGATTTTTTACTTATGTCCTAAAGCACTAACACCCTTTGTCTTAAGCGTATAAATTGTAAGTTGCCACTAAGGAAACAGGACGAAAGGAAGACTTTGTATACAAAATTGTATAGATATATAGCATGGCCAATAAAAAAATATCCAATGTTATAACTGTCTAATGGGACATTATAAAGGTTGGCAACTTAAACAAATTCCCATAATGCTAAAACTTTAAAGACAGTGCCATGTGAAACATTATAATGCCATGTCAAAGCTCCCCTTGGGGTATTGCCTGTAAATAATGTACACATTTAATAAATATGTGGTGAATCATTAGTGTTGAGTGGGCACTACCATGCTCAGGTGATCAGTACTCATAATGAGTAGTTGGGTGCTCAGATGGGCGCAACTCGAGTATTTTTCCATGACATCTTTCAATAGTGAGATTGGGCACTCATGTGACCATAAGTATGTGCCTTCCATACTTTCGTCCACGTTATTACTAGATGTACTCAGCATCTGTCAATACTAGTGAAGATTGCACACTTTACACATTGCCAATTTCCGTTCACTCCAAAATTGGACATTTAAAGACAATCTGTCAGAAGGTTTTCCTAATTTTAACTAAAGTCACTAGCTTTAACGTCTGTTGAACCGCTGTCCAGCAATCTGTATATAAGCTCCAACTCCCCCTACATATTCAAAAAAATACCTTTTCTAATTCTCTTGTACCATATATCAATTGGCACGGTCTGATCTGAAGTGTGTTCCCGGTCTTTGCCCAGCACATCCACTATCCCCACAATTGCATCCTTCTGCCTTGATGTATATGATGTCACCCGCGCAGTGCAGAAAAATCTTGCGCCTGCGCAGTTGATGCACAGGCATACTCAGGTGCACTTTGCTCTGCATCACTTCACTGCTCTGTCCATTCTTTGGCAGAGCATAGTGTGCATGCACAGACATGTTCTTAAACAGTGAAGGTGTAAACAGGTACGAGGATGGAGTAGCACAGAAAATGAAGAATCTGTGGTTGATCTGTTGTGATTTGTTAGCTTAGTTACAGTTTCAGTAGTCAAAATGCAATTTTAAGTGTTGGAATCTGAGAGTCCTCAGTGGTTGATACCTTTTAATGGCTAACTGATGGTAAACATAGCAAGCTTTCAGGACATTGTGGCCCCTTGTCAGATAGATAATGACACAGATTCCGAAGACACATACCGTATATACTCGTGTATAAGCCGACCCGTGTATAAGCCGACCCCCCTACTTTTGCCCCAAAAATCTGGAAAAACCTATTGACTCGTGTATAAGCCGAGGGTGGACCCCAGCACAGGTATACAGCCCCCAGCAGTGTGGTATACAGGCCCCCCCCAGTGGTATACAGGCCACCCCAGTGGTAGTATACAGCAGCCCCAGTGGTAGTATACAGCAGCCCCAGTGGTAGTATACAGCAGCCCCAGTGGTAGTATATAGCAGCCCCAGTGGTAGTATACAGCAGCCCCAGTGGTAGTATATAGCAGCCCCAGTGGTAGTATACAGCAGCCCCAGTGGTAGTATATAGCAGCTCCAGTGGTAGTATATAGCAGCCCCAGTGGTAGTATACAACAGCCCCAGTGGTAGTATATAGCAGCCCCAGTGGTAGTATATAGCAGCCCCAGTGGTAGTATACAGCAGCCCCAGTGGTAGTATACAGCAGCCCCAGTGGTAGTATACAGCAGCCCCAGTGGTAGTATATAGCAGCCCCAGTGGTAGTATATAGCAGCCCCAGTGGTAGTATACAGCAGCCCCAGTGGTAGTATACAGCAGCCCCAGTGGTAGTATATAGCAGCCCCAGCAGTAGTATACAGCAGCCCCAGTAGTATACAGCAGGCCCCCAGGGGTACATATAGCAGCCCCCAGGGGGTACCCAGCAGCCCCCTGGGGGTACCCAGCAGCCCCCAGGGGGTACCCAGCAGCCCCCTGGGGGTACACAGCAGCCCCCTGGGGGTACCCAGCAGCCCCCAGGGGGTACACAGCAGCCCCCTGGGGGTACACAGCAGCCCCCAGGGGGTCCCCAGCAGCCCCCAGGGGGTCCCCAGCAGCCCCCTGGGGGTCCCCAGCAGCCCCCAGGGGGTCCCCAGCAGCCCCCTGGGGGTCCCTAGCAGCCCCCAAATGCTGGCACTCGCCCCCCCTTGCAAGGGCCCCCCCCGCTTCTCTTACCATCCCGGTCTTCTGATCAGCGCTGCTCCTCGGCGCTCCGTCTTCTCTGCTCCCGTCCTGCTACATCCGGGATCCCCGGCCGTCGCGCGATGACGTCATATGCCTGCGACGGCCGGAGATCCCGGATGCAGAAGGACGGACGGAGCACCGAGGAGCACCGCTGATCAGAAGACCGGGATGGTAATATATAAGCAGCGGGGGGGTGGCCCTTCCAAGGGGGGGCGAGTGCCAGCATTTGGGGGCTATATGCACTGCTTCCCCCTGCCGCTGATTGACAGGGGGAAGCAGTGCATATTTAATGAGCGGCCCCACGTGACGGGGCCGCTCATACAGCAGCCCCCCCCCGCCTCCTGCAGCCTCCACAGCCCCGGACACAGCCCCCACCCGTATTGACTCGTGTATAAGCCGAGGGGGAGACTTTTCAGCCCAAATTTTGGGCTGAAAAACTCGACTTATACACGAGTATATACGGTAAATGCTCAACCTTCCCTTTAACAAAGCCTCCTTATCCCTCCAGCTTTCATGATCGGTCTTCCCTTTAATCAGGCCTCTTGGCCTTTCAGTTTGCGTTATTGACATTTCCTTTAGTCAGGCCTCTTGACCCTTCAGCTCACATGATCAACCTTCTCTATAGGTTTGGCTTCCTGGCCTCCAACTAAGGACCTCGTCCACATGACCCCTGATCGATTTCTCTGTTGTTAAGCTGGGCCTTCCTTCCTTGAGCTAGGGACCTTGTACCGCTGCTTCTATATGCAGTTATAAGCCAACTCAATTTACTCTGCACATCCAAGTTGACACATGCATTGGTGATGACTTGCCCTCATGGTCTCAGATTTTTTTAAATATTTTTTTTTAACTCTGTCACAGTTGATTACATCAATGCCAGCGCCATACAAACCAGTGGTGGATACTGCGCCTTTCTAACTTAGTGCTTACCCATGCAGCATTCTTCCACAAGTATTGCATACTGACGAAGATCTAATTGTCAGACCAAAACGTTTATACATGCATTCTTGTTATCACTGCATAAATAAAAAAAATTAATAATCACACAGTGGACTCTTGAGTGCCATGTCAATTTTCTACATATCTTAATGCGTTGGTCCCTGCATGCACACCAACAACTCAAGAGTGATATAATAGCTATTAATACAGTTGATTAAATGTCTTCGTGCATCTCAATTATCGCTTTGCCTCTAAGAATGAATTCTCTGGTTTCAGTTCCTGCATGATTCTGTTAGTTCCTACTCTTTTATCTCTGGCCAATAGATGGCGATATTCATTCACACAAGATCCACTGTGCATTTCTCTAATTGTGGAGATAGTAGAGGTCCTGGACAAAAACCAGCAACACCCATCAGACTAAACCTATTAGCATACGGCACAGCAGAATTAGGAAAGGTGTTTTTGGAGTTGGAGGCTTATATACAGATTGTTAGACTGTGGTGCAAGAGACGTTAAGGTGGTGGCTTTAATTTATGTTAGGAAAACCTGCAGACAGATTCTCTTTAAAGGGAACCTGTCAGGTGGTTTATGCCCCTCCAGCTGTCACTGTCTGCACCTGCAGCTTCATAATACTATTCTAATTATCCCTCTCTGGGCTCACAGTGTAATGGTAAAGGTGAAAAAAAGCATTTATACACTTACATTTCAGTCTACACCTTGGAGGAGGGGGACTGTCTGGCAGGATAATAGTTAACTCACTATTAACTTGCATGGCTAAAGGACCTGCGTGATGAAACGATCATGTGACCATAGTGGGCGGAGCTAAGCGAGCAAACTTATTATGTCCTATGGGGACTTACCTCCGCCTATTGTAGTCACATGGTTATGACATCACATCAGATCTCCCACCATGTTCTAACATAAGGCTGAAATGTTAACTCTTAACCTGCCAAATAGACTACAGTCTCCAAGATGTAGACTGTACCTCATTTACATGAGAAAATGTAAGTGTATGAATGCTTTTTTTTCACTTTTCACATTACAATCTGAGCTCAAACAGGAATGATTAGACAGAATTATAAAGCTGCAGCTACAGACAGTGATAGCTGGGGAGGCATAAACCACCTGACAGGTTCCCTTTAAATATCTGGTTTTGGACTAGAAGGACATGGACTATGGGTGAAGAAAGGACAACTGGAAAGTTTAATCTAAAAAGAAAAGATGGAATTTTATTAGTAGCTAAGAACAATAGAAATTTTTATTAGAAAAAGGCCCAGAAACAATGATATGGCTGTACATTTTCATTGTATCAATAACTCTATGGAGGGCCATTGTGCCTCTGCGTGCACTATTTTATTAAATAAGTTGTAATTCAGTCAGTTTAAGGGAAGCATGAAAACCCCCCAGAAATATACCAAATAAAGCAAATTCATTTCCTACTTCACACTTCAGAGCTATAGAAAGTAATAAGAAGCACATGCCGTCATAGCAAATCATAACAACCAATAATAGGGTGACCAAGCCACAAAGTCATGCATTTATGAAATTTCTGCCCATATCCAAATTACCAGATCCAGAATATAGAACGTGAGTGACCACATAGCTGGCATAACGCTGTAAATTCATGGCGGGTGTGATATTTGAAATAATAGATTTAGACAGCTTTCGCGAAAACATGTTTAACCGGGAATGAGCGTCACCATTGTAATAATATTACAATAATATGAGATCCATCACAAAAATATTTTTGTGTAAAAAAAATATTAACTAAAAAACAATAGAAAAAGATTATCAGTAAGGTAATTATGAATCTACCTATTCAATTAGACACAAAAAATGTTTGTTTTCTGATCTTTGGGGGCAATGACCGTCAGAGCCTGGATACCAAAGGATCCTTTAATACCCCAGTAATCTAGTCCAATCTAGCAAAAAAAAAATTAAAAAAAATACCTGTTATAAAATGTTATTTGTATCTTCTGTGAACATAAATTATTTAAACTTTCACTATGAAATTGACAAACCAGCAGGAGGGTCTGTAAATCAAGTCCTGTCAACAAGGGAACGAAGAAAGAGTGTATATAAGCCCATCATAATTACAATACATCACCGGGGTCCATGCAGGTGTTCAATGCAAAGAATAAAAAGTTTTATTAATTACAAGGACTCAGTTACAGTGGTGTACAATATGTATAAGTAACAAAGATAAAAGAATTGCAAGGAAGGAGAGATGACACAACCTGCAAGGACAAAGTGGGTATAGCCCAGCGTTGCCCCTCTGTAGTAAGGTGCTAGTGCCAACTCAGGGATGAGAATAAAGTATTGAATAAGGGGCCAGCCCTAATACTTGTCATCTCCCCCACTGAATAAGGTGCAATGTCAAACACAGATAACCATTATCAAGGCTTACCCATATGGATTAAATATTTCTCCTTTGCAGATACATTTTAGGTGGCCCCGACACGTGTTTTGCTATCTGGCTTCTTCAGGGGGCAAGTCCTGTGCAGAGTTGAATAACTGTCAGGATTACAAGTTTTGCTCTACAGGAATTTCCCATTTCCACAGTTTTCCCCTTTGATTTTTCCATTCCAGAGACTGGGTGGGGCTTATTAATGAGCCTGATTGGGGTTTGTTAATAAACCTGAGTGGTGCTTGTTCATGAGTCAAGGTGGAGCTTATTCCTGAGTCTGGTTTCAGTTTCTAAGCCAGGGTGGTGCTGGTCTCTGAGACTGGGTGGGGCTTATTCTTAAGCTTGCGTGTGCTTGTTCTTGAGCCTAGGTGGGGTTGTCCATAAGCCTAGGTGGGGCTTGTTCATTAGCTAGAGTGGGGCTTGTTCCTGAACCTAGATGAAGCATGGTCCTGAGTCTGGGTGGAGCTTTTATCTGAGCCTGGGCTTGTATCGGAACATGGGTTCCTTAACCTAAGTGGGGCATGTTCCTAAGCTTAGGTGTGGTTTGTTTCTGATCCTAGGCGGGGTTTATTTTTTAAGTTTAGGTGGGGCTTGTTTTTGAGCTTAGGTAGGCTTGTTTCTGAGCCTAGGTAAGGCTAGTTCCTGAGGTGGGATGGGGCTTGCTTCTGAGTCTAGGTAAGACTTGTACCCAAGTCTGGGTGGGGCTTGTTTCTGAGCTTAGGTAGGGCTTGTTCCTGAGCCTGGGTGGAGATTGTTCCTAAGCAGAGGTGGAGCTTGTTTTTGAGCCTGGGAGGGGATTATTCCTACACCTAGGTGTTGGGGGTTGTTCCTGGGCCTAGGTGGGGATTGTTCCTACACCTAGGTGGGGCTTGTTCATGAGCCCAGGGTGGGGATTGTTCCTAAACCAAGGTAAGGCTCCTAAACGTGAGTGGACTTGTTTCTGAGCCTGGATGGGTCTTGTTCCTGAGCCTATGTGAGGCTTGTTCCTGACCCTGGGTGGGGCTTGTTCTTGAGCCTGAGTGGGGCTCGTTCCTGTGTGTGGCTTGATCCTAAGCTTAGGTGGGCTTGTTTGTGAGCCTAGGTGGGGTTTGTTCCTGAGCCTTTGTGGGCAGAAAGGTGGCAATCAGTGGTAGAGATTAAGTTATACAGAGCCCATGTATATTTGTGACTTCATGTCAGCAGCTTAACTAGTCCTCTAGTGATAACCTCCTGCTGTTAGTTATTTTACAAAAAATACAGTATGCAGCCCAGTAAGTGACACATCGCTTGAATCAGGGTCTCTCTACATCATGATGCTCTCAAATTAGGAAGCAAAAATCACGTGACAAATTCCCTTTAACTGGGATCCTTCTCCTTTTAAACATTATATCTCTAATATATCTAGAATCTTGTTCTGATTTACTTCTTAATATAAAGTTATAGGGGTTGAAGCTTTGTTTTCTGATACAGAGCTCCAAATGGTGTAAGGGCCCCTTTACACGCGGCTACATTTCTTGGGTGGCTACAGGTAACTTACTGGTTGCAGTGAAATCATGGAGAGATTATTCCATTTGTACACAGCAACAAGATAGAACCTTGTCTCCATGATTTCACTGCAACCAGTAAGTTACCTGTAGCCACCCAAGAAATGTAGCCGCGTGTAAAGGGGCCCTAAGACCACCACTAGAAGGAGTTATCTGCATACTGTGTTATTATTGACTTTAAGCTATAATCAGAAGCAATCACCCCTTGTTGGTGCAGTCAGAAAAGTATTTGTAAACCTATGTCTATCCTGTATGTACATTTATTTTTTACGCTATAAAGATACCACCAGAATATGTTGTATTTATTTAGGGTAAAAGAACAAAATAGTATTCAAGGGTGGAAATTTATTTTAAGTTTGGACATTGGGATTCATTGTTTTATTTAAAGCAGCTGTTTCCTTTTATATTCTCTTTTTTACATATTTTTTGCCACCTATTAGCTGGCAACATCTCTAAATACTGAGTAAAATACAGATGTGTTTAATGGTACCAGATGCAGCGTAAAGTAGGATTTGTGTACGCAGCTCGTTAGACGCTCCTGTCACCCAGCGGGGAGCAGTGATACATATAGTCCAGTCCATCTGTTCCAGGCTCTTATTGTTCCTTACCTCACAGTTTCTATTGTTGCCGCATTGCAATAAAAAAAGAACAGGAAAAAATTCTCCGGGAACAGTAAATGAGGAAAATCTGTCTTTTACACACTTGCTGCATCACTCAAGTAACCAAACAAGATTGTCAGCAACTTTCCCCCTCATTAGAAGCAGACGATGGAGAAAACTTTTCCAAGGTCAGCGGGTGTTGGCACAGGTTGAAAAAAAGAATTCTCCGGCCCAACTAGCCATGTTTATGTAGACGAAACTTGACAAAATCTGCCTCTCATTATGAGCGCCACTCATCTGTGAGTAAATGAACCGATATTACACAAGCTGCTAATGAGCCTGTTATAGATGGAAAATTAGAGCAAAATCACACGTTGTTCCTAATCCGGAGATGGCTCCTCCATTGTAGGGGATCGAACTCAAAACTCAGAGTAAGAACTACAGTATTTCAAATTAGCTTATAAATAACCCTTCACACCACTAATGAATACTGAGCGCCAGCTACGGGAGGCTCACACCACGTTTGTACATAGGGAAATACAGCGGCTAAACTCTGGCGGTGACTACTCTTTTTTTATATGGTAGCTCATTGCCATTCGTCATCCGCTACACATATGTATCGTTGGTAGTGATGAGCGAGCACAACCATGCTTGGCACTTGTAACAAGCAGATGATACTCATATGGGCACGACTCAAGTACCAGTATATAATGGGAATCAATGGGGACCTCAATTCTTCCGGAAAAACGTTTGAGTTCCCAATTGACTTCCATTATATTCGGTACTCAAGTCGCGTCCATCCAAACATCAACTGCTTGTTACAAGTACCGAGCACCGGAGAATGGTAGTGCTCGTTCATGACTAATCATTAGCTTCTAAATAGCTTTCATCTATTAAACAATTTCCTAAGGGTTCATGAATACGCCAATTTTACACGTCCGAGTGCCACCGTGCTCTCCGGTTTGTCACAGATAGCACACGGACTTATGACAGCATATGGAACTGTTCACATGTGTGTGATTTTTTCTGCAGATCGAGTGGTCAATGTAAAATCGTAGAGACATGTCCAATATTGATCTGAGTATCGGACGAAACTCGGCAGGGCGGACATATCATTGGTGCAACCTGTGCGGCTGCAAGAGGTAAAGGGACCCATTCCTACCTCCAAAACAGGTGGAATTGTGTATTTTTATACGATTTTGGACTCCAAAGAGCCCATACATAGTTGTTGCACAGGGGCCCTCTCCTGTCTGTATCCGCCAGTGAAACTTGGAAATGAAAGTCTAGGGATTTGTGAAAACAAACGGTTGGCACTCAGTTGCCATTCATGTGCGGTACGTTTTTTGTTAATTGATAGCAGAAGGGGGAGAAACTTTTTTTTTCTGCAGGGAAAAAACTGATGAAACTGATGAAAATCTTGGATGACAATCTGATTAAACCCTAATGAAAATCACGGATAAATTCAGTCTGTTTTAGGCTGTGGTTGCACATAGAAATCCGTTTTTGGAAGTGATTTTCATCACCAATCCGTTTTTTTCTGGGTGCTTTTTGAGCCTCCTGCACTCCTGAACGTTTTTGGAATTTTCATTAAAAAAACGCATGCGCGAACGCATGCGCAAACGCAAGTGCGCATTTGCATGCGTTCGCGCATGCGTTTCCCATAGGGCCCCATGTTAAAAAAACGCATGGAAACGCATGCGTTTTTTAAATGATGCCAAAGGCTGGGGTTCCACATAAGCCCTCAGTCCGTTTTTGGCTTCAGTTTTCTCATTTTTTTTTCTAAGTCCAAAAACTGACAGAAAAACGGATTGGATGTAATAAACACCCTGTCCGTTTTTCTATGGAGCTCCAAACATTGCCCTGTCCGTTTTTGAGTCAAAAACGTTGCATGCAACGTTTTTGGCATCATTTAAAAAACGCATGCGTTTTCATGCGTTTTTTTAACATGGGGCCCTATGGGAAACGCATGCGCGAACGCATGCAAATGCGCACTTGCGTTTGCGCATGCGTTCGCGCATGCGTTTTTTTAATGAAAATTCCAAAAACGTTCAGGAGTGCAGGAGGCTCAAAAAGCACCCAGAAAAAAAACGGATTGGTGATGAAAATCACTTCCAAAAACGGATTTCTATGTGTGACCACAGCCAAAAACGTTGCACGCAACGTTTTTGACTCAAAAACGGACAGGGCAATGTTTGGAGCTCCAGAGAAAAACGGACAGGGTGTTTATTACATCCAATCCGTTTTTCTGTCAGTTTTTGGACTTAGAAAAAAAAAATGAGAAAACTGAAGCCAAAAACGGACTGAGGGCTTATGTGGAACCCCAGCCTTACTTGTACATAAAAAACAAGGTCTTCAAGACTCCTGAACTTTTAGACTCTGACGTGACTGCTCCATGACTTCTCCATCTTGGCAAAATAATTTCAACACTGAGAAATGTATATACTGTACATATATATCTATATATATCTATATCTATATACCGGTATTATATATATATATAAAATCACAGGTTTGATAAACATATTAATGGTATGCATATAATGACATAAAGTGGAAACAAGAGATCTTGATTTATTCAGTATTTAGCATGAGCTCTATGCGCAGTGTTAAACACACACACTTGTCATGTCATCAGTGATGTTATTAAAGTATACCTCAAGATAACGAAACGTACGTTGGGGTCAAGGGACGAGTGAAACGCTGGTCAGACTACACTCTTATATTGATCAAGTAATGGCCCTTATGCAATGAGGTTTGCACATATCATACAAATTATCACTTTAACTGCATTGTAGCATTCTAAGCATATAGTATATTACCTGTATTTTATTTTTGTGGCCAGTGTATCCTTGTAGTCCTGTCCCTATCAGTGTGCGGTACCCTGGCTTTATTTTTTCTTAATGCTGTTATTATATTTGAAATAATAAAGACTATACTTTCATAGATTTGGTCACTGGGCTACCTTATCCCCTACTGGTGCTTTTGTGCTTTTATAGTTGTGGGATTAGGTACTTGGGTATTCATAATAATTTGCGTAACCTTTACTATTGTGGATATTATCTGATTAAAATTTACTATGGGTCTAATCACTTTCCATTTACAATGCACACTCGGCATCTTCCAGAAAGGCCTCCATGAACTTAGCGCATATACAGTTTATACCACAACCATAACCTCTCCTTTTTGTGCAGGAAGCTACATTTAATAAGCAGGAAATATAAAGTATAGCAATATATATATCGCCAAGGGGCAATAGGACAATTGGTGAGCATGCATCGATCTCATAGGAGTCCATAGCGATGTGCTGTGAACTTATACTGAATGTACACTGCAAAGCCGTATGAAAGGATCCTATGAAGTGAATGTAGAATAGTAGTGAAAACAATTATATACACATTTTAAACAAACACTCCAATTTCTAATGGGGGGAAAATTACCCGGCAGGACAAATTGTAGATGTTTAGTACCTTTGTCATTTCCTGGCTTCTATTAAATGAGTCCCTGGATTGGTTAAAGAATCTCGCTTTGGTTCCAGCTATTTTAAGTGTTATGAATGACTATGATGTTACTTTTTAAATGTTCCAGACATTTTTTCAAGACAGCTTTTCTGGATGAATTAAATGAACAGTCTTTCACTTTTCTTTTTATGTGTATCTTGCATTCATTTAGCCGCCACCATTGCCAACACATAACCAGCTGGCACCAAAACATTCAACCTTAAACGTTGCGTCCAAAAAGAAGACTCATGCATCATATTATTCTCTGCATGTGTTTTATTACATTAGTTATTTAGCTTTTATTAACACAATGATTGAAATGTAAAACATGCAAATGTGAAAACCTTGAAATGGAGGTAAAGTCCTAAAAATCTGTCTACTCTATTGATACAAGTGAAGTCTACAGCTCAGATATATCAGACCATATTTCACTTATAGATGGTAATTAATAGTATGGGATTTCTCCTCAATGTGGAAAAGCACTGCATAACGTTTAATATTATTATGAATCTTAACCCTATGAATTTTTCCAGTAGGTGCTGATTTAAGAGCTACTTTTTTGCAATGTTATAGAGGAAATTAGTTGTAGCGGTCTAACGAAGCGCTAGGGTAGAGGGATATATTAGGACAAAGGTTCACGGCGACAAACCTTTATTAACCCTTAATGCTCCACAACGCGTTTCAATAGCACGACACTATCTTCATCAGTACCAGGGACCTAGTGCTTCATTATACCGCTACAACTAATTTCCTCTATTTCTTCATCCCTCATTGTGAGAGTGTGCGGCAGGAGCTGCTCCGGGTATCATATCTCCAATTCCAGCAGTATTAGGACCTGTGGTGGCGTATTTCCAGTCTCCCGTGGTCACATGACAACAACCAGGAAGAGCCGCAGCGCGCACGGTGTTCAGCATTCCTCATCTCTATGCTACAAACTGGAGTTGTGCATGGGTGCACAACCCTATGAGCTTAGTGACCACTCAGCCCCAGCACATTATTGCTCACTGAAAAACCAGGTGCTTTTCATTTTGCACTCCCTTGTCTTTGTCTTATTCACATTTTTGCATTGCTAGATATTTAGAGTGATTTTTCTCCATCATTTATTAGTACTTATTTTTGGGTATTTATTGTGTTATTGGTTTTTTAGATTGAAACTATAGTAACCTAAAAAGACTATTGATCATTTTCTATCAATGTAATTGGATAGTGGATCTTAAAAAAAGTTTTACATTGTGATTGCTAATTGTATAAAGTTTCTTATGATATAACTAGACTTGGGTCTGATTCTATCTAATCAGGTGACTCTAGAACATGTGTGATTATACATTAGTCAAACTACTCCCACTATGAATCACAGCACCACTGAGGAGTGCGGGGGGAGATCATTGCTGCACGGGGTGGCTGTGGCCCGTATATTGGACAATGATAACCAACCTCATGGTTAAGGTCGAACCTAAGACATCTTTGGGTCTTGTAGACCTCAGCAAGGTCAAGTTCTGCAGCTATAAAGTCAACACCCTTTATGATACTGTGAAAATTAAATCTTATAATACATCTGCTACAGACAGTTCAGTGTAGGAACATAGACATCAAAGTAACATAACAAAAGCCAAAGTTCTTGAGCTACTGATAAATTCTCCTGCCAAACTGATAAGATAGCGCCTGCACAGCATCGTTCCCAGCATGACGCTCCATAAAAATGTGACTGTCATCCAAATAAAACCGAGTGTTCTGATGCTGCAGAGTACAGGGAAACCTGACCATGACCCTGGAAGAGTTATTCATTGGAGAGCCACCTAATTCAACTATCCTCAAAGAGAAAAGCACTATTTTAAATTTTTTAAGGAGTTTTCTATTTTTCAAATGTTTATGTTCATAGATTTGCACAATGGAAAGGATAGTATTAAAATCAGAGTAGGTCATCCTCCACAGGTCTAACAATGCCTCTCTGCCCCAGTCTTTGTTGAAAAGCTGCTGCGGTGATATCATGACTACAGTGTATGTGACCATTGCAGCCAATCACTGGGCTCAGTGGCTCATGCTATTTGTATCGGTATAGTTCTTGAGTCATTCAGTTTCATCTGCATTCTGCCAACACTATTCTTTACCTCACTTCACCGTATCCTGGAGGAGTGTGGTTGGGCTATAAGTGTCCGCCAGATTCGGGAATCTCTCTCTGCCGCCAGAAAGTGATGTGGTTCCTGCATGATCTGCAGATTCCTGAATCCAACGGACACTGACCACCCCATCACACTCCTCTACCAGGAGTGTTTCTACTCTGAAATGCTTTAAAATTAAATCACACTCCAGGATCATCTTTTTCTCTGTCTTTATTCTTTATTGATAGCGTGGAATTAACCCTTTCTTCAACTTTCCAGCAACTTGTATACTATGGGATTGCTGAGGCAGTTTTATGCCTTTACAATGGTTAAGATGACCACAACGACATCTCCCGTATAAGGCTTGTTTCACACTACCAGTTTTTAAATCCAGCGAGGACACAGTGAAAACCTGCATTCCCCTGCAATTGTGAAACCTGATGCAATTGGACACTCCCGCACCGGTGTTATTACTGATCCGGCTGACGGATCCAGTGTAATACCAGCGCAGTAGCATCCAGTTGTGTATGTTTTTTTGATGGATCTGGTGAAAAATGACACACCCCTAGTGAATGTGTCATATGAAACTGGCTTCTGGGCATGCTCAGTCAAAAAAACCGGATCCGGCGTCCGGATCCGGTTCAGCGATAGCCGACTTCTGCTGAATCCAGGTTCCATAGAGCACTATTTTATTTTATGCCCCAAGAAACCGGATCCGTTTGTATACATTTAAAAAAAAACACCAAAAAATGTTACAAACTATGTTTTTTTGGTTTCTGTTAAAAATCGTTTTCAGCCAGATTCAGCTGTAACTGTATGCAACCACGTGCCGCTACATGAGCCTACGTCCCCATTGACAGTCAATGGGTGTGAAACCGCTTGTGGGCGCATACGATTTCAGCCAGATTTGCCCGGATTAAAAAAACAACGGAAGTGTGAAACCAGCCTAAGACCCTGTTTTAAGCTTATGGTCTTTCCAAAAACATTTTATCTGGTCAACTAACAGATTTTCTATGCAGGAATTTGGAACCCTATATTTAAACAAAAAAAATTTAAAATCTGCTCCAGAAGTGGTATCTTGTTTTATAACTGATATGTTGTTGGACTACACTTCCCATAATCCTTAGCCAATGACTGAAGAATTGGAGCCTGACTATATCTGGACTGAGTATTCTCACACCTGGTGAATAGAAACAGCACTGGTGGCTTAATTATTCCAAGTATTAATTCATATGAAACATCGCCCATCCACGCTCTCAATAAAAACATCCACTGCACACATTTTTGGAGCAGTCTGGCACTACATTGTTTTTCAACACTAAGGTTGCTTTGTTTTAAGCACGAGTAATTTGCCCCTTTAGAATTATAAAACCCGGCAATAAATCAACTTTCTCAATTTTCCAGTAGAAGCTTTTTCACTGTCTGAGATTTTGCTGGCAGGGCTCGTCCCTCTCACGGTCAGCATGTGCAATTCACTCGCTCTATATATAGAAGTGGGAAGTCAAGGCAAATTCCACAGACAGAACCAAAGAAATTCTTTAGGGAGACCGAAGGAAAAAATGTCAGCAACATCACAATTACTCCCTTTGCTCGAGCACGGTACAGCCCGCCAAATAATCCCACATCCATTAGACTTTATGTCGTAACGTAATTTCCTTTTAATGAGTGTGGAATTCCAGGCAGAATCTTAATTTCCTTCCCTTTACAAATTTACACAGCAACAGGTGTATTCCACCTAGTAATTACCAAGTTGCCAAATCGCTTTAACTTTCTTTAGATCTACTATGTCTAAGCACATTCCTGCCGCTGTCTGAGGTTTCTGCCTCTGTATCAGGCTCCTTTTGTGAATGCTGAAGAACAATGGACAAAATGTATAAAAAGAGAAGAAATTCCCACATTTTCAGATTTAGAATAACTTCAAATGAGAATATAACAAAAAATCATCCAGAAAAATCAGACATCTGTATTGGCATCCTTATTACGGCCGTTTTGTACATCACGAGGGAATAAAATTTACAACACCAAAAACAATTTCCTGTATTAATAATGGCAAGGTATCTGTAATAATCGGATGCAATATTGTTTCATCCATATTGGAGCCAATGATTTTTGGAGCACCCATAGGCAGTGGCGTAACTACTGCGGTCACAGCAGTCGCGGATGAGACCGGGCCCACACCCCCTGGTGGGGACCCGTGCTTCTAGCCGCCCGCCGCGACCGAGATCGCGTGTGCTCTAGGAGAGGAAGGAGGACGGGAAGTGAGTGAAGTCTCACTTCCTGCAGCTGTGCCCGAACCTCCTCTCCTCTGAAGCTGACCGACCGTGGCACTTTAAGGGAAGTCCCGCAGGACCCGCACCAAGTAGAATAGCGCCCGTTAGCACCCACCTCCTCACGCTCATCAACAGGCCACGGTAGGACCAAGAAATTCCTGCTAGCACCCCCCCCAGCCTCCCCTATCAACTGGGCCGGGCAGGAGTAAAAAATTTCTGCTAGCACCCCCCCCCCTTTCCTCACCTATAGGGCCCCGGACCACATCCTGCACCTGGGTCCGCGGCAATAATGTTACGCATCTGCCCATAGGGGTTAATAGTCAAGTCTCATTTATATACATTTGTTCCATCTAAAAAATAGGGGGGACATCCGAACAGCCCAATTCGATACCATTGGTCCAAGTGTCATTAGTTTCTCCACAAATCCAGAGAGGGTTTAGTGCTTGTATGATCCGTGTCAGGATGAAAGACAAGGGAGGCAGGGCTCCTTCAAAGATGCTCCTTTATTCCCTATGCATTTTGGCGCCGTCTCTGCATTTTCCTCAGGAATACCAGGGACGGCACTGAAACATGTAGGGAATAAAGGAGCATCTTTGAAGGAGCCTTGTCTCCCTTGTCTTTCATCAAACAGGAGCGCAGATCATGCAAGCACTAAACCCTCTCTGGATTTCTGGATACAACACCACTGTGCACGTGGAAGTGCAGATCCAGCTGCAGCTATGTATGTGAGCATATTGGTTGTGGGACATCATAACTCAACCAGGTGAGCACATATACTCACGGGAGAATCATCTTATTTAAACGATAAGACCCATTTGCGCCTTTTGTGTCTCTTTTTTAATCTAGATTATTTTCTCCACGTACAACACAAAAAAATATGGTTGTACAAATGTAACATTACATTGAACTGTACTATAATACTACTCAGAACATGTGAACGTGAATAGATGTGGTGCTGTGTCCAATACCTGGTAACTCATTTTTAAATAACGTAGTTCCCCTCATATAAAAAAAACAAACAAAGCATATACTCACCTCCTGCACGAACGCCATTTCACATTAAGGTTCGCATTGAGTCTCCTGGGGCTCACATGAATTTTTATGCTACATAAGCACTGCAGCCAATCAGCGGTCACTATTGGGCTGCTGTGTTCCATTTCACTCAAATAAACTTTTGAGAAGTAGAAGAAGTGAGAGCTCAGCAGCCCAATTGCTACCACTGACAGGCTACGGGGTTTGCATAGCATAAACATGTCATGCAAGCCTTGGGAGACCCAACATCTTTAGAACATAGCTGATGCAAGAAGTGGGTGTATTTACTATTTTAAGTTTTACAAGAGGAACAACTGTATTTAAAAAAAGTGATCCAGACAGTGGACAAACCCCTTTAAGAAAGTAGCCATGTTTTTTCAATTTACCTTGTAACAAATATTTCACATTTAACTGGACACGATTTAATAGGCAATGGAGAACAGAATAAAACATTTTTTTTAATTTAATCTCTGTGTTGTAACAATCAAAGTATTTGGAACCTAAACAGTTCATTCTTTTTTGAAGTGGGCATTACCAGAGAGATTTTACTGGGGGCGTGTACTTTTCCCTCTTTATAATGCTGACCAAACATAAGCAGTCAGCAAAACACTGGGGAAAGAAGAACATGTTCCCCTCAGGGCATTGACAAACATACTGCTAACCTCAATGCAGAGTGATGACATGTGCTGGAGAATAGCAGACGTGAGTGTGAATAAGAGATAGATTTCAGCTATGATGAGCTGGTATTCAGGGGCGGACCTACCACGGTGCAGCTGGTTCAGCTGCACCAGTGCCCCAACCGGCTAGGGGGCCCCTTAGGCACCTGTAGGGGGGCCGCTCCACCTCCATGCAGGAGCCCTGTAGCCGGTGCAGTGTGTTCAGAGGACTGCCGCGCTATAAGCGGGGACTCCCTTGTCTCCCGCGCATAACCCGGGCCCCACCTACTCTTTGTAATTCCCTAGGTATTCACCTGTGGATTAGCTGTGTGATTCACCACCCATGCTCCTCACTAGCACCACCACACCGACAAAAGCCCCCCGGCCATTCAACCCGTACTGAACCAGTCTACAACTGGGGCCCACACACTCCAGTCCACCACTGCTGGTATCTTAGCAGATTTGATCATCTCTAAATGGGAGTCAACTGACTTAGAAATATTATACATTGTTAGTTTCCAGGAATGAATTCAAGAAGTGAGATGACTTACTCATTTGTCCCAATCTACACAGTAAAGTTGACAAGTGAGCTCTAGGAATGTGTCAGTATTGTAAATGCAAATGTGTTTGAAACAGCACAAACTCTGTAAAAATCTAAATGAAGAATAGTTGAATCTTTACATAGATTTTCAATTTCCCCAAAATGGCTCTTTACCTGCGAAGAAGTAATTATCATTTTATATCTTTACTCCTTCTATTTTTAGGTAAACGTATTTATTGTTTTGCATATATTTCCACATGTGAGGGAAGACATTTGGAAGAGATGCATGTGTTATAACTGATCCCCCTTTAAAAAAAAATACTTACATTAACTAGACCGCGTGCGTCATCACTGCATCCAGAAATACACATGTTGCATCGTACGAGGGTGGATCTGTCCCACACGTGTCTGAGTGAGATGAGCCATAAAGGCTATATAGATGGTACAGTGCTCGTGCTAAGAAAACGGGCCCATAAGCCGTTGTTTTAATAGCCAAATGTTCACTGCTCAGACAGAGCCCCAGAAGTCTTGTTAAAGTGCAATAAGAGCAGAGAAGGTAAGACTTGCAGCATAAAACAAGGTGTGCCTTCATTGCTAATAGAGAAAGAATGACATGTTTTCGTTAGTCTGATCCCAGTTGTCCACCAGGGAGATGTTATTATAAAGTACTTGAGATTTTTTATGTCCATTCTTTCTAAGTTGGCTCTCAAGTCTAAAAAAAAAGTTATTTGGAGATTCTTGGAAAGGGGAAGTTATGTTATGCAGATGGATCTATTCTGGGTGCTGACAGTTTAAAGCAACTAATACTTTGTGTCATCAACAAAGACAGACATTTTTTTTTCGATTCCATCTACAAAGCCATTAATAAAGAGATTGAAAAATAATTGGTCCTGATACAGATCCTGGGTCTCCACTGCTCCTAGTACAGATCCTTGTGATTCCCATTGCTCCCGGTATAGATCCTTGTGGTTCTCAACTGCTTCAGGTATAGATCCTCGTGATCCTCACTGCTCCCGGTATAGATCTTTGTGGTCCCCACTGCTTTTGTATAGATCCTTGTGGTCCATCACCTTGCTTCAGGTTAGGCCCATCCTACGTTGGTTCCCACTATGCCTCTCCGGCACAGATCCTTGTGGTACGCCTCTGCTCCTAGTACAGATCCTTGTGGCCTCACTGCTCAGGGTTACAGATCCTTCATGGCCTCACTGCTCCTGGTACAGATCCTTGTGGCCTCACTGCTTCAGTATAGATTCTCATGGCCCTCACTGCTCCCGGTACAGATCCTTGTGGTCCTCACTGCTTCAGGTATAGATTTTGTGGTTCCCACTGCTCTCGGCACAGATATTGTGGTCGCCACTGCTCCTAGTACAGATCCTTGTGGCCCTCACTGCTCCAGGTATAGATCCTTGTGGTCCTCACTGCTTTTGGTAACAGATCCTTTTGGCCCCATTGTTCCCAGTATAGATCCTTGTGGTCACCATTGCTCCCCAAACAGATCCTTGTTGTCCCCATTGCTCCCAGTACAGATCTGTGTTGTTCCCATACTAATTATACCTCATTTACATAATGTACCATTTAAAAATACTTTTTGCTTCCTGTCCTTTTGCCAGGTTTTCACCATGTGCATATATTGCCTTTCTAGTACCAGCTTCTGGAGCTTCAGTACAAGGCGGTTGTGTGGTACAGTATCAAATGCCTTTATAATCTCAAGACATCACAACAGCTGTGCTCCTGAAGATAAATCATGAGAAGAACTTTTACCAGGAATATAGTTAGTTGACTTGAGGACAATCAGCCATTTATTATATATGTATGAACATGTATGAACTTTTTTCTTTAGGATAAATTAGTTTTCCAACATTGGAATATGCCATAAATGACTGGTAGATGAGGGCCTCATCTTTTGGACGCTCATTTCTAAGGAGAATGGAAGTTGTTTTAATTGACAGAAAAGGGATTGAGGGCCTTTCATTCTCCTGATAGGCAGAGGTGCACCAGACATTGCAACCATTTTTTCACATATTATAATAAATCAACAACGGATGTGCCACAAAGGTTTAATGTGAGAATGCCCAACATTAAACTGGCACTTATCTTGTTAAAGGGTTTGCACCAATATTAGAAGTTGTACACTATCATTATGGAAACGGATTACTTCCCTATAGCTGTCCAACCATTGAGACTTTCCACCGATCCCAATAACAGAGCTCGAAAGAGCCTTGTCTGAATCTTCTGGAGGCATATATACCGCAACTCGCATTCATTCTGAGGAGTGCCAGAAATGGCTGAGCTCTATGCCCAGCTACTTTTTGGCACTCCCATTGAGAATGCTTGACCTCCCTACCCTTCAGACAGGCCTCGTCACAGTCAGATCCCCATCAATATGGAATTTATCCATTTTTCTATGGAGACTTCTATTCTTGGCATTACCCTTTAAGCAATTAGTGCCAAATAAAATTTTTATGGTGAGTTTGGCATCTACCGTATTTTCCGCACTATAAGGCGCACCTAAAAGACTAAGATTTTCCCAGAAATCATAGGTGCGCCTTATAGTGCAGTGCGCCTTATATACGGATTTTTCCCAGAGTGCTAAGGGGGTGCCATTTGCCTGCAAATATTTGGCACCCCCCAGAAAATAAGGCATACCTTTGTGCCGCCATCCCCCTTTGTCCGGTGCCTGCCTGGCATCTCTGTGCAGGGGCGCGATCACCAGCCGCTGTCCCCGCCATCCATGCTGGTGCCGGTGCCTGCCTCGCATCACGTGCGGGGACGCGATCACCAGCCGCCGTCCCCGCCATCCATGCTGGTGTGCTGGTGCCGGTGCCTGCCTCTCATCACGTGCGGGGACGCGATCACCAGCCGCCGTCCCCGCTGTCCGGTGTCCGGTGCCGCCGCTGTTTTGCGCGCGCTCACAGCCCAGGAGCCCATCAGCCAATCACAGCTCCGCCCAGGAGCCTTGAGCCAATCCGAGGCCAGCTGACGTCAGCCCATAGCCTCTGATTGGCTGAGGGCTCCAGCACTGTGATTGGCTGTGGGCTCCAGTGCTGTGATTGGCTGTGGGCTCCAGTGCTGTGATTGGCTGTGGGCTCCAACGCTGTGATTTGCTGAGGGCTCCAGCGCTGAGAGTGCCTTGCCACACAGTACACTAAGCCAAAGTACCAGTATAAAAAGTAAAAATCAGTTTGTGTGTGTGTGTGTCTGGAGTGTGTATGTGTGTGTGTGTGTGTCTGAGTGTGTTGTGTGTGTATGTGTGTGTGTCTGAGTGTGTGTGTGTGTGTCTGACTGTGTGGGGTGCTGGAGGGTAATGGGAGGCTACACAGGGATACTGGAGGGTGGTGGGGAGCTACAGAGGGATGCTGGAGGGTGATGGGAGTCTACACAGGGATACTGGAGGGTGGTGGGGTGCTACAGAGGGATGCTGGAGGGTGATGGGAGTCTACACAGGGATACTGGAGGGTGGTGGGGTGCTACAGAGGGATGCTGGAGGGTGATGGGAGGCTACACAGGGATACTGGAGGTGATGGAAGGCTACAGAGGGATGCTGGAGGGTGATGGGAGTCTACACAGGGATACTGGAGGGTGGTGGGGTGCTACAGAGGGATGCTGGAGGGTGATGGGAGTCTACACAGGGATACTGGAGGGTGGTGGGGTGCTACAGAGGGATGCTGGAGGGTGATGGGAGGCTACACAGGGATACTGGAGGGTGATGGAAGGCTACAGAGGGATGCTGGAGGGTGATGGGAGGCTACAGAGGGATGCTGGAGGGTGATGGAAGGCTACAGAGGGATGTTGGGGGGTGATGGGAGGCTACACAGGGATACTGGAGTCTGAGCTTTTTTTTTTTTTATGGTAATATGGTGCGCCTTATAATCCGGTGCGCCTTATATATGGACCAAGACGGCTTAAAAGTCATTTTTTGAGGGTGCGCCTTATAATCCGGTGCGCCTTATAGTGCGAAAAATACGGTACTTTATGTTCTTACCGTATTGCAAATATACAATTACATATTTGACATAGTACAGTTTTAGATATTATCGGGAGTAGAATGTTCTTATCATTACATCTCCATTACTGCCAATATTTTAATAGTTTTCAGTTCCAATTATATCATATAATTTATGTGCTATAAACTTGACAATGATATCCTAATTGAAAACAAAATCTCCATATGTAGCTGTCTAAATATGCGGCTTTCCATCGCTGTACTATTTAATACTAGCCTTCCAATGAAATCTGGCAAATTGAAATTATTTCTTGGAATTAATATCGCTGCCACAATATCTTTAATAGATGGTAAAAGATTAAAATATCCAACAGCCTTGATGATAGTAGGCATTAAAACCAAGATGTTACTTACTAACTCTCCTGGAAGATGCCTGAAAAAAGGAAGACCTCCAAGAAGAGTAAGAACATATCCTAGGTGCCACAGAGGTATCCTTTTGCCTCCCAAAAGCATTGCTCCTTACAAGTTCCAGAGATATTCTATCAATTTACCGTAAGTGTCACAGGTGGGGACTAATACCCTATAAAATCTTTTCCAATTACTCTGTTCCAGCTTACACATCAAAGCTGAAATGTGTGCTACACGGAACATGAACAATTTTATGGGTAGACTTAAAACAAACAAAAAAGTGGATTAAAGCTAGGTTTAATGAATAACTAAAGTATGAAATTCTGTAATATTCTGCATGACCTTATTTTGCTTCCGTCATTCTCTCATTCACTATGTTGCAGTGATGTTTTAATGCTCATTTAATGCTCCTTTAGAAGCCGAGGTAAGATCTGTCTACTATTATCAGACAATCAGAGTATGGGACTTTCCCTGTCTGAGCCTTTCCATTCCCACCCATACTCTGATTCGCTCAATATAGTATAGGGATTTTTGCTGAGCACCAGTTGAAAGCAACTCCTAGAAAGAACTGGGTATTAAAACAGCACTGTAGCAGTGCTTGAACATAGATAAAGTTGAGGGTAATGGAATTCTACTAAAAATTTCCAAAAATCATTATTAGCCAAAATACAGATTTTTAGGAATACACTTCTGAGCGGATTATCTGAACCATAAAGGGTTAACAAAAGATTAAACATTAGTGCTCGGGTGCTTAGTACTCATAGCAAGCAATTAGACGCTGGGATGGGTTCGACTCATGTACTGAGTATAATGAAACTCAATTTGGAACTCGGGCATTTTTCCAGAAGATCATCTGAAAAAATGCCTGGGTTTACCATTGACTTCCATTATATTCAGTACACGAGTCAAGCCCGTCTAAGCATCTGTCTGATCAGACCATGTCCCTGTTCAGTCAGACACATCCATTACACAGTACATAGCAGGGACACATATATAAGATTATCTCAGCACAGGAGATGTGGTATGATCAGACCACGTCCCTGTATGGTCAGACACATCCATTACACAGTAGATAGCAGGGACACATATATAAGATTATCTCAGCACAGGAGATGTGGAATGATCAGACCATGTAGTTGTACGGTCAGACACATCCATTACAAAGTAGATAGCAGGGACACATATATTAGATTATCTCAGCACAGGAGCTGTGGTATGATCAGACCATGTCCCTGTATAGTCAGACACATCCATTACACAGTACATAGCAGGGACACATATATAGGATTATCTCAGCACAGGAGCTGTGGTATGATCAGACCATGCCCCTGTACTATCAGACACATCCATTACACAGTACATAGCAGGGACACATATATAGGAATATCTCAGCACAGGAGATGTGCTATGATCAGACCATGCCCATGTACTATCAGACACATCCATTACACAGTACATACCAGGGACACATATATAACATTATCTCAGCACAGGAATATTTTTAAACACATTTAATTGTGCAAATTATTAATATTTCATGATCTATAGATTAAAATAAACTCTAAATGAACAAGTTAATGGAAAAGTCCCTTTAAATTTGAGAAGAATAACTTCTCTGTGAAATGAATTTCCCAGGAAAAATCTGCTCATACAGGATCATTTGAATTTATCCTAATCCGCTCATCTTTACTTAGGAGAGAAGAAGGTGAAATAAGACAATTCAGTATATTAAAAAAATGTTATAAAATATATTACAAAAATTCATAACTTTGTAGTATCTGGAATACAATGAGACAAAAAAGTAATTTTCTGATAATATATTGACTTCAAATTAGATAATCCATATAATCTTTTCTATGAAATCAGAAATATCGAGTCAAATCCACCTACTATATAGGATAACAGGTGTTCAGAAAAAAAGGCTATTCTTGTTTCTAATGAAGTTAAAATTGTTGGATACTTACGTGACCTGCAATCTGCACTGATGAATGGCTCAAAGTAATTAATAAGAAAAAAATGGAGGGTTCCAGAGTGACGGCAGCCGCTACAAAAGCTAGGATGACACAGTATGTGATGCTATAGATGGTTTGCAGAACCCAACTGGAATTGACAGAGTTCACTCTAACCCCATTTGTGGCACACGTCATCTTAGCACAGACTACACATGTGTAGATAGAAGACAGTGTTTTACACAGCCGGTATTTCCATAATAGGATTTTTATTCCACCATTCTGTGCAACATTTCAATCTCTGCAGTTGAGATATTTCTCAATTAGAGATCGAAACATTGCACTGAATGGTGAAATAAAGATCCTATTATGGAAATACCGGCTGTGTGAAGCGCTGTCTTCTACCTACAGAATGGGATGCTAGTCACTACAAAAGCTAGGCTGTGACACGATCACCACTTACAGGAATAAAGGCAACAAGGAAGTCAGGTAATTTGAGGTCAATTCCAGGTGAGTTTGCAGTGTTCAGGGAGTAGACAGAGACGTAGTAATACAACAGTCTAGGGTCAGGTTATCCAGTAGATCATAAAGTGGAGTCAGGGAGTAAGTAGGACTGCATCTGGGTCAAAGTCCAGGGGCCAAAGTACCAGGAGAATAACAAGTACATGGAAGAGGCAAAAGAGGAATCAAACAACAGTCAGTGTCAAATAACGAAGATTAGGGCACAAACACAGGAATGCAGGCCACACATCACTTTCAGACAAAATGTGCGACTGACAGCATTCTGGAAGAAGTTGCTCAGTTAAGTAACAAAGTAATCACTGGCATTTGGAACACCTGAGCAACCCAACCCCTCCCTGGACCATATTTGGAAGACTGTCTGAAGGTCGAAAAATATGTATTAGATTTTGAGAGTCCTCAGTGGTTGATACCTTCTAATGGCGAACTGAAAAGATGGTAAACATTGCAAGCTTTTGAAACTCTTTGGCCTCTTCATCAGGCTTAAAAAAAGGTATCAACCACTGAGGAGTCCCAGATTATAATATATATTTTTCTGTCTGCTGGCTAACAAGTACAAACATTTTTTACCTTGTCTGAAGATCAACGTACAAGAAACAGTAGTTAAAAATCAATGCTCATGTGAATAGTGCTAGTAACAAAGGCGTTTTGGACTAATTAGTTCTTACTCATTGTGAGCAAAGTATGTACTAAAGGGTATGTGGTAAAAGCAGTTTCCTGTTTCTGTATTTTGAAGATTATTATTATTTATTTATAGAGCACCATTGATTCTATGGTGCTCTACATGAGAAAGGGTTACAGAGCAAGTCAATAAACTAACAGTGACAGACTGGTACAGAGGGGAGCGAACCC
The DNA here is from genome assembly GCA_033576535.1 of Allobates femoralis. NCBI lineage: Eukaryota > Metazoa > Chordata > Amphibia > Anura > Aromobatidae > Allobates > Allobates femoralis. The sequence continues at coordinate 529,874,578 of JARQOC010000005.1, read as the reverse complement.
TGCCCTTGCGGGTTTACATTCTATGGCGTAGTGGAGAAAGAGACAGTAGATTGGGTCAGCTCTGATGGTGGTGGAGCACCGGTTCCGATGGTGGTGGAGCGCCAGGTTTGGTGGGGAGGGGCACCAGGTCAGATGGTGGGGGAACGTCAGGTCTGGTGGTGGTGGAGCGCCAGCTTCGGTGGCAGTAGGGTTATTCCCGGCTGTAAGCTGTTCTGAATAGATGGGTGTTCAAGTTCTACTTGAAAGTTCCAAGTGCAGGGGATACTTGGACATGTTGGGGTGCAGAATTCCAAAGGATGGGGGATGCTCAGGAAAAGTCTTGCAGGTGGTTGGATGAGGAATGTACAAGTGTGGAGGAAAGAAGGAGGTCTTGGGAGGATCAAAGAAGATTCCTTCATGTAATAAGGAATGATAAAACTCATTTGATTACTTTCTTTGAAAGCATCAAAAAGCAATTAAAAATTGGTGGTTGTCAGTATATTGGGTCATGTAAGACCAGGAAGAGTTAAAAATATCCCTTAAATAGGCATTGTGTCACGTAAGTATTACACAGATGTTATTCATCTTCTGTACTCTTTACTTCCAACCAATAACTATTGATTTAACCTCCGACCGGAGGGTAAAAAAACACCTTTGCCGTATTTGCTGTGAGATGCCCCATTAATCGATAATTTGGTTTGCGAGGGAATAAAATAGAAGGCGAAAAAAAAAATTCTTGGCACGGAAAATGGAATTAGTTCACTCTTTTTACTTCAAAAAATTCCCACAAGGGTTCAGTTAACAAAAAAAAAATGCTAGTTTTCCACTGGAAAAGACAAAGAGAGGTCTAGCATGCACCGCCACATGTTAAAGCACACAGTAAAATAGTCTATACTTTCCAGTCACGTTTGTGGAGTGGGCAATTTATTAGCTGTTTGGCTGCCAAGTTCCACTATTATCATAACTATAGAACATTTTTACTAAATCCAAATTATATTTAGCTTTTCAGTCTGAGAACTGCCGCTTTTAACCCTAGAAAAAAAAAGGGTTGAATGGAGTGTGGTAATAAGTGAAATGTCCGCGGCGGAGCGTATATCACAGAGGAGTGCTTCCTACACGTTTCAATCCTGCGTTTCGCTCCGTTCTGCAATTTCTTCGGATCGTAAGATCTTTTGTATGTGAACGCGGCGTATAATGAGGTGGCAGAGATCAGATATTTTACTAGCAGAATTTGAGGATCACAGCCTACAGACTTTGGAACTGGATAAAGTTTAGCACGTTAAATGTACCGTGTAATAAAAGGACAGTAACACTCCGAAACATAAAGGAACGGCATTTATTTGAAATGTCTGCTGTTACCAGCCAGAAGCCATTAACCGGGCTGTAAATGTTACTCGGTGGAGAACTGAGGAAGGTCATGTCTCACCGCTGACTGGTGTTTGTGTATGCCGTGGGTGACAGAGGGATTTGGTCTGAGAAAAGTCAAAAAGGGACAAATGTGAACAGAAATGAAATGAGAAATGTGATTATTTAAAAAAAAAAAAAAAAAAAATGTTACAAGTACAGCGCATGTCAATGAATTAGAAAATCATCAAAAAGTGAATTTATTTCAGAAATCCAATACATAAAGTGAAAAGCATATATTATATAGAGTCATTACAGAGTGATCGATTTCAAGTGTTTATTTCTGTTAATGTTGATGATTATGGCATACCGCCAATAAAAACCTCAAGGTCATAATCTCAGACAATTAAAGTATGGAGGATGAAGGGTCTGAGAGATTAAATATCACCTAAATAGGTATCAGAGGCTTCACCTTGTGTGGTTGTGAGAGTCACAACCACTATAAAAGCAGATCACGGCTGTTGCAGTCCCCAGCGTGGTGTATATAGAGGAGCAAGGATGAAGGGTTAAAAACCACACTGCTGTATTCCACCAGACATCAAAGGGTGAATATAATATTGATTTATTAGTCTAATGTGTTTCAGGGCTCCCAGAAACGCCCTGAAACATGGCAATATTGTACTGTGTTGATTTGTCCTGAAGAAGGGGCCATGGAGCCCTGAAACACATTGACTAATAAGTCAACAATATAGTCACCCTTTGATGTCTCATGGAATACGGCACCGCACTTTTTAACCCTTCATCCTCTCCATATGCACCTCTCTGGGGACTGCAGCAGCCGTGATCTGCTTTTATAGTGGTTGTGACTCTCACAACCACACAAGGTGAAGCCTCTGATACCTATTTAGGTCATATTTTATCTCTCAGACCCTTCATCCTCCCTACTCTATATGCCCCACACTGGGGACTGCAGCAGCCGTGATCTGCTTTTATAGTGGTTGTGACTCTCACAACCACACAAGGTGATGCCTTTGATACCTATTTAGGTCATATTTTATCTCTCAGACCCTTTATCCTCCCTACTATATATGCCCCACGCTGGGGACTGCAGCAGCCGTGATCTGCATTTATAGTGGTTGTGACTCTCACAACCACACAAGGTTGATACCTTTTTAGGTTATATTTTATCTCAGACCCTTCATCCTCCCTACTTTAATGTTCTGAGATAATGAAGTTTGGGTTTTCATTGGCTGTAAGCCATAATCATCAACATTTACAGAAATAAACACTTGAAATAGATCACTGTGTGTGTAATGACTCTATATAATATATGCGTTTCACTTTATGTATTGAATTACTGAAATAAATGAACTTTTTGATGATATTCTAACTCTTTGAGATGCACTTGTAATAATTTTTAAAACTTAAAGTTGTCCCTAAACACCTTTATTTTCTCTTTGCACTCTCACTGAGCGTTAATGTAAAACAGGAGCCCTAACCCTGCTGTTCTGTTTGGTCAAAAATGACCGAATTTGAAGTCTTTGATTTAATTTGTTTATGAACAACCATGTTCACATACAGTATAATAATGCAACAGGTAATCCAATAAAACACTTAATATTAGGTAAAAATCAAGACTTTGACAAGTCCAGTCAAAAATGATATTATAAGTGTATAGTAGACCCGAACAGAACAGCGGAGTTAAGACTTTAACCAAAGAATTAATGAATTAGTCCGTAATCATCAGTAAACATATCCAAACAAGGACCTAGTAAATAATTAACAATAATTGTTATTTCAATATATGATAAAAGACCTAAAATGGACAAAAAAAGTGAAAAATCAACAAACACAAATAATTATTGATAGCACCACTTCTAGCTATACCGTGACAATGTGTCCTTATTTCTTACAGCTACCTGAGCAGCGGAGGTTGGCACCCTCTTGATACGCCTGTGGTGGCTCCAAAGTGGCACTATCAATAATTATTGGCGTTTGTTGATTTTGTCATTTTTTTACACATTTTGTTGTTTTTTTCTGTGGCTTTTTAAGGTCTTTTATTGTATATTGAAGTAAAAATTACCGTATATACTCGTGTATAAGCCGACCCGTGTATAAGCCGACCCCCCTACTTTTGCCCCCAAAACCTGGGAAAACCTATTGACTCGTGTATAAGCCGAGGGTGGACCCCAGCACAGGTATACAGCCCCCAGCAGTGTGGTATACAGCAGCCCCAGAGGTATATACAGCAGCCCCAGTGGTAGTATACAGCAGCAGCCCCAGTGGTAGTATACAGCAGCCCCAGTGGTAGTATACAGCAGCCCCAGAGGTAGTATACAGCAGCCCCAGAGGTATATACAGCAGCCCCAGTGGTAGTATACAGCAGCCCCAGTGGTAGTATACAGCAGCCCCAGAGGTAGTATACAGCAGCCCCAGTGGTAGTATACAGCAGCCCCAGAGGTATATACAGCAGCCCCAGTGGTAGTATACAGCAGCCCCAGAGGTATATACAGCAGCCCCAGAGGTATATACAGCCCCAGTGGTAGTATACAGCAGCCCCAGTGGTAGTATACAGCAGCCCCAGAGGTATATACAGCCCCAGAGGTAGTATCCAGCAGCCCCAGGGCTGTATACAGCAGCAGCCCCAGGGCTGTATACAGCAGCAGCCCCAGGGCTGTATACAGCAGCAGCCCCAGGGGCTGTATACAGCAGCAGCCCCGGAGGTATACAGGCCACCCCATCAAGCTCCAGGGCCCCCCCCTTCCCTTGCGCGGCAGCCTGTAAAGGAAAATCATACTTATCAGTGTTCCGCGCTGTCCCGCCGCTGCCATCACGATCCCGGGCTTCAATCCGCGTCTTCCGGCTTCCGGCGGTCGCGGGCAATGACGTCATTCCCGCGACCACAGGAAGTGCGGAAGACGAGGAATGGAGCCCGGGATCGTGATGGCAGCGGCGGGACAGCGCGGGACACTGATAAGTATGATTTTCCTTTACAGGCTGCCGCGCAAGGGGGGGAGGGGGCCCTGGAGCTTGATGGGGGGGCCTGTATACCTCCGGGGGCTGCTGCTGTATTAATTACCGTATATACTCGCGTATAAGCCGAGGGGGGACTTTTCAGCCCAAATTTTGGGCTGAAAAACTCAGCTTATACGCGAGTATATACGGTATGTTTAACTATTTACCAGGGCCTTGTACTGATATGTTTACCAAAAAAGGAGCCTCCATTAAATACTGAACCCTTGTATTACCTTGCATTGTATTTTGCGCTCTGTTTTGTGTAATTTTCAGCTCTAAAACTGGATCAGTTTTTACCCCCCCAAAAACGCACCATCTGTTTTTGATACTTTTTTGACTGCTGCATTCTTTTCCTCATAAACAATGGTTTCAAGGGGAAAATGTATGGTATTGTGTGCTCCCTGAGGAAGGAGCCGGGTCTAACTCCGAAACGCGTCGGATGAAATAAAAGCCACTTGCCATCAACAATCTCTTAGCTGTCTTCTCCATTAGCAGCGCGGGTCTATTTGGCTTTTTTTACCAATGTATCTCAATTATCACTTTGTAACATATCCTCTGTTAAAATAAAATAATAATCAATTTATAGAGTGGCGCTCTCCGCACCGCCTGACTAGACCCATCTGCCATAAGACAATAAGGTGTCAGCCCTAATGATGGCCATATCTACTGTCCCCCAGCTGCCTCCGAAACAGAACGGTTTTTGGCCCCATAGTAGTCTATGGGGCCGGATGGAGCCAGATGGCAGCTCTCTGCCATCCGGTGTTATCTCTGCTGTGGTATCCGGGAGAATTCGGATTATTCTCACCGGACACAAAAATGTTGCTTGCAACGTTTTTGCGTCCGGGGAGAAAAATCACCCCAAAAAGCCGGATCCCGGATTTAGCCGGATTGTCCCGGATTCTCCCGCATCCGGGGCAATCCGGTTCTCCTTAACATGGGAGCCAATGGGGCCGGATTGCCCCAGTCTGGACGAATCCGGGAACCCGATACTGGCGGCTGCACGCCGCTGTTGTTTCAGGACCGCGGCTAGCTCCATGCTAACCACGATCTTGAAAAATCAGCAGCTGCGGCTGTAATTCCAGCCATCCGGCTGCACACAGGACCGGAGGGCACATTTGGCCCTCTGGTTCTGTGTGGTGATCTGGTCTGGGGCTGTCAGGTTCATGCCTGACAGCCCTGGACCGGACTGCGCCGTGGTGTGAAACCAGCCTTAGAATTTATAGTTTTTTCAACTTTATAGAAGATGACCTCTCGAAGCCTCACATGCCCTTATGATTCTTTTTACATTTTATGGTTGATTGCACTTTAAATAAAAAGCAGTTATAACAACGAGTACGCCATAGTAAAAAAAATGGGCAATGGCACTTACTTGAACCCTATAAAATACAATTAATTTTTTTAGAGGTGCTTCTGTTTTTAATATTTTTCCATTTCCATCGTGCATACCTAAAATGAACCAAGGTTACGCCATCGTCACTGCGGGACAAAACGACCTGTTAAAGTGTCTCGTTATAAGGCTCGGTGTCTGGGGGTTATAGTAATGAGACCATTTCAATGACATCTTGAAAGTAAGCCATATGAAAAGATTTATGACTGTCGTTTTAGCAAGATCATAATTAATACCGTTACCTGAAATGCAAAAATAAAGAAAACACAGTGAAATAGGAAATCTAACACCGTGCTGAGTTTTTCTAACCTTCTGACAAAGGTTATAACAATAATTAGTGGTTGGTACCGTAAGTACAGTCGATGAAGCACAGCTGTCTGGTGCGACCTGGCACAGGACCAAATTGCTGCATTATTAACCGATTTCTGTTCAAGTCTGAGTCACTGGGAGCAGATGTTTCTTACCAAATACTGAAGGCACAAACAGAGCACACCATGTTTTCTACCCATGAAGGATCATTTGGTGCCTATAAAGCAGAGAGTACTACTGATCACAGGTGCTGAATGATGATGATCTATGATACTTTATGGTTGCCTAACAAGTGGGGACTGACTATTGGGACAACATAATGATGCCTAGAAGAAACGTAGTCTTTTTGCACAACAATGCCACTCCGAACCTGGTGGAAAAAACCTTGAGTTTCCCATTGGCTTCCATTATACTCGGTACCCAAGCCCATCTGAACTTCCAACTTGCTCGTTTCGAGTATCAAGCATCTTAGTGCTTTCTCATTACTAGTCTTTAGGGGCATTTACAATGCAATATAATCGAGAATGAATGTTGTCCAAAGCGTACTTTACATGATGTTCTTGCTGTGTAAACAGACTGCCGTCCATAGGATGTAATGATTATTGATGTAGCCTAAAAGAACATCATTCTTGGCGCCACATCGTCCTGTATAAGTAGGACTCCCACTACTGGAAACAATGGCCGCCAACGCACACTGAGCGATCTAAAAATTGCTCAGTGCACATCTCTTGCTTTAGTCTGCCTGTGTAAACAGTGTTTAGATCACTGCTGATCAGAAAACGTTTACTGAACGGTGGTCGTGTCATGCCACCAGTCGGTCTGCGTAAACGGACACTAACACTGCCCAGCCACAAGCAGGAACATAGTACATATAACATTACCAAAAAGGGCATTTTGTGAATATCTATAAGGGTACCTTTACACGCCGCTACTGGGGGGTGGATACAACCAGCTATGTCACGTGCACGAGCACGCACAAACGGTTGCAAACGGTAATCGCACCACCTTTACACGCCGCAACAAGGTGCGCTACGGTACGTTACATCTATCTCTGGATACACCGCCGGGTGCCACAAGTTGCCTTCTGTAGCTCACCTTACCTCATTTACACACCGCTACAACAAGCTAATATGGGCGGACCTGGTGCAACAGGGACAACACATAGGCGTGCCACAATTGAGGATTACGAGACGTCCGTACGCTGATAGGACAAAGCAAGAACATCATGATTGGGCAGCCAGCGCAGGAGGCTGTTTAATACATGACGCTCGAGCTATTGTGTAGTGTGACTGGTCAGCTCCTTAAATATGCCTCCCTATGCAGCGACTACCAATCGTAATGCAGGAACTTTCTCCAATGATCGCTGAAGGGGGGTGGTTTCCCGGAGCCTGTGTCACGCCCCAGCTACATACCAGGTACATAGCCTGGTGTCGACACATCCCTTCTGTTGCTTCTTTACACGCCGATACAGCTCGCTACAATCGCCTGGGTAGCCACCTGTTTCAGGGCAGTGCTCGGAAACAGGTGCCGCTACTGCCGGGTGGCTACTACCGTCTTCACACGCCGCTACTATGGGATATATTGCCGATGCAAGCTACATTTGTCGCATGTAGCTGGTTGTATCCACCCGCCAGTAGCGGCGTGTAAAGGTACCCTAACTGTTTAAAGCATACAGCAGGTGAAATAAGCATTGAACACGTCTCCAATTCTCTAAGTAAATATATTTCTAGAGGTGATATTAAAATGAATTTCTCACTAGATGTTGGTAATAGTCCATCCAATCCACACAGGCAGAGAAATCAAACCATAGTTGTCCTTAAATTTAGTGACATGTAATAATGAGAAATTACACTGGGAAAAAGAATGAAGAAAGAGGTGCAAAAGGCCATGAAAAGTAACGACACCAGCTGAAATCTATTAGTAATTAGAATACTGCTATCTAGTAAAAATATTATCAGCTGGTACAACAAATGCCCTATAAAAAGTTGTATCATTACCAAGGTGCCACACAAGACACATCTCATGCTGGATAAGACCAGTGAGCTGTCTCAAAATATTCACAACCTTGTTGTTGCAAAACATACTGATGGCATTGGTTACAGAAGAAATTCTAAACTACTGAAGGCTACAGTGAGCTCAATTGAGGCCATAATCCGTAAGTGGAAAGAGCATAATTTCACCATAAACTGACGGGACCAGGGGAGGAATTTATGTCAATATCACCTTAAATAATTGGTGAAGTGTTCAATACTTATTATACCCACTGTACATAGCCTTTCACACCAAACGTATTGAACACATGGTCCTGCTGTCCACATTCCAATATAAGTATGGTGCAAATATGAGTAATATATCCATGAACTGTCCTGATTCTTATGCTTTGTAAATTGGCACACACTCTTTTTTTAGTGCGCAGCTCCTCTGCATCAGCATTCCGCCTGCTCCATGTTTATACTTCATTTTACTTTCCAGCATTTATCCATTTTTCTAGAAACTGTGAAATACTTGTGTGGGAAAGAGAGAAAAAACGCAAGCAAAAAACGCAATAAAAAAACATCAAAATACAAAAATGCTGCATTTTTTCCGCAGTGGTTTTCCTCCCATAAAATGCATTATTCCCTGCCAGGGGATGGAGAAAAAAACACATTTGGTGGGCACATAGCCTAAGGGGTGCTTCACACTAAGCGAGATCGCTGATACATCAGTTTTTGCGACCTCGCCAGCAATCTCGTTATGTGTGACATGTAACAGCGACCATGCCCCCGCTGTGACATCACCGATCGTGTTGGAATGTCCTGGACCATTTTTTGATCGTCGGGTTCCTGATGGGCATCATACATTGGTATGTTTGATGAGGACAATGACCAACGACCTCAATACTACAGGTCTGAGTGACAGGGTCCCAACGACCGCCATATCGTTGCTGCGTCGCTGGTGAGATCTGACTGTTTGACATCTCACCAACGACCACGTAGCGATGCACCAACGATCCCTACCAGGTCGTATCGTTGTCAGGATTGCTGGTGCGTCGCTAAGTGTAATGGGGCGTTTAGAATAATCAGCTACACATGCAGGCAGAGTTCATTGGAGAATAGATTTGTTTTCAGTGAGGAAAGGTTTATAAACTGCATCAAGATACTTCTGATGGAGGCTAATCTCTTGTTGGGGAACAGACAGATTAGGCAATGAAATTTATCATAATCTTTCCTTCTTTCCTACAACATCCGTCGAGAGAATGTACGAAAAACCCCATACACTTTGGTAGGTCAGCCTGGTCCACTAAAGTCAGTGAGTTTATCTGACATTGTTCTAAGGTAGACCCCATGGTCTATATGACACATAGGTTGATGTCAGTCCATGACTCCCTCATTATTCTTGTGTGTAGAGATGAGTGAAGTTCACACACACAGTGATTCATTATTTCAGGCTCTTTATTTTTGGAACTATGATTCATAATTTGAATTACTGCAATAAAACCGTACAGTAGTTTACAAGTGGAAAGCCTATTTAGAATGACCATTCTGTTTCTTTCATTTTTAATGAAAAATATATTTTAAGAGAACCACGTTAACTTTAAAGAAAACCTGCCACTTGCTCGAAAAACTGAGTTAAAGTGAATCTGTCAGCAGATTTTTGCACTGTAAGCTGAGGACAGCATGCAGTAGGAGTTAAAAAACAGAAGATAACCATGCCTCTATTATCAGTGTGTTTGCTATTGTTTATGTAATCCAAAGGCTTTATAACCCTGTACAGGACTACAATGTCATGCATATAGCAGTCAGACATGCCCCGTCGCCAGGTGTGACGGTACCTTAGGGGTGATTACTAAGCATCTTGTTATATTTACTTGATCTTGTCTGATCGCTCTGTACCTAAACACTGTTTTATTTCTTGTGTGACCACAAATTACTTGTGATAACCCAACTTTGGGCTCTTTAAAAATATCCTGCATAGATATTCATATTGAGGCATAGTTGGTTCCATTGGTGCAGCTCTGCCCAATTTTAGATGTTTTTAGACTGTTTGTCTATGTGTTGCTTTACAGAGTGTCACCACATGATTTATGATAGAAAGTGAAACTGGAAACTCCATGAGCAGACATATGTTTCAGGGTGTGTGCCCCTCATTAGTGCAAATAATGGGAACTGGTTTGGATGGGTGAGGGGTTTGGCTGGTTTGGCTGTCACAGGAGTTTAAAGGGAAAAATAAAGTCCAGTGGAGGAACCCTTATTTCATCATTTTCTCTTAAAATCTTTTTATTTTTCAACCATCGATAAAAAAGCATCATTCCTTTTCGGACCAGGTATGTACATACAGTGGGCAGTTTATGGCAGTATAGAAGACACAGCTGTCTAGGAAAATACTATGCGATTCAACTTAATAGGTCTTTTCCTAGATCCTAGGTCTAGACCTAGAAAAAGACCTATAAGGTTGAAACGCGTAGACTGTTGCTAGACAGCTGTGTCTTCTATACTGCCATTAAGTGCCCACTGTATGTACATACCTGATCCAAAAAGGAATGATGCTTTTTTATCTAAAAATAAAAAGATATTAAGAAAAAATACCGAAATAAGGGTTCCTCCACTGGACTTTATTTGTTTGGTTCCAAGCAATTGCAGGAGGGTGTGCCTCCCTCATCTTCATGCGGATCCCTGGCAGATGATCAGACCAAGGGGAAATTACGATTTGGGTATGCTGGCTACCATAGACATTTTGCATGTAAAAGGAAAAATGGATTCTTGTGGAGAGCACCAAGTTGACCATACAATGGTAATACAATTATGCAAGTAACCTTGTCAGAAAGGAAGAAGAAAGAAACTCTAGTGCCACCATTGGAAGTAGCAATCCTAAAAGTCAATATTTATCCTTTAAAGGACATTACACATGACTTGGAAAGAATTGATGAGGGGCAAACACCTTGATTCATGCGTCTACAAATATACTTTCTGGTTTGACTTCTTACCCTAAATCATAGGCAAGGCCTTTAAAGTGTTGATTTTGACTTTTCAGAATTGCTATTGCCAATAGGTGGCACTAGAGTTATTGCCCTATGTAAAATAATAATAACTATCGCCTCCAGTACAGGTGAAATTCCAGCTAGGTGTCCGTCAGGTCATCCAAGTTCATGTGACATTGTTATCTCAGAGAGCCCTGCTGCCAATTAGTAACCGATTCAATCTCACTTCATTCAAACAAAACCAACATCCAGAGGACATGAGAGAGAAGCAGCAGTTCTCACTGCTTCTGGATTACAGCTTCATCCAAAAGAAATGAGAGTAAAATTGCCACTGGTTGGCTGAAGGGCTCAGAAGACTAGGTGCCAAAATCACTGAAATGGCGGTGAAGGTGAGTATAAGCCGCTATTACTTTACATAAGGAAATATAGTTGAGAAGGGCTTGTCTGCTCAGTGGATGACCCCTTTAAGACCCCCACACATATTAAACTAAAGTCATGTGATCACATAGATATTGGTGATATCGGCTAAAGCTTAATGGGATCTCTTGATTCTTCTGACAGATGAAAAAGGTCAGTTAGTCTGAATTGTAAAACCTGACTCTTGTTATTGAATACAAAAGATAGAAAATGAGGTGCTCCTGGTGTATTACCCGGTGGTCTAGTAGGGACCTAATGTGGGTTATAACTCACCTTGTGTTGTTATGCCCCACACCTGATTCACCTGATAAAGGTGGACCTATCCGTTGAAACGTGTTGTGAGGAGTGACCAATTGACAAACAGATCCATTAAAGAAAGGGTTATCCCTAAATCCTTCTTCTCCCGCCTATCTGTATCTAAAGTGCCCGTAAAATCCGCTAATTTCATTCCTTATCCCTTTTGTTATTGAATAGACGTCTTTCTCTGCTTTACCCATCGAAAACACATTAACATTCAGAAAAAGCAAGAGGTTTCCTGTGAAGAAATACTTGCCAGCCGATTGATCAATCTGTTATAGAGACCTTTACTTTTAGTCTTTGTGTGCGATACAGTTCACAAACCATATCTAGTTTCCCTATGTTTAACACATATACATAAAATTCTAAGCCCCATGTGCATTGGACTAACATCAGCGATCCCGCCAATACTAAGGGATTTGGTCAAGTTTAATGTGTATGGTAGCCCCAGACAGATGATTGTAGGGTGAGTTAAGGATTATGTTCGATCTCAGACTGCCAAACTTTTGGGTCTCCCTGAGATAAGCCACCGTAAGAAATGTCTGACTGTGACTCTCTTATAGGCACAGAGGTGCTCAGCACAAGAGAGCACTCCTGTATATGGGAGACATGGCCAAGGTAGCAGCACAACCCTTGTTACATGGCTGACAGTTATCTAAGGTATATGGGGGGACTTCAGTGAGTTTCAAAGAAGCTAATTAACCTAACATCGTGTTTTGGGACTCCCCAAGGCTGCTACATGGACTGATTACATGCACAGATGTCTGTGGATATAGCGTACCCCGTGTGGAAAATGTCATCTCCGTGCAACATGTTAGCAAAGCCAAAAGCACACATCAAATCCAACTGCAACACTGAACAGAAACTCAGAGCTCAAACATTCCCAGAAGATGCAGACAACGTGTAATCCCCCAGTAAACAATACAATGTACCAGCAAATTATTCCCAGCCTCTAGGCACATAATTGGATTTAAGGCGAAATAAAATAAATCATTGTCATAAGTTTTATTTACCAGTATAACTAAATAAATAAAAAAAAAACAAATACGCCAAACAAGGCTACACCGCTGGTATGTATGCGCCTAGGGGTTAATGGTGATCCAAATCGGATTTCACAATGGCCAGGACTAGAGAAATTAATAAGAACAAGTATTGTATTGAGCAAAGGGCAAGAAAGGGGTAGCAGACAGAAAGCAGAAACATCCAACCACAATAATGAGAGCCTGGAATTCCACCCTCTGAGTTTTCTCTATTTGAAACAGATTTCAAAGATATTTAGGAACAGAACATCGATGTTTCCACGTCATTTGGTATTTAGACTGCTGGTTATGTGCAATTATTGAGTGGTACCATTTATGTTTTCTGCATGCAAACAATTATACAACCAATCAATGGTGTCAAGTGTCAGTGCTAAACTCTTAAATTAGTACAAAGGACAAAATCAAGTGATGTCATAATTCTCAGGGACTCCCAGTAATCAGAGAATGCATAGATAACCCTCAACAAGGATTATGTCATCATATTCCACTGTGTGCAAACTAGCCAGAAAAACTAGTCGGTAGTGATGAGTGAACACGACCATGCTCGAGTGCTCTTTAATCAAGTCGAGACAAGTCTGACACTCTGACGAGGTGACTCGAGTAACATGTATGATGGAAGTCGTTTAGTGATGGCAGTTCAGCTCTCCGTTCACATACAACCAACCAAAAACAGAGCATTTTCCTCCAAGCACGTTGTTGTTACTCCAGAGACTGCAGGTGGCTCTCACTAGGGTGCTGGCTCCCATCGTTCAAGGAGAGAAACCGGCTCTTTGTGTCAGATCATTCATGAATGACACATCCGAGCACCTGAGATACTCGGCAAACTATCGAGTGTACCCAAGCACCCCAATGCTCGATCGAGTATCGAACAGTTGGAAGAATGCTGCTAATCATACTAGTCCTTATAGGTGAAATTTCATAAACATTATTATTATTATTAGGTATTTATACTAGCGCTATTAGGATACAATGGCCTTTACAATTATAAGGGTAGACAAAGACAAGTGGTCAGCAGCATAAATATAGTAAATAATATGAAATATCTGGAAATGTTCTAACATTACATTATTGCAGGCAATCTGTCAGCAGGTTTTTTCCATGTAACTGAGGACAGCATGCTGCAGGGATTAAAAAACAAAAATCCCTCTTTTATCATTCTTTATGCTATTTGTTTACATAAATTCAACAGCTTTATCACCTGATGATTATCATTAGTATTATTTACTGGCCTATTTATTTAATTGATAATCGGTGACTTTTTAAACTAATCTCAAACGCTGTGGCACTACATCACTATGATCTAAAATTCTAAACGGTGCCACATTATTAAGAGATGTGTCAGTTTTCAGGTAGCAATAGATTTGTTCTCAAAATTAGGGCTCAGACACATGGGCATATTAATCGGACCAATGTTAAAAAATGAGTCTGAGTAGATGGAAAAATATTAGAATTTAAGAGTCCTCAGTGGTTGATACCTTTTAATGAGTAACTGAAAAGATGATAAGAAAAAGCAAAGCAAGCTTTGGAGACACTATGGCCTCTTCATCAGGCTAATAACGACACAAATTCTGAAGACACACACATATATACATATGCAGGGTGGGATGATGCCGTAAATACGACAGGTGACGTAAAGCAGAAAATAGTAGTCAGTCTTGGGAGGGGAAGAGGAGCTGAGAGGTAAAATCAAAGTTCCGAGATAAGAGGCACAGATTGTATTATTGTTTTATAATTAGTGGTTGGTTGAGACCTGACAATTCCTCAATGAATGTAGAAAGACATAAATCCATGTGAGACATTCATTCCTGCTTTAAGTGTGTCAAAGTTGATTATCAGTTTTTATTCCCACACTCTTCTGTCTCGCTGAATTAGTATTTTCATATTGAACATTTGTGTTCAGCTTTCTTCTCATCCAGATTCTGGGTGAGAAAAAATTTGCAACACGGTGCGACTATATTCAATAATCTTGCAAGATTCGCCAATGCAAGTCAATTGATGCAAGAAAAAAAATCACACAGCATACGAACAGCGCATTGACAGCACACGGACAGCGTTTTTAGCATGGTCTTTCACAGGCTGTAAAAAGTTAAAATAAATACTGTAGATGGGATAGATAGATAAATAGATACTTGAAAAAATGCTGCAGCACTCCGTCAGTAGATGTATCTTATGCCTTTATTACGGCCACAGGTACCATAGGGCAACGTATCGGGCACAAGCGCCCTTCATCCAGCCAGATAGATAGATGATAAATAGATAGATAGATGATAGGATAGATGATAGGATAGCTTGATCATCTTACCAGTCTCCTGCTGCTTGCTTCCAGGGCAGTTAATTAAGCTTCATACATATTCACTGCACTGACCGGCAATGGCCAATCACAGATGCTCACTCACTGTGAGAGCCTCTTTGATTGGCTGTTGCAATCAGACTGTGCTGCCACAATCTATACAGTGTCTGTGCCTGGTTGCCATACATATTGGTGTATGGCAACCAACCTGTAGTCATAGTGTTTTAAATAAATAAATAATGGAAAACAATGTGTAGGGCTTTGCTGTCTTTTTCATTCTCAGCAGAGATAAAGTGGACAGCTGCAGGCTGTCACCCTCAGCTGCTTAGTTTTACTGTGGCTGGCAAAAAAATGTGTGCGCTTCAGCCTATTTTCAATTGCCAGCCAAGGTAAAACAAAGCAGCTGGGGTGGTATTCTAAACATGGGGAGGGGCCATAGTTATGCCACCCCCCCACAAACTGGGTAATAAAGTGTTCACAAATAAGGCTGTTGTTTGACTGCAACAGCCAGTCACATAGGCTCTCATAGAGAGTGAGCATATGTGATTGGCTGTTGCCAGTCAGTGCAGTGAATATTCTTGAAGCTTAATAGACGACCCAGTGCAAGTAGCGGGAGACTGGTAAGATGATCCTAGCCTTCACATCATCTATCTATATTATCTATCTGTCATTAGATATTAGCCATGAAAAAATGTACACTCTCGTTGCACTTGCATGCCTCACAGAACAACATACAGATGTCACTCATCTTACTCTCCTGCAAGAGAAATGGGCAGATTTTTCATACGGTCGTGTATTTCCAGCCTTAGGCAGATGAAAAGAACAATAAATGTGAATCACCAACTAATGCAATGAAGATCTCAACTTTTCTATTAGTCTACTACAAAGTTTCCCTAGCAGGGTTCTCCAAAGCACAGTAGCAAAAGTGATCACTTTTATGGTAGAAATCTAAAGCAAATTCTGACACATTGTGCACAAGATGAATAGTTTTAATCAGTCTCAGCAAATGTCCTCATTCAGATGTAGATTTTGATGCGTTCTGTGTCTTTTACAAGATGTGTTGAACATATACCTAGGACTGCCATTAAGGCAGTATTGCAGTATGGGGTCTGGCTTTTTCATAAAATGAAGTGACTCCACAAAGGCCTCATCTGCCATTAAACATCTCAGTCTGCAGTTTAGCTTAGAGATCTGTCTATTGATCTATATTTATGGATGCAGTTTATTCATTACTGTTACATATTTATGAACACAATCTATAGGGATGTTAAAGTTAAGTTCCAGAATGCAATTTTAGATTTTAAATACAAAGAATGGTGCAAACTCCTACAGCTCCCTGATAATTTCATTGTACATAGCCAAGAAATATCTGATAGCAGCTGTCATTCCTAAGGTTTGCGACTCAATATGGTGACCTTGTGCTCTGTGGTCGGTTTCCTTACCCCGCTGAGCCAGAGCCTGCAAAGTCCCTGTCCAAATGCTGATGGTCTTTTACCTTTGTTTATTTTTTGATTTGCAGTTATCAGGTAAGGTACCTTTACACACCGATACAGGATGGTGGAAACAACCGGGTGCTTCACGTGCACGAGCACGCACAAACGGTTGAAAACGGTACAACGCACCACCTTTACACGCCGCAACAAGGTGCGCTACAGTAGGTTACATCTATCTCTGGATACACTGCTGGGTGCCACAAGTTACCTTCTGTAGCTCACCTTACCTCATTTACACGCCGCTATAACAAGGTAATATGGGCGGAACAAAGGCAGCAGGGACAACACATAGGCGTGCCACAATTGTGGAGTACGAGAATTCCATACGCTGATAGGACAAAGCAATAGCATCATGATTGGGCAGCCAGCGCAGGAGGCTGACTAATACATGACGCTCGAGCATTTGTGTAGTGTGACAGGTCAGCTCCTTAAATATGCCGCCCTAGGCAGCGTCTACCAATCGTAACGCAGGAGCTTCCACCAATGATCGCTGAAGGGGGGTGGTAACCCGGAGCCTGTGTCACGCCCCAGGTAGATAGCATGGTGTCGAAACAACCCTCCTGTTCCTTATTTACACGCCGATACAGGCCGTAACCATCGCCTTGAAATCAACCTGTTTTTGAGCTCTGCTCTGAAACAGGTGCCTCAAGTGACAGGTGGCAACAACCGTCTTTACACGCCGCGACCGCGGGTTGATTTGGCGGTGCAAGATACATTTGTCTCATCTACCCGGTTGTTTCCACCATCCTGTATCGGCGTGTAAAGGTACCTGTATTGTCACACGCTTATTTCCTCTGTCCTATCACATCCCGAGTGCAGCTATTTACACTCTCCTTATACTATCCTTCTCTGCTGGCTATGGGGAGTCCATCACCCATATTATTCAATGGCAAAGTTAGCACAGCGTTAGACGGCGTTAAGGCTGCACTAAGGCTGCGGTAAAACTACTCAATGGTGGATATGTCCAGCAAAAACCTGACGCTAATGTGGCCCCAGCCCAATCCACACTTTTCCTTAATACTATTGTCTTGGCACATGTTGATTACAATGTGTAGCCTACTGATGTAGTCAAGAGCTGCTTTTCTGATCACCAAAATATATCCAGTTTAAATCAAGGCTATGGAGTCGGTAAACCAAATATCCAACTCTGACTCTTCAATTTCCCTGAATCTGACTCTGACTCCAACTCCACCAAAATGGACACTGACTCCTACTCAGACTCCATGACTTCACCTCCACCAAAATGGACACTGACTCCTACTCAGACTCCATGGCTCCAACTCCACCAAAATGGACACTGACTCCTACTCAGACTCCTTGACTCCAACTCCACCAAAATGGACACTGACTCCTACTCAGACTGCATGACTCCAACTCCACAACAATGGCTGTGAAGTCAGTAAGCCAAACATCCAACTTCAACTTGTAAATTTCCCTGAATTCGACTCCACCCAAAATGGACACTGACTCTGCCTTCACAACTCCGACTTCACGACCCTGGCTTAATTCCTTTTCTTGTACTACAAAGGGCATAATGGCAAAGTACTATTCTAAAAATGAGCAGTTTTTCTATCCCACTTGTGATACTTTTCCTCTCAATATCCCTTGGTGCATTCAATAGTCATAAACACACTGCAAGAACACAGCTAAATGGCCTTTAAGCAATCATTATGTTTTAAATATTCCAAAATCCATGTTTCCTTGCGGTGATGTGAATACACTTTACCTTCTATAGCTATATTTACTTTAGCTGACCTCATTCCAGTTTCTGTTCTGCCTCCGCCCGTTGTTGGATCCATTTTCTCTCTTCTTCTTTTTTTTTTTATTTTAGTCACACTCACAAATCCAAATACAGCACATCCACTTCTGCACCCACATCCAAACCACACCATCCATTCCACCCATAGTGCAGAGCCAAAGACAATCTCAGTCTGGAACAGCGCACCTTCCCAGAACTGCCTGGGATCTATGTTTTCACTTAGCCATTCAAAACTAATTTGCCCGAGTCGTCCATCCTATGGTTTGGAACAGGTGGGGATGGATTTGCTTATGTGCTTCTGTCAAGAGCATTGTTGTAACATTTTAACATGCTTGTGATGTCCCTCGGACATTCCTCACATCCTTCAATTGTTTAGAAAAGTCTTCTAATACATCAGATTGTTAATGTTAAGGATTTTTCACAGCAGGAATATATGTCTGGCTTGAACATTTGCTACAAATCACATTTGTTTAGTTTCATTATGTCCTGATGAATTACTCGTTTCTCAAAAGATCAAAGACCTGGACCCACAACCAAGCTGACCACACTCATAGACAATGCAGCCATGAACAAACAGTACAATCGGTCTATTCTACAGGTAAACTTGCCTTAATTTGTTTCTTACAGCTTAATCTAATCTATGAAAATGGTCAACTTTTATAGTCTTTATGCACACATAACTCTTCAAACACTGCACAAATACTGGTTGTACCGTTGGTAAGGCCATTGATTAAATGGGAAGGTGCACTAACTTGTTTTGCACCTACGGTATGTTTGCTCTTCTCTTCCGTGAATGACAGTTTGACTATACAGAAGAGACTGAAGAAGGATGGAAAATAAGTAGGTGGGAAGCTGCATGAACTGCTCGCCAACGTCAAGAGTGCACAGAGCGCTTTTGCTTTGTTTCAAGAGTCACCTTTAAAGAATAAATTGCCAAAAGGGGTTATAGTATACAAAATAGAATCAAGTGATCATGTACCCAGCATAGCTATGCTTGTCCTGCTCGCATGTCCTTAATATGTCAAAAAGAAGATGAATGACTTCTAAAACAAAAGCGCAAAGAGGTAAGTAGTAATGATGCACCCTACATCTATACAATCACCCTCTTCCTTATTAGAGTGAAAACAAAGGTGGGAGTCCTGTAAGCAGAACCTCCACCCGTCTGGCATATACCTTCGATATGCCATAACGATACTCATTTACGTTTTATTGTGGCGCTTAAAAATAGTTCCATTTCGGAATGAAGCCCCAAATTAAAAAAAGGATTGTAAATGCTTCTTAAAGTATTGTCCTTCCCTGCCAAGTTAGTACTGTATGTAGGGATTCAATATCCCCAATACAATGAACATTATCATGGATGCATCTCAAAATGTCTTAATCATAGGAACTGTGGCAAGTATAGTGCTTTATCAAGTGGGTCTTAACTGCTTACTATTGCATTTACTTTTCTTTTTAAGACGTTAAAAGGGTAATTCAATAGTTCTGTCTTAGCCATTCGTGGCACAAATAAAATATCTGACTATATGCGGTAGCCACAGGTGGTTGTGAATGAGTCAAACAGGTTGTGCTATGCTTTTCTATAACTCACAAAGAAGTGAATTGTAATTCAAGGGTTAGGCTAGGTCACATTTGGCTTTATGACCCTAGCCTGACAGAAGCGCTAAAAACTTAGTGCAAGGCAGCATAGCTAGCGTTAACAGCAGGTAATGCTATGCGACTGCCTGCCTGTGCCTTGCTATGCTAACCATATGCAGCACACACCTGCCAGCTCCACTCAGCAGACCCGGATATGCGCTTTTGGACAGCTCACAGGAAACACGGTCTACAGCGTTTTACTGTGTGCTGTCCAAAAGTGCATATCCGGGTCTGCTGAGTGGAGCCGCGGGCGCTGCAAAGTTAGCATACAAGGCGCAGGCAAGTGCATAGCGTTACCTGCTGTTAACGCTATGCCTGCCCTTGCGCTAAGTTTTTAGTGCTTCAGTCAGGCTAGGGTCATAACGCAAATGTGACCCTAGCCTAAGACTACATTCACACAGCGCTAAATTTTCACACTTTTTTGCGTGTGCTTTTGCACCAAAAGCGTATCTGCATCTGTGTTTGCCGGCAAAGTGAATGGAAATTCACTTTTGCCATGCAGACGCTGCGTAAATTTACGCTACGCTTTTATGGGAGAAAGGTACAGAAAAATAAACAACATATCGTGCTTTCTCCCATAGGCCCCATTATAACGCTGGAATTACTCTTCGCTGTTCAGACAATGCCAATTCCAGCGCATATAATGGCAGGCGCTGCAAGATGTTATGACACATGGGAGGAAGAATCCTTGTTCCTCCCCCGTGTGACATGTGTGACAAGCCTTTTGGCTTTCGCAGTGTATTAATATACACTGCAAAGCTAAATAAAAGTAATCAAAAGGTATTAAAAATAATACAAATAGAATACTTACCCATCCGCTGGCTGTTCCAGGAGCCGAGACATCCACGTCTGATCTGCTGCTAAGACCTTAAAGATGTGATTGGCCGGTAGTGATCATGTGATATGTGACGTGATATCACAAGATCGCAACTGGCCAATCAGAGCTGGAAGGTCCTTGCAGCAGATCAGATGTGGATGTCTCGGGTCCCGGTAACGGAACAGCCGGCGGATGGTAAGTATTCTATTTTTTTATTTTTAATACCTTTTGATTACTTTTATTTAGCTTTCGCAGTGTATATTAATACACTGTGAAAGCCAAAAGGCTTGTCAAAACATGTCACACGGGGGAGGAACACAGGATTCTTTCTCTCCCGTGTGACATCACACTTCCCTCTTGCGCTTTTGGGGGAGAAATGGCCATAAAAAAATTGCGGTGTGTGAATGCACCGTGTTTTTTTTACCTGCGCTAAATATGCGGTGGCAAACAAAGCGCGCTCCCAAATGCGCAGGAAATGCGCAGCGTGTGAATGTAGCTTTACTCAAAGTTATCTGTTGAGCAGCTCAGAGCTATGTAGTATCCTTACTTCCTGGCTTCTGGCAGGGCGGGCTATCCTCCATGAGTGAAACTCCTGGTAAGTAGCAGAACTGTAGTGATTAACAGAACTATGAAGCTCAGCACAAGTTCTGCTGTAATACATTAAGCTTTTAGTGGAATGTACATTGCTTTCACTGTATTTCTGCATAGAAATAAAAGGTAATTTTCACAAGGACACAGCTCTGGCAGTAAGAACCAAGATTAGGAGACCTTGTCTGAAAGCTGGTGATTTTGCAAGATTTATAACAGCAGCTTGGTATGGAACTGAGAAGGAACTGGATAGTGGTGAGAAGATCACTGCTGTATAAAAATTAATGGGCTGGAGAGAAGTGACTGGTATATTAAAAGATAACACCTCTCCTGGAAAGTAGCTACTGCACCCTCTTATTAAGGGTCTGAGCAGATATTGGTGACCAAGTTCCATGGAAACATATTGTACATTATGAAGGATAAAAGTGAAGATGGAAAATGAAAATCAGTGGCTTGCTTATTTTCATGCAAAGTAAAGTAATTTAATAGACTGGGAATACTCCTTTAAGGAAACATCATAGTACAGCCTACTTGGCTGTTTCTACGAAGGACTTTTCACATCACGTTTTATCCTCTTGTCAGTTGTTCCATTAGGGCTTATGTCTGAAGCCTGTAAAGACGGATTTTGAGGTTTGTACTGGCAGACACCAAAATGCAGTGGACTAAAATGTGGTGCTCACCTTAAATAGGCTAATATGGCAGAAAATCGTGATGCAAATCCGATCTTATTGCACTGTTGAGAATACCGTATTTCTATTTCAGCCATAAATTACTGCCAATACCCCTTTAGGATGTGCAAACTATGCGAAATCTACAATATTGCAAAAAACTTTGGAAAAAAACACATTTTTTAAAATATTCTCCTGAATCAAAGATTAAAAATAAAATGGAGAGTCCATGGCATGAAATCATTATATCTTTACTAAAATGCTAACGGAATGACTTAGGCTAGGGCCACACTTAAGAAGTCATCCATGTTAGGCAGAGCCCAACCTGCTGTAACGCTGACTGCTAACATCGGGTGCTTCCTATAAATGCTGGTCCATAGAAACCCGCTGTTTACTATGGATACAGCTTCACAGGAAGCCCCAGGCAGTGCGCTTATCCAGGACGCACAGGAAAACATTGTCAGCAACGTTTCCCTGTGTGCCCTGCAAAAGCGTACAGCCTGGGGCTTCCTGTGAAGCTGTATCCATAGTAAACAGGGGTTTCAATGGACCAGCATTTATAGGAAGCACCCGACGTTAGTAGTCAGCGTTACAGCAGGCTGGGCTCTGCCTAACGTGGATGACCTCTTAAGTGTGGCCCTTAAACAACAGTTTCTATGGACCAGCGTTCATGGAAGCACCCAACGCTATGGTCAGCGTTACAGCAGGCTGGGCTCTGCCGTTACATCATCCGTCTAACATGGATGACCTATTAAGTGGCCTTACCCACTTCCCCCAAAAAATATCACATACCTCTTTTAGGCTGCATGCACACGATCAGTAAAACTAACGTTTTGGATGTAGTATCTTACCGCTGTGGCCAAAACGCTGCATTGTACCAGTATAGTGGATGGGATTTCTAGAAATCCAATGCTCACTGTGCTTCTCCCCTCCGCAGCGTTATCTCACCTGCAGTGCAGGTTGCCGGACATATGTATCTCCGCAGCATGTTAATTTCATTCTGCGGAGTCGAAAACGGTCTCAGTGTGTGATTGCAGTGAGAAGCTGCCATGCACTGAACATCGATCGTGGACACAGGGTGCCGCCTTCCTGCATTCACCTGCGGCATCCAGCAAGTCCGGAGGCACAGTGTCTCCGGATCGTCTGCATAAACCCTTAGCGGTGGGAACTTTTTACAAACTTGAAGAATATAAGGCAGCGTTCTTATCTTTATCATTCCAGATTTTCTGGGTTGAAAAGACACCCAACAGACCCCATGAGGTCGGTCAGGACCCTGTCATGGTTCCAGAGCTACTTTCGCTGTCAACTCTGATGGAACTACTAATGTTACACACGGTGTATTATTTTACTGGCATGAATTATAACAGATCCCCGCAATGACATTACAAACTTATTCACGTAGATATTCTATGTATATTTATTTAATCAGTACCTTTCACTGTGCTATTTCCAACCATTGTTTTTAGACTTATTCTGTATAATTCAATCTGTGCATTTCTTATAATAATTGCTTGGAACAGATTACACATTGTTTCTTCAAGGCAGACATACTGGACCTGGGAGAATTTAACATTAAATTAAATTATAGCTATTTGACTTGAAACAATTTTGGGATCTCCAAACTTTGAACTACTGGAATATGTAACAGATTTAGTCCCTTTTTTAATGCAAATGTTCATTGGATATTAAGCTTATAACAATTATAAAAACAAAGGCGTGCCCGAGCCGAATTATTATACAATGTATAAATATTATTACTACTAACATGAAATACTCAGACTTTATTAACTAGGTTTTACCCCCTTAAATGACTGTTTAACATGCAGTAGCTATTTCATTTATAGAGAGAAATCTGTAAACCTTCCAGAGCAAACATTTCTTAGAAGCCGAGGCACATTCACAAGTAACCGAGTGTTCAGCGCGGTCGGTGTTTTGCATTTTGCGATGGCAAACTTAATAAAGCATAAAATGGAGCCATGTTTTAAAATAAAGTTGGAAAACAGAATGTGGCCGGCTATAAATCTCTAAGGCTATAAAACGACAAGTCAACTATCGCCACTTATACAGTTGGGTAATAGAAAATGGTTTGCAGAGCAATGCAACAAATATCTATCAGACATCCACTGAATAAGGGATGTTAGTCTGGGTTCACATGTCCAATAATCATCCATCAGAACGGATCCAGCAGCAATTCATAGGCAAAAAAGTTGCGCAAACGCAACTTTTTTTGTCCATTTTTAAACAACTGATTTTTGCAGGATCTGTTTTTTTACATGGGTGTCTATGGAGAACTGATCCATTAATGGATTGCTATTTCATCATCCATTTTTCTTTCATTTGTAAAGAATAGTGATGGGTAAGCCCGCCGATGTTAGAGTTCGGCGAACCCGGTAGGACTTTTTTTTTAATAGAAAAGAAGAAGTCTGCTCCCTTGTTCTTCCCCTCTCCGATGCTCCTTGATGCTCAGCAAGGATTCCAACCTTTTTTTAAAGTCCGAGTTTGGGACCAGATTTGACCCAAACTTAAGTCTGAACCCCAAACGTGGACTTTAAAGTTATGAAATGGGGGCTGGGGGCCTGTAAAAAGAAACAAAACATTGAGTAAACATCAGCATCATACTTATTGGGATCGGGCGCTTGTACTTCATGGGCTGCCCATTAATTTCCCAATTATTCACTGGTGAGGGGTGCAAAAGGTTACTCCAACAGCTAATCACAGACGCCTACTCTCTGTGACAGCATCTGTGATTGGCTGTTGCACCCCTCTTCAGTAAGTAATCCGGAAGTTAATGAGCGGCCCCGGAAGTACAAGTGCGGACCCCAGTAAGTATGAGATGATGTTTTATCACTATTTTATTTTTACAGCTCCCCGACAATCATAAACTCGAAATGTAACATGGACTCCTCTTAAAAGTCGGCGTTCAAGGTCTATGTCCGAGTACTAGGTGTATCTTTGTCATTAGGGTTCTTTCTTAGCATTGTCTTTAGCAATGAAGTTATTCAATAGCTGCACATTATTGGATCTTCAACTGATGTAACTCTGCTGGACCTTAAATGGTTGTCCCAACATCTCTATCATCATATAACTTATTAATCGGGGTCTTCAGCTCAGGATCTCTCCATACGTAAGAGAGTGGGCCACTACAAAGTGGCAGGTCTTTCTATGGTGGACTCAGGCTGCCCAAAGACTGACCAGAAAGCTGGTTATCTAAATTACTGAGATGAAAAACTACATTCCAGAACAAGAGCATAATATAAACAAATTATCTGAGTCAATCACTTCAATAACAAGACTATCTTAATACTAATCCAAGGATCAGAGAATTTTAAAATCCCAATTGTTGCCTAGTAAATCCATCAGTAGAGCCAAAGGACGTTAGCCGGTGGATTTAGCCCAATGAAGTATAACTAAAATTGAAGTTCAACAACCCAGCCGTTGACAACATTCTTTACTTGAAAAAGAGAATGTTACAGAGACACATTCCCTAAAGGAAAAGCTGGATTCAAACTGTAATGTTTACAGAACTTATGACAAGTGACCAAAATTCCGCTCCTGCCACCGAAAAACTTGTTGGACACAAGGTCATAAATACCAAAGTAAATACATGGCCTGAGAATAAACTTTCCTTTGGAAAGACAAATTCTCTGATCTGGTTTTAACTAACAGCGAAACATTATGAAGTTACAAATGGGCTGAGTGATGTCCTAAATAATTGATTAAGACAGTGGCTGTATTATTCTCGGGGATTTTCTGGGCAGAGGAATCAAGAGTTTTCCCGAAAATTCATATTTTTACTTTATGAATTTAGATTTTGTAAATCTGAATTTCAGTTATTTTTTCTAAACATAACTAGATGTTTCTTTTTCCTTGGAAGAGAAAAAAAAAAGTTTATAATACTGTAGAATTGATACTGTTGGTTAGAAGGTCATTATTATTAGTTTTATGTAACAGGGCTTAATATAGAAAATATAGATCTAGTCTTTTAAAAAGTCTTAAAATTAGGCAAATCCAACCTTAGATGAGGAACACCACAAGACAAATTACACCGTGCAATTATTGTTTACAAAAAACTAGGCCACAATGTAGAAGGTGTGTGTCAAAAAAAAAATACACCCCTAGAATCAATAATTTTACAACAATTAGTTGAAGTAATCATTTTCTACATTACTTTATTGGTCTATCAATATTGTGCCCTCTCTTCTTTACAACATTGCTTTAAGGAGTTGTCTAGACTTATGGTGAGTCTGCAGTCACTCTTTGTTTTCAGGATTCTCCGGTATTGCTGGTGAGAGTGAGAGGTCGTGTGGCTGCAAATATGTAATTCATATACTTCTGGTCACCTTCTGATTGCACGTGCGTGGCTTTGCTCAATACAAGGCTGGGCATGTTTAGTTGGAATGAGGTTGCATGTATACAAACGGCGTACTTGTGGTCACGTGACAGATCGCTCTCAACCTATGCTGCAGAGTTATGATTAAACTATAGTATCCCTAAGGGGAAGGTGGGCTAGCAAAGGCCAAGCCTTGTATACTGTAAATCCAAAGACACTAGAAAGTCATAGAGACATGAGATAGTAGGAAATATATTTGCAATCCAAAAGTGATTGTACAACGTTTCAGTCATTGACTCTGCATTCATAAGGTACACAGACGGTTTTGCAGAGAAACTTGGATTAAATTGTGATAAAGCATTATAGGAGAAGCACAGGATGCCCACGGTGGTGAGAGAGCTTCCACATTGGTCCACCACTCTATTAAGGTCCTGAGAGATACGGGCAACGGGGTTAGATGCTTCAATGTCGTTTAGACATCGCCAATGATCTCATGGGCGCGTGGTCATTAGGACATCTTTTTGACATCGTTGGTGAGATGTCACATTTCTAGATATCGTGGATGACGCACCAACAATGTAGCGAGCAGCTATCGTTCGCACAACCCAGCGAACGATACTTGTTCACTGTTGTGAATAGGAGAAGTCGTTAAAGACATCGTTATCTCGGTGTCACACACAACGATGCAGCAGATTGGCGATCATGGATCATTTGATTTTTAGAACATGTTCTCAAATCAGCGATCAACAATTTATTGTAGTCGTATCTTGGTGTAACACGCAACGACGTCCTAACGATGTCGTTTGAACAGCTCCAAACCCATGACGTTTGAGCGATATCGTTCATGATCTCGTACCGTGTAAATGGGCCTTACAGTGTGTTAGACTTTGGATGGATAGTCAGGTAATTATTTGGGTTGTAATACATTTACGTCTTTGCCGGTATACATTCTGCAAGGATTTAGAGTGGCCCACTGATAGCAAAATATGAGCAGTTCATAAGGCCAATTGTGAGCAACGGTCCCTCCATTCTATTTCACAGTTAGGCCCTGTGCACACAGTGCAATTTTAATGCATTTTTAGTCACGTTTTGTCACAAAACGGCACACAAAACCTTATGCCAGCAAAGTCAAGAGAATTCTGAAGGTTTGCGCACATGTTGCTTTCTTTCCTTTGCAGAAATAAATTATACCCCAAATGCATGAAAAATACATGCAAAAAAATGCATGAAAACACCTTGCGTTTTTGGTACGTTTTTCTGATAGGGGATGCAGATTTGGTGCAGAAAGGTCTGCAACTAAATACTCAACATGCACACATAGCCTCACACCCTCAATTGTTAAGACCCTAAACACAATTCTTTCTATCAAGCTACTTACATGTATTAAAAATGACTGAAAGTTTTGCTATATAGAATGATTCTCTAAAAAGTAAATGTACATTACACAATGAAGCAGAGATGTAATTTTCAGCTTAAAGGAAGCAGCGGCCGTCCACAGGAATGTATTGGCTCAACTCAGTCATTCCAAGAAAGGGCTTTACCAAACATTTGCTACCCATATTACCATGTGTTATATCATCCCTAAATAATCTGTACAACTCAACACAAGAAATCAGTTGGAGCTATTTATGGCAGGAGAATAAGGAAGAGAAATGGAAAAACATGTAATCATAGGAACATAGTACTCAAGTGTAATTTGATGAGCACTCCATAGCATCAGGAGACATATTAATACTATACGCTATGTGGATGAATGTATTGGGACACGTCTTAATTACTTAATTCATGTTTCTCATCCAGTCCCATTTCCCCTGCCTGCCTTTACTAGCGTGTGATAGAAAGGCTCTTTCTAAAGATCTTGCCGATACCATTGTGGTCCTGTAACAGGAGGTCATCACTGCACCCTCAGTCTGTGACATTTCTTCCCTGCTATTATGCATAACATTTACTAAATCTGTTAACTCAAGGCGCAAAATAAGTATTGAACATGTCACCAATTTTCTAACTTGGTATATTTCTAAAGATGCTAATGACATGAAGCTTCTACCAGATGTCAGTAACAACCCATCCAATCTACACAGGCAAGAAAACCATAGATGTCCATAAATTAAGTTATGTGTAATAATGTGAAATGACACAGGAAAAAAAATATTGAACACAAGAAGAAAGATAAATGCAAAAAGCTATGTAAAGTCATGACAGCAGCTGAAATGTATTAGTAATTAGAAAGCAAACCTACCACTTTGTGAAAAATAACATTATCTGGTTCAACTGATGGCCTATAAAAAGATGTCTCATTACCAAGGTGCCACACAAGAAACACCTCATGATGGGTAACACCAGTGAGTTGCCTCAATACCTTTGCAATGTTATTGTTGCAAAACATACTGATGGCGTTGGTTGCAGAAGAATTTCTCAACTACTGAAGGTTCCACTACATATCACAATCAAAATCACCATACCAACAGTGAAGTGTGGAGGTGGGAACATAATGGTGTGCGGCTATTTTTCAGCGTAGGTTACTAGCAAACTTAATGTTATTAAAATAAGGGAGAAGTGACAAATGTACCAAGACATTCTTGATAAAAATCTGCTGTCTTCTATCAGGATGATGAAATGAAACAAGGGTGAACGTTTCAGTAAGACAATGATCTCAAAGACACAACCAAATAAACTCTCAACTAGCTCCAGAGAAAGAAAATAAAGCTGCTAGTATGACCGAGCCGATCACTGAAGCTGAATCCAATAGAATATTTATGTAAGGAGCTATAGCTCAGAGTTTATAGAAGGATCCATGGGACCTGCAGGATGTTAAGGATGCTTGTGTGGAAGAATGGGACAAAATCCAACTTGACCAGTGCAGGCGACTAGTGTCTCTATACAGGAGGCGTCTTGAAGCTTCATCACCAACAAAGACTTTTGTACAAAGTATTAAATAAATTTCAGCATGCGTGTTCAATACTTTTTCCCTGTGTCATTTCTCATTATTAAACATTACTTGATTTGTGCACATTTTTTGTTTTATTTAATTGTCTGCGTAGACTGGATGGGTTGCTATCAACATCTGGTAAGAAATTTATGTCATTAGCACCTTTAGAAATATATTTACTCAGGGGCTGGCAAGTGAGGAGCGGGGGTGGGGCCGGGGGCTGGCTGACGCTGCATGACGCAGCTGCATAACAGTACTCCTGCTTCCACTCCCTCCAGTCCGAATCTCTGTCAGCCGCCCTACTGATGCCCGCGGCCCGCCTGCTGCGTCCCGGGTCCCACTGTCAATCAGATGAGTGAGGCGGCTCCCACCACACCGCACCGACATGCGGCCGCTCTCAATGTCAGGGCGGCCCTAAACTATCATTAAATCACCGGCCTGGGGGGCAAATGCAGCCCTGTCACCTGGGTCAGTCCGCCCTGCATTTACTTAATAAAATAGGTGATGTGTCCAACTGTTTTTTCACTCACTATATCCATCCTCAGCAGGAACCTACATCTTTTTTAAAAGGGTTATCACACTATTGGGCTCAGTGCAAACTATGTATGGCTAGGGTCACACTTAAATACAGAATTGCGGATCTGGATGCGGTGAATGCAATTGTCTTCTGACATTCAGCAATCCGGGAACCGGATTGCTCAGCATGTGTAATCCTGAGCAATCTGGTTACCGGACAGTTTGCTCATCCCTGCTGACGCAGGGATGAGCAAAGTGTTCTGTGCAGCGTGTAAACTGTTAATTTTATTAATAAATGTATCTATAATGTCTCTAGGGGGTGCCCACTCCCCCTAGAGACCTCCCACCCACTCAGGTGAGCATATAATGCTTGAATCATTTATGTACAGCAGTTGACTCCTGTCAGCTGCTGTACAGTTTCATTAATGAAAGCGCCGGGCTCCTCAGAGCAGCGCGCACACTATAGCTATTGTAGCTATAGTATGTGCGTTGTCCGAGGTTCTGAAGCCATTTACAGTAGATCTATGGGCAGCGCTGCCCATAGATCTTACTGTATAAGGCTTCAGGACCTCAGACAGCGCACATACTATAGCAATAGCTATAGTATGCGCGCTGCTCTCTGAGTAGCCCAGCGCTTTCATTGATAAAACTGTACAGCAGCTGACAGGAGTCAGCTGTTGTACATAACTGATTCAAGCATTATATGCCCACCTGAGTGGGTGGAAGGTCTCTAGGGGGAGTGGGCACCCCCTAGAGACATTATAGAGACATTTATTAATAAAATTAACAGTTTACACACTGCACAGAACACCTTGCTTATCCCGGCGGCAGCCGGGATAGTATATGCGGGAACCGCATTGCTCAGGATTACACATCCTGGGCAATCCGGTTCCCGCATTGCAGATAACAACACCGCTCCGAAAACTGCAGCCTGCATGATTTTTCACGCAGGCTGCAGAGCCGGTGTCACGGGTGGCACGGATGACAGGGTAGAGGCCACGCGCAGACGGTCCCAGCGTTTGGCCAATCAGCCATAAGGTTTGAGGACGGTCCGTCTTTCAGGGGCATTTACCTTCTGTGTAGATAAAGAGAAGGTATGATAAGATCTCCCTATCATGGGAGGACGGCTGGGAAGGTCTTGTGCTCGGTCTGGTTTCTACACCAGTATTCTGGGTCTCTAGGACCCAGCAGGTTCTTCCCTCCTTTATAAGGAGTTTCATTGCCCTCCCTCAGTGCAGGTGATATTTCCTTGTGGACTCATTATCCTTGCTCCAAGCAGAAGCTGAGATTGTGGAGGTTGCTGTGCTCTGCTGCAAGATAAGTGTTTTCTTTCCCCATTGTCTGTTTTCCTTGTGTTGTCTTTAGTTGTTAGTGGAGGGTCTAGTGAACCTCCCCATCTGATCCTTAGATAAGGTAGTGCTAGGATCAGAGAGGGACGAGGTTCGTGGTCGGCGACAGTTGAGGAAACTGTATAGGGACGTCAGGGCAGTCAGGGTCAGCCCCAGGAAGACTAGGGGTCACCCTCTCCCTCTTGTGCCCATAGCTTTAGGGACTCCTTATCCCCCCCCGTCGTTGTCCTACGCTGGGTGTCTCTCCCGCTCCCAGCGTGACATTATCACCTGCCAATACTGTAACTGAAGGACAGGGGAGGAACCGAATTTTCTTCCTTTCCTTATGGATCCTGTGTCTGCTTTGGCCCAGCAGCTGCAGTCTCTGTCTTTGGAGGTTGCGGACCTTCGGTCGGCTTTACAGGGCCCGCAACCGCAAAATGGTGTCTTGGGGAATCAAGCATTGGGTCAGGCCAGACCTGAACCTAAGGTTGCCCTCCCTGACAGGTTTTCAGGAGGTAGAGATAAGTTTACTGTATTCAAAGAGGCCTGTAAATTATATTTTAGGCTTAGGCCTTATTCCACTGGTGAGGAGCAGCAGCGTGTAGGAATTATTATGTCGCTACTGCAGGGAGATCCCCAGTCCTGGGCTTTCTCTCTGCCACAGGACTCTACTTGTCTCCGCTCTGTGGATGAATTTTTTGACGCCCTGGGCCTCATATATGATGACCCTGACCGTGTCGCTTTGGCTGAATCCAGGTTACGCCATCTCCGCCAGGGGACTCGGTCGCGGCGGAATCATATTGTTCTGAGTTCCGCAGGTGGGCTACGGACACGAAGTGGAACGATCCGGCACTCCGGAGTCACTTTTGTCAGGGTCTTTCGGAGAGGCTGAAGGACGCTCTGGCGGTTTATGAGACCCCTCCGTCCCTGGAGGCGGCTATGTCGTTAGCTATTCGTATGGATAGACGCCTCCAGGAGCGGAGGGGGAGACCTCCTGTTACTGGGAGCCATTCTCGTGGTGATTCCTGGTTACCGGGAGGTCACGCGGAGAGTGAGTCATTCCTCCCGAGTGCGGAGGAACCGATGCAGCTGGGAGGTGCGGCGGCCTCGAGGTTCTCCGCCGGTACCTCCCGGGGCAAGGGGAAGGGGGTCTGTTTTTTCTGTGGGAAAGGGGACCATTTTATTGGGGCCTGTCCCTACACCCCTACACGGACTGGGGGGCCTGGACCTTCTGTGACTATGGGGGGTGTGGAGGTGGTCGAGCGGGAGGTGTGTGTATCCTCCATTTGTACTTCCCGTTTCCTCCTAAGTGCGGAGGTGGCGCTGGAGGGCACAACGGAGGGTATTTCTGTG
Organism: Allobates femoralis; assembly: GCA_033576535.1. Lineage (NCBI taxonomy): Eukaryota > Metazoa > Chordata > Amphibia > Anura > Aromobatidae > Allobates > Allobates femoralis. The sequence continues at coordinate 529,842,124 of JARQOC010000005.1, read as the reverse complement.
TTTGTGGATAGTGGTGCGGGGGTCAGCATGGTGGATGCTCAGTTTGTAGACGCTCATGGGCTTAACTGCTGTTTATTGTCTCGCCCCATCCGTATCTATGCCATCGACTCAGCACCTCTTGCTCAAGGTAGTCTCACACATATCGTACATGACATTAAGTTGACGGTTGGATCCCAACATCAAGAGACGATATCTTGCTATGTTCTAGACGGTCCTCCCCGCTCCCATTGTCCTGGGCTTGCCATGGTTGATTAAACATAATCCCGTAGTGGATTGGCAGTCCCGGGACATTGTGGAATGGAGTGATTTTTGTTCTGAGAATTGTTTGGTTACCTCGTTTTCGGTGGTGTCTGCGGTATCTCTGCCCCCGTTCCTATCGGAATATGAGGATGTGTTCTCAGAGAAGGGGTGCCAAGACCTGCCCCCCCATCGGGCATACGATTGCCCAATCAACCTCGTTCCCGGAGTTAAACTGCCCAAAGCTAGGATGTTTGCTATATCGGGTCCGGAAAGACAGGCGATGAAGGATTTCATTTCTGAGAGTCTGCAGTCGGGTCACATCAGGCCCTCAACCTCGCCGGTTGCGGCTGGTTTCTTTTTTGTTAAGAAAAAAGATGGGGGCCTCCGTCCTTGCCTGGATTTCCGGGAGTTGAATCGGATTACTGTCCGTGATCCGTACCCCCTCCCTCTGATTCCTGATTTATTCAGTCAGGTAGTGGGTGCTAAATGGTTCTCCAAGTTGGATTTGAGGGGGGCCTACAACCTGATTAGGGTCAGAGAGGGGGATGAATGGAAGACGGCATTTAATACCCCGGACGGCCATTTTGAAAGTCTCGTAATGCCGTTCGGACTCACTAACGCCCCTGCGGTGTTCCAACACTTTGTCAATGACATATTCCATCATTTGGTGGGTAGATTTGTGGTTGTTTACTTAGATGATATCTTGATCTATTCCCCCGATTTGGAGACGCATCAGTCCCATGTCAAGCAGGTGTTACAGGTATTACGAGACAATAAGCTGTATGCTAAACTCGAGAAATGTGTCTTCGCCGTTCAGGAGGTACGGTTTTTGGGGTACCTCCTGTCGCCATTGGGTTTTCGGATGGATCCGGAAAAAGTCCGGGCGGTGTTGGACTGGGAACAACCGGACAATCTACGGGCATTGCAACGTTTTTTGGGGTTTACCAACTTTTACCGTAAATTTATTCGGAACTATTCGGTGCTGGTGACGCCTCTTACGGACATGACTAGGAAGGGGACCGATTTTTCCGAGTGGTCGGAGTCTGCTCGCCAGGCTTTCTCCTCCCTAAAGCGTTGTTTTGTTTCCGCACCTATTCTCCGTCAGCCCGATCTTTCTCAGCCCTTCGTTGTGGAGGTGGATGCGTCTGAGGTGGGGGTGGGGGCTGTATTGTCGCAAGGCCCTTCGCCTGGGAAATGGGTGCCCTGCGCGTTCTTCTCCAAGAAGTTGTCGTCGGCCGAGAGGAATTATGATGTCGGTAATAGGGAGCTGTTGGCTATTAAATTGGCTTTTGAGGAATGGCGTCACTGGTTGGAAGGGGCTGTCCATCCCATCACGGTTATTACCGACCACAAGAACCTGTCTTACCTTGAGTCCGCCAAGCGTCTCAATCCCCGGCAGGCCCGGTGGTCCTTGTTTTTCACGAGATTTAATTTTACCGTCACTTACCGTCCAGGGGTTGAGAACGTGAAGGCTGATGCATTGTCGCGTAGTTTCCCGGGTGGTAGTGCTCATGAAAGTCCCGTTCCCATCTTACAGGAGGGGGTGGTTGTTTCTGCTCTTTGCCCTGATCTGGAGGGGGAGGTGTTGAAGGTCCAGGGGGGCGCCCCTGCCTCCTGTCCTTCTGGGAGACTGTTTGTGCCATCATCTTTGCGTCTCAGAGTGCTGTCAGAGCATCACGACTCCGTATTGGCAGGGCATCCCGGCAGTAGGGCCACCTTCGATCTTTTATCTCGTCGCTTTTGGTGGCCGGGGTTGAGGAAGGACGTAGCGGAATTCGTATCTGCCTGTAGTGTGTGTGCACGGGCTAAGGTTCCGCATACCCGTCCTGCTGGTTCTCTCTTGCCATTGTCTATTCCTGAGAGGCCATGGACACATGTGTCAATGGATTTTATCACCGATCTTCCGGCGTCTGCAGGCAAGACGGTAGTGCTGGTAGTGGTTGATAGGTTCAGTAAGATGGTTCGCTTTGTGGCACTGCCCGCGCTTCCTAATGCTCGGACACTGGCACAGGTGTTTGTAAGTGAGATCGTGAAGCTTCATGGAGTTCCCTCCGAGGTGGTTTCTGATCGTGGTACTCAGTTTGTCTCCAAGTTTTGGAAGGCTTTTTGTGCACGTTTAGGAATTGCTTTGTCCTTCTCTTCTGCTTTTCATCCTCAGTCTAATGGGCAGACCGAACGTATGAATCAGAATTTGGAGACTTATCTGAGGTGTTTTGTCTCTGACAATCAGGAGACTTGGGCGGGTTATCTGCCCTTGGCCGAGTTTGCCCTTAATAATCGTCTTCAGGAGTCCACTGGCAAGTCACCGTTCTTCGGTGCATATGGGTTTCATCCTCAGTTTGGTACTTTTAGTGGTACTAGTCCTTCCGGAGTTCCTGAGGAGGACCGATTTACCTCATCCCTCTCCTCGGTTTGGCGGAGGGTACAGAGTAGCTTGAAGCTCTTAGGCGACAGGTACAAACGTATGGCTGACAGGAAGCGTGCGCCAGGTCCGGACCTGTGTGTGAATGACTACGTGTGGTTGTCTACCAAGAATGTGAAGTTGAAGGTGCCCTCTTGGAAGTTGGGGCCCAGGTTTATTGGCCCTTATCAGATAACCGCCGTTATCAATCCCGTGGCGTTTCGTCTTGCGTTGCCTCCCGCTCTTAAGATCCACAATGTATTTCATAGGTCGCTCCTCAAACCGTATGTGCCGTCGTCTAACCCGTCTCCTTTGCCCCCGGAGCCCATCTGCGTAGCGGGGAATTTGGAATTTGAGATCTCAAAGGTGGTTGATTCTCGCAGGGTGCGCCGTTCTCTTCAGTATTTGGTGCACTGGAGGGGATACGGTCCGGAGGAACGGATGTGGGTGCCGGCGTCGGAAGTCTCCGCCGCTAGGCTGGTCCGCGCTTTTCACCGTTCCCATCCGGATAAGCCTGGTCCTGAGTGTCCGGGGGCCACTCGTGGACGGGGGGGTACTGTCACGGGTGGCACGGATGACAGGGTAGAGGCCACGCGCAGACGGTCCCAGCGTTTGGCCAATCAGCCATAAGGTTTGAGGACGGTCCGTCTTTCAGGGGCATTTACCTTCTGTGTAGATAAAGAGAAGGTATGATAAGATCTCCCTATCATGGGAGGACGGCTGGGAAGGTCTTGTGCTCGGTCTGGTTTCTACACCAGTATTCTGGGTCTCTAGGACCCAGCAGGTTCTTCCCTCCTTTATAAGGAGTTTCATTGCCCTCCCTCAGTGCAGGTGATATTTCCTTGTGGACTCATTATCCTTGCTCCAAGCAGAAGCTGAGATTGTGGAGGTTGCTGTGCTCTGCTGCAAGATAAGTGTTTTCTTTCCCCATTGTCTGTTTTCCTTGTGTTGTCTTTAGTTGTTAGTGGAGGGGTCTAGTGAACCTCCCCATCTGATCCTTAGATAAGGTAGTGCTAGGATCAGAGAGGGACGAGGTTCGTGGTCGGCGACAGTTGAGGAAACTGTATAGGGACGTCAGGGCAGTCAGGGTCAGCCCCAGGAAGACTAGGGGTCACCCTCTCCCTCTTGTGCCCATAGCTTTAGGGACTCCTTATCCCCCCCCCGTCGTTGTCCTACGCTGGGTGTCTCTCCCGCTCCCAGCGTGACAGCCGGAGGCGGAAACCGGATTGCTTGTGAAGCAATCCGGTTTTTATCATAGGCTCCTATGAAGAGCGTTTCCTGATCCGGTTTTGAGCTTTTTTAAAGCTCAAAACCGGATCAGGTTTTAAAAAGAAAAACCGGATGTGTGACCCTAGCCTATATCTGTAAATATTGGTGCATGTAGACACCATGAGATGTATCATTGTGAGCCTGTTTCAGTGTTGTAAACACTGCATTTTTCAGTTGTGTTTTTTGTGCAGAAAATCGTCGACAATTAACAGTTTGATCAAAATGGTCGTGTGTTTATCCCATTTCAACCGTAGATTTACAGTCACAGATGAACTGAGCATATTTTGGTAAGTTTCTTCCCTATAGGCTTCACTGGTAGCCTGAAAAAATGCATATGAAAAACACAATTTAGTTTTTAAGTGCAAAATCTCAGAATTTCTATAGGAAATGACCCATTTAAAGCTGCTTTGTTTTTTATACTTCCTGGTATTTGGCTTTAATAATAGCGGATTACAAGCATTATTTTATATGTTTTCACGGTGGAAACACACTAAAAACACATGTACGTTTTTTACTTGAAGATTTTCCTTCAAGTCTATGAGAAAAGTCTACACAGAAAACTTAGCGCACCCGCAAGAGAAATTGGCATGTTGCAGATTTTAAAATATCTGGTCGGACAGCGGGCAGGAGATTCCTATAAATCCCTTCTATTTTGTGGGAACTGATTTTTTTCAGCAAAAATAATTCACTAAAAACTCATCATGTGCACACATTGTTTTTTCGATGCTTTTTTTTTTGCAGCATTTTTTCCAAGAGTTATATGCAAATTAAAGGGACTCTGTCACGTCATTTTTCAGTATGATACTAAAATAATATTACCCTTGAATAGTGCCTGAGCAGACCTTTTAAAAACATGTATACCGTATATACTCGTGTATAAGCCGACCCGTGTATAAACCGACCCCCCTACTTTTGCCCCCAAAATCTGGGAAAACCTATTGACTCGTGTATAAGCCGAGGGTGGACCCCAGCACAGGTATACAGCCCCCAGCAGTGTGGTATACAGCAGCCACCCCAGTGGTATATATAGGCCCCAGCAGTGTAACAGCAGCCTCCCCAGTGGTATATACAGCAGCAGCCCAGTGGTAGTATACAGCAGCCCCAGAGGTATAAACAGCCCCAGTGGTAGTATACAGCAGCCCCAGTGGTAGTATACAGCAGCCCCAGTGGTAGTATACAGCAGCCCCAGAGGTAGTATACAGCAGCCCCAGTGGTAGTATACAGCAGCCCCAGTGGTAGTATACAGCAGCCCCAGAGGTATATACAGCCCGAGTGGTAGTATACAGCAGCCCCAGAGGTAGTATACAGCAGCCCCAGTGGTAGTATACAGCAGCCCCAGAGGTAGTATACAGCAGCCCCAGAGGTAGTATACAGCAGCCCCAGTGGTAGTATACAGCAGCCCCAGTGGTAGTATACAGCAGCCCCAGAGGTAGTATACAGCAGCCCCAGTGGTAGTATACAGCAGCCCCAGTGGTAGTATACAGCAGCCCCAGAGGTAGTATACAGCAGCCCCAGTGGTAGTATACAGCAGCCCCAGTGGTAGTATACAGCCCAGTGGTATACAACCCCCAGCACAAGTATACAGGCCCCTAGCAGAGGCTATACAGGCCCCCCAGTAGGGGTTATGCAGACCCCCTATCGTTTTAGACACCCCTTGCTGCATTAAATATGCACGGCTCCCGTGTCAATCAGTGAAAGGGGGAGCCGTGCATAATACAGTGCGCCCCCCCACCCCGCTGTCGCTGCAGGAGCAGCAGAAATCTCACCCTCTGCCGTCCTCTGGAGCCACCGGGTGTCCTGGGTCCTCGGTCCTAGTCTGCCGTCCTTCCTCCAGCCTCATCCTCGGTCCTCCGTGCTCTGTTCTTCCTGTATGCACGCTTCTAATGCTGTGGGCGGGTTGGACGCAGCGGCGATGACGTCATGATGCTGCGACGCCCACAGCACGGGAAGCGTGCATACAGGGAGAACAGAGCATGGAGGACCGAGGATGAGGCTGGAGGAAGGACGGCAGACTAGGACCGAGGACCCAGGACACCGGGTGGCTCCAGAGGACGGCAGAGAGGGTGAGATTTCTGCTGCTCCTGCAGCGACAGCGGGGTGGGGGGGCGCACTGTATTATGCACGGCTCCCCCTTTCACTGATTGACACGGGGAGCCGTGCATATTTAATGAGCGGTGTCACATGACCTCCCGCTCCTATTCCAGCCTCCCCCAGCCACCTCCAGCCCCCGGTTACTGTCCCTCCCAGTATATGACTCGCGTATAAGCCGAGGGGGGGACTTTTCAGCACATTTTTTGTGCTGAAAAAGTCGGCTTATACGCGAGTATATACGGTAATTGTTATTGAACCATTTGTAGTTTCCATGCTAGAAGCATTTTCACACCCTGCAGGGAGCTGCTGCATTAGTCCTGTCCATTATATTCACAGATGATTAGTCTGGCTGTGTTAAACTGTTCATTTAAATATTAATGCCTTCTCAGAAGCTTTTTCCTCCGTTCTCCCTTTGCTCTCACTGTCAGGTTTCAGTTTCTATTACGATATTGTGATGAGGAGATGAAGGGAGATATTGCAGGCACACATCTTACCAATCTAGATAACGTATCTACTCCATTTGTTTCTCTAAGGAGATATCCTGCTGTGCTGTGACCAATTCTGTGTTGTATTTGATCTCTTGCTTGGCTGCAGACACAGAGAGCAGAGAGGAAGATACAGCCTCCCACCCTAATGATCTCCTGAGCAGTGATGTGAATATGTGACATGAATATTCATCCTATGGGGAGTGGACAGCAGTGAACTAAGTGGATCATTCACTGTGAGTGACAGACGGCGTGAATCTCGTTATTTGAAGTTTACAGAGGATAGGAGGGAAATATACGTAAAAGAAATACATCAATAGTCCGAACTTAGATGGAAAAATTAGAAATGATAGCACTTACATATGGATTTTTGACCCGACAGATTTTTGACCTGCTTTAAAAGTTATGAGAGTTCAGAAATCTCACACACACAATTACTTTTTTCTTCTGACTGAATGGATAAATTATGCGTTTTACAAAGAAGCAGCATGTCAATTCTTTCAACGTTTTTTTGCAGATGTTTTCAGAATTGAAAGCAATGAGAAAGTGCAAAAATGCAACTGCGTGTTTTGCTGCATTTGTGGTGATTACAACTAACTTTATTTAAACATTGAATCACAAAAAAACAGTCAAACAAACGTGTAAAAATACTCAGTAAAAAGCAAGTGCTGCTGAAAAAGTAAAATACAGGGTATTTAGTTGATACTTTTTTTGCAAAAAATGTATACTGAGCTGCTCTACCAACTTCAAGGTAACCCGTATCAGAGTAGTCCCTATCTGATGTATTTAAAACCTGACCATGTTTATTGGTACCTAAAATGAGCAGGATCCAGACAGGTCCAATGTCAGACTTGGTCTGAGTGCAGAAGACAGCTTTTTATGTGCAGGGCTCAAAGGGAAGGGTGGGAGACTCCCCAATCTTGCAGAAACAAGGAATAATTTAGCCAAAAACTAATGACCCATGCATACAGTGAACACATCTGTAGGACGTCTGTAGGACCACCAAAATTTTTTTGTGATTCAATATTTTGGTGGTGTGAACACGGTCCTACAGACGTATTCACTGTGTGCATGGTTCATTAGTTTATGTCTTTATTTAAACATGTACTGTAGACAAATGACACCAAAAATGAGCCAAAACAGCAAAAACTAAGGCTGGCTTCACATCACGGGTTCTATCAGGTCCGGGGCTGTCCAAGGTGAACCTGACAGCCCCGGACCCGATTTTACTGTAGTGCAGCCCTATGGGGCCGGATGGCAGCTATCTGCCATCCGGTTTCCCTCTGTCCGGGAGGATCCGGGTGTATTCGGATTTTTCTCCCAGACACAAAATGTTGCTTGTGCTTCTTTTTTTTTGCATTGCATTGCAAAAACTGAAATTGGCTAAAAGAAACTGCAACATAAAGGGCCTTCTCACATCTGCGTTTGTCCTGCATTGTGTTTCCATTGTGTTTTTACTGCAAAACGCAATGGAAACGCATCCAAAAATGCATACTTTGATTTCAATGCAAAATGCATTGAAAACACAATTAAAAACGCATATTATTTTCAGAAAACACAACACGCATTGTACGTTTTTGCAAACACAGCCCAAAACGTGTCCTGCAATGTTTTGTCCTGCGTTTCCAAAAATGCATGCGTTTTGTGTTTCCTGAAAATGACATGTCTTTTCAATGCGTTTTGCATTGAAATCAATGGGTGCATTTTTGGATGCGTTTCCATTGTGCTTCTATGCGTTTTTCTAGTGCAAAAACGCACTGAAACACAAACGCAACCAAGCACAACCCCCCTTAGACGTGAACTGGGCCAAACTGACATCTACTTGCATTAAAATAAATTGAAAAAATAAAAATAATATCGCACAGCAAATGGCTATGAATATTTTATTTCAGCAGGGTATTGACAAAACAATGGTGTATACTATAGAAATCATTATTCTAATATGCATTTTATACATTCCTCTAAACATGGTGTCAGATTTGTCGCCTTTCTTGTAAGTTTGTTTCCAGCGCCACATTAGTAAATTTTCTTCTATGTGGTTAAGGCTGGTTTCAACAGATCGTAAAACCGTGTTTGCGAGGCCAGGAAGAGGCGAAAGGTGGAACTTTCCGCTGGGTGATAATGATCTTAGAAATTAGGTTTGCAATAATGCCGAAAAGTTTGCAAATGAGATGTGTTGTACAACAGTGACGGTTTCTGTGTATCGTTACTGTGAGCTCACTGTCCAGACTCCAGACTTCAGTAACAAGTCCCAGATGGATTCACTTCTACTAGAACTTGTTGGCTTCACTTTGTGTCATAGGAACCACACCTATGTAATATTATGTGCAAGCTCAGAAACGGCAGAAGTGAGGAGTGAAGCTTTCACTCCAGACTGGAATCTTCTTCAGGCTGTATCAGAGTGACGATATTTCATTTTACAGGAATCGTTCTGATCAAAGATGAGCAAAGTCAATTCTTTCCACTGGGATATCGTCTGGAATAACGTTATTAAAAATAATAACCTATTTCACAATGTTTATATACCCCTTACTGGTATGAGGATTCTGCTACAAGTCTTTGAAGCTGTCAAATCTCCTGAAGAGAGCGGGAGTAAAACTATATGCTACAATAGGCAAACATTCCCAGCGTACAATCAGAGCCTCTTCTAGGTAAATGTGAGACCGGGGCAACGTACTCAGAGAGTCTACCACATTCTCAGGCTTAGGTTGGGGTCAAACGGCCGTTGAACACGGACGACGATCGCATGAAAATGTCCAGTGATTCTCCGCAACTTAGTGTGAGATTACTCTGCAGATGTCACACTTGGGTTAGGGGAGCCACCAGCTAGTCCGGGCATTTTGATGCGATCATCATCTGGCCAGAGGATAGGATCACATTACAATATAAAAATTAATTAAGATTTTCATCCAGAAAAGTAGTACAATTTTCTACTCCCTTGCCATCCGTGTGCTGTCTCAGTACAATACCTTTTTTTTTATCGGTTTCACTCAATCAATTTATATTGTGGTGTGAACGAGGCCTTCAAATGGTTGTCCAGGGAAAACAAGCTATTACCTATTTTTAGAATATGTGATAATTTGAGGATTGTAGGTGTCCTACCAGTAAAACTAGCACCAATCAGCAGATCAAGGTGTATTAATCACCGCCGAGAACTTTTAGAGTACGTTCACACATAGCGTAATTCGGGCGTTTTGCACAAAAAAGTGCGATTGCATTCACACGCCGTGCTTTTCCCGAGCCCATGTTATAATGTGGCCTATGAAAAAAAGACACCAAGAATTGCCATGTTCATTTTTTTTGCGCGGGCGCTTTGCAGTGAAAGCGTGCTCACAAATAGATGTGAAAAAGTCTGAACGCCTTTCAGCAAAAGCCATAGCTTTTTCTAGAAGGCATATCCAGATTTTCAAACTACTGCATTTACGTGAGCGCTCCAAAGCGCAGCGTAAATGCAGGAATACGCCCGAATTACACTACAAGTGAACGTAGCCTTATCCTCTCTACAGAAATGGATACCAGGTTGGACAGCTGCTACTCAACTCATTTTCTCTGTGGCTTCCAGAAAAAAGTGATAACAGCCCCATAGAGGATTAATGGAATGCAAGTCTAGAATGCACACTTCCCCATTTTTTACGATTGGTCGAGGTCCCAACGGTTTCGACCACCCATCGACCAACCAGTGAAGTGAAGTGCTTGAGTTCCCCATTGACTTCCATTATACTCAGGTACATGAGTCCCGCTTCTCTAAACATCCAACTGCTCATTACGAGTACCAAGCACCCAAGTATGGTAGTGCTCACTCATCACTAGTTATCACCTGTCCTGAGGACAGGTGATAACTTGTTTTCACAGGAGAACACATTCAACAAGGAAAGCATTCCTCTGGATCAACATGTTAGGCTATGAGTTGAACTAGATGGACTTAAAGTCTACCTTCAACCTTAAAAACTATGAAACTATGGTAAGATATGCCTGGTGTTGAACACACTGATTAGAATGAAATCCCTTCTGTTTAGTGGGCACAGCAGCAAATTAATAGTCTGCTTGGACCTTAAAGAGATTGTCCAGCTTTCTGTACAATTATTTATATTATTAAATTACTGTATTGTCATAAAAATAATTTTTGCAATTGGGTTTGGTTAAAAATGTTGGAACCTTTGGCTTTTGTAAAGGCTCTCTTTTTCCCCACACTTAACTTTAAGGCTGGCTTCACACTTGCAGATGCATCTGCAGCGTTTTGCAGATGCATCTGCAAGTATCAGCATGCAGACCGCGGCCGCGGTCTGAAAGCTCTCATTCATTCCTGTATGTGAAGCGTCCGCAGGCGGATGCCTGCTGACAGATCACACTCTCCCGCCCGCACCATGGACGCGAGATGTCGCGTCCAAGGTGCGGGCGGGAGAGTGTGATCTGTCAGCAGGCATCCGCCTGCGGACGCTTCACATACAGGAATGAATGAGAGCTTTCAGACCGCGGTGCGCCCTATTATAAACATAGGGGCCGCGGTCTGCATGCTGATACTTGCAGATGCATCTGCAAAACGCTGCAGATGCATCTGCAAGTGTGAAGGCAGCCTAACGTAGTCTGTGGTCAAAAATCATCTGAAGAGAGCTCAGAAAAGATTGATATGAGAGTTACAAGTGTTCTTGTTAGATCTCAAAACAAGCTCACTGACAGAATCTGTTATATGTCGGCCACTTGTTCTTGTTGATGCACCTTTTCTCATACACTGAGTAGTACTTCTGTCCATACAAGGGCTGCTGGTGGAGGACATGTTACTAAACCAGTCCTTAGTCTCCTTTGAAGCTTGAGCCTCAGTAATTTCATATGCTAGGACTGAATTTCAGTCTCGGTATGGCTTTGGTTCATACTTATGAGAAAGTGATGGTCAATTCGGATCTATTTGGTGATCCAGCTCCCTTGGCTCTCCTCACCAAAAAGAGCCAGATTTTTTTTGATCCTAAATGGATCCCTTTTAAATATATTTTCAGCCCAGGTGAACACGTATTTAAGATGATGTTAACACAGCCGAAACCCAGACCACCCTTGGAAAAAAAAAACCCACCCAATGTCAGTTGGCCAATTATATTGACGAGTGCTTGTGAGTTGGTTTGGGTGGACGGGGTTTTGTCCGCCAAGCAGTGAAATTTTACACCTAGTGAGAGCCATTAAGAGAATTTAGTAGCTTTCTCTGAGGTGGTGGCTCCCATCCTTCACAGCAAGGAGCCGGCTATTTGTCTCAGATTGTTCAAGAACAATCACTCACTAATATGAGAGTCTGTTGTTTTTGCACTATCTGCTATTAATGGAGAGTATTGTGTGGAGAGAGGTCCTCCTTAGGCTCCCAGTGAATGTAAAAAAGTTTTTGACAGAATTTTTTTTAAGTCTAAACTGAACATATGTTTATCATCCATGTATGAATGCATTACATTTTGATTCTACTTAGTGCCCTTTTCAATGGTCCCAAACAGTTCCTAATCCATTAATCACTGCTCTCATACGGGCTTTATGGGAAGTGAGCAGGCTTGGTGCCTAGTGTGCACAAGTCCTTATATAATTTAATATAAAAAGAGAAAATTCTGCAAACACTAACTGAAGTCACATGATTTAACAAACAAAATCTCTGGAACTTACCTCTGTGGTAATACTTAAGCCTTATAGAATTGTTACCCAAGCATAAATGAAACCAAAATTGGAACGCGGCATTAGAAGGAGCACTCACCTGTCCGGTAAACAAAGTTGCCTTCAGTTTCTGAGGATGAGGGGGACACAAGCTCTTCTTCAAACTCATTTGAGCTGAATGATCCTGAGTGGTTTCTCTGTCTTGTGTTTTCTCTCATGACTGAATTAGTGGCCATGACATGTCTTAAGGAGTCATTGAGATAACGATGCAATAAACTGTTTTTGTATTTTGGAGGAGAGACATAGTCTTCATTGGTACTAGCTTCTGCCCTCATCCCTGACTTGATGACCGAGTTCTCAGTATTTATCACAGTATGGTGGATGGGTTTATCATAGACTTCTTCATTAGCATGACCCATGGGAGCATTTTCTCCATCTGAAAATCAATAGAAAAATCTAATAAAATGTTTTACAGATGTAGATGAAAAAAAAAAAAGATGTATTACACTTAGTTGATAATTGTATACTTCCACTAAGGCCTTGAGCACACATTGAGTGTTTGATGATTTTTTTCCTTCAGTATTTGTAGGCCAAACCAGGAGTGGGTGATAAATACAGAAGTGGTGACGGGTTTCTATTTATATTTTTCCTCTGATTGTTCCACTCCTGGTTTTGGCTATAGATCATGAGGTAAAAAATTGACCAAAAACTCACCGAGTTCACGTGGCCTAAAAGACACATATCTCTGGAGCCATAAGGCCACGAGAGCATGTTGAGTATTGGGTGAGTTTTTTTACCTCAGGATTAGTAGCCAAAACCAGGCGTGGGTGATAAATACGGAAGTGGTGACGTGTTTCTATTATACTTTTCCTCTGATTGTTCCACTCCTGGTTTTGGCCACAAATCCTGAGGTAAAAATCTCACCAAATACTCAATGTGTGCATGTGGCCTGATACACAATTGACCTTAGAGTTAGGCCTCGGTCTCACATTGAGTATTTGGTGAGTTTTTTACCTCAGTATTTGTAGCCAAAACCAGGAATGGGTGATAAATACAGAAGTGGTGACATGTTTCTATTATACTTTTCATCTAAATGTTCCTTTCCTGGTTTCGGCTACAAATGCTGAGGTAAAACAGAGACCAAATACTGGATGTGTAATAGAGGCCTACATAGCATACTATCTATTTCTCTACATAATTGAGCCTAGAGGGGTTGTGCCCCTAGGATAAGTGATAAGTGTCTGATCAGTAGAGGTCCCACCACCAATTCAATAGAATTTCAGTGTCCCCTTTTTTAGAGCTGAATAATGCCGTTAAATGTTTACAATATGGATGGAAATAATCACCTGTGTCATTTTTCAGTCCCACAGACAAAGAATGGAGTGGCAGAACACTCACCTGACCAAGGCTTAATTTAATCAGTGATAATAGGACTCCCGTTCATGAGAAAGAAATATCTCAGATGACTTGGATTAGTCTAAGACGACCATATTTTCTGACTAACAGCTCTCTGTCAATGTACAGAATACACAGAAAGCTGTCAATCAATGATGTGGGTGGGGTGATAGACAAGTCAGCATTTTGAACTGATAATACAGTGATTGTATCAAAATGACTGCATGTATGTAGACCAGTAAGTGACACATTGCTGGAATCAGGGCCTCTGTCCCTACATCATGATGCTCTCAAATTATATAGCTAAAACTTGGTAACAGATTCCATTTCAAGGGTTAAGACCAAATTGAGAATTATCACCTATTATAGCATAGGTAGCATCGGACTGATTTATAAGTGTCCGATGACTAAGACCACCACCAATCTATGGGACTGTCAGAGAGCTGATTACATTCCCTCGGCCCGCCTCAAAGGCACTGAATAAAGCAGAGGTGCACAAGCCCAATTCTGTACATTCAGCCAGGGCTCTGTAGAGCCTCCCTTCTGGAATTGGTAGAAGGCTCAATAATATAATGGAAACCAATTTGGTAATAAAAAAAAACCTTTTATATGCTTACAATTTGAAAATTGTACATTTTGGTTATTGACTATAAATGATTAGGTAATAATTGTATATTTATCGTTTTCTTTTTTTTAGTGCAGAAAGTAACTTTGCAAAATCCCCTTTTAATAATATTGCATTATGTTTATTATCCCTTACGCCGTTCTAACAATGAACAACTGAACTTGGGGAGCACGTAATACTGAATAAATCCATCCAGATTTATTTTTCTAAGACTTGTGTGAAAGGGGAGGCAGGGGTCACCAGCTCAGGAGGTACAGACTAGGTAATAAACACATGTATTTCAATCATAGTTATGGTCATGACCTCTTTAAGCCATTCTGCTCTGTATTCTTGTATTACAAACCCCCTTTAAAAACAAAAAAAGAAAAAAAAACTAAATTTCTGTACCAATAAACATTCCCCATTGACTCAGTGGAACTGTTCTATTTAGACTGATCTGCAACTTATTCTTCACAGGAATAGTCCTTCTTTTCTTAGAAAGTCTGGCTAGTGTCCAGTATAAATATAAATTCATTATATAGGCTACCTCTGCGTAACCCACATGTAAGGGATCAGATATCGCTCCTTGTTTTATTTCATTTATGACACGTTCCTCATCTTTACGCTACTGCTGCTCTGTCTCAAGACATAAATAATATGAAGAATGTTCTCACTGAAGAAATAATTCAAGGTTGTGTAAATCTAGATGTTGCTTAAGATAACACTTCAGCCTTGCAGAAGGTCCTACAATATCTTCTAGTCACCCCTGTCTGCTCAAACAAGGGGAAGAATTGACAAGATCCTGGCTGTTTGGGCTTCGTACAGTAGACCAACTTCATCTGAAATATTTCATTAAAATATTGCACTATAGCAGAGGGCCCCAACCAGTCTTACCTGGAGAGCCACATTCAGCTCTGAAAGAGGGTTGGCAAGCCACATTCAGACCTCTTTCCCACCACAGTAGTGACATCCTGCTCCCGCCCCTGAAAGAAGCGATATCTAAAGCCCCTATTAACCTTTATAATGACATTCAAACCTTTCCAACAAAAATCACAGATGGGCACTATTTGTACATTCCGGGGGGTCCCACCTTGCCCTTTTTCAGTATTAGCACATCAAGCATCCCCACCGCACTCACTATCACATCCAGCTTCAAGCACCTCCTCCGACTGTCACTATCATCCTGTTTCTAGATTACTATTCTTGTTTTAAATCTCCACCCCAAGGCCATCATAAGATCATTTAGATCTGCTCTTCTCTTTAGGGCTTCTCACAAAAGTTACCATCTAGAGACTTGTCCTTCATAGCGGTTTGCTAGACCTGGTGCTAATACACTAAAATGGCAGAAGGCCACGAGCCACACATCATAGGCCTGAGCACCACAGGTTGGGGAACCTTAGTCTGTAGTAAAATTAATGAACTTGTGGATCCATACAGAACAGTAGCAGAAGTGTACAGGGGGTTTGGCCCTACATCCTGATTAAGGCTGTCTTCAAGAATGCGATGTAGTCTGTCAGTACGTCTGTTAGATTTCACCACCAGAATTCCCAACAGATGCAACAGCATTGATCAGGTACCTTTTTGATGATGAATCTAACACTAAGTCATGGATTCCACTGTGAACGAAAGTCATGACTACGGATGAGCACATACATTTGAGTGGAATTGAATTCTTCAGGAATTTTCCAAAAATTGATATCCATCAAATTATTTTTCTGAACCATAAAAGGCCTTAAAAAATCCTTATATTTCCCTCTCTGACCCCTCTGCATCACTCGTCCGGTCCTCACTGCATCTTCAGATTGCGTCCACTTGGACTAAAATCCCCGGGACTCTCAAACTGGACCAAGACCTTCACCTTTGATGGGGGCCCCCGGAGTGTTCTGCTAAATGTCACGGTGTTATGATGTAACAGCGTATGTTGTGACCTTGCGCACACATGTGCAAAACCCTCCTGGGTCCTAGAAAACTGGAAGCTCCAACCCAGGGTGAACGACAGTGATCTGAAAATGCAGAGATCAGACAGATGATGGTGAGACGTGGAGGAGCTGGA
The DNA here is from genome assembly GCA_033576535.1 of Allobates femoralis. Lineage (NCBI taxonomy): Eukaryota > Metazoa > Chordata > Amphibia > Anura > Aromobatidae > Allobates > Allobates femoralis. The sequence goes on along the minus strand of JARQOC010000005.1, from coordinate 529,825,964 downwards.
GAGGTGAGCAGTAAGGTGATTGTAAGGATTTCTCTCATGTTTACATCTAGCATGGAGAGAAATCAGAGCATATTAAGGCATATTATATTTGTAGAGAATGGCATCTCCATCAATCGACTTTCACGGGAAAAAATGGCGAATTTGAATTTTGTGGCTCTCATGCAGAGCCATGACGCAAATGAAAACAGCCTAACAGACTTCACATTGAAATCAAATGTCCAAAGCCTTTTTTGTTTCACACTATTACAGATATACCCAAAATCATCTGTGTTGCCTCACCTGAGGTACACTGATGACATATGAAACTGACTACTATATCATCCAAAATTAGTTTTTATTTATAATTTCATAGTTTTACATTTATTCAGGTACCGATTACAAGCAATAGGAATCAAAATTATTACATAAAAATATCCATTATATAGGTGCACTCTGCAAATAACATATCCTCTTGTTTATGGACTTCCTCTAATTATATACACATATATAGTTTCTACACAAAACCTATGATCACTAGCACTCCTTATATGTGAGATACTTTCTAGTTTAAATCAGTACTATACAATGCCATCCAACCTTAAACTATGCATTCCTTCCAAATGAGGTGCTTCTAGGTTTCAGACAGCACTGTTCAATACAAATTACCCCTAGTGATCCTTCTACTATGTGTTCATTACAGGTGAGGTACCCTCTTGTCTATAACAGCATTGCACAACATTACATAGGAGCTCTTTATACCATATCCACCCCCTCCAGTGCTTTATATAGTAAAATGCTGCCTTTCTTACCTCTAAAGGTGGTGTCACACCTGGCGACGTCGCTAGCGACATCGCCGAAAAAGTGACGTATCAGCGATGTCGCTAGCGACGTCGCGCTGTGTAAATGAGCGGCGCGACCGCGTTTTATTGCTGGTCGCAGGTTGACAGGTTTACGGGAAGAACCGTAAACCTGTCAACCGGCGACCTGCGATAAGGCTGGATCGCGCCGTGTGACATCGCCAGAGCGATTTCGGCGGCGATCCAGCCTATCCCGCTGCGTTGCTGCGGATCGCTTGCTGGGCTGAGCGAGCGATGTCACCGCCCGCATCGCTGCGGTGTCGTCGGCCGCAGCGATGCTGTGTGACAGCTGGCCAGCGATGTCGGAAGCGAGCGGGCACCCGCGCATCGCTTCCGACATTGCTGGCCAGATCGTGCTGTGTGACAGCACCCTAACCTGTATAATAACGTCCAGTTGTGTTTGCAGAGTGCCACCCTCCGCACCGCCTCCGCACTCTGCAAACACAACTGGACGTTATTATACAGGTTAGAGGTAAGAAAGGCAGCATTTTACTATATAAAGCACTGGAGGGGGTGGATATGGTATAAAGAGCTCCTATGTAATGTTGTGCAATGCTGTTATAGACAAGAGGGTACCTCATCTGTAATGAACACATAGTAGAAGGATCACTAGGGGTAATTTGTATTGAACAGTGCTGTCTGAAACCTAGAAGCACCTCATTTGGAAGGAATGCATAGTTTAAGGTTGGATGGCATTGTATAGTACTGATTTAAACTAGAAAGTATCTCACATATAAGGACTGCTAGTGATCATAGGTTTTGTGTAGAAACTATATATGTGTATATAATTAGAGGAAGTCCATAAACAAGAGGATACGTTATTTGCAGAGTGCACCTATATAATGGATATTTTTATGTAATAATTTTTATTCCTATTGCTTGTAATCGGTACCTGAATAAATGTAAAACTATGAAATTATAAATAAAAACTAATTTTGGATGATATAGTAGTCGGTTTCATATGTCATCAGTGTACCTCAGGTGAGGCAACACAGATGATTTTGGGTATAACAGACTTCACACCAGGAAATACTCTTTGGGATTTCTTAGGCTGGGGTCACACATAGAAATCCGTTTTTAGAAGTGATTTCCATGACCAATCCGTTTTTTTTGGGTGCTTTTTGAGCCTCCTACACCCCTGAACATTTTTGGACTTAGTCATTTTTTGACCAAAATTCTCAAAAAAACGGATCCATTTTTTAAGGCACCCCAAAAAAACGGATCTGTTTTTCCATAGGGCCCATGTTAAAAAATTTTTTTTTAGGAAAAACGGACCCCAAAAACGTTGCTAGCAACGTTTTTGGCTCAAAAACGGACATAGCAATGTTTTTAAGTGCAGAAAAAAACGGACAGGGTGTTTATTACATCCAATCCGTTTTTCTATCAGTTTTTGTACTTAGAAAAAAAAAATGCCAAAAATGAAGCCAAAAACGGACCAAGGGCTTATGTGTGACCCTAGCCTAATTTAGTTTTTTTTTATTAATAGGGATGTACAATAAATTGCAATTCCGTCATTGTTTTCTTGGTTTATTTTTTAGTGTGAGCATTTTTCTTTATGACGCATCCTATGAAGGATAAAATCCTTGATCATTTTATTCTTTGAGTTGTACCAAATGTGGCAATACCACTCATTATTAGTTTTATATATTTTATTTATCATAATAAAATATGCTGTAAGGTAAAAGTATAGAGATGTAAACCTCATTGATACTTTTTATATCCGTTTTCTTTTGTTCCGCTGTAAGAGTTGACATTGTGATTATTTGGAAGACTTCATGTTGGGTCAAGTGCTTTTAGGCAATTTATTAATGGGGGTGCTCAAACTCACCCAACAACAAGACCTATCCTAGTGATAATTCATTAGTTGCCCCCAAATAACCTGATTAAAATGATTTTATTTTGGACAGTTTGAAAATATAGCAAAAAGTTTTTGAGAAAAACCACTCATAACTAGTGAACTTTCTGTGAAGTTTTACAGATGATGATTTGGTAAACTTTATAGTTTGTATTTAAAGAATTTATTTGGGTTCATAGTAAACTTGGAATGCAAAGCTGTAATATTCCTTTCCTTGCAGTGTACAATGTAATTATAGGGATGCACTATTGTGTTGAGACATGATTTGTAGGTTTCTCTAGTGAAATCTATGTATATCATTCAAAAGAGAAAGAACATCCGAAGTCCCGACCACTCCGTGTCTCCCTGTAATCTTGTAGTTGTCCATTAGTTGTTGTCAACTGTAAATCCTTCTCTAGCAGCAGAGACACTGAGATGAATTACGGTTAGTGGAGGTAGTGTTTTAACTTTCTGCACCTAAGAGTTGATCAAATAAATTCGAGTGGAATTGGATTTTGCAAAAATCTGCAATTAGCAAAAATAACATTTTGTAATTCAATATACTCGGATTCAGAACAAGTCGGTCATTATCCAGCCTGTTTCTGAGCCTAATAGGCCATCAAAAGCTTAAAAAATATAATAAAGCCTTATATTCACTGATCATCTCTGTGGACCCTCTGTCATTCATCGAAACCCGTCAGTACTGGATGCATCTTTTGATTCACTTTCGCTCACAATGGAATCCTCAGGTTTTGAACCTTGGACTTCCAGCTGTCATGGTGCCCAGGAGGCCAGGAGGGTTCTGCACATACGAGCAAGAAGTTCACGGTGCATGTTGTAATGTCATGACGCCATTGACTTCTACATGTGTTTGCACACAACTCTTCCGTGAACCATCACATTGGGAAATTCAGCACACTGTGAGAGCCCCAAAAATTCCAATTTAAGTGGTGTTGGATCAGAAAATGTGGCAAGGACATGACAGGTTTTGGATCTAATGGTGGGTTTACACACACCAATTTCTGTGTCCAATATCTGAACAGATCTCTGGTTGCAGTAAAATCATGGACACATTGCTCCATTTTGTACACAGCCACAAAATGGAACTATGTGTCCATGATTTCACTGCAACCAGAGATATGTTCAGATATTGGACACAGAAATTGGTGTGTGTAAACCCACCATAATATGTGACTGCTGCCTCATCTTCTTATTTTGTAATTAGAGCCACTGTCACAATACATAAGAACAAACCTTCTGAACAGGAGTCTTCACTGCTGACACTTAGCCGTTCAGCATTTCCTTGAACGTATTTGTTATATAACTTTATCCTCAAAGCCCAGCTCAGATCTGGTTGTCTCACAGTGTTTTTGAGGCGTCGTCTTGCATTTGCAAACCAGTTTGAAACCTGTAACAAAAAAAAAATTCATTATTCACATCATTTACATCCTATAAGCAGTTGATCTCAAGTCAAGTCAACCTTAAAATACCAGACACACTCTCCCTTACATTCTTTGCTCTTGGCCAGGAGTAGAGCCGGTGTCCACCTGGGGGTGGAGTCTCACTGGGTGAGAGACAGCGAGATACTCATGCGAGTTTCGCATGCATCACTCAGCATGGCAGCCAGCTCTCTGGACAGGAGCATGCATCTGCATGTATTTCTATGGAGCTTCACGCTCCTTATCAGGGAGATGATGATGCGAGACTCGTGCGAGTGTCTTGCCTAGTGTGACTCCAGCCTGATAGACAGTATGGTGAGCAAATGCAGTATATTTATCTAAATATTGATCTACTGATCAATGTAGGGCTCACTGAACGGATCATACTCTAAACACGGCAATGTCATTGAGCAAAAATTCTGAATAACTTCCTTAAACGGAACCTGTCAGTTCAAGTTTGCACCCCAACCTATCACTACCTGTCCCTGCACCTTGATAGCACATCCCTAGCCATCCTGTCTGAGCTAAAAGTACATTATAATGTTTGTAAAAAACAACTTGATAACTTACATATTTCCATGCAAATGAGGCATCCAGTCTATGTTCACAGACTGACATGGGCGGTCTTCAGGGCTCTGTCTCCCCCCTCGCTGCTGTTATCATGCCCCGGTAGGCGTGAGAATTCCTTTCCTGTGCGCTCTCTTTTTCAAAATTCCCGCCTCCTCCTCATGGGTATCACTCGCCGGCCGGACATCATTTCCGGTCTGGTGCACTGTGGGGGATTATCGGGTGTATGGGCCAGCTTCAATATGTGCACTGTGCATGCACCGAAGCCAGCCTGTACAGTCAATACACCCACACACTGCGCAGGACTGGAAATGATGTCTGGCTGCCACGTGATACCCAGGAGGAGGAAGCACGAAATTCAAAAAAGTGAGCACGCAGGAGAAGGAATTCTTACGCCCAACAGGGCGTGATAACAGCAGCGAGGGGCGAGACGGAACCCTGGAGACCGCCCATGTCAGTCTATGAACGTAGACTGGATGCCTCATTTGCATTGAAATATGCAAGTTACCAAGTCTTTTTTCACAAACATTATAGTGTAGTTTTAGCTCAGACAGGATGGTGAGGGATGTGCTAGCAAGATGCAGGGAGAGGTGTAGTGATAGGTTGGGGTGTAAAATCGAGCTGACAATTTCCCTTTAAACCAGGGAAGAAAGAACCTAGTGAGAGGATCTCAAAAGACTAAAGCAATGTGAATGAGAATCCTGAAGTCTCGTGCACACATGGAGTATTTTCCTCTTCCAGACTTGGAGCAGATTTCTAAAAAAAAATGTCTCTGTTTTCTCAATCTTATGAAAAAGACAAACCTTACCAAAATCAACACATATTTGGTATCACTGAATCCAAATTTGAGTCATATTATTAAACTAGTTAATTTATTTAACCTGAAAGGTGAATGACACATAAAAGTGAAAATCAATCCCAAAATTGCTATTTTTGTTTATCCCATTTCATAAAAAAATGAGCTAAAATGTGGTTAAAAAGTTGTATGCATCCCAAAATGGTACCAATAGAAATGACAGTTTATTACAGAAAAAACAAGCTGCCATACAGCAGTAGAAAGAAAACTGTCTGCAGAAAATTATTTTTCTGAGTAAAAGTTGCAAAACATAAAACAATGTTACATTTTAGATCATCATAACCACACTGACTTAAACTTTAAAACTATACTTTTATTTATATTAGAAAAAAAGAAACAAAAAATGCAAGAAATATTGTTTCTAGATCATCACTTCTAAAAAAAAGAAATTATTAAAAAAAAATCATACATGTAGTGAACCCATGGGGCCAGTGAAAATGAAGTACACTTTGCCCAATAAAAAAACAGGCCCTCAATGGCTCTGTCTGCAGACACAAAAAAACAAAAAGAAAACTAATGGGGAATTGGTGGCCGAAAAAAAAATTCTTTTTTTTTTTTTTGCAAAAAAGTAAAACATAAAAAATTATAGAGAGGCCATAGTGTCTCGAAAGCTTGCTTTGTTTACCATCTTTTCAGTTAGCCATTAAAAGGTATCAACCACTGTGGACTGTCAGATTCTAATATTTTTTCTATTGGCTAACACGGCTGGTATGGATAGAAAACTACAGCTTGTCATGCAAAAGATAATGCCTCATACAGCTCAACTAACAAGAAAAATAAAGCTTTGTGTTTGTCATTGCTTTTATGAAACAATTGTATTTATTGTATAAAAGTAAAAGAAAAATAAAACTACGTAAATTTGCTTAATTGCTGTCTCCCAGAATAGATTACACGTTATTTTTGCAGCACATGAATAATGTTAGGCCATGTTCACACAGTGCATTTTTGATCCATTTTTATGATCTATTTTTGCATGAAAAACAGATCACTTTTTGTGATGCCCAACAATGATTTTTCAATAATGCTGCAGTTTTTACTGGTCCGTTTTTGGGATATAAAACGCATCCAGAAAAAGGACGAGCAGTCAATTAGTGATCTGTTTTCTCCACCAACTCCATTATAATGACAATCAAGCAGCAAAAACGCATCAAAAACACGAAACATTTTGTGTCTCTTTTTTTCAAAAAAACAAATCCAGTTTTGCTTCTGAAAAGTTTACAAAACTGCAGCACAATAAAAGGCTCAAAAATGCACCATGTGAACAAACCCTTAAAGGGACACTGTCACCAGGTTTTTGCCATCCCATCTGAGAGCAGCATAATGTGGAGGCAGAAACCCTGATCCTAGCTATGTGTCACTTGCTGAGCTGCTTGCTGTCATTTTGATAAAATTAGCAGCGCATCCCCATAGACCTAATGTTAATGGTTACAGGACCCTGGACAGCGCAGATACTATACGTACATTACGTACAGTATCTGCTCTACTGTCAGGGGAGCCGCGGCTTCATTCATACATTTCTACAAAGCCGACAATAGCCGGCTTACTGTAAATGGCTTATTAACCCTTAAAATGCTGAGAGGAGTGGACAGCATGTCTCTAGAGGAGGGTGGGCACCCCCTAGAGAAATGTTGCCCACAGCTAATATTCATATTTAAAGTGTTAATACACATTTATCACTTTGCTTATCCTGCGGCAGTAGGGATAAGCAAAGTATACGGTAACCGCATTGCTCAGGATTACACATCCGGGGCAATCCGGTTACCGCATTGCGGTTGCCAGAAGCACTCCGAAAACTGCAGCCTGCATGATTTTTAGCGCAGGCTGCAGATCCGGAGTGGGTAACCGGATTGCATGTAAAGCAATCTGGTTACCATAATGGGCTCCTATGGGGAGCGGTTCCTGATCCGGTTTTGAGCTTTTTGAAAGCTCAAAACCGGATCAGGATTTAAAAAACCTGCCGCATGTGTGACCCAGCCTAAGTGACACATCGCTGGAATCAAGATCTCGGGTCCTATTTTAGGCTACTCTCAGATTAGGTTGCAAAAAGCTGGTGACAGGATCCCTTTAAATATAAAACTTTAATAAACAACAGCAGATTTCTATTTTTTTCTATTTTCTCCCAATAAAAAAGTAGATAAAAGTTATACAATACGTTGTATGAATCTAATATGGTGTCACTGGCAAATACAACTCAGCTCACAAAAATATGAAAAACTAAACATCTCAATGAAGGAAAAGAAAAAAAAACATGGCTGCTGGAATGCAGTGAAAAAAAGATTTTTGGTCATAAAGAAGCTTAAAGGCGTTTAGCAGAACAAAACAAAAAATGTAAAAGGAGAGATATTGCCATGGGTGTAACTACAATAGGTCTAGGGGTTGCAATTGCATCTGGGCCCTGGAGCCTAGAGGGCCCCAAAGTCTCTTTGGCCTGTAGAAAAAGACGAATGCTATTAAAGATTTGCAATAATTGGGGGCCCGTTGGAGCTTTCGCATTAGGGCCCATGAGCTTCAAGTTACACCACTGGATAATGCTAAAATAAAATAACCAATACTCATATGTTAAATTCAAACAACATCATAACACAAACCTCACAATTTCTTGTAGAAAAATCTTGACGTGCCTATGTATTTGTAGGCATACACAAGTACAAAATAAACCCCTAGACTTTAAAGGGTGGTGTGCGACACAAAGCCAAAATGAGTCCCCGCGCTTGAGGTCGTAGACCATCCATAACCTGCACTGCGGAAAGTCATAATTCAATACAAAACCCTTTGCCTCACTAAGAAAACAATGCCACAGTGACAAGGAGTAGGGTAATTTGTGGTGACACATGCCCTCTCGAAGACCTCAAACCGCACAAGCAAAAGCAAACAGTCTCTTTAAATTGTCTCCAGATTCAGATAATGTCCCAAATTATCAACCCAAGAGAACCAGTAAATGTCTCATTCAACACATCTGTATCTGCCACGGTTATCTTCCACCATATTGAGCAAATTATCCTCAGCCTCAATTAGGAGTCGTTATATTGAGGAATAGAAGGAGATGAACGGTTCTGGTTGACCGCGCTGCCGCTGGAAAAGTAGTTGATCCATCCACGCAGTGGTGGAATTCAATAGTAGCTTTATTATGCATTTCAAGTCTGTACCGAACTCTTTTTGAAAGAAGGAAGGTCAATATTTAAAGACCCACCCTAGTCAGTATGAACGCAGCGTTGTATACATAAGAGAGATAATAACATTTGAATGTAGTCTATTTTTTAAAGCGTTTGGTACAAATGTGAAATGCATAAGAAAGCTACTAATAAATACTACCACACTGTGGAACAACTGCACTTCCAGCAGCACAGTCAATCAGAAAGTCCAACTCCTTTTATTCCTCAACATATTTGCCGATGAAGATTTTCTTCTATCCAACTGCAGGCTGTATTCTCAATGGGCATATAATGGGGTAATGACATGCACACCCTGGTAAGATGAGCACCCCCTTACCTACCAATAACCTCCTCTATCTCAGAGGTCCCCAATCTTTCTAACCTCGCCAGCCACATCCATCTCCCGCCCCCCTGAATGTAGTGACACCCAAAGCCCCATTACCGATATAATGACAGCCAAAGCTTTTAAATTACACAGAGGTGGTATACCAAGATCCAGGGGTTCCCACCTCACCCCTATTAAGGATCTGCTTTTCTATGTGGAGCTACTCACAAAAACCGCATCTGGAGAACTCTGATCTTTATAGCCACTTGCTAGATCTCGTGCTTATACACACTCACAAGAGATAGATGTGAAATGTGGATGAAAATGAATAAAAGCATGAAGATTGCAGCCCTAAACTTAGTACTTACCTTTAGTTATTAGAATCAACTAATAAATGTACAAAAGTATTTTCCATTTTAAAGATGTCTATAACTTTATAGACTCAGCCCAACAAGAAGCCTAATAGCCACAGCCAAACGCAGAACATGGGATCACCCTTAAAAGGAATCTGTCACCTACTATCAGCATTACTATTTGCTAGCTGCAGCGGTTCTTACCCACTCAATGATTTTAGTTTTAGCCATCTAGCAGAGCTCAGAAAGCTGACCCCCCCCCCCCCCAAACCAGGCTGTCTATGTACATTTCTATAGACAGTGATCTGCTAATCACAAATGGGGTAGAGTCGAATGTGAGCCCACGTGCTGCCGAGTCGGACTAATGATAAATCTATGACGCTTATGGTGGGTTTACACGTCGCGATATCGCCGTCCAACTGACCAGAGCAACAGTCACGTGGTTCGGGCGTTGGAGCGATATCGTTCCTGACGTTGTACGGTCTGAACATCCGATACAATGCAGGAACGATGGCAAACCGATATCGGGGGTCGAATGAGCGTGCTATTCAACCGCCCGATATCGGATGCCAGTTGTAGCCGCATCGTCCCGTCTGACAGCCCAACTCCGATGTGTACTGCAACGTCACCCATTCACTCCCATGTTAAATGGTCGTTCCTGGGTTGGGGGGGCGTACACATCGTCGGGACGTTGTATCCCGATATCGGGCTGTCTAAACCGTGATGCGATGGTGGGAATAGTGCGCTCAAAAAGCGCGCTCCCGTGTCGTTGGCTACGATATCGGCCCGATATCGCGACGTGTAAACCCACCATTAAACTAACATAGAAAGTAAACAAAAACACAATTGTAATAAGAGAGGCATGACTGAAATTTCTGTATTAACCCTTACAGCAGCTGTCTTCAGATTGCATAGCAAAAACCTGCTGTCAGATTCCCTTTTAAAAAGAAATCTTGTGAAGTAGCATAAGCTCAATCACCAGAACCTAACATAATAGGGAACTACTCCCAGCTGTAACACTTGTCACTACATACTCTGAGATGTGCTTATTGTTTCACACAAAGTGTCAGTTATATAATCAGCTGAGCAAATTGTTAATAATCAGAACTGTCATTTACTAATTATCTTTCTGTCACCACTGAGTGCTTCATGGCATTCCAAAGCAGCACACAAATGGCAATCTGTCAGCTGTGCAGCAAATTGTTTAATAGGATTGGCAGGAGATCAGAGTAGCCTATTAGTGTACAACTCAGGTTGTGTGATTGTAATATTCACACATCTGCTGTGTAATAATAAATTAAAACTGCAAGTATCAGGGTCCAAGTCCAACTCCTACTTGTGAACTATTGTTACCCCTGAATTTTGCCCCCAATGCATTACATGGTTGCATCATTCTAGTTTTTTTTGTTAATTAGGGCATGAAACACTGGAGCACCATGACCTTGGATTTGAAGACACACATCAGGATTTAGTCAGATTACTTCGAATTATGTTTTTAATATTTTCATAATACTCACTTTATTTGCAAAAATAATATTTTAAGACTATAGGTAAATGTTACAGGAATTATATAAACTAGACTCTGTAGAGCGGTGCTCCCCAACCTTCATGACCTTGTGAGCCACATCTGGCCCCTGCCCCTCACAGCAGTGTCACCCAGAATTCCCATTACCAGTATAATGACAGCCAAAGCTTTTTCTATAGAAATCACATAGAGGCAGTACACCAAGATCCAGGGGTCTCTACCTTACCCCTATTCAGATCTGCTCTTCTCGTGGAGCTACTCACAATAGTCACCATCTGACCATCTGGAGATCTGATCTTCATAGCTGTTTGTTGGACCTTGGTGCTAATGTACTAAGCTGGAAGATAGCCACAAGGCACACATCATGGGCCCACATGCCACATGTGGTACAGAACCACGGGTTGGAGACCCCTCCTTTAGAGGATGACATTAAAGGGAACCTGTCATATGTAGAAACCTGCACTGAGGGTCCCTCTACCCGGAGGAAATAAACTTTATTCCCATCAGTGTTCCGGTTTCAGTCTCGAAGGTGACTGCATCGCAGGTTGAGTCACTGCTCTGCGTATGGAAAGCAATGGCTGTAACCGCACCTCCCACTGAACTGACTGGCAACCTCAGCATTAAAGGAAGCTGTCACTCAGTGCGAAAGGTGCACTTACAGTTGATGCTTTCCATACACAGAACGGAGACTGAACCTGCGCTGGTGCCGTGTCCATGACTGGAATTGGAACACTGCCAGAAGGATTAAATGTTCAGGTGTCAGGCAAGTTTCAAACACTATTAACCTGCAAAATAACCCCATATGTGCAGGTTAATAGCATCTTTATAAAGTATGTGACAAGTTCCCTTTAAACCAAAAACATTGTTCTACATCTCTAAAGGCCCAGTTACACGGTACGAGATCATGAATGATATCGCTCAAACGTTACGGAGTCGTTGAAACTACATCGTTAGGACGTTGTTGCGTGTAAAACCGCGATACGACTACGATAAATCGTTGATCGTTGATCGCAGATTTAAGAACATGTTCTCAAATCAAATGATCCTCGATCAGCCAACCTGCTGCATCATCGTGTGTGACACCGCGATAACGATGTCATTAACGACTTCTCCTATTCACAACAGTGAACAGGTATTGTTGGCTGGGATGTGCGAAAGATAGCTGCTTTCTGCATCGTTAGTGCGTCGTTCACGATATCTAGGCGTGTGACATCTCACCAACGATGTCAAAATGATGTCCTAACGACCGAGGTCTTTGGTGATATCTTAACAACATTGAAGCGTGTAACGGTACCTTAACACTGCCAATAGAGTCTTATGCGTGACGGAAGCCACAGCGCATGCAAACGCCAACATGTATGTGCCGAAGTTTGAAATCACGCTCTATTTCGTAGAGCACAAGAAAACGCAACAAGGAGCCTTCCAGAATACTGGAAAAGATCATGATACTCAGTACCAATAACCCAAACCCAAATATTTTAGTATTTGCTCATTACTATTGAGAATATGTTGGGGGGAAAACAAGCACCTATCTACCGTTTTTCTATGGTTTCAGTGAATTACCGGAAACAATAGAGTTGGGTGGCCTGATTTTATTCACTATTCATCATCTTTACTCTATGAAAAAAAAGAAATGAATAAAATTCTGTACAGTTCAGGAGCCGAAGCAGTAAATCAGAAGACACAACTCCAGCTCCTTTTTACTGCCCCATTTGCTCTTGAGACTTGTCCAGCCCTTCAATGTCTATATAATCTTCTTTCAGACTAATAATTTATAAACTTCTTTGTCATACTTGATGCAATAAAACAGCACTGGGAATTTTTAGAGAATTATAACGTTTTTTCTTCCTGTGTGTTGTGGATGCCTTTAATCCTTTTAGTGTTATACAGGCCTGTGTCTATATTCATAGTGACAATTTAATAGACCGATACTTGTGGTTCTGTCATTTTCATTCTACTCTCTAATGACAAGCTTAGATTAGTCTGAAATGGCAAGTCCCCTAAGAGATATTAGCGCAGAAGGATTCCCTGGAATGCTTCCATCTTTTAATGCACTATGGATGCCGATCTCTTTCCAAGTCCTCCCCATGATCTATGGCTGGCTTGTGAAAGATTTAGCATGACACAACAACAACATGGCGGGATTAGTTAAATGTCTGCCTGGATAATCCGTTAAAGGCCGTGGTGCTCCGACCTCCTTCAAGTAAAAACCTGAAAAGGAATAAAAGTGTATACGGTATTCACACATCAACTGTTCATTCCCAGTCCAGTGGCTGCTGGGTTTAATTTCAATGTGCACTGTAGTGGGACTATGGCCAATTCCCCTCTAAATACTGTACTTTTCAGCACTTCAGAAGGACACGAAGGAATACTTAAAAGTCCATAAAGAAGTACTTGATTATTTCAACCATCAACATACTCTTTAGTGATTTTTTTAAATAATGTATATCAGCTAAAAGTAGGTCTGGCAAGACAATAAAAGCCCAATAGGGTCTTATCCGGGAGTAAAAGATGGCGGTGAAGAAGGGATATCGATCACATTGTGATGTTGTGTTCAGGACAACCATTAGGAAAAGCATACAATGGCTGAAACAGCCCCATGATGTAAGTGAAGAACAGAAGCAAGAAATCAGGGGTTAATCCATGCTAATGTGGAATGTAGATGGAGATATGGATCCTGGAGAGTGATGTTGTCATAGCGTATCGGAGTGTAACTTCTTCATAAGGACAATGATTGAGATTTGCATTGAATTGCGCTGTCAGTGATTGATCCGATCGGCGCTGTTACCTTCACGTATCAGCTGATCAGATCAGCTGACATGCACAGAGATTGATGAGAGCTTAGAGCATGAGCTCGCATCAGAGGTAGGGACACAGCCAAGGACGTATATATACGGGTTACATTCTTTTCTATTTAAGATAAGGCGTGCATAATTATTTGCATTACCCATTTTCATTTGTGCTTTGATGCATCTGATGGGGAGCACCACATTGTTTTGGTTAGGACATATTAGACATTATTACAGTCCTTTTTACAATTAAAGAACACAATGGCAGTAAACTGTGAGAAACACAACAAAAGGAGCCTATTAAAATAACCACAAAGTCATTAACACCAAAAAGTACAATGCATTCAACTCCTGACAAAGAAAAACACAATTATATCCTAAATAAGCACAAATACCCAAAGCTACATAGGACAGAATACAACGGTTTATTGCCTTCTGTAGTGTCAGAAAAAATTCTTAATGCAAAAAGATGTAGTATAGTTGCTTAGCATTTTCTGCTCGCATACAAGACATACAAGAAAAAAAGTATCATAAAATAATTAATGTTATCCGAGATTCAGAAAGAAAAACTCATTCCCTGCCCTCCTCCTGTACCTGTAATGACTTGAATGTCCATATTTACAGTATTTGTCTGCGTTCTCCCCTCTTCATATGTAAAGCGCCATGGAATCTAATGGTGCTTTATATATAAATAGTAATAATAATAATAATTTCCTTCATACCAGTGATTTCATTACACAACCAGAACATATATATCTATAGGGAAGAGAAAGAGGGTGGAAATAATACACAAAATAGGCAACGGTGTCACTAAGGCTGGGGTCAAACGACAGTATAATCTAAAACTGGGGTCAAACGACAGTATAATCTAAGGCTGGGGTCAAACGACAGTATAATCTAAGGCTGGGGTCAAACGACAGTATAATCTAAGGCTGGGGTCAAACAACAGTATAATCTAAGGCTGGGGTCAAACGACAGTATAATCTAAGGCTGGGATCAAACGACAGTATAATCTAAGGCTGGGGTCAAACAACAGTATAATCTAAGGCTGGGGTCAAACGACAGTATAATGTGAGGCTGGGGTCAAATTAGGGCTGGGCGATTAATCGAATTAATTCGATTAATTCGCCCCCTGCTGTGACCACGATTGTGGTTTTAACCACAATCGTCAAATTCGATTTAAAATGGCGTCCGGAGCGCTGTTTAGAAGCCAGCCGGATCTTCTAAACAGCGCTCCGGACGCCTAGCGGTAATCCCGAGTGTAACTCGGGGTTGACTTTCACTTTCAGAAGCGGTAACCCCGAGTCACACTCGGGATTACCTGCTGATGGTAACGCTGCCGAGGGTGAGGACTTGGTTTGGGGTCGGCTGAGCCCCTGCTGCTGATGAGCCCCCGGGAGGAAGGGGGGGTGCTGACACGTTCCCAGCACCGCCCGCCGCCGCCCCTGCAGCGGCCGCGGGAAGGGGACCGGAGGGGGGGCTCCGCCGCTGACAGGCCGAGCTGGCTGAGCCCGGCACAGCACCACCGCCGCCGCCTCTGCTGTGCGACCGGGGGATGTGCTGACAGGCTGAGCTGTCTAAATGTTTCCCGGGAAACGAGGTCAGTCACGATAGTTCCTACGTTGTTCTGGCATCCCCTGAGCTACCCGCCTTATATATTGATTAATGGCATAGAGAAGGTTACGTGGAGATGTGATAAGGCGAGGTAAAACGGGGAGAAGGCTGCTGTGGTGGTGTGTGCTGTGGTGGTGTGTGCTGTGGTGGTGTGTGCTGTGGTGGTGTGAGCTGTGGTGGTGTGAGCTGTGGTGGTGTGTGCTGTGGTGGTGTGTGCTGTGGTGGTGTGTGCTGTGGTGGTGTGTGCTGTGGTGGTGTGTGCTGTGGTGGTGTGTGCTGTGGTGGTGTGTGCTGTGGTGGTGTGTGCTGTGGTGATGTGTGCTGTGGTGATGCGTGGCTGTGGTGATGCGTGATGTGTGTGCTGTTGGTGGTGTGTGCTGTGGTGGTGTGTGCTGTGGTGGTGTGTGCTGTGGTGATGCGTGCTGTGGTGATGCGTGATGTCTGCTGTGGTGATGTGTGCTGTGGGAAATGCAGGACATAACTAAAGTAGATAATAACTGAAGGTAAAGGCAGTTCATAGTTGCTGTGTGACAGGAATTATACTCCAGGTCCTATATTCCATCCTCCTCCCTATATATTCTATACCTGGGTCCTATATCTCTCCCCCTCCTTACAGATTATAGAATACCTGGGTGACTGGTCCTATATCCCCTCGCCCTCCTTACATATTCTATAATATACCTGTGTTCTATATCCCTCCCCCTCTTTACAGATTATCTACCTGTGCCCTATATCCCCTCATATATTCTTTATCTGTGTCCTATATCCCCTGATATATTCTATACCTGGGTCCTATATCCCCTCCCCCTCATAGATTATATACCTGGGGGAACCTGCTCCGTTCAATAGATGCGGTCTCCTGAAAGTAATAGAAAATAGAAAAAAAATCGAGATTTAAATCGAAAATCGTCCATAGGTTTAAATAAAATCGAGATTTTGATTTTTCCCAAAATCGCCCAGCCCTAGGTCAAATGACAGTATAATCTGAGGCTGGGGTCAAACGACAGTATAATCTAAGGCTGGGGTCAAACGACAGTATAATCTGAGGCTGGGGTCAAACGACAGTATAATCTAAAGCTGGGGTCAAACGACAGTATAATCTAAGGCTGGGATCAAACGACAGTATAATCTAAGGCTGGGGTCAAACGACAGTATAATCTAAAACTGGGATCAGATAACCGTATAAACTAAGGCTGGAGTTAAACAACAGTATAATCTGAGGCTGGGGTCAAACGACAGTATAATCTAAGGCTGGGGTTAAACGTCAGTATAATCTGAGGCTGCGGTCAAACGACAGTATAATCTAAGGCTGGGGTCAAACGACCGTATAATTTAAGGCTAGGGTCAGGCTAGGGTCAAACGACAGTATAATCTAAGTCTGGGGTCAAACGACTGTATAATCTAAGGCTAGGGTCAAACGACAGTATAATCTAAAACTGGGATCAAATTACCGTATAAACTAAGGCTGGGGTTAAATGACAGTATAATCTGAGGCTGCGGTCAAACAACAGTATAGTCTAAGGCTGGGGTCAAACGACCGTATAATCTAAGGCTAGGGTCAAACGACAGTATAATTTAAGGCTGGGATCAAACGACTGTATAATCTAAGGCTAGGGTCAAACGACAATATAATCTAAGGCTGGGGTCAAACGACCGTATAATCTAAAACTGGGGTCAAACGACAGTATAATCTAAGGCTGGGGTCAAACGACAGTATAATCTAAGGCTGGGGTCAAACGACAGTATAATTTAAAGCCCCCGTCATACTAAATGAGATGCTAGTGAGATCACTGCTGAGTCATGAATTTTGTGACGCAACAGCAACCTCAACAGCTGACACTTAGCAGCAATCAGACCCCTGCTGTGAGATCGCTGCTCGTTACAAACTGTTCTGGACCATTTTTTGATCGTTGGGGTCCCGCTGGGCAGCGTGCATCGCTGTGTTTTACAGGGACAATGACCAACGATCTCAATACTACAGATCTAGAAACAGAGTCCCAACGGCCTCTGTATCATTCCGGATCGTTGCTGCGTCGCTGGTGAGATCTAACTATCTGACATCTCACCAGCGATCCCAACAGCATCACACTAGCGATCCCGGCAGGTTGGATCACTATCGGGATCGCTGGTGCATTGCCAAGTGTGACGGGGCCTTAAGGCTGGGGTCAAACGACCGTGTAATCTAAGGCTGGGGTCAAACGACAGTATAATCTAAGGCTAGGGTCAAACAACTGTGTAATCTAAGGCTGGGGTCAAATGACTGTATAATCTAAGGCTTTGGTCAAAAGACAGTATAATTTCTGATCCGAGAATCCGTCCGATTATGAATCACCCTCTAATCTATCTCTGATCAGTGTGAGCCTAGCGTGAACTGATTCTCCTGGATGATGAGAAGATGGAGAAAAAAATGTCTCCACCTTCTCCATTGTGTTAGATCATGGATCTCAAACTCCAGTCCTCAAGGGCCGACAACAGGTCTTGTTTTCAGGATTTCCTTAGTATTACACAGGGGTTGAAATCAGCACTCGTGCAGGTGATTCAATTATCACCTGTGCAGTGCTAAGAAAACCCAGAAAACCTGCACTGTTGGTGACCCTTGAGGACTGGAGTTTGAGATCTCTGTGTTAGATTGTGATCAGATGTTATCTGAGTGCAGTCCAATATTTTCCACAGATTTACTGACTTGTATGACCGAGTGTGATCTAAAAATCGGATCCAGCTCGGACATGTTGCAGTTGGATATTTGCTTGGCCCCATAGAATAACATTGGTTTGAATGTAATTCAATGTTTTGTCAGATCGCACTCAGACCAAATATATGGCGGTGTGAGACATTATACTAATTGATGCGTTTTCCTGCTTATAGACAATAATCGCGTAAAGAGTTTTGGGACCTAGTCTACATGGACCTAACTGAGTTGGCTTGGCACCAGGAACCATTCTCTATTAAGGTTTATTCAGATGTCAAATTTTTGTGTATGAGAGCAAGTCATGTTTTTCTCAGATAGAAGATGAGGAGACTTAGGCCGGTTTCACATCATGGCATGATCAGGTCCGGGGATGTTCGGTGTAAACCAGACAGACCCGGACCCGATTTTGACATAATGAAGCCCTATGGTGCTGGACAGGGCCGGATGGCAGCTATTTGCCATCCTGTTTTGTCCCTGTCCGGCAGCATCAGGCTGCATTAAATTTTTTACTCTGGACACAAAAACAGAGCTTGCATCATTTTTTGTGTCCAGGGCAAAAATCGGACAGAATCGGATCCGGCGCCCCCTAACATGGGAGTTTATGGCGCCGGATCCGATAAAAAAAATTGGATCCAAGAACCGGATGCCGGCTGCTGGAGTTTAGCAGTGAGCGCTGCTACACTTCAGTACCTGTAGCTAGCTCCTGCTGTGATTTCAGGACTGTGGCCAGCTTCCCGCTAGCCGCGATCCTGACATTTCAGCAGGGACAGCTCTGCTGCTGTGAAATGCCGAATCCAGCTGCTGCAAACCAGACAGGAGGGCATATTTGCCCTCTGGTTTTGTTTCAAAATCATGTCCGGGGCTGTCAGGTTAACACCGGACAGCTCCTGACCTGATCATGCTGTGATATGAAACCGGCCTAAGGCATAAGGTTTTTGGCTGAGATGCCAGTATGAGGAGACTTAGGCCGGTTTCACATCACGGCATGATCAGGTCCGGGGCTGTTCGGTGTAAACCTGACAGCCCCGGACCCGATTATGAAATAGAACCGGAGGGCAAATATGCCCTCCGGTCCGGATTGCAGCCAGATTCGGCTTTCACAGCAGCAGGAGCTGTCCCTGCTGAAATATCAGGACCACGGCAAGCGAGAAGCTGGCCGCGGTCCTGAAATCACAGCAGGGGCAGCTCCAGGTGCTGACGTTTAGTAGCGCTCGCTGCTAAACTCTAGCAGCCAACGTACGGTTCCAGCATAAGATTTTTTAATCTGATCCGACGCGATCCGGCGCCATAAACTCCCATGTTAGGGGGCGCCAGGTCGCGCCGAATCCGGGAGGATCCAGTTTTGTCTGATTTTTACCCTGGACACAAAAAATGATGCAAGCTCCGTTTTGTGTCCGGCGTAAAAATCGAATGCAGCCTTATGCTACCGGACAGGGACAAAACTGGATGGCAAACAGCTGCCATCCGGCCCTGTCCGGCACCATAGGGTTGCAATATGTTAAAATTGGGTCCGGGGCTGTCAGGTTTACACCGGACAGCCCCGGACCTGATCATGCCTTGATGTGAAACCGGCCTTAAATGCGTGCAATGCTGTTCTGGGAAATTAAATATGCAAATTGTCTCTTCAGAGATGTAGAAGACTTAAACTCTAGGGCCACTTATTGGAAGAAGCAATCCTGAAAATCAAAGCATTGTCACATGATAAAAAGTCAAACCTGAATCTCAATTGGCTTTTTATCCTAAGTCATATGACAAGGCTTTTTAAAGGGTTGATACTGACTTTTAGGATTGCCACTTACAATAGGCAGCACTAGAGCTCAAGTTCTCTTGCTCTCTGGAAAGGCAATTTACATATTTAGCATCTAGGACAGAACCCATTATAGTCTATGGTGCTGTTCACAATTAAAAATGCAGACATGACCGATTTTCATCATGTCACGGACCAAAACCACTGTGAATAAATTAGACAGCACTCGGATGCCATCTGTTTTTCACGGACTGTTTGACAGGAGAAGCTCTATCATTTTTTTCCATATGAGAAAAACTGATGAAACTTTTATAGTAAAAACTAAAGCTATGAGTAAACTTCAATGAAAACTGGATCAAAAACATGGATGAAACTCGTTTTTTTTGCCTAAAAGAACAATTACTGAATGAGCCCTTACCTAGAGGGGATGAGTCAAAGTGACTATGGACATGGTTGTCTATTAACTTGTAATTCCACATTTAGCCAGTGAGCAGTGATACCATCTGATCAACAGAGACTTTAGCTGTCAGTCCTGAGAAGATCATCTCATCTCCATTGGGTCCTCAGTAGTGTTGAGCACCACCATGCTCGGGTGCTTGGAACTTGTAATGACGATTTTGAAGATGGGATGGACTCCACTTATTTATTGAGTATAGGGAAGTCAATGGGGTACTCAAATATTATTCCAGAAAATGCTCAAGTTCCCTATTAACTTTCATTTTGCTCAATAAATGATAAATAAGGAGCGGAAAATCTGGGCACCGCTAATCACAGGGTTGCACTTATACCGTCCAGGAGGTGGGCTCAGTAAAAGCAGCTCCGGTGGTGCTCAACCTCACAGACCAGCAGAAAGAGTCAATAGAGATAAAGAGAAACAGATTGCACTCGCCATTCTGAGCTTTGCTTTAGTTTGTTTCCATGTTCAGGTGAAGATACACATTGGGGAGGAGAAGCCGAGACACGGACGACAGCAGCTGTTTCATGCTTGGTAGCACTTTCACGGGTGATGACCTGGGGAAGTGCTACCAAGCACAAAACAGCTGCTGTTGTCTGTGTCTCAGTTTCTCCTCCCCAATGTGTATCTTCACCTGGACATGAAAATAAACTAAAGCAAAGCTCGGATCGGTGAGTGCAATCTGTCTCTCTTTATCTCTATAAATTGTTCAATGAATAACTCAAGACCTTCCCATCTTCAAAATGTTTCTTATGAATACCGACAACCTCTGAGCATGATTAGCTCACCACTAGCCCTCAGTGACAAAACGGAGTGAGAAGATGCAATGACTCCTTTAAACTTGTGAATAATTTCATGGATGCCAAAGCAGCAGGGAGCGGCCAATAATTGGATGCTATTGTTAAATACATTTTTGTTATTGCAACCATTTTTTAATATCCCAGAGACATGAATGAAGTAAACCTGCAGTGTGTGTGACTATTACAACTTGCTATTCCATGCTGTTTTCTCCTTATTTTATATATTGCAAAACCATTTGCCTTAGAGGTCACGTACTTGGGATTAGTTATGTGACAGCTTAGGGATTTAATGTGTCCATATGTAGAAAAAATAAAATAAAATGTTTGGCCAATGACTTGAACTTTAAGCATCTAGCAATGAAATACTATTAGGTAACACTATACACATAATCTATAAAACCCATCTAATTTTCCACTGCAAATAATTAACTCCAACAGAGAAGCTGAAGTTCTACAGAACGTCCCACCAGATCCATTCTCAGGAGGCTCCAAATGATCATTTTTACTGTATTAATCAAGAATCCAGAAAAACATCTCTATTTTTACACTATGTAAAGGTGGAGAAGAAAATGAAAAGTAAAACAAAGAAGTTAAGGCTACCTTCACATTAGCGTTTGTGTCTGCATGCTGATGGCATGCAGACACAAACGCAGTCAAAAGCGGAGAATGTCCGCCTGCGGACACATCACTGTGCAGGCTGGCAGCCAATCAGCGGTGTCCGGGGGCGGAGATCAGCGCCGGAGATCTCCGCCTCCCGGCCGCCGGTAAGCTCCGGGACGTGTCGGCGGGGAGAAACAGCTGATTTGACAGCTGTTTGAATCTCCCGCGCCGACACCGAGAGGAGATGTCGGCGCGGGAAGATTCAAACAGCTGTCAAATCAGCTGTTTCTCCCCGCCGACACCGCTAGGGTATTACCGAGGGCAGGGAAGAACAGATCAGCAGAGGCTGAGCTGATCTCCCGGTGGCCGTCGGTGAGCTCCTGTGACATCACCGGCGGCCACCGGGAGATTTTTCAATGGGTCCGCAGCGTTCTCCTGCGCTGTCAAGCGCAGAACACTGCGGATCCATTGATGACAATGCATGTTTTGTGCGCTTGGGGACGCTTGCTGATTTTCCAAGGTCCCCGAGCACACAAAAAATGCAACATGCTGCGTCCCGGGTGCGGACGCTGGACACCGGAAGGAGCAGATATCGTCCGCATCCGCCCCCGAACGCAGCAAACGCAAGCACTATGCGTTCCTATGTTAAACATAGGAACGCAGTGCGCATGCGTTTGACTGCGTATGGGAACGCAGCATAAGCTGCGTTCACATACGCAAATGTGAAGGCAGCCTAAGATCTTGGAGGGTACAAGATGTTTTCATGTTCTGACATAAATCCACCTTGGATCCTAATGAACAAATGAACAGAAAAAGTTGAAAATCAATGGCAGGGCATATTGTGGGCTAATAAGTATCTACCATACTTTAGAGAACCTATAAACAAGATATTTTAAGGGACTTAATGTTAAAGGATTTTTCCACTACTAATGTGACCCCCTTACACTTGGTCTAACTCTTCCTAACTAACACTTTCCCAATATACTTCTGTCATCTACTCTGCTCCTGTAATTTTATCTCTTAAGGTACCTTTACATGCCGCTACAGAAGGTTAGAAACAACCGGGTGCTTCACGTGCACGAGCACGCACCAACGGTTGCAAACGGTACCCGATACAGCCTCTACACGCTGCTACAAGGTGCACTACAGAAGGTTTAATCTATCAATGGATGCACCGCCGGGTGCCGCAGGTTACCTTCTGTAGAGCACCTTCCCGCATTTAAACGCCGTGACAGAAGGTAATATGGGAGGACCTGGTGCAGCAGGGACAACACATAGGCGTGCCAGAGTTGTGGATTACGACAAGTTCGTACGCTGATAGGACAAAGCAATAGCATCATGATTGGCCAGCCAGCGCAGGAGGCTGATTAATACATGACGCTAGATCAATTGTGTAGTGTGACTGGTCAGCTCCTTAAATATGCAGCGACAACCAATCACAACGCAGGAGCTTCCTCCAATTATCGCTGAAGGGGGGTGGTTTCACGGAGGCTGTATCACGCCCCGGGGAGTTATCTAGGTGGCAAAAAAACCTTACCCTACCGTATTTAGACGCCGTTACCATCGGGTTGAAATCAACCTGTTTTAGAGCACTGCTCTGAAACAGGTGCTGAAAGTGACGGGTGGCAACAAGCTTGTTTACACGCCGCTACCTCGGGTTGATTTGACGGTGCAAGATACATTTGTCTCTGTAACCCGGTTGTTCCTAACCTTCCGTAGCGGTGTGTAAAGGTACTATAAGAGGCAGGTAAATACCTTTATTGCTGTCCTAGCTTTGATCTTCCGGTCTGGAGACCGGATTCGGACAAACAGAACAGGGCACATCACTGGAGAGGGCGGAGCTGCCCAGATCACACCTCACTCTCCTCTCAGTCCCACCAGTGACGTGCCCTGCTCAGCTTGTCTGAATCCTGTGTCCAGACCAGAACGATCAAAGCTACAACAACAATAAAGATACTTGCCTGCCTCTTAAGGTACCTTTACACGCCGCTACAGAAGGTTGGAAACAACCGGGTGTCTCACGTGCACGAGCACGTACCAACGGTTGCAAACGGTACCCGATACCGCCTTTACACGCCGCTACAAAGTGCTTTAGAGAAGGTTTAATCTATCTCTGGAGGCACCGCTGAGTGCCACAAGTTACCTTCTGTAGAGCACCTTCCCTCATTTACACGCCGCTACAGAAGGTAATATGGGAGGACCTGGGGCAGTAGGGACAACACATAGGCGTGCCAGAATTGTGGATTACGAGACGCTCGTACGGTGATTGGACAATGCAATAGCATCATAATTGGCCAGCCAGCGCAGGAAGGCTGGCTAATACATCACACTATTGCAATTGTGTAGTGTGACTGGTCAGCTCCTTAAATATGCCGCCCTATGCAGCAACAACCAATCGCAACGCAGCATCTTCCACCAATGATCGCTGATGGGGCGCGGTATCCCGGAGCCTGTGTCACGCCCCAGGTAGATAGCAAGGTGTCGAAACAACCCTCCTGTTCCTTATTTACACGCCGATACAGGCCGTAACAATCGCCTTGAAATCAACCTGTTTTTGAGTTCTGCTCTGAAACAGGTGCCTCAAGTGACGGGTGGCAACAACCGTCTTTACAAGCCGCGACCGCGGGTTGATTTGGCGGTGCAAGATACATTTGTCTCATCTACCCGGTTGTTTCCACCATCCTGTAGCGGCGTGTAAAGGTACCTTTAGGTATTAGTTGTTAGGGTTGGGTGTTAGGGTTAGGTGTTAGGGATGGGTGTTCGGGTTAGGTGTTAAGGTTGCCTGTGGGCATTTTTCCTTGTGGAAATTTTCAGGGAACCCTTCACAGTAGACACTATGAACTCTCAACAGAGAGTAGTATGATTTCTCCAGGCACAGTAACCGAATCCACGTGTACATATGTAATGTCCTGTAATTTCACATAAGCTGAGGTGCAGAGGTAAATGTTTTACTCTCCTAACAAGAGTATTTCATAGACAGTAGTCAGAAGCTAACCATTATGCTTCATAGGGTCAACTCCGAAATATTAAACCAAGAAAAAAAAATACAGTTAAAAATGATTTTTACCAAATGTAAAGGATTAGACATCGCTGGGCGTAGTCTGCCATCTGTCCTTCTACAAAGTACCTTGCACTCTCATAGACTCATCACTACTTTGTACAACGCATATGGGAACATTTTAGTGGAAGCTAGTCTGATGGATTTTGCTTTAAAAAGAACAAAATATGAGAAAGTTGTGGCAGATAGCCATACTAATTTAGTCTACAAAGGTCATAGTGGAAGTCAACTACTTTTCAAGAGGCCCTCCGCATAATAAAACTTTGGCTCATCTATAACACCTGTTCATAGGCTTTTGCCAAAAGATGTTATCAATGCCAAATCTTCGGGTATTGAATGTCTCCTTTGACTCAAACATCCCTTTCTTTCCTTTATCTCTGTCTTCTTTTTAAGGTTATCAACAGCAGAGGTATACAATCTAATATACTGTATGCCGCCCAAATCTATCTCCATACAACTGCAAAGTGTGATAACTTTAAATACATGTTCAAATAATAATGTGATAAATAGGTGAATGACTTTATGTAAAAAGTACCTTCAACTAAGTGTCTACTTTCTGTTTAGTGCCTGTCGTCATTTGTAATTCATCTCTAGAACCAGAGACACCAGGATGGAATCATAACAGAGAGATGGGTTTATATTTCAAGATAGGTAAGCCACTGGACAAGAGCAGAATGAACGAATGATGCAGACTAAAAGGGAAAAAGTCACAGAACCTATAGTACTGGTAGAATGCTAATGGAAAGTCACCACCTATTCAAAAGCAGTGTTAGGGTACCTTTACACGCCGCTACTGGCGGGTGGATACAACCAGCTACTTCACGTGCACGAGCACGCACAAACGGTTACAAACGGTAAACGCACCATCTTTACACGCCGCCACAAGGTGCGCTACGCTACGTTACATCTATCTCTGGATACACCGCCGGGTGCCATAAGTCACCTTCTGTAGCTCATCTTACCTCATTTACACACCGCTGCAACCAGCTAATATGGGCGGATCTGGTGCAGCAGGGACAGCACATAGGCGTGCCACAATTGTGGATTACGAGACGTCCGTATGCTGATAGGACAAAGCAAGAAACCCATGATTGGCCAGGCATCGCAGGAGGCTGTTTAATACATGATGCTCGAGCAATTGTGTAGTGTGACTGGTCAGCTCCTTAAATATGCCGCCCTATGCAGCGACTACCAATCGTAACGCAGGAGCTTCCACCAATGATTGCTGAAGGGGGGCGGTATCCCGGTGCCTGTGTCACGCCCCAGCTACATACCAGGTACATTGCCTGGTGTATAGACATCCCTTCTGTTGCTTCTTTACACGCCGATACAGCTCGCTACAATCGCCTGGTTAGCCACCTGTTTCAGGGCAGTGCTCGGAAACAGATGCATCTGTTGCCGGGTGCCTCCTACCGTCTTCACACGCCGCTACTACGGGGTATTTTGCCGCTACAATCTACATTTGTAGCCTGTAGCTGGTTGTATCCACCCGCCAGTAGCGGCGTGTAAAGGTACCCTTACAAGATACCGTGCATCAGGGCAGTTCATGGACTTATTACACTGAAATCTTTGTCAAGTTTTAACTTACCGTAGGTATTTTTTTGGTGGGAAGGGAAGGGGACGCTGGAGAATTGACAAAAAAAAACAAAAAACAGAATTACAGGTATTTTGTAAAAGGACGGGTATGCTTTAAGTTAACAATCCAAGGCCCTATAAAATGACCTGAATTCGACCCAACTTTCAATGTTTCATTTATGTTAAAGTGTCCTTTTATCAAATATTTCCCTGTTAACAAGTTAGGATATGTTCACATGTCGCATATTTCCCATGCTTGTCCCATGGTTTTTCCATGTAAAAAGGTGTGTTTTACTCAGGGCCAGCTCCAGGTTTTTGTAGGCCCTGGACGAAAGAGCCTCAGTGGAACCAGTTAACACAATTCATGATTATAATATAGAAGCTGTGGGATGTATATGTATGTATATATATATATATATATATATATATATATATATATAATCCCTGTAAATATAATACCCCCTATGCTCTGTCTTCTCCCCTTTACAATGTTTCCCCATGCAATATTCTCCCCCACATGCACATCTCTTTCTTGCAATGTCTCTCTCTCCCATGTGTGCTGTCTTCTCCCCTGTGCGC
Source organism: Allobates femoralis (assembly GCA_033576535.1). NCBI lineage: Eukaryota > Metazoa > Chordata > Amphibia > Anura > Aromobatidae > Allobates > Allobates femoralis. Next base: position 529,799,172 of record JARQOC010000005.1, on the reverse strand, counting down.
CCTCTCCCCCTGTGTGCTGTCTTTTCTCCCTGTGCGCTGTTGTCTCCCCCTATGTGCTGTCTCTCTTCCCCCTGTGCTCTCTCCTTTGAGCTGTCTCCCCCCTATGCATGGTCTCTCTTCCCCTGTGCTCTTTCTTTGGAGCTGTGTCACCCCTGTGGAGTCTCTCTCCCCACTTTGCTCTCTCCTTTGAGCTGTCTCCCCACTGTTTGTTGTCTCTCCACCTATGTACTATCTCCCCACGTGCGGTCTTCTTCCCTCATATGCTCTCTCCTTTTCTCTTTCTCCCCACCGGGTGCTGTGGAATGCAAGTATGAAAGCCATGCATGATAATCTTGCAGAACCATGGTGCCAGGCTGCATTCAACAGTGGATCATACATGGGAGGAAGTGATGTCACAGGCAGCAGCAGTAGGATGCATCTGCCTCAAGTGTAAGATGGAGAGGACCCATGCACAGGCGTTTATGAATTCTGGTGCTGCAGTGCATGGTACCACGCAGCCAATGTCTCTGATGGCGTTTGGGTTCCTTCCTAGTCAGCCCAGGCCCCTGGCACTTTCCTGGGTGCACCAGATGCCCTGGTCAGTAACCAGTAAAGTGAATAAGATTTCTGAAACTCCATGCTCACATTGCTTACATATCTGCAACATGTAAATTGTTTTATTGTTTTTGCAACGTTTTTCTTACTTAATGAATTCAGCACCTCTTCTAAGACGTGCGCACCTCCATGACACTTCTGCCATACAAAGCGCCATCATGTCTTATGAATTTGACTGGTAGCCGGGACCACTTCCCTGATTCCTGCCCGACTCTGCCCCAGCTTTGCCCATTTCAGTTGAGTTGGTTTTGCGCCACTTCCCATTGCACAAAAAAAAATTCAAAATCTTAAAGCTTTTTGACAGTTTTCTGGTATAAGCTTTGATGATTTGCCCCAAAAGCCTTTTTCAGGTGGAATCCACCTGGCATCTAAACAAGCCCCACGAAATGACCACAGTACACAGCAATATCAAAACGACATACGTATACATGATCCGTATTATGTCACTTCTTTTAACCATTTCAGGGTTTGGAAACTCTGAAGCAGTTAAAAGTAGCATTGTTCCTGGGTAACGTCCGCTATAATTAAGAATGTAGAGTAAAAGACACTGGTGACAAAGCCACCGCAAGAACAAGACCAAAACCGCCTGTGATGCCGCCTTAGAAAGACAACCGCCAGCGTTGTCTGAAAGCGGTTTTCTTACAGAAACTCGTCACTGGACTGGTGTCAAATTGATGCTATGTGCACAGTATGTACACAAGGCGTTATTTAGACGCCAACGTAGCAACACATTTTCTCACGCTGACAGTCGTTTCCTGAGTCAGCTTTGGCAGGGGTATTGCTGAAAGACACGTCATGCACAAACCTTTGGTTTCTTAAAAAAAATTGCTCATAATTAACAAAAAATTAATGCTGTTTTCCTCAATAAACAGTGCCACACAAACTCATGGGTTTTATCTGGTATTGCAGCTTGGCACTATTCAACAGGTCGCTCTTATATGTGATCCATATAACTGAATTTTGTTGCAAAAAAACAGTCTATAGATTCTTTCTAATTTATAGGCAGTAGCTTGATGAACTGTGTGGCATCTAGTCTAAAGAACTGACATAATATTATAGTCAAAGAGAACATGATCATTGTTCCTGAGTAGGGATGGGCAAACCGTTCGGTTTTTGAAGGGTTCGAGACCGGGGGTTGCCCTGTTAAAGCAAGCAAATAGTTAATAACCGTACACACTATACTTACCGGGCCCGCATTCTCAATTCCAGCTGTGCTGCGGCGCTGCATCACTTCCGGGCCTCTCATTATCTTCTGGAAATATTCATGTGACTGGATCCAACAGCCAATCAGACACACCCAGAAAATAAGGGGCGGCCAGGAAGTGACACAGCGCCGCGGCACAGTAAGAAGGAAGAACGCTTACCAGGTAAGTATATTATGTTCATTAACTGCTTGCTTTAACAGGATGATCTCGATAACGAACCCTTAAAAAACCGAACGGTTCGTCCATTCCTAGTCCTGAGCACTGGAGAGTAAAAGCAAAGGTACTTTTAGTCTTCATTTTTAATACTGCCTTTAAAGAGGTTGTGCACTACTAGGACAATCTCTTCTGTTTCTATATATTTCCCCCAGGTAAAATAAAAAAGCCTAGTTTCACCTCCCATGTTGGAGCCAATGCAGCGGTGTCAGTAATTGCGCTCACAGGGCTCGCGTCATATTACAATATCATGCCACCCTGTGAATGGGTCCAATCAACGTTAGTCTGTGTCTCCCCGCCTTAGGACATATGAGCAATCAACAGGAAATGAGTGGCAGCCACAGTGCTCACTTCCTGTTGATTTACTAATTTGTTCACCGGCGCAGAGAAGTTGGCAGTGATTGCAAGCGGGGCTCGCTGTGACGTCACAAAGTCACATGAGCCCAATGAACATGATCATCGATACTGATGGTATGGCTCCAACACGAAAGGTCAGTATAGGCTTTTTTTATTTAACCTGGGGGGGACATGTGGAATCAGAAGGATTTGTCCTAGTAGGGGTAAGTAATTGTTGGAAGAAGTGGCCCACAATTTTCCTACCAAATGTCTTTAAAAAAATAAAATTAATTAAATAAATAAATATATATACTGTATATATATAGTAACATTACCTGTACAAGGGTCATCTGTGACCCCAAGGCTAATAGTATCTTCTCTGTCTTGGTGGGGTAGGGATTGTCCCGATGCTTGTACAACCACTGCTTCAATGGGCGTGCCATGTCCTGCAGCGCCTGCCGCTTGTGCCTGACTTTACCGCTTGCATTTCTTGAGCTGTTTAAACAAAAAATAAATACAGTGACATAAATTACTGAAGATAAATTTAAAGTAACATATTTATTGTAGATTGACAAATAGTGTCTTTCTTGTGTCTGAGAAGGAAAGCCCAAGGCCATGTGCACACTTTTTTACCTCAGTATTTGTAAGGTAAAACCAGCAGTGGGTGATAATACAGAAGTGGTGACGTGTTTCTATTATACTTTTCCTCTGATTGTTCCACTCCTGGTTTGGGGTACAAATATTGAGGTAAAAAACTCAACGTGTGGACGTGGTCTAAGTTTACACGTATTCATAACATAATTTTCCTTTTTTTTAAAATTATAATTAACTTATAAGCAAATAGGGTAACTCTGTAAATTACTTAAAGGAGTTGTACACTACTCAGACAAACCCCTTCTCATTCCCTATGTTCTCCCCCACAAAAGTAAAAAAGCCGGTACTCACTTCCGGTGCCGATGTCATTCCAGCATTGTCAAAACTTGCGTTCCTGGGGTCCATGTGATGTTGTCATGACATAAGCGCCATAACCCAATCAATGCCAGCTTCCTTCTCACACCCTTTGGAGAGTTAAAATATATAACAAGAAGTGAACGCTGCAGCTACTAATCACCGCCTCTTAATTGCTCCTTCGACCAAAGGGGGGAGAGGACAGCTGATTGGTTATGGGTCTCGGGTGTTAAGACAACATCATGTGGGCCCCAGGAAAGTGAGTTCCAACAATGCGGGAATCGCTCCAGAGGTGAGTATAACCTTTTGTATTTTTATGGGGTTGCACATGGCGAATAAGAAGAGGTTGTCCATGTAGTGGACAACCACTTTAAAGGTTATTTACTCTTTTGCACAGAATTTATTGTATCGTTCATTTGCTTTTTAACCCCTTCACAACCGAGGGCGTAATTATACTCCCTTGGCCGCCTCCCTCTGTTTTAGATGAGCTCACGCGATGAGCTCGCATCACCCACCACACATATCAGCTGATCTGGTAAGGAGGTTAATAGCGTTTTTTCACATTACAGGTGCCATAGGGATGAATTCACAGCGTTAATACAGTTTTACCTTTCCGGTAACACTGCGCTAATGCTGCCAAATTCTATGTTTTACATGGAACCTCCCCCCGAGGGCACACCATAATGCTGATGTGACCCTAGCCTAAAAATGCCCAAAAATTATGTTATCTGTTTTCCACTTGGCCTATATTTTTCAATAACGTAAACTTTTTGAATTATAAAGTGCTGCGGAATATGTTGGCGCTTTATATCTAAAAATATTATTATTAATAAATGAAAATGATGGAAAGAAGAGATCACGTGTTGATCTATAAGTTCTAAACAGTGAGATGTTGTACTCTCTCCGTCTCGTCCAGCATTTGGATTTGATGATCTCGGGCATTTTTCGCTGTAGAGCAGATGTGTTACAAATTACATTTTCAACAGTCTGACTGCTCCAATTTACCACATTAAGGGTTTGGCCGATGGCTGAGAATTTATGCAGATATGACAGCCTGTCACACACCTCATTTACTTATAATTGGACCTTGTTAAATCAGTCATTATTGAAAAGGTTTACACAGCAAACCACACGAAGGGGGAAGTGGTGGAGATTTCCACATTGCGGGCAGAAGGCCGGGGGGGAGAAGCCGTCACAGCAAGTATCGGAGTCTTATAATTTGGGATTCTAGTCCAGCAGGGGTTAATTAATGTAGCAATTATTTGGTATTTATGACTTTTTACAACTATTTGCTGCATCTGGTACATCTTTTTCTTAAAAAACAGAAGAATACAGCAAAAAAAAACAACAAAAACAGAGCAAACGCTGCGAGAACGGCAGCTTTAAATTGCTACAATTTATTTAATTTATTATAATTATACATTTTTTTATATATATGAAAAAGTTTAAATGGGTAACAGAATATTAATGAATTTCTCAGTCATTTTAATACATGTGAATATTGCAATTATTTCTTATTTTTCCTCTATTGGTATTATTAGTTTAGCAAAGTATAATATCCGTAAGATGCCGCCATTTTTATATGTTTACTGTGATATACTTGTGTAAGTTGAGCAGGTTAAACCAGGGCAAAAAAAAGAAAACTTTTGACTTTTTTCTTTTTTTTATTAGTTTTTTTTTTTAAAATTATTTATATTATTTTATATCTTTTATTGCGATATTTTACTTACGGTAATAGAATTGTTTCAGTTTATATTACATGGATACTCAGATATTGTATACATATTATATTGCCTTTTTGCATATTTTACTGTATTATTAGATATTGTTTTCCTGTTATTAACCCTTCACCCTCGGGCGATTTTCCGTTTTTTCCCTCCCCTTCTTCCTAGAGCCATAACTTTTTTATTTTTTCGTCAATATAGACATATGAGGGCTTGTTTTTTATATGACGAGTTGAACTTTTGAATAACATCACTTATTTTACCATATAGCGTACAGGAAAATTTTGAACAAAATCCAGTTGCAACAAAAGTGCAATTACAACTTTGTTTTTTGGGTTTTTTATTCACCGTGTTCACTATATGGTAAAACTGATATGTGATGCCTCAGGTTTGGTACGAGCTTGTAGATACCAAACGTATACTTTTACTGTTATCTAAGTGGTTAAAAAAAATTCTGAAGTTTTTAAAGAAAAAGAATTGCACTAGTGATGAGCAAGTGTAATCGTTACTATTTATTACACGGCGAGTATCGCTGCTGCTCGTGAGTGATGTGTCCATCGTGAGCATTCTGACACATATTGCCAGCTCCCTTCAGTACACGGAGGGAGTCAGCACCCCAGTGAGAGCAGATTGAATGTTAAGGTCTCTCTGGGGGCACAACATTTGTTGTATGCATTGGAAAAGCAAAAAAGTCCCACCCTCCCGCCCTGCTTCAGAATTGCTCATTTTATGATCGGATGTGTGTGGGCAGAGCCAATCACTAATTGACTAACATTGGACATGCTATTCGGACGAGTACTCAGAGTATTACAAAGTACTCGTTACGAGTATAGCGATTACGAATATTTCACTACTCGCTCATCTCTAAATTGCACTTTTGTACCATTTTCTGCGACCCGTAGCATTCTCCTCTTTCGGGATCTGGGGCTGTGTGATGACTTATTTTTTTGCTTAAACTAAATGTACTTCCTTATGTCTGGTCAAGTAGGTCCCACACCTTAGTCAAAATAGAAAAAAATACTTGCTTTGTTTGCTGTGATTGTATTTGGTGATAAATTAGAACAACCAAAATAACAATGGACCTTCCTCAGTGTGCTCAAGTATTAATTGCAGAAAAATCTAGTGTGGATTTTTTGTAGGACCAGCCAAAGAGTTGTCTGGTGCCACAGAATGTGTGGTCCAAGATAATAGGCAAATTGAGGTCCCAACCTGTTTAGTCTTAAGCTGCTTTCACATCAACGGTAATCGCTGATCGCGGCAGTTGCGGTGAAAAAAACGCAACTGCTGCGATTAACGCATAACAGCCGCACTTGCAATTCACTTGTGGTAAGCCCCATGTAATGTCCGGTTTTCTCCGGCTGCATCTGCCGCAAGTGCCGAAAACGCACTTGCCGCACCTGCTGCACACTTACTGCAAGCCCCATAGACATTGCATGGGGCTTGCCGCAAGTGAACCGCAAGTGCGGCCGTTATGTGGTAATCGCGGCAGTTGCGTTTTTTTTCACTGCAACTGGCACCACGATCAGCAATTACCACTGATGTGAAAGCAGCCTTAGAAGAGCTGCTGTGGAAGTAAGTAAACTCATGCGTAGGACTGCTGGCTACTATGCCAATTACTGAGATGTGGAGGCGAGACAGCAGTGTCTACTGCTAGGTATGGCGTGACACACGCCAAGGTAACCATTGGAGGTCCCGTGATCGCTTCACGGGACCTCCAATGCTGGAGGGAATAGCAGGATCCCCACCACGGTGTGTTGGATTGCGTTGTCAGTGGTTGACAGCGCGATCCAAAGGGTTAACAGCACCAATTGGATCACTGTTAGCTACACATGTCAGCTGATTAGATCAGATGACATGTACGGGGAATGATGCAAGCTCAGTGCGTGAGCTCGCATCAGAAGGAGGGACACGGTCAAGGACGTGCTATTATGCTGTCGTTCATGAAGGGTGGGGCTGGGCGTTGCACATTTTTACAAAATATATCACATTATATTTTTTATTTCATGGCAATATACAATATTGATTGCTTAAAGAGTAACCATCAATTTCATTTTTATTTCATAAATCTCCAGTACTCATGAAAATAAGTAACTTTGTATGAAAAAATCTGCTTCTTTCAATTCAGGTTTAAATTCGGGGGTAGAATCTGTAATATTGGTATTCAGTGAAGAGACATTTTCCCATTACTGAGATAGGAGATGATGGTTGGTGCTTTTAAAACTTCATGGAGGAGGAAGGAGCTAAAGGAAGACAGAGAAATTCTGCTGCAAGTTCTCCTGAAATGACGCCGTTCTCCTTAGAACTTTATAAGCGCCAACTGCATCTCCCATCTCAGTAATGGGAAAATCTATATGCACTGAAGACAGATTTTAACCGTGAATTGAGAATTTTGAGAATGATCAGTCTAGGAGGAGAAAGAAGTGGATTTCTCTATTACTAGATATTACTAGAAAGCTGCAGGGACAGATAGTCATACGGTAGGTTTGGGGGCATAAAGTAGCTGACAGGTTCCCTTTAAAGACATAATTATAATATTATGTACATTTTACTACATCAATTATTCTATTTACAGAGCATTGATCTATATTACCCATTATTACACATACATGGCATTATACTCAAACTGGTTTACTTGTTAGGGTACCTTTACACGCGGCTACATTTCTAGGGTGGCTACAGGTAACTTACTGGTTGCAGTGAAATCATGGATACATGGTTCCATTTGTACACAGCAACAAGATAGAACCATGTATCCATGATTTCACTGCAACCTGTAAGTTGCCTGGTGACAAGCTACAAATGTAGCCGTGTGTAAAGGTACCCTTAAAGTCAATCTGTCAGGTCAAAAATACATACGGTATGTAACTGATATCATTTTCCAATTCTTTTCTCTAAGCTCTCTCTATTCATGTATTTCTATTATTTATAACTAGATGGGTGCCCGATGCACAATGCATCGGGATTCTAGCAGAGCGAGTCTCTGACTCGCAATGGCCGCTTCGCGGCCAATGCTTCGCGCTGCTAAGGCGACTCGCCATGCCCGCTGCGCGGGCATAGCGAGTCGCCTTAGAGCTGCTCGCAATGGCCGCTGCGCAGCCAATGCTTCGTTCGTATCCACATGACCACGCTGACTCGCAGCGAGAGCGGTCTCAAAAGGGGCAAAAAACCCATTCGTGATTATATAATAGATTCCCTCCTATCCTGTGTAAACTTCCAAATAAAAGATTAATTCCATCTGTTAATCACATTGAGCTCTCTGCTGCCCACTCCCCAAGGAATGAATATTCGCTCATCATTACACAGCCCTGCTCTCTCCTCTGATCTGTCTGTTGTGTGACTCATTGCACAGCAGAAAGGAGGGGGAAGGAGGTGTGTGCCTTTAGAGATCTTCATTGAATGTATGAGACATGTGCAGTGTGTGTAGTGAGATATTTCTATTTGATCATTTGCTTAAAAAATACACACATTACATGTCTGCAGGAAAACCAACCTTCAAATAATAGAAATCTTACAGACAACACAGTGCAGCACAAAACAACTCCCCTCTCCACAGAGCACAGAGGGGAGGGACAGAATACCAGCTTGGGTGGGTGTGGATATTTAAATAACACTTATGCAGCAGCTGGACTATTTGGCTTTGAATATAATGAAGAACACTAATGCAGCAGCTCCCTGCAGGGTGTGAAAATGCTTATAGCAAGGAAACTAGAAAGTGTACAATAATGATTTTACATGTTTTTAAAAGGTCTGTTCAGGCACTATTTAAGGGTAATATTAGTATCATACTGAAAAATGACCTGACAGAGTCTCTTTAACTGAAGATATTTGTGTTCTCGGATTACATTTTGCTTCATCAAATAGTTTAATTATTTAATTAGCTTTATTTATTAACCATGTACCCAGATATCACATTTACACCATTTCCAGTACATCCAGCCATCACCAACATACTAAACTGCAGACTAAACATAAAAAATTATATTAATATGTTATATTATTCTATAGTATGGCCCCGGCTCATTGTAAAATTTCCCTATATAACACACAAAATATATATGCAAACACCTTCATCGGGTCATTATAAATATAATAATTAATTAAACCATATAAACTGAATTTAAATTGTTTAGATAATAAACAGATAATGATCTATCATTTTTAATCCAAGTAATGTATCAATAAAAATAGGCTAAAAAAGAGTTTACAGTCTTTTTTTCAGTCTAATATGCTTATAATATGTAGAATAAAATAAAGCACATGCAGCTATAATGCAGCTCAATTACATATTTAAGAATTATTTAAATAAAATCAAATGCAAAAAAACATACACAAATCAATAGAGCGCCCTCTACTGTTATCTGTACAGCTATCAGAAGTCACCCTGGATTTCTATCATTTATATAAAAGCTTTTTTTTACCACCAGATTTGGTCTTTTATATTCTGTTTGTAGAATTCCTGATTTTAATACACCTTTTATTAGTCTGCAATGTCACATACTGGGCGCCGCAACTTAGTTTCACTTGTGCACAAGATTTCTTCCTTTTCTTGGTGCTTTTTTATTCACACATTCAGTTTTTTATGAGGTTTTTTCTCTAAGGATATGGGCACACAGCATCTTATTCCGATAGATTCATTAAAAAGTGTCAATAAACAGCCACAAAAAGTGAACATAATTCACAGCGATGTGAGAAAAAGGACGACTAAACTGTCATTAAAGTCTCTCCAGGAAAAAAAAAAGTAGGATTTTCACGAAGCGGCTTCAACTACAAAAACTTCAGCAGCTACGCTGGCGGAAATAAGATACCCAGCATCTGACCGCCACAAAATGGTATTGCTATAATATCTATGTAATGCCATGTCTGAGGGGAATTGTGGTCCCTTTGTTGGGTGTCCAAAGTGAACCCACACAGCCTGATCCCTTATTAGGAGACTGTGAACTTGATGCCTGAGTTGGGCATGTGACTCACTCCCTGGTAAGTGGGAGGGGTTAGTTAGAGTGTAGTAGGACAGAGTAGGCAGAGAGGTCCAGTGAGGAGGCACCGGAAGCTCTGATAGAACCCGTTGCAGTCAGTGTACCAGTCCCTAGGTCATCCAGGCTTATAGGGCCTGGTGGCAGAACTGAATGTTGTGTGAGTTTCAAGCTCACCAGCAGCTTAGTGGAGCTTTCTGGGGTTTCAGTCTCATATAGGGTCAGGAAACTGCTATAGGCACGGATACCCACAGGACTCGCACTACCAACCTGGCTGGAAGTAACTCACAGCAACCAGGAGGGAGTACTTTAAAGCTAAAGGCACCAAGAAACCTAAAGCTAAGGAAAAGTCAGCAGGGAGGCTCAATATACTCAGCCAGCAGAACAGACTACACTCTCATCAGGCTGGCTGGATCACCTGCACTTTGAAGGATGTACTACCCTGGACTCACTACAGATTCACAATAAAGAAGATAAAGGAAGACTGTCATCTGCTGTCTACTTCCTGCACTACACCTATGACAACTAACCTCATCATCTACATCAGTGCCAGCTCTGTTTGGCAAAGGTTAACCACCTGAACTGCTGTCACCACATATCTCCCAGGGATTCCCTTCAGTGCCAACCACATCCGGCTGATCATTCCAACAGGCTTTACAAACAAACGTTATCCCTAATACTATCCCATTTACATGTGCGGTTAGGACCATGGCTGCTGGGCATGGCTACCATGAACTGAACCTTGGCACAGCCGCTGAGTAACCTGGCCCTTTTGACTGACACATGAGTCCATACCCTTAGGCTATGTGTGTACATTGAGTATTTGGTGCAGATATTTTTTGCACCAAATCTAAATCTCCTGGCAGTCAAACATACTAAAGTGCAATTCATTTTTGACATGTTTTTGGTGCATTTTTGCCTGCGTTTTTCGTAATGAAATCAATAGGTGGAAGAGGTGAAAAATTATCATTACGCATCAAGGTGGGTTCCTGAGGAAGACAGCAAAGGCTGTTGAAATGCGTTATGGCACTTAAAGAGATCTAATAAAGAAGGTTTGTGCTTTAATGCTTGGAAAATGTTGCCCCTTATTGGCCATAGTGCTCCTATAAACCCCGCAATCCTTCCTTTATTTCATGCATACCATCCCCCTTGTGGGTGAGTGGTAGGAGCTGCCATTACCTCTTACACCGAAGAACCTAAGGTGACGTTTACAAGCAACGCCTCCCACGGTCACATGGTTCAGTCACGTGACCGCCGCCCAGATCGTCCGCATACCAAAGCTTTCCTGGAGCGTCTTCCCTGGTGTGTGCCTCACCTACATGCCGTAACCAGGGTTGTGCGGGAGTGCACAACTCCTCTAGGTGAGTGCTCAATTGGTTTTCAATCTGTCCCTCTAGACCACTGAGTCCCTTTCATTGCGCCTCTTGCTTTTTTTTCTCTTGCTATAGTATCTGTCAGAAGAAGGTACAGAACAAAAAGGGAAAGTGAAGGGAGACTAAGAGACAATGACCGGATGTGGAATTCCAGAGGCGTTAGTAGATAAGGAAGCTAAGTAGCCATCGTATTGGCACAGAAAATTCTCCGAATGAGAATACGATGCAGACCCTTGGGTTGGACTTTCGGACTCTTGCTACTGGACTGTAGTGCCATGTTGGGAATGAAGGAAGATTCCTAAGTAGTGTGCTGGGCTGTGCAAAGAGTGGAGAAAGAAACCAAGGAAGATACAGTGACTTCAGGAAAGAAGAAAACGTGTGATGATGTCGCTTGGTGTAATGTAATGTCCTTGAAGTGAAATGTCTACTATCTGCTGTATATGGTTCAAACCACGTTATTCTTCAGTAAGATACATTTATTTATGAACTATGGTCTCCATCATTGAACTTTCTAACATCTAATCCTGGCCTTCTAAAGTCAATGGCATCATGCAGTCTGCAAGGGTGTATCGCTCCTGTATCACAAGTCCACTCACACACCCAGCCAGGACCCCCAATTTCATGTAACGTGTCGGGGCCTAAGAGATGACTACCTCGCCCGTTTGAGATTCAAGGCCTAATCTAAGAAACAGACATCAATATTGTGATCCCCCAAAAATCTTTGGTCCAGATTCATCATTTGCATTTATTTTAAGTCACTTTACTTTCAGTCTAGTGGATTTTGCCACCAAATTCTTCACACGTGCTTCATTAATTTTGCACAAAATTAAACACTGTTTTCCTTTGACCTGTTTTGCAACTACCGTATGTAGCTCAAAAAGTCACACATTCTGTAAAATGAAATGGAAAATTGCACCTAAATAACTTTTGTACATAAAATCGCTGCAGAAGGTTACTGGGATACAATTGTATTACATTTAGTGACTTTTTAACAGGTCAAATTTGATGAATCATTCAATAACATTTGGAAAAGCCGCATTGCCATAAAATTTAGAACGAACACAAGCCAAACATTCAAAAACAATGGTAAAAAGGTGAAAATGAATACGTCACAAATCAAAAAATCACCAATTGAGAAGTTTAAACTGCAAAAAAAATGGCAAAAACAAGATCATAGATCAGGACCTTTAAGTATACATTCTGATGAGTGATTGATTTTCTAGGACCGAGCTGTTATTTATCATATTAATGTGATCAAAGAATTGAATTAGTAATGGTAAGTGCAGTAAATCAGCAACCATGGTATAGAATGTAACTACAAAGTGACCAAATTCAGACAACAAAAACCCCAACTATACACTTTCCAGACCACACTTCTTATGCATCCTTCATAAAATAGATGCAATGTCCATAGTGCCACAATCCCATGCCATCGGTTCCCTGAAAAATGGCCAAAAGGAAAAATGTCTACAGGCAACTTTAACACCTAACATTAAATCCTAACACCTAACCCCAACACCAAACACCTAATCCTAACCCATAACCCTAACACCGACCTAACTCTAACACATAACCTTAACACCTAACCCTTACACCTAACACATAACCCTAACATTAACCCTTAAAGGGAACCAACCACCTCAGATCACCCTAATACACAGTTAGTACATGTCCCTGCACCCTAAGGATACCTTTCCAGCACTGTTTTTGTGTAAAATCTTGCATTAGTATAACTCATATAAAGAGTTTATAAAGTTACTAGCCTGGTGACTTCTGGGCGTATCCCTCCTTCTGTTATACTTCAGGGCTGTGCATTCATTGCATGTCTGTGCTCCCCCTCCCTCTGTACAGAGGAGATAACGATCACGCCCATCAGGGCAGGGCAGCAGGCACGGAGGGAGGGGGAGCACAGACATGCAATGCACAGCCCTGAAATATAACAGAAGGAGGGATACGCCCAGAAGTCACCAGGCTAGTAAGTTTATAAACTCTTTATATGAGTTATACTAATGCAAGATTTTACACAAAAACAGTGCTGGAAAGGTATCCTTAGGGTGCAGGGACATGTACTAACTGTGTATTAGGGTGATCTGAGGTGGTTGGTTCCCTTTAAGGCCCCGTTACATGCTGCGATGCTCCAGCGATCCCACCAACGATCTGGATCGCTGGGATATCGCTATCTGAACGCTGGTGAGCTGTCACACAGGCAGACTCACCAGCGGTTAGGACCAGAGAGAACACTGGAATCCAAGGTAAACAGCGGGTAACTAAGCGCAGCGCTGTGCTTAGTTACCCAATGTTTACCCAAGTTATCAGCCTCCCAGCGTGTACTGTGCGGTGCTGGGAGTTCATTGATCGTTAGTCACACATGCCGATGCTGGCCGCCCAGCGGGAGACCAACAATCAAAACATGGTCCAGGCCATTTACCAACGATCAGCGAGCTGATCGCTGGTCGTTGGTACATGTCGCACGCAGCGACCTCGCTACGAGGTTGCTGCAATGTCACAAAACCAGTGACGTTGCAACAATATCGTTAGCGATATCGCAGCATGTAACGGGGCCTTTACCCCTAACCCTAACACCTAGCTCTAACTCAAACACCTGAGCATAACACCTAACACCTAACCCAAATCTAACACCTAACATCTATTTTTCTTTTTTACCCATTTTTCTGGTCACCCACGCCATAATGTGACAATTATGTTCAGGATGGAGGCTTCCTAAAACCACACAAAATAATCCTTGCCTCTTGTTCTGTGCTCTTAACGAGCACAGCTGTTATACTGTGTACAATACCGCATGCTAATTATAGGGAAACTGTTGCTATAAAATCTGAGAGCAGCATGATGCAGGGGCAGCGACCCTGATTCCAGTTATGTGCTTGAACTATAGTGTCCCCTATTGGATGCAGCAATCCTAAAAGTCAATATCAACACTTTACCGAACCTTGCCATATGACTTAGGATATGAAAGCCAAACCAGAATCTCAGTTTGAAAACATGATGTTTGAGGTATTGCCTCCTTGTTGGTGCACAGTGTGTGATCTGGTTTGGCAAGATGTGGCATGCCAGTATATTGGAGACTTAAACACCTGCAATGCACCTCTGAGAAATTAAATATGCAATTTGTCCCTTCAGAGAGGACGAGGACTTGACTTCTCTGATTGCTACATCCAATAGCTGGTGTAGCACCCCAGGGTATGGGAACTCGGATGTCTGGGCCTCTCTCTCTCCAATCAGGAAATGTCGCAGGTGACCTGCCCAAACCCGTGGCCCCGGGGGACAGCCTTGTATTTACAAGGGATAAGAGTCTCGTGACGCCACCTGCAGTATCTGGTGACTAGACACCAGTGCCGCCACAGTCCTCCGGAGGGTGGTGGTATTGCGGCTAGAGTGGAGTAGCTTCCTACAGGTGAAGCTGGGCCTCTGGGGCAGTGATAACCATTACCAGGATGGCAGACATACTTAGCAGAAAGGGGCCCAGGATGGAGGTCATTAGTACAGAATGGGGGACTTTATAACATAATGAAGATGGGGCAACACTTATGTCTAGGGCCCATGCATCTGACAAACATACTGTGGGTTGCATCCGGGTCTAAATTTGCATCGGGGCCAATCGGACTCTAGTTACACCATTGGCTGCTACAGTAATTCACTGCATCGAATCAGCAAATGTGAACAGCCTCGAATAGTAAAATATTTTATTCTAGTTTCTTTAATATTTGGAAGTGTCAAGAAAAGCGCAGTCATTAGTAATACTGAAAAAGTTGTTTCCATTATTTCTATAAAAGTCCAGATCCTGGCGTGGACGCTGCCTTGTGTAATTTGACAAAGGGTTGTCTTTTTACTTAAATAAAAGGCTCTTTAAAACACTTTCACTACCTGGAATTTGTTGCTGACATCAATTTTTCCTTGGCAGGAGACCTTCGAAAGCATCTTTAGAAATTTCTGGCGCATCTCCAAATACACATTCAGATGCCCAGACGTGAGTAATAGAATTCAGCTGAGTACTGATGGGATTCCAGCAGATGTCACTGCAAGTCAACATGAGCCGGGCAGTAGATGTGTTCGAGCCCGGCCAAGGCAGACATCCTCACAAATGTTTAGAATTTCTGAGAACATCAGACCGGGCAGGCTGGATACAAGAGCAGCTAATGACAAGACGATCCACTCACAATTACCGGAGTTATTTATCAAGACTCGTGTCTGCAAAACAGATTATCTAATAGAAGTATGAAATTCATTTCATCTACTGGCAATGGGAAGCCGAAATGGTATTTTAATGACGTCTTATGTTACATTGTTTTTCTCCTTTCTCATTTGTTTTTTGATTGGTGTGACCACCCGAGACTTTCTCCCACCAAATGATGTCACATAAGTGAAAAGACACGAATACAAGTAGCAATAAACAGGCTCGGATAGGCACACGGGGGAGCAGGTAAATCACCGGGTGGGCCACTCTGTAGAAGTAAGACTCTCACCATCAAGAGCAGTAATTGACCCAATAATTGGAGATGAAAGTGGCATCTCATCATTCATTCAACTAACTACCAAGTTTATTACTATATAGAGGTATAGAGAATTTTTTGAAAGCAGGTAATGTAATATTTGCGTGTAGTTGATGAGTGGGCTCCCATCATCCATTTTATTGGTGGGCCTTTGCCACCTTAGTCCAACACTGGTAACACATACCAAACAATGACATTCTACTGAATATGTCCAAAAGGAGCAAAAATAAAAGATAACATAAAACAAGATGCATAAAATGCTCCATTCATAATGCACTAGTACAGTTCAAAACCCTTACTGTGACATACATAGCCATCCACAACCTGTCCCTTCCTTATATCTGTGACATGGTCTCCCGGTACTCACATACATCACATACATGAAACCTGCGATCTTCTGAAGATCTCCTTCTCTCCTTTTATCTATTCTTCCCACAACCGCATACAGGATTTTTCCCGTGCATCCTCCATACTCCCATACTCTGGAACTCTCTACCCCAACACATCAGACTCTACCCTACCTTGGAAACCTTCAAAAGGAACTTGAAGACCCACCTCTTTTGACAAGACTGTAATCTGCAGTGACCCTCAATCCACCAAACCACCGCATGACCAGCTCTACCCCATGTTACTGTATCCTCACCCATCCCTTGTAGACTGTGAGCCCTCGCGAACAGGGTCCTCTTTCCTCACCTACTGTATCCTCACCTATTCCCTTATAAACCGTGAGCCCTTCAGGACAGGGTCCTCTCTCCTCACCTACTGTATCCTCACCCATCCTTTTTAGATTGTGAGCCCTTCTGGACAGGGTCCTCTATCCTCACCTACTGTATCCTCACCCATCCCTTATAGACTGTGAGCCCTTCAGGACAGGGTACTTTCTCCTCACCTACTGTATCCTCACCCATCCTTTTTAGACAGTGAGCCCTCGCAGGCAGGGTTCTCTCTCCTCAGCCACTGTATCTTCACCCATCCCTTGTAGACTGAGCCCTCGTGAGTAGGCTCCTCTCTCCTTACCTACTGTGTCCTCACCCATCCATTGCAGACTATGAGCTCTCATGGGCAGGGTCCTCTCTCCTCACCTACATCACCCATCCCTTGCAGACTGTGAGTCCTCGCAAGCAGGGTTCTCTCTCCTCCTGTACCTGTCTGTGCCTTGTATTGTTCATGATTATTGTACTTGTCTATGTATGCCCCTTTTCACGTGTAAAGCGCTATGGAATAAATGGCGCTACAATACATAATAATAATAATATAGCAGAGCTTGGTTTGCCATATGATTACGATGACATATGTCCTCTATAGTTTACTCAAGATAATCTTACTAATCTTTACGATAGTTACATAGGATGAACAGACACAATTTTACACTAATACATCACATTTTTTAATGCTTGCACTCAAAAATTTGCAGAAAAAGTGCTAACATAACTGTCAAAAGAACGATCCTAATAATTTACAAGTGAAAAGTTCTGCTGACAAATTCAAGGTTTTGAACATCTTTTAAACACTTTAGGCTTTTACATTTAAAACAAAGTGATATGTACATGTGGCATTCTCCCCTTAGAAGATAAAGATGCAATGAAAAAGCTATAATATGCCCAGAAGATACCTATTTGAGCATTTTGTCATTTTTTTTATTAAAAAAAACACTTGCATTTTCTTTATTACTTAATGGATTTAAAACAATGTCCTGAAAACACCATTAAAAAGACACCCTAAAAATACTAAAAAAAAACGCCATAAAAAATTGATAAAAAGCAGTTTGAAAATGACTAAAAAATGCTATAAAGAAAAGACGCATTACTGTAGTTTTAGTAAACTCCAAAGATAAGGAGCAAGGTTCTAGATTTAAGATGATCCTGATTCATTAAGAGGCACATGCTTCTTAACTAAAAAGATGCTTCTGGAAAGGAACCTGTGTCTTGCCACAAATTTTACTCTAGTCAGAGACTGGAGTAAGATTTCTGGTGTAAGTGACGCCACAGCTTGTAATGAGTTAGGCAAGTTTTGGAGTCACGCCTCCATTTCCGCCTTCCTCTGCCCCAACTAACCCAGGTTATACCAAGGGTTGTATCTAATATTGCAACTCAGCCCCATTCACATGACTAGAGAGCTCAATAATGCTTACAACCCATAGTCGGGGTAGCAATTTTTTGAATTATTGTATTTAAAGAAAGCAGCTATATATTTATAATCCTAAATAACCCCTTTAATGTTGTTATTTAGCTCTTTGTGAAGCTACACCGGCACCAGACCACCACAATATAATAATCCACCTATTGTATGCTTGATTGAATATAAGAGACTGTGATTCTCTTGTCCAACAATTATTGTTGATAGCTATATATCAGTCATAAGAGTGGAGGTTGACGATGGCCGCTATTAACATCAGTAGCCTTACGACTGTCCCCTTTAGCAACTCAAAGGGGTTGTGACATGAATAATTGTACAGTATAATTAATAGATCTTAGAACAAAAATAAGCTCCACATAGTTACAACACCATGGCACTCATGATCATTCACAGAGCATATACTTTCCTGACAGTTAAGTCTAGAATGTCCCCCTCTGTTGACTATCCTTGCCCTAAATTCATGCATTTCTCAGCTGACGTTTTCCACTGTGTCTGGGATTACCCGAGGATACAGGAGGTCTGGGGTACACTCTCACAACGTATCACTAGAACCTTTGATCTTTCTAATTCCTTCACCCCGGGGAGTGGGCTATCTTCAGTATTCTTACATAAGATCAGCTTGATAGGCTTCCTGCTCATCAGCGCCGCACTTTATTCATCTGGGCGGCCGCAACCCCCACAAGTATCCTACGCCTCTGGACACAGGACACAATCCCTACTCTTAGGGTACCTTTACAAGCCGCTACTGGCGGGTGGCTACAACCAGCTACTTCACGTGCACGAGCACGCACAAACGGTTGCAAACGGTACCTGCACCACCTTTACACGCCGCAACAAGGTGCGCTACAGTAGGTTACATCTATCTCTAGATACACCGCCGGGTGTCTCAAGTTACCTTCTGCCGAGCACCTTACCTCATTTACACACCGCTACAACAAGCTAATATGGGCGGACCTGGTGCAGCAGGGACAGCATATAGGCGTGCCACAATTGTGGATTACGAGACGTCCATACGCTGATAGGACAAAGCAAGAACATCATGATTGGCCAGGCATCGCAGGAGGCTGATTAATACATGACGCTCGAGCAATTGTGTAGTGTGACTGGTCAGCTCCTTAAATATGCCGCCCTATGCAGCAACAACCAATCGTAACGCAGGAGCTTCCTCCAATGATCGCTGATGGGGCGCGGTAACCCGGAGCCTGTGTCACGCCCCAGCTACAGACCAGGTACATAGCCTGGTGTCCAGACATCCCTTCTGTTGCTTCTTTACACGCCGATACAGGTCGCTACAATCGGCTGTGTAGCCACCTGTTTCAGGGCAGTGCTCTGAAACAGGTGCCGCTACTGCCGGGTGGCTACAACCGTCTTCACACGCCGCTACCACGGGGTGAATTGCCGGTGCAAGATACATTTCTCGCATGTATCCGGTTGTAGCCACCCGCCAGTAGCGGCGTGTAAAGGTACCATTAGTTTGATTAGTACGAATGTAGCCTATCCTTTTAAAAATAGACTGAAGAAAGTCCATAGTTAACAAAGAAAAACTCAAACACCTTTTTCTTTACATGGTCTTCTTTTATTAATGTCTAGCCACTGTCCACGCACCAATCGGTGCATGAATGCTTTCAACTTACGGATTGGTACATGAGGGAACAAATTGCTGGTAGAATTCCTATTGTATTGGAGTAGTACCTTGACACAAGGCTTATGCTGGGGTTTTTTCTTTTCTTTTTTTATTGTGTGTCCCAGGGAGGGGAAACAGGGGCGGGCTGGCGCTTCTAATTGCGGGAGGCAGAGTTGTCCTACCAGCCCGAAGTGAGGAGCGGGGGGAATGGGGGGGTTTGGGATGGCTGGTGCTAGGGTCGGCCCTGAGGTGTGGAGCGGGGGGGGTGGGATGCTAGCGGTCAGCCTGAGGTGAGGGGGGAGGGGGGTGCGATTAGCACTGCCACCTGGGCCAGTCCACCCCTGGAGAGGAAAGAGGGGAGGGGAAGGTGGGGTGGGGGGCTGAACTTAAAAGGTGCCATCTAATTTATTGACATACTGTTTCTCCTGTTTCCATTTTTATGTTATCTCAGATATGTATGTCTATCTTGAGATCACAGAATATAAGCGTAGTACAATTGATCCAAATATCAGACAAGGATCACAGAGACTAATAAGCGAGGTATACAGACATTACAGCTGCCGAGGCGATCACAGAATATAAGAGTAACGTATACAGGACAATTAAGAAAACGGGGGTTACAGAATAATATAGACAAAATTACAGACTAATTACAGCATGCGCGGATGATTCACAGAAAAAAATAAAGATAGGTATACAGACATTACAGCCGGGGATCACAGAATAGTAAGGTGTTATAACAACAGACATTACAGCACAGTGAGTATCACAAAGGGAATACAAAAGGAGCATTACACGGGACACAATGGTCAGCTGCGGGATCACAGAATATAAGCATGTACAGACAAAACAGCCAAGGATCACAGATATAACGAGTATACAGACATTACAGCTGGGGATCACAGAATATAAGAGTACACAGACATTACAGCCGGGGATCACAGAATATAAGACTATACAGACATTGCAGCTGGGGATCACAGAATATAAGAGTATACAGACATTACAGCATGGGATACAGACATAAATATACAGAAAGTATACAGACATTACAGCTGGGGATAACAGAATATAAGAGTATACAGGCATTACAGCCGGGGATCACAGAATATAAGAGTATACAGACATTACAGCCGGGTGAATGCACAGAATTATACGGGGTCAATACAGTAACATTTCAGCCAGGGATTGCAGATGATTCTTTCTGTGAATGAATGAATGAATGAATGAATGAAGTCCAGCTCACCATCCAGTCTGTCTCAAACACCATGGAGCATGGAAAACAGCTCAGTCTCAGCCAGGTAATCAAACGAAACGAAAAGTAGTAATCCGGCTCTGTGCATGGGATTTGTCTTTCTTGTATTAGATAAAGTGCATTACAGGACATTTGTAAAGCATGAACAGTGTATTCTGTTCTACACATTTCAGTTACAAACTGCATTCTTAATCATGATTAGGATTGCAGTTTGCAATCAAACGCATAGCAAAGAATACACTGTTCATACTTTACAAATGTCCTGTAATGCACTTTATCTAATAAAAATCTCATGTCTGCCATATAATGGGGACACCTCACAAGACCTGCCATATACTGTGAAAAATTGCACAAAGCCTGTTATAAACCGTTACCGACCCTCACTACCTGCCTTGCACTAGGAATATCTCACAAATCCTGCCACATAATGGGAATATCCCACAAGACCTGCTGTACATCGGCAACAGCAATGATACCTGGCATACACTGGGAACACCCAACATGACATGTCATTGTAGACAGCCTCTCATCCAGTCATTTACTGTCATAATTTGTCCTTTTTCATAGTCGCTAACATCCTTTCCCATTTTTCCAACTTTTAACAATTTCTAAAACTATATATATTTAATGCCTAGTGTATCACACATCTTGTTAGGTCCTCTGTCAGAGAGTTTATTGTTATATTATCATCTCTTGGATAAAAGTCAAGACAGGGAATGCAGCAGCCATATTTAGGAGATACTGACGGGATGTCAGAGCTCACAGCTCAGAAATACAATAAGAAAAGACAGCCTTATAATATTGGACACATATTGTCTAGACATTTGTATGGTATAATGTCAGTAGTAGAAAAAATGAGTGTAGTAGTCTGTAAATAGTACAGCGATTTAATTGATGAGAGAGATATAAAAGAGGTGAGAATAGCAACGGTGTGATTGATCAATGAAATTAATGTAGCTGGCATTGGTCTTGCTGCATTTGATACAATTACACTTTTTTCTTTTTATTCTTAATGCACTAGAGAGCAGCAGGAAGGCAGTACAATATTATTTTACAGAAAATAAAATGTGAAATTAGTGATATGCACAGGCGGTGTGCTTGAGTGTCCGGAGTGACTTCTTCATTGAGTTTATCCATTTCTTGTGCAAAATATTTTTGCATTTTTAAACACTAAAGATCTTTCCACATAATTCCAGACATTTAAATGTCTATGTCATAGTTATATGTCTACCTCACACAGTGTGTGTGCTGCAAAACATTTATTTTTTGTACATCTCTTTACTAGTGAAATTTAACATCTCTATACACCACCCCAACACAGCACCCTATTACTGGTGCTGACCAGGGGCTGGCTGGCAGATCTTGCCCTGGGGGCAGTCCACTTCTTGCCAGCCATCGGTCAAGTGATGGGTGGGGTTGGGGGGGGCGCTCAGAGGCCAAGTGTAAGAGCGGGGGAGGGGGGTGCTAGCGCTCCAGAGGCCAAGTGAATGAAGAGCGGGGGAGAGGGGTGCTGGCTGCTTCACTCATCTCCTCACTGCAGCTGCTGTGCCGACACTCCAGTCCCTAGTCACTGTCAGCCTCCTGCTGATGCCACGTGTCCCACCTGCTTGGTCCCGGTCCCGCTATCAGTCAAGTGAGTGCGCGGCCGCTCTCACTGTGGGGCGGTCCCTAAACTAGGACTAAACCATGGCCTGGGGGCAAATGCCTCCCTGTCACCTGCCTGGGCCAGTCCCCCTGGTGCTGACCTTTTGGACATGTACCTAACCTTTTTTACCACGTCCTTTTGGGAAGGAGCATGAGTTTTGCAAGGATAAATTATAGAAAAAGGTTTAAAAATGTACCGTATGTCTTTTTTCCAGATATTTTACAAGTCCACTTTGACAACTAACAACGATACATTCCACCATTCCACACATATGCTGTGGCGAGCTGTGACATTTTGCTTTTTGTATATGTGCCTACCATTTCTGTTATCGCAAGAGAGCTAAAAAGGAAAGAGAGCGCAATAGGGTCTTATCTCACAGATATCATAAGACTTGGAAAGAGCTCTGCTCACCTGGCAAGGTTGTGTGGCACACAACCGGCATAAAAGAAAAATGGCTGCTGCAGGGTCCACACGTTGACGGGAACCATAACAATATGGAGGAAATGGACTGTGTGTACGGACCCGCGCTGCTCATATATTCTGTGTGCTCCCTGAAGAAGGGTCTGGCTCCGAAACGCGGCGGATTTAATAAAGAAGTCACTTTGCTACGAGCTATCGTTTGGCCGTCTCCTATATGAGCAGCGCGGGTCCGGTACACACAGTCCATTCCCTCCATTTTATTTATGGGTACTATTTCTGTTATATCTTTTTTGGCAACTGTTCAATGATCGGGGTTCAGCAGATTGTCAAAAGTTAATTACAGGGTTGCCAAAATATGTCTGGTAAAGGAAAAAGTGGCAATGGATGGGTTAGTGTAAAGATTTAAAAAAATGCCCCATACCATAGAAATAAGGCAGCACAGCGACTCAGTGGTTAACACTGTATTTTTGCAGCACTGGGGTCCTGGGTTTAAGTCCCACAAAGGACGACATCTGCCAGGAGTTTTTATGTTCTCCCTGTGTTTGTGTGGGTTTCCTGTACTTTCTTCCCACAATCCATAGACATACGAATAGGCAATTTAGATTGTGAGCCCCAATGGGGACAGAGATGATCACATCTGTAAAATGCTATGGAATTAACAGATATAAGACCATTATTATTATTATTTATTTATTTATTTATATAGCGCCATTAGATTCCATGGTGCTTTACATACGGAAGGGGCAGACACGGACAAGTACAAAATCTATGTACAATAAATTCATATGAGAAAAATAAACATATGGAAGCCATTAACAGCAGCAGAAACACTACCGTCACCACTGGCACCAACTATCTGGGCAGTAGTGCTACCAAAATCAGGTCACATTTTGCCTCATTTTTCTTCAACAAGCATATTACTGGTGAGGAAATAGAAGGTATTATGGAATATATGATACCTCTGAGAGCGAACACTATCAGTTTGCATTAGTGTTCTGCAAAGATTGTTCAGTTTGATCCCAAATTACTAAAATGGATAATGCTTGGATTATTTTAACATTGTTTAAAATTAATTGCACTCAGCAAATTTTAATTTCCAAAGATGTATTCATCTCTAATATATATGTAGCTATATAGATAGGATATGCAAAACTTTGTCACTGTTAATAATTAATGATGAGCGAGCACTAGACTGCTCGGGCTCTCAGTACTCGAATTGAGTAGGTTGGACACTCTGACAGGGTCAACTAGAGTAACGAGTATAATGGAAGTCAATCAGTGATGGGTAGTCCACCTCTCTGAACACATACAGCCAGCCAAAACCAGAGAATTTTCGGGGGAGGAAGGGCATTTTTTCCCCCCGACATGGCATCTGGACTCATTTTTTTTTTTTTTTTTTTAAATCAGATAAATTTTATTAGAATCAGCAAGGAATAACAAAGCATAATACAATCCTTCACAATGTCAATTTTTCCCCTTGTATAAACCTCCCAAAAACTGTCCCCCTCCCCACAAAACAACAGCCCCCCCCTTTTCCCTTACCCAGGCTAGACAACAATCAATCTATTCCAAATACTAACATGCTCCCATACATTTAGTGTTGACAGTGTTCTCACTAGTATCAAGCTGTACCGTTATATCGTACTTATCAGTTATCATATTAGACTGGCGTCTGCCAGAGACAGCACAGGCATCTGGACTCATTGATTTTATCCCCCCCAGTGAGAGCCATTCAGAGACTGCAAGCGGCTCTCACTGGGGTGATGGCTCCCATTGTTCACTGAAGGGAGTCAGATCTTTGTCTTTGATCATTCACAAACGACACATCCGAGCGAGTCGCAATGTGCTCAACTGAGTATGGAGCAGTGGTGAGCATGTTCGCTCATCATTAGCACTATACATGTACTCACTATACAGGATAACATTAACTGGTTTTAGCTTTCCTTTGCCTATTTCATGATCTATATTACCATAGCCTAAATAGACAGACAGGGCACATCCTGAACACATTCTCTGGTATGTCCAAAAATACACTGTGCTGTACAAAGGAATCACTTTCTACCTTATGACTGATGTTCATTTATTCATGTATTACACCCAGGCTCAAACAGATCGTTCCTCCAAGCAGTAAATGGAAAATCCAATTGATGAGCAGATGGTAAAAATGCTTTGTATCATACGATCTATTTCTTCTGCAGATAGATCCGGTAATTCCAAAGCCACAAACTCTCTAATGTTTCACATTCAGAGTTTACACAGTGACCACTAATCTGCTGGTAATTTTGCCACCATAGACAATTGAGTCAGATGTGGCTCCAATAGAGCAGAAGATGCTATAATGATTTTTACTATAAAAATATGTCTGATCTTTTTTTATAGAACTTCCATAAAACACTGTAAGACTTAAAATAAAGCAAATAAAAAGTAGTAAAGAAGACACGTTACAACTAAGATCTCAGCACATGGCTGAGTAGTAAATCAATGCTTCTTTCTTCAATAATAAGCAGCCCATAGCCTACTTTTATGGTGGTGATGCCGAATATATGTATTAATCTTTTATTGTTACTATTATTATTATTATTATTATTATTTTGCAAGAGGAAAAGAGAAGGACTTTTTCTAACATATCAGACAGAGTTATCTCCTATGTAGGGAAAAAAACGTGGTTTTACTGCAAATTTGGTTGACTACTTTCTTACATGCACGGTGAAAGAAAAGGTAGCATTTAGGGTTCGATCAATTCCACATCAATTTGCCAAAAACTAAACTATTTACTGTGCAAATCAGAGAAATATTACAATCCGAGAGACCTCAGTGTATTAATACCATTTAATGGCTAACTGAAAAGATGGTGAATAATAGCAAGCTTTCAAGACTGCTCAGGTCTCTTCTTCAAGCTTAATATTGACACAAATTCTGAACACACACATATATACACACATGCAGGGTTGAATAAGCAGAGCATAGTGGTCTGTGTTGGGAGAGTATCTGGGGCAGTAAACATCAGAGTTTAGAGATAACGTGTTATATTTTTATGGTCATTTGATTAGTGGTTGGTCCGAGAATGGAAGTTTCATCAATTGATGTAAAAAGACATAAATCCATGCGACACATTCAGTCCTGCTCTGAATATGTCAAAGGTCATCATAATTTTATATTCCCAGACTTTTCTGTCTTTTTGGGATATGAAATGACCTTTCAAAACTACTATTTTCATATTCATTATGGTGTGATTAGGGCTACAGAAATGTTTATCTACTGACTAACATGGTACAAAGATTTTTTTACCTGTGCAAAACAGCTCACCATTTCACTGTGCCTATATTCAGTAAAGCTTAATGTCAGTATTGTTTTTAGCTATACTGCAGCTGAGAAGTGGCCCCTACCTGGGAAGTCACTCTCATCAGATCTCTTTCACGTACCAACCCTTCACATCTGAGTTACACACAATCGTTACACTTTTGATTTTTAAAAAGTTCATTACAGAAGGACAAAAAATATTATAATAGCATTATGCAATAAACCTGGGTAAATATACTAAATAATTCCAAGGTAAAACTAATAGAAGCCATGGAACACTATTGACTTTACAAAATATATATATGCAACACAAAAAGAGTTCTATAAATGGAAAAAAACACAGTTAGAATGGCTGCGCTGTGTCTTTTTATTCTCAACGCGCTTTGGTGTCGGAACGGCACATTTCTTAAGCCAGAAAAACCAACTGTACATATACGGTAGTTATATTCGTTTTTTTAGTATTGAGAAAGGCGCCGGTCAGGCGGTGAAACGTGCTGAAAATAACAAAACTTTTCTAGAGTCATGTGAAGACATTTCATTCCAGGTTTACAGCCCTTGTAACTGTGTTTTTTCATTTCTACAATATCTCTTGGAGAATTTACTCTCCAAGTCACAGACCAGCCTTTACACTATTTTCAAAGGACCACCAAGAAATCTTACTTCTATTATTTCCCGTCAAAGTATCACCCCATTTTATGCACTTTGTGTCCCATTCTAGCTCATCCTTAAAGAGGTTTTCCCCTACTTAAACAATGATGACCTATTCTTAGGAGATGTCATCAGTGTCTGATCCGCCAGGGTCCAACACCTGACATTCCCACCGTTCAACTGTACCTGGTGTAGGCAGTGGCAGTAGATGGCCAGAAATGCTCAGTTACGGAGGTACTCCATGTTCTAAGAGTGGTCACAGCCAGGTACTACCATCCACCTTCTGTACAAATCAATAGGAGGCGGATGTACAGTAACCTGTCACAGCTACTATTGGAAGATGGAGCAGCACCAGAACGGAGCATTTCCGGACACCTTTTGCCACAACTGGCACCAGGAACAGCTGATTGGCTGAGATGCCAGGTGCCGTACCACAGCCGATCAGACATTGATGACCTCTCTTAAGAATAGGTCCTCTATGATTAAGTATTGAACAACCTCTTTAACACAAAAAGAATTGACATTTAACATCTATTGCTCTTAAATATGTAAATTCAAAGACTAACAATAATGATAAATGAAAAATGGAAGACTTAATAAATAATTTCTGATGATGCTTTACCTGTTAGGCCATACCCGAATAAGTGGTACCATCTACTAGTAGGTGGTATGCTACAATCTTTAAATTACTGTGACTTCACTGTGGAGTAAAGCTGGCCACACACATTAGATAGCTGTTGACAAAATTATCATTCTATCGCTCTATGACTAGGGCCACACTAGCGTTGTGGCCTCTGTCCTGGGGGTCC
Source organism: Allobates femoralis (assembly GCA_033576535.1). Taxonomy (NCBI): domain Eukaryota; kingdom Metazoa; phylum Chordata; class Amphibia; order Anura; family Aromobatidae; genus Allobates; species Allobates femoralis. The sequence continues at coordinate 529,771,464 of JARQOC010000005.1, read as the reverse complement.
GCCAAGGACCCGAATTACGGCAGCATTAACGCAGCGTTACCGTAGTGTAATGCTGCCTTAATGCCGTTAATAGAGTCCTATGGGTGACGGACTCCATAGCGTATGTAAACACGCGACAAGCTGCGATTTTCCTGTGCAATACGAAATAGCGGAGATTTCAAACTCTGGCACTTATGTGCCGGCGTTTGCATACACTGAGGAGTCCGTCACCCATAGGACTCTTTTGGCAGCGTTACGGCAGCATTACACTATGGTAACGCTGCGTTAATGCTGCCGGAATTCGGGTGGATTCCTATGAGAGTGCCCCTGCCAGAGTCATCTGGCAGTGGCTTTTCTCCCCAATAAATGAAAGGAACGGGTAATTAAATTCCAACTACCCAATCATTATGATCTCAGAGGAGAGTAGGAAGGTCCTCATATAAATTATATGGTTCAACTGATGACAGATTGTACCCTTGCATTTATGTTAAAAAATTTCCAAAACTGTTTTTTTCCTCTTATATTTATAGTCTATCAATTATTAAAAAAGAAGAAAAATTCACATCTGCATAGTGCTAAGATTAATATTCAAGTTTGGGCAAGTACGCATTGTATATGGGGTGAGGAGAATCTATCACACATGAGAACAAAAGGGCATGTTAAATCCAACATGCCCGACCTTTCTTTCCCCTGACATTTGGCTTTGCGGTAAAGTTGAGGCACCACTATACACATGAGATGTTCATGCTCTCATGGAAATGAAGGGAGAGGCCATTCACTGCCAGATGTAAAACCTGTCGCTCATCGCTCAGTAGACCTTGTGCATTGCTGCGTGTGACACTAAACTCAGCGATTTATTTTCTATTTTGACAACGTACAAGCGACTAAATAAAATCGCTCGCAAGATGGCGACATCACCGCATCGCTGGGTCATATTGACGCGTGTGACATCTTACCTGCGATAATTCCACATCGCTCAGGCGATTAATAATTTGTGACGCATGAGCGATATTGCGGGCGACATTGACACGTGTGACAGGCCCTTTAGTGCATGATACCGGGAAAAAATGGACATGTACAAATGAGTTTTTCACAGACATGAGAATAGCACCACAGATTAAAATGGATACGTGTTGTATCCGTGAAAAAAAATGGATACAAGAACATTCAAAACAGATGTATGAATGAGGCGTAACAAAATCTAATGGGCCTCATGAAGTCAATGTCTACAGTATATGTCCAATAAGGGTATAGAGACATCATGAGGGGGTTCCAGTCTGGTGAACTCAACTGGTCCATGCAATAATACATGGTCAAAAAAGGCTCCCAAAACCCAGGAAAATCAGCTATTTTCAGTTATGCAGGCTTGCTGCAATGTGAAAAAGGTTGACTTTGATAAGGCATCCCCTCTGAAAGACTAAATGGCTAAGGAGACCAATTAAAGTAATGTAAAGAAAATAAAATAATAGCTTATTTTCCCATTACCTAAATAAAATCTAACAAAAATGAAAAATATATATTATCATATGTGTAACTGTCTGAACTGATAAAATCGCATTATATTTATCCCACATGTTGAACGCCAGAACAAAAACTAAAACATAGAAATATTAGTATCGCTGTTCTACCACTGTTTTATCAATTTGGCTCCCCTAAAAGAAGGAATAAATAGTGTATGGATGCCTAAAAGATAAAAACAATAACTCGTACAACATAAAAGCAAGCCCTCATACAACGCTATCAACTAAAAAGTTATATCAAGGAGAAAAAGGCAAGGAGGACAATCACGGTGTTGGTTACGATCCATCACGTGAACATCACAAAAATTCTAACAGTTGAGATTTTTTTGATTGCCAGACACATACAATTCAGTATAGGGTTTTCTTTCAAAGCCAAATCCAACATCAAGGCACAAACAAGTGACACAAATATTTTAAGTCCCACGACTTCTCTGAGCTTTGTTTCTTTCACGTGACCAGTGTCGCTATGAAGCCCCAGCTTTATTGGTTGTCCAATGTGGACTTTCCACCTATTGTGAGTCTTCTAGACACCTATTGTGAGTCTTCTAGACCCAGTGGATCAGTAGAATCATACTTATTATCAGACAAGATACACCAATGTAAATGATGTACGAATTAGGGAACACGTAGGAATCAACAGAAACAATGAATACAGTCCAGCCCTACATTCTATTGGCTTTAATAATGGCTCAATAGCCCAAGAATAACTATGGAAAGTTTGTTCTTTAAATCAGGCAACATATTATATACTATGTATTTAAAGGGAACCTGCCACTTCATCTAGCCACCTTAACCTATGAATACCTGCCTCTGCGGCCTCAAACTACTTTAGTAACCATCCCTGTCTGAGGTTTTAGTGCTGTCTACAAGTTCAATAAATACAGGAAATTCAGGGCGTAATTTCAGCAGCGAGCGCGACCCTGGTGACACCGCCTACCCAACACAGACGCCTTTAGGAACGCCCATCCGACATGGATACTGTAACTTTATAAAACGATTTATCAAACTTGTAGACAGCACTAAAAGCTCAGACAGGGATGGTTACGAAAGTAGTTTGAGGCTACAGGGACAGGTATTCATAGGTTAGGGTGGCTAGATGAAGTGACAGATTCCCTTTAAAGAAAACCTGTTGGGATGACTTTATAACTGAAAAGGTATTAAGGCTGTATAGGTGCAAGTATAACAACAAAAATAAAACCTGTTTTGTAGTAATTTGATATCGAGACATCTAGGTTTAACACCAGATGTGATTAAGCTTGGAAATGCAATGGGGGTAACTCAATCCAATCAGAATGTATGGTCATGCCCCCAAAGCTCTTCCATCCCAATTTGTATATGTACTAAAAGCTTGATTTTCCATCACTCCAATTACTACAAGACATTTATTTTATTGTTGTGATAGGATCTATACAACCATATTACTTTTCTTTCAAGTGAATATCAGACTGTCAGGTTCTCTTTAAAGCGTACAGTTATAAATCATTATCCCACAATTATACCAATATAGATCAGTATAGTATAGCTCAAGTGAACGTTCTTACCCGGGACGCCGATGTCTAATGCTGGCATTGTCCTTTATTGACACACTGTCCTGAAGACCTAGATCAGGATTAGGGCTCTCCATTCCTACGACATATGGCCGAACTACCCTTTCACGGTCACCCGTGGCGTCCTCAAACAGGACTTGACCGCTGAGCTTGTTGAACATGATGGTGTTCATGGTGAGAAGTCTTGGATCTTCTCTCTTGACTCCTATTGAAAATGTAGTTCTGTAGTGCAGAAAAATTGGGTCCTACATGAAAGAAACAAACATTATAGATCAGTTCTCTCATTGATATACACAGTACAATGTAACACAGCAGGGGCATGGAGTGTCTCCAACTTTCCTAACTTAGATTATTGCCATCTCCCACAAAGATCTCATTGTAATTACGTTACTAGCTGTTCTGAAGACTTCTCATAGTCAACATATATCATTATGGATAAAATGTAGAAATATTCAAAACCTGAATGTCAAATGTTTGACATTTTTAACATAGATATAGAGAATTTATCAGATACAGTAGAACTTTGCCTGATAAATAGCCCCATAAGAACTTGAATGGGGAGATATTGAGCACTTGTGACATTGCAAGGACTTATGATCACATATTGACCCTTACAAGAATACTGTTACTGTACTGTTCATATATCACTGGCATGAACAAGATGTCTTGGTGGTGGTATAAAGGGGTCTATTGGCACTTTTTTAGGAGAGATAGATGTCACAATGCTAGGTAATGATGGAGCTATGTACCTGTGCACAATCAGCCTAGGCTGGGGTCACATTTGGAAGGCACAAACCGGTAACCGCATCCATTACCGGATCCGGTATTACTGTGTACCTTCTCATTTGGCATCACACTGCAGATCTGGATCCAGTAATGGATCCAGATCTGCAATGAGAAAACATTGTGGCACCAAAAACCGGATCCGGTACCGCAAGGTTGCCATAGACGGCCATTATAAAAAAAATTGGATCCGGTTTTTCAACCGCTCCGAAAAATGCAGCCTGCATGATTTTTACCGCAGGCTGCAAAACTGGATCCGGTAACCGGATTGCATTAAGTGCAATCCGGTTTTTCTACTGCAGCCTATGGCTGTGGATCCGGATTTTACCATTTTTAATGGACAAAACCGAATCCGGTTTTGAAAACAAAACCACAAATGTGACCCTAGCCTTAGTCAACTCTTACTTGACTATCCAGGAGATGAGACGATCATATAATCATACTGTTTGCTCTGTTTTGACCACTCTATAGGATCAGGTTTCCATCATATCCAAATGGCCATTTATAGATCTTATTACCTATAATCACTGCAGAATGTGAAGTCAAAAATATCAAAAAGATTTATAAGTGACACAGAATTACTGAGTCTTTTCTTTCTTCGTCTGACTCCCGTGTCTGAAGATTTCACCGCCAGCTCATTAAGATGATCGAAGGTTTTGGTATATTAAATAAATCATAGTCCCAGAGAATTAAGACAATGATAAGATAATGGGTAGAAGGGGAGAGAGTAGCTTATCCTGTCTGGAACAAGCTGACAATTTGGGATTTGTAAAGATTTGTCTGGGTATTTCATAAATTGAGGTCCATTCGCAAATACAAGGCGTTGCTGTGGAAAAACTAGTAAAATGCAATCATCCATGTTTAGGAATGCACTATTTATATCACTGACTGTAATGTGGCACAGAGGACCTACAGTGAAAGGAAGAAACGAATGGTGCACACGGAAGACAAATGGAGGAATAGAACCATATCATTTGTTCCGCTCAATCTCCACCTTCTTCCCAATTAGAATTGAATAGATTCCGAATTTTAGGGATCTGCATTGTAATGAAATGAAAAAAATGTGCAATCAACCCCCCGGTTCCTCCATCTATACCATTGAAATCCATGTAATTAATCACAGGCCCTTTTATTCAGTTTTATAGAGATTAATCAAAATACCAACAAAGGGAAAAAATAAAGATCCTTCGAAACCATAAATATGGAGAATACGAGATACTGAAGAGCTCGTTCATTGGTAGATAGAGTAATAACAGCACAGTCTGCTACCTAGGTAAGCCATAATCATATCACTCCACAAAAACTGCAGCCCCAAAAAGAAAAATCACTTATTCTACAACAGTCTAACATGGTACAGTATTAAATCCTACTGAACAGATATGTGGAGAGTTAGACTCTCATCATCATTTATTTCAGTACTTCAATACATAAAGTGAAACGCATATATTATATAGTCATTGCACACAAAGTTATCTATTTCATGTGTTTATTTATGTTAATGTTGATGATTGTGGCTTACAGCCAATGAAAACCCAAAGGTCATAATGACCTTTGGATTTTCATTGGCTGTAAGCTATAATCATCAACATTTACAGAAATAAACACTTGAAATAGATAACTTTGTGTGCAATGACTCTATATAATATATGCGTTTCACTTTATGTATTGAATTACTGAAATAAATGAACTTTTTGATGATATTCTAATTCATTGAGATGCACTAGTGTATATATAGAGAGAAGGAAAGATATATATGTATATATATAGAGAGAGAGAGAGTGAGACATATATATCTATAGATAGATAGATAGATAGATAGATAGATAGATATTTTACTATGATAATAGAATAAAAGATGACTTGATTAAAGAAATGAGCAAAATAGAGGCCATGACTTCAATATATACTTTTATATCCAAAGGAAATATTTCCTTATTGATTTAGTTCTGTAAAAGTTCACAATAATGATGTAGTACCAAGATTTTATATGTATATTGGGACAGGGAGGACAAGGAGGACAGGGATGTCAGCTTAGGACTCATCAGACCTGAGGTCACCGTGTCGTGGTTGATGAGCAAACAGACATTGGCCAATGTATGTACCAAGAACCTCAGAAAATAAAAAAATAAGAATATTGAGTTTTTTGAAAAAAACATAAGTTTTTTTAATTTTTTTCCTCATATACCGCTTGTTACCATGTGTGCATTATTGGTAGTGCTGAGTGATGCAGAGAAATTTTTTCTGGTAGATAGAGATATATTTACTATGATAATAGACTAAAAGATGACTTAGATTAAAGAAATGAGCAAAACAAAGGTCATGACTTCAATATATACTTTTATATCCAAAGGAAATATTTCCTTATTGTTTTAGTTCTGTAAAAGTTCACAATAATGATGTAGTTTTATATATATATATACTGCTAAAAAAATAAAGGGTACATTTAACAACACATTGTAATGTTGAAGTGTTCCCTTTATTTTTTGAGCAATATTATATATATAGCTATATATGTAGCTAGTTAGCACTTCATCCTTTGCAGCGCTGGGGTCCTGAGGTCCTGGATTCAATTCCCACCAAGGACACTAAGGACAACATCTGCAAGGAGTTTGTATGTTCTCCCCGAGTTTGCGTGGGTTTCCTCCGGGCACTCTGGTTTCCTCCCACATTGTAAAGACATACTGATAGGATATTTAGATTGTGAGCTCCAAGAGAGACAGCATTACTGATGTATGTAAAGTGCTATGAATTAAATATATATATTACTGTGATTTTTTTTTCCATATTTATATAAGTACCTTTTGATTTTTCTTAATAGCCAGACAAGAAAAACCTCCATAAATGTCACAAGAAAACATTTCAAAATGTCATATTCCGGTAACAATATTTTTCTCAATCTCGCTATGTATTGATCCTCGAGATATATATTTAGTCCCCACTCCATACCATATCATTGCCGATTAATAAAGACAACTACAAGTAATATGTAAACGAATACCTGCAACATGAAATCAAGTAGTAACAGCTAATATTCAGATGATGAGACGGATGGCAGTGCACACACTTCTACAGCCAGAGTGGACATCGGTATTTTATTTTTCTAATATCCGATCTATAACATCTCCCATAGATATCAGGAAGACAAAAAACAGCTTAGCCGCCCCTACACTTTTCTATAAGCACTGACCACATGGTATATATTAGGACTTTGGAAAAGACGGGCATGAACAGTTATATGGATGGCGTTAACCACATCCATACATTTATTCTAATAAAATCTGATATTTAATGGAGCAACAATTTGTGCCACATCGGTGAACGTTACCTATAGAAAAGGGGGAGTTTACATAGACAAGAAAGAATTAGACAATGGAAGCTGTAAATTGAATTGTCTCCTATCCCCATCATCCCTATACACAAGTGTCGTCCTCGCTGCTGATCAATAACATTATATGGAGCATACTGTCTTTCATCGTTTCCCAACAAAAAGCATTTATGCCATTATTGTCATGATTTACTTATAGAATATACAGGACACCCTATAAAGCTGTGTATATGTCGTACACAATTGTTCTTGCTTTATTAGGTCACACACATTGTATAATGCTGCTAATTGTGTCTATGAGGCCCTATCTACTATGTATATACCGTAATTGTATATCATGTTTTGTGTAAGTATGTAAGTACAAGTATATATATATGTTGTATAATTTGTATGTGACATATGCATGTAAATATATACATTATATAGCAATATACATCTATTTATATAGAGAGAGCCAGGTGCATATGTATATATCTCTGTATATGCAAATGTGTGTGCGTTTATATGAATGTGCCGTATTATGTGTGTATGTCACATATGTATGCATCTCTGTATATACATAAGTGCATAGTATTTCTATGCGTTTCACATGTCTGTAAAAATATAGATATAATATTATTATTATAATATGATATTTCACTGGTGTGTCAACTAGTGCATCTCAATGAATTAGAATATCATCAAAAAGTTTATTTATTTCAGTGATTCAAAACAAAATGAAACACATATATTAAATATAGTCATTACACACAGAGATCTATTTCAAGTGTTTATGTTTGTTGATGATTATGCCTTACTGCCAATGGAAAGCCAAAGATCAATATTTTCAGAAAATTAAAGTAAAAAAGAAGGGTTAAAAACCACGCTGCCATATTCCACGAGACATCAAAGGGTTGAATATAATATTGATTTATTAGTCAACGGGATTCAGGGCTCCCAGAAACGTCCTGAAACATGGAAATATGATATAGATTTTTGAAGATATTCTAATTCATTGAGATGCACCAGTATATATGTGTGTCTGAGCGCGAGTGTGTGTGTGCACACATCTGTATATATATATTTTTTTTTGTTAGATAGAAGTAGATAGATAGATAGATACATAGATAGATGTGAATATATACTGTTCATATATATGCATATTGTGTATGTGTATATATATGTTTTGCATGTGTGTATTATATCTTTATGTTTTATTACCTGATTGCTGCATGTCGCCTGCATATTCCGCAGCATAGTACAAAGCCTTTGGATATGTGATCGTTCACTGGAATCTATTCTGAGAATATTCTGCATTCTGGGTACTATGTACCGCCCTTTTGACACTTATCTCCCCATCACTACTACTATAGGTAGATAATGAGCAATGTTCCATATTACACCCCTCCACCCACCCCCCTGCCCTCTTCTGTCTCAACTCCCAGTCCCCAGACTCTGTGTACAAGGCTCAGCCCCATGTCTTGAGTAGATCCCCAGGCTCTGTGTACAATGCTCAGCCCCATGTCTTGAGTAGATCCCCAGGCTCTGTGTACAAGGCTCAGTCCCATGTCTTGAGTAGATCCCCAGGCTCTGTTACAAGGCTCATCCCATGTATTGATAGATCCCCAGCCTCTGTGTACAAGGTTCAACCATGTCTTGAGTAGATCCCAGGCTCTATGTACAAGGCTAAGCCCCATGTCTTGAGTAGATCCCCAGACTCTGTGAACAAGGCTCATCCCCATGACTTGAGTAGATCCCCAGGCTCTGTGTACAGGCTCAGCCCCATGTCTTGAGTAGATCCCCAGACTCTGTGTACAAGGCTCAGCCTCATGTCTTGAGTAGATCCCGGCTCTGTGTACAGGCTCAGCCCCATGTCTTGAGTAGATCCCCAGGACTCTGTGTACAAGGCTTAGCCCCATGTCTTGAGTAGATCCCCAGCTCTGTGTACAAGGCTCAACCCCATGTCTTGAGTAGATCCCCAGGCTCTGTGTACAAGGCTCAGCCCCATGTCTTGAGTAGATCCCCAGGCTCTGTGTACAAGGCTCAGCCCCATGTCTTGAGTAGATCCCCAGGCTCTGTGTACAAGGCTCAGCCCCATGTCTTGAGTAGATCCCCAGGCTCTGTGTACAAGGCTCAGCCCCATGTCTTGAGTAGATCCCCACCCAGGCTCTGTGTACAGGCTCAGCCCCATGTCTTGAGTAGATCCCCAGGCTCTGTGTACAAGGCTCAGCCCCATGTCTTGAGTAGATCCCCAGGCTCTGTGTACCAGGCTCAGCCCCATATCTTGAGTAGATCCCCAGGCTCTGTGTACAGGCTCAGCCCCATGTCTTGAGTAGATCCCTAGACTCTGTGTACAGGCTCAGCCCCATGTCTTGAGTAGATCCCCCAGGCTCTGTGTACAATGCTCAGCCCCATGTCTTGAGTAGATCCCCAGGCTCTGTGTACAAGGCTCAGCCCCATGTCTTGAGTAGATCCCCAGACTCTGTGTACAAGGTCAGCCCCATGTCTTGAGTAGATCCAGCTCTGTGTACAAGGCTCAGCCCATGTTTAGTAGATCCCCAGACTGTGTTACAGGCTCAGCCCCATGTCTTGAAGTAGATCCCAAGGCTGTGTGTACAAGGCTCAGCCCCATGTCTTGAGTAGATCCCCGGCTCTGGTACCAGCACAGCCCCATGTCTTGAGTAGATCCCAGACTCTGTGTACAATGCTCAGCCCCATGTCTTGAGTAGATCCCCCGGGCTCTGTGTACCAGGCTCAGCCCCATGTCTTGAGTAGATCCCCAAGCTTGTGTACAGACACAGCCCCATGTCTTGAGTAGATCCCAGACTTGTGTACAAGGCTCAGCCCCATGTCTTGAGTAGATCCCCGGGCTCTGTGTACCAAAGGCTCAGCCCCATGTATTGAGTAGATCCCCACCAGCTCTGTGTACCAAGGCTCAGCCCCATGTCTTGAGCAGATCCCCACCCACTTGTGTACAAGGCTCAGCCCCATGTCTTGAGTAGATCCCCACCGGCTCTGTGTACCAGGCTCAACCCCATGTATTGAGTAGATCCCCAGCTCTGTGTACAGGCTCAGCCCCATGTTTGAGTAGATCCCCACCACTCTGTGTACCAGGCTCAGCCCCATGTCTTGAGTAGATCCCTGGTTGAGGCTCTACATGATCTTGGGTTTCCTACACTCCAGATGAGCCTGTGCTGCCTTTGATCATTCACCTCCTGGGAAGAGCATAACAGTATTCCCAGTGTACCATGCCCTGATCTATTACAGTGACCTTCTTCATCCAGCCCCATCACAACCTGCTGCAGCCTCAGCCCCGGATCTCACTGTGGTTTTACTGTGTTTAGATTGAAGTGGAGCAACATGAAAGGGCGGCCACTATAAATATTTGCAGGGATGTAATTCAGACGATATTTGTCTGTTCTACATAAAATATGAGCAGCTGTCTGAATTCCCCAGACTGCTCTACTGTATACTACAATAACATCAACATGACTTACGTGTGCCCCGTCCTACACTGCAGCAATGTGCCACCTATATTTATAGCCACGAGGTCCAGGACTGGCCAAACATGGCACTGCCCAGGGGTATCACCCATCAGCTTACACTGGGCATGGCATGTCACATGGTGCTACCTGTGGCTTTACATAGGACTGCAATGTGCTACTATGACTTTACATAGGACTGCAATGTGCTACTATGACTTTACATAGGACTGCAATGTGCTACTATGGCTTTACATGGGACTGCAAGAAAACCTATACACATATCCAAACTCAAGCAATTACCCCACTTAATGAAAGGACACAGTTAGCTCTGCTACATCTGTATTCCACATCCCTATTAATAGAGATACAAATCAGACCCAGTGTAAGCAGATCAGACCTCTGCCAAATATCCCTCATCACATGATTTACTGCACGCCCCAAGTACATGTCACAGCTCACTACTACATATGACAAGTGTGTGTTACATATATACATTGTATACTGCGGGATGTGAAGGGTTGTGGGGTCACAGCTGGGGGAACTACAGGATCCTCTAATACTAAACCTCCCACTGTTCCAGAAGACACAGATCAATGTCAGATTCTCCATCATCAATTGTCTATGGCTATCTTGTAATTCATCACTATGTTCTTCTGCTGCTGGGATACTGTCATTTCCCCAGGATCAATAAAGTGTATTCATCTTATCTTACATGTGGGTCATATATGTTATGATGTAGCAGAGCTGAATGGTCATTGAGTGATCTAGAGGTGAAATGGTGCAGAAGCTTTACCTGGTGAACTAAACTCAACCCTGCAAAACCCAACAAGCCCCGAGCTCCAGTACAGAGACCAGAACTATAGGCTCACTATGAGATTGGGTCTACAGTTTGTGTTTGGGAAGTAGATTGTAAGCTCTTCGGGTAACATGGACTGATGGAAACCAATGCATTCTGGCAATAGAATATGATGGAGCTACATGAGGCATAGTCTAACAAATGACATCACTTCTAATACAGAAGTCATTGTAACATAAACTTCTTACATAGACACTAAGAGAAACATTTGCCCTGAAACATGGAAATGTAGGATAGATGGATGGATAGAGAGATCGATCAGATAGATAGATAGATAGATAGATAGATAGATAGATAGATAGATAGATAGATAGTAGATGATGATGATAATGATGATGATAGATGTTGATAAATAATAGACATATGGATAATAGATGATAGATTAGATAGATATAGATAGATAGATAGATAGATAGATAGATACTGTAGATAGATAGATAGATAGATAGATAGATAGATAGATAGATAGATACTGTAGATAGATGGATAGAGATAGATAGATAGATAGATAGATAGATAGATATAGAGAGAGATAGATAGATAGATAGATATAGATAGATACTGTAGATAGATGGATAGAGATAGATAGATAGATAGATAGATAGATACATACATAGATAGATGATAGATAGCAGAGGGAGTGATGACAGCTCCTGAGTAATGAATGGCACTCTCTCTCATCACTCCATGCCGCCCATTGATTACCTGTTCAGGGCTGTGCTTTGGCTCCTCTTGTGTAATAAGTTGCTGTGCTCGGGCACAGTGCAGGGTGTCAGTGCTGGGTGGCAGTGTGCTGTGAGTCCTGTGTGCCCCAGTGTTGGTGCCAGGCTCCGGGCAGGCTCTAGTGCTCCTGCCATCCCCTGTATGAGCCGCACATGTCTCCTGTCCTCAGCTCCAACCACACGAACCGCGGCCGCCTGTGCTGTAACCTATCTAGTGATGGTGAGGCTGCGCCCCGCACTGCGCATACACCAAGCCGCCCATGTTATCCAGCTGCCGAGCGCAGACTGTGAACATCCAGAGCTGCGGGAATACAGGGTCCGGGGCGGAGCGGGCGGAGCGCGGGAGGGATGGGTGAGGTTACACTGCACAGCGAGCGCTGGGTATGGGCAACACAACACTGCTACAGCCCCGAGTACACTGCCTGCACCGTGTATAGTGTGTCTGACTGACTGACTACTGTATACTACACTACATAATACACTGCCTGCACCGTGTATAGTGTGTCTGACTGACTACTGTATACTACACTACATAATACACTGCCTGCACCATGTACAGTGTGTATAGTGTGTCTGCTATATACTTCACTACATAATACACTGCCTGCACCATGTACAGTGTGTATAGTGTGTCTGCTATATACTACACTACATAATACACTGCCTACACCACACCGTGTATAGTGTGTCTGCTATATACTTCACTACATAATACACTGCCTGCACCATGTACACTGTGTATAGTGTGTCTGCTATATACTTCACTACATAATACACTGCCTACACCACACCGTGTATAGTGTGTCTGCTATATACTTCACTACATAATACACTGCCTACACCACACCGTGTATAGTGTGTCTGCTATATACTTCACTACATAATACACTGCCTGCACCATGTACAGTGTGTAGAGTGTGTCTGCTATATACTTCACTACATAATACACTGCCTACACCACACCGTGTATAGTGTGTCTGCTATATACTACACTACATAATACACTGCATTCACCACACCACACTGTGTGTAGTGTGTCTGCTATATACTACACTACATAATACACTGCCTGCACCGTGTACAGTGTGTATAGTGTGTCTGCTATATACTTCACTACATAATACACTGCCTACACCACACCGTGTATAGTGTGTCTGCTATATACTACACTACATAATACACTGCATTCACCACACCACACTGTGTGTAGTGTGTCTGCTATATACTACACTACATAATACACTGCCTGCACCGTGTACAGTGTGTATAGTGTGTCTGCTATATACTACACTACATAATACACTGCCTGCACCACACCACAGTGTATATAGTGTGTCTGCTGTATACTACACTACATAATACACTGCATTCACCACACCACACTGTGTATAGTGTGTCTGCTATATACTACACTACATAATACACTACCTGCACCACACCACAGTGTATATAGTGTGTCTGCTGTATACTACACTACATAATACACTGCCTGCACCACACCACACTGTGTATAGTGTGTCTGCTATATAGTACACTACATAATACACTGCGTTTTTCCATGCATTTTTGCTGATAGGTGTGGGGCACCCTTAAAAAACGCATGTAGAAACACATGCAAAAACGCATGTACCATTTATAGTGCCATATAAAAACACATGCGTTTCCCATAGGGCCCCATGTTATGAAAACGCATGCGTTTTTGAAAATGCACCACAAAACCCTGCTTGCAGTATTTTTTGGTGCTGAGCCAAAAACGCATCCCAAAAATGCATGGTACATTCAGACATGCTTTGTTGCTATTGGGGCATGCGTTTTTTGCATGGGGGCCTATGGATGCGTTTTTGCATGTGTTTTCAGAAAATGCAAGTCCCAAAAACGCAAGTAAAATCTGCAAGTGTGACCCTAGCCTAAAGCTGTGATATTTGCATCACCTGGCTGTCACGCTGCGTGTAGGGAGGCACCCAGCGCAGGATGACGGGAAGGGAGGGGGGAAGGAGTCCCTGATGCTAAAGGCAAGGGAGAGATGGTGACCCCTAGATAAACTAGCACTAACATTTGGCTCCCCTAACGACCCTATATAGTCTCCGTAACTGTCACCAAACTGGATACCTGGCCCTGCTATCCCTGAACTAAGACTACACAGGAATCAGAGAGGGCGAACACTAGTCAAACCAGCAAACTACTAAAGAAACACACCAGGGAAACAAATAAAGAGGGAAGGGAGAAACACTTAGCTTATGAAGATCCAAACAGCAATCCAACAGAAAGTCCTGGATGCACTGCAGAGCTAGGAAGCAACCTCCAACAGCTATCACCAGCAGTGCATCCTGGGAGTCAAGGGGTATAAATAGACAGCTGAAGATAAGAGATCAGCTGGGTCCTAGTGACCTCCAGCTCTCACTAAGAGAGAAATGCCTCTTAAAGTGAAGGGACAGAGACAAATTTTAGAATTTTGGCTGTTTGGCCAGACTCTGTGATCTTCTGTGAGTGGCCTCTACAGCCTCATCCATGCCTCCTGACACACCCGGGACACTGGCTTTTCTAACAAAGATTGTGAACAAACCATAATACTAACAGGCTACTTAAGGCCTGATACCTTGGTCACAGCAATCTGAGCACACAAATCTCCAAGGGTGCACAAACTTTTGCATCGGCCCATCTTCCTTTTTTGCAATTTGCAAAATATAAAAGATTAATTTTTTTTTACTAAAATACAAAGGAAATGTGTCATCTTTAACTTTATGCCTTTTGTAGATCATTTAATCTCCAACTTGCATAACTGTTCATAATAACAATAATTTTGACCAGTTGTGCCCAAACACTTACACGCCCCTGTATGTATTAGAAGGTACCTGGTACTACATTAAACGGTCAAAGCTTTTGAGAATTGCGCAAATTTTGGTTTTCAAAGCTTGCCACATTAGTTTTAAAATCTTTAGTTTATTGTTTCTATGGTTATTGATGTACAATTATCAGCAATTCATAAGTTTTTAAACTTTTATTTACTATTACATGAAATTTATGCAAAGACTCAATATTTATAGTGTTGACCCTTCATTTCAAGAGTTCTTGCCCTTTGCCCTGGTAGACGGATATCAGCTTCTGGTCCAAATTGTGACTGATGACCCATTCTTGTCTAATCAGTGATTGGCGTTTTTTCACAATTTCTGTGTTTTTTCTTTGTTTTCCTGCTTTTTGAGGCTTGACCTCAGTCAGGAGTTTTCTGACCATGGACCTAACATTTCAATATCTTGTTCCAAGCCACTTAGTTAACACTTTGGCCCTGTGACATTGTCTCCATCATTCTGGGGAAAGCATTGCCCATCACCAAATTACTCCTGGATAGTTGTGAGGAGTTGCTTTCGGGTAATGTTAAGAGCCCACTCTTTGTGAGTCGGCGGTTTGCTAAACTTAGTTTTATTAATGCTTGGGAGGCGTTGGTGAGTCCTCGAAGTTGGTTAAAAAATTTGGGATTTGGGATTCATTAAATAGGTGGATCCCCTTTATTGCATGGTTATTTGATGGTGGTCTGGTGAGATTTGGGTTACACCCGGCAATGGAACGTCGGGTTCATAATAACGTTATTGGAGGACAACCTCTTCCCTCGGTTTCACAGTGCTACTGAGCTGGTGAACACAGCTAGGAGTAAGTCTGGGAAGGGAAGGGGCAATGTTATGGAAAAAAATCACCAATTGTTTTAATTACAAGTTTTTCTTATAAATAAATTGGCTGCTGTGGCCATTTTTATCCAAAGAAAAATGGATTATTGTGCTTTTATTCATGGGATGGGGTTATAGGGGGAACTTCAGTGGAGAGGTTGGATTGGTGTTAGTTGTCAGGTCACAAGAATCGACCTTACCAGAGTCTTGCTTTTTGAGGATTGACCACAGGTTCTCAACAGGATTGAGATCTGGAGAGTTTTCTGGCCATGGACCTAACATTTCAATGTCTTGGTCCAAGCCACTTAGTTAACACTTTTGCCCTGTGACATTGTCTCAATCATTCTGGGGAAAGCTTTGTCCATCACCAAATTACTCCAGGATAGTTGTGAAGAGTTGCTTTTGGGTAATGTTAAGATCCCATTCTTTATTAATGGCAGGTTCTTAAGCAATTGTGAGTCCCTTCCCTGGGATAAAAAGCCCAGACAGTTGAATGGTCTCAGGATGCTTTATTGTTGACATGAACCAGGAGTCATGGTTGTGCTCAACTTTTCTTCTCCGCACAATTATTTTTCCAGATTTCCCAAACAGTCTTAAGGGGTCTTCTAAAAAAAAAAAATGAATGAAGAATGGTATCTAAACATCCTCCAAAGAGCAACTTTTTGCAACTATATAGGAGCAATTTGGTGATGAGCAATGCTTTTTCCAGTATAATGGAGACGATGTCACAGGGCAAAAGTAATAGCTAATTGGCTTGATGAACAAAACATTTGACATTTTGGTTTCTGGCCAGTAAACTGCGCAGATATCAATCCCATTAAGAGCCTGTAGTCGATCCTCAAAAGGTGGGTGGACACAAACAATCACAGGATGTGTGATAAATACCAAGTACCAATCGGGAAAGAATGGGTCATTAGTCAGGATTTAGCCCAGAAGCTGATATCCAGCATGGTCTTGAAAAGTAAGGAAATAACAAATAAATACAATAGAAAGTCCAACCAGAACCATAAATCACATGATAGAGTACCGTTGGGGCATCAGGGTAAACTAGACGATTGTGTTAGAACAATCACCATAGAGTCTTCACAAGAGCAGTAAAAGCTTTCAGAAGAAGCACAAGGGGAATCAGGCTCAAAACTCACACAATTAAAAAATTAATTTGCATAACAGTATAAACCCGTTGTGTGGTCAACAAAACTATACTGTATACTGCTTTGTGCTGCAAAAATCATCTAAAATGCCTTCCTACAGTGTTTATGCTGGGATGTTAAATGCCATTTCTAACCAAAGGACAGTGGGAATAAATGGAAAAGTAGTAACTCCCTAGCCATATTGGGTGTACAAATATGTACACCAGCTCCAATGTGCATTCCTTATTGTAAACCCGAAATAGTAGAGCCTGTTAGACTGTTGTTCTACAATCACAACTATTTACAAGATGGCAAGACAGTCCTTGGCTATCTCTGTCACCTCTCTGCAGCCCATTGATTTCTATATAGCAGTTAGCAGCTTTCCCTTCTCTCTCAGCTCATGATCAGGGTGCTTTTATCAGTGCTGTAAAATCACAATCCAAGGCACATACACACACGCATGAATTAGTAGTTTCCACAACAGGTTCCCTAATCATGGCTCTCACTTTCCTGAGCCATGTGCTTGTTCTAAAGCCCTCATCACACATAGCGAGATCGCTAGCGAGATTGCTGTTGCATCAGAGGTTTTGTGACACAACAGCGACCTCACTAGCGATCTCTCTATGTTTGACACGTAGCAGCGACCAGGCCCCTGCTGTGACATTGCTGATCGTGTCGGAATGGCCTGGACCATTTTTTGTTCGTCGAGCATCCGCTGCGCAGCATGCATCGGTGTGTTTGATGCCTTAACAACGACCTTGTTGATGACTCAGAACTCAGCCACGTAGGTCTGAGTCGTTAGTCTAGCTGCTGTGTGACAGGGTCCCAACGACCGCTGAGGTCGTTATACGGGTCGCCATATTCGTTTCTGCGTCGTTGAGTAGATCTGACTGTTTGACATCTCACCAGCGACCACGTAGCGACACTCCAAGCGATCCTTACCTGGTCGTATCGTTGTCGGGATTGCTGGAACATCGCCAAGTGTGACGGGACCCTAATGGGACGTCACACGCGTCAATATCATGTGCAATATCACTGCTGCACATGGCGTTGCTGCGATATTGACATGTGTTACAGGGCGCATCAACCAGTGATAAATTGCTGGTTGATGGTCGCCAGGTTTTAGAACCTGCTCTAAAACCTGGCGATGGTCGCCCGGTGGACCATCGGGGAACTTAAACTTATTATATTAGTGCAAATTTTAAGTTCTTGGTGCCAGCACGTCCAAAGATGTACAAAGTTTACACTGAATGCTTTCTAATTAATTTGGTGATGTTTAATTCCAGTGCTGAGTTGAAAGAGAATCTATCATGTTGTATTTACTAACTTAGAAGCAATCAATCAAGGAGTTTGTATGTTGTATCTTCTCCCCGAGTTTACGTGAGTTTCCTCCCACACTCCAAAGACATACTTATAGGGAATTTAGATTGTTGAGCCCCAATGGGGACAGTGATGATCATATCTATAAAGCACTCTGGAATTAAAAGTGAGTAAAATAAATAAAATTAAATAAATCAACGTTACTTAGCAGCCATTCCATTCATACTATATACTGCATCGCAGATGAAGAATGGCCAGCAGAATCAAACCTGACCTGCTAACTTTTCAGTAGGTATTTGCCTTGTGTCAGACCATAGGGCAATATTTCCACGCGACTATTATTCGCTCTTATGCCATGATCATAACCGGCTATAGGAATGCTTGTAAAAATTCCAGGTGATAGATGAAACTGCCTAAATGATTATGGAAAACTTTCCAGCATCTATAAATTTCACAGTAATGATCCAGTTTTTCTTAAAGGAATGCAACCTTTCCAATCCATTTGTCTGGCTCCATGGGCATGGCTGAAGGCATGGGTGGAACTATAGCTGTACAGCCATAACAGATGCTATAAGACACTTATGGTGAGGTGGCCAACAGAAGTACAAGGACATTGTGCCTTTTTGGGGCTGTTTGAGTTTCCTGCCATGAGGTGTGAGGGCCCATCTCATTTTGCTAAGAGGTGCTACTGTATGTAATTTAGTTACGCCTGTGCTGACGAGTATGTGTCCCAGGTGCTGGGGGACAAAGGGAGAACCAACAGTTCTCTCAGCCAAAAGAATTTAGACTTAGAGTTTGGACAAATAACAGCGTCATTGCCCCAAATTGAGAAACACCAAACTCCTTCTTTAATTGCCAGTCTTAAGACCCCGTCACACACTACAATATCGTTAACAATTTCGTTGAAATGTCACAGGTTTCCAGTCCTTCTAACGACGCTTGACAACGTTGTTCAGTGTGACATGTACATCCGATCAATGATAATCGGGCAGATCTTGATTGGAGGTTGGTGAACTGGACTTAAACCAAACGATGACCGTTCGTTCAACCTGCAGCATGGGTGTGTGTGACACTTCGATAACGATGTTGTTAACAACCTCGCCTATTGAGAAGTGAAGGACATAGGTGAGCTAACAACCGCAAGTATTGTTTGCTTGTCACGAATCGTTGCTGCGTCATTAACGAGATCTATACGTGTGACCAGGGCCGCAGCATCCATTGGACAAGGTGAGCCTTTTGCTCAGGCGGCAATGCTGCAGGGGGGCGGCACCCTGCACAGAGCGGCTTCCTGCCTGCTGTTCGACGTTTGCCGCTGCCTGCCTCCACAACCATAACATAAGGTAAATGCACAGAACGCCACCAATGATAGCACCTTCCCCCCCCCCCCCGCTCCTCACTTCCGCGCACCCTCCCCTTCCCCCCACCCCCATCCTCAGCTCCTTACACCCGACTCCCGAGCCGGACTGACAGCACCCCACAACCCCCGCGCTGCACTGACAGCAACCCCCCTCACTCCCACGTCGGACTTACAGCACTCCCCACTCCTAGGCTCAGGCGGCAGGGAGCCTTGGTTCATCCCTGTGTGTGACATTTCAGTAGCGATCATTGAACGTCGTTAGCGATCATTGAACGTCGTTAGCGATCTAGGTCAAGTCGGATCGTTGAATCATATAGTTCGAAACCCTTGAAGCGTGAGACGGGGATTTTAACACTCACAAAAGTACCTGAATACAATAATAGTAATATCTTCATGATCCAACTTTTAAGAAACTACATCCCAGCATGCCCATATAGTTCCTACTATGGAGTCATGGTGAGGTTTAAGTAGTTGAGTAGCGGCAGGAGAGTCATAGACTGGAGATGACTTATCTCTGAGCTTCTCAGCACCTGTAATCCTCTCTGCTCCACTGTACTCCGCCTGTCAATCATCCTTACCCTATTCACTCTGCTTTGTCTGTATCTGGGTAACTGAACTCATTCAACTACTGGGAGACCTATAGAGAACAGAGCGATTCTGACATACAGAAATGTACATTGTTTTCTCAGTGAACCCGAGATCCTTCAGCTCCTTCCAAAATAAACTCCAAACTCAACTCTAACAACAATGGCTGAAGATTAGCAAAATCCCCGGTCGCTCCGCGCTGGATATACCTTTATTATTAGGAGCAGTCATTCTCTGGCGGCTGTTATGTATACAAATTATATAAAAGAATTACATTACAGCTTCACGGATACTTTACATTTTCATGTGGCCGACACAAAACTCTGTATACACAGGGGAACCATATATATGTTTCTAATTTTCATAGCTCCCTGGCAGTGCCCACGTTATATGTATAGTACGTCCAAAATAATTTCCTAACGAATGACAAGTTCCCTGCAATCATATAGGTGACAAGTATAATATTTTTTTTTTTTTTGCATAAGACTACTATCACATCACAATTTTTGCACATCTGCAGTGATCCTTGAATTTCAAGGATTACACGGACAGCACTGATCTGTGCCAACAGATGCCACTGATGCCCACAGATCCGTGTTTTTTATGGATCCAGCATCAGTTAGCAGAGATAGGGCTGTTCCTTGCTTCTGAGCATGCGCAGTACAGCAAATCGGATCCGTTTTGCGGATCCGATTTTTTGATGGATCCATTCTGATCCATCACCATAGAGCTCAATGTTATTTGAAACGGACAGCAACGGATCCATTTCTTTCCGATTTTTTCAAGTCAGCCCAAAATCGGTGCAGAGAGAATGAATGGGGCTTGCTGCAGGTGCACCGCAAGTGCAGCCATTAGGCGGCAAAAGCAGCAGATGCGGTTTCCTCTCCGATCTGCCGGATCCGGACAGAAACGCTAGTGTGAAAGGGGCCTAACATGTGCACAGCACTTCAGAATTCTCATAGACTTTGGCTAGGGTCACACTTGGCTGCGTTTTTTAAGGTTGTTTTTGACAGCCTGCGTTTTTGGGCTGCATTTTTGCTGTTAGGTCTGGAGCAGCCTTAAAAAACGCAAGCAAAAACGCACCATTTAGTGCCATGCGTTTTTGCATGTGGCTCCCATAGGGCCCCATGTTACAAAAACGCATGCGTTTTTGAAAAAGTACCAAGAAACTCATCATGATGCATATTTTTGTGCTGAGCCAAAAACTCATCCAAAAAACGTATGGCACTTTAGCCATGCGTTTTTTGCCATTGGGGCGTGCATTTTTTGTATTGTGGCCTATGGATGCGTTTTTACATGCGGTTTTCACAAAATACAAGTGTGAAAAACGCATGGAGAAACGCATCCACGGCGCCAGTGTGACCCTAGCCTTTGCTGGATTCAGGATAGGCATGCAAATCTGCACCAAATCTGCACCACCAAATCTGCACCAAATCTGCATCAAATCTGCACCAAATCTGCGACAAAAAAAATGCATCAAATTTGCAGAGTGCACACTTAGCCTTAATATGTCCTGCTAGAACTTCTCTATCCATACTGTACTGTAGAAGGGACATCTCTTCCTGTAGCTGTCTTTTAGGGAACCCATAACTAGGAACATATGGGTTTAACTGAACTCTTGCTTGGGAAACACTGGGCTATGGAATAAACTATGAGCTAAATCAATCTCTGCCCTGATTACTACAATGTATCAGTCTGGATTGTCTAGACTAGACACAATTATATCCACTTGTCTGCTATGAATAATATTAGCTCTGTGTTCTGTATAGGTTTTTAACCTTTGGATGTAAACTCTATTTTTTGTCTTCACTGCCAGCAAGCAGAGATCTTGAAAAGGCAAAAATATTGAAAATCAAGGTATATTGGAAAGACATCATTAACGTTTATTTGCAACTTTTTAAGTAATATTTCTGAGCTCTTTTACCCATTAGGAAATAAATAGCATATACTTGTAATATGATGGTCATCCAGTATAATTCAGTGTAAAGGATGGCTCATAATGCTCTTCTCCAGTGCTTTAATTCTTATGTAATGACTATTTTGCCCAGAAAATAATGAAGCAATACAATACATTAAATTATGTATTTAGGATATGATGGGAGTTGTAGTTTTTCAACAGCTCCAATTATAATATAAATGATTACATGCAGGAGACTGAAATCTAGGGAACTCCATAGAAAAATTAGTATTGCTGTGATTTATGCTTCTGTACCAGATATTATACACTCTACTCTCATTACTTACTGGTTATATGATGCTAATATTTGCTAAGTTATATTTCGTTGTTAAAATATATTACATTTTATCGAATTTTTAAGAAGATCCACAAGGTTTGGTGAACTAGAAATAAATGGGAGTCATTCTGTTCTCAAGTATTGTATTAATGAGATGATAAAGAGGCATTAATTGGCTAAAGCAGATAATACTAATCATAACATAATAGTACCCTAACAGTTTTGGAAAATAAACTAAATAATAAGTAAAATACATTTGTATTAATAAAAATATAACAAGTTAATAATAATTGTGTATTAATTTAATTAATATAATATGACAATTTCATTATATATTCTATTATACAGTAATACAATATATTGTATCATATATTATTAGTGTATAATATATAATTGTAATATTATAACACTAATGATTATGATATATTATAACAACAATAATAAGGATGAACACAATGAGATTGTACAACTTGTTCCGCAGAGACAGGCAGCATTATAAGTGACTGTGCACAGATGTAAAGATAGATGTGACATATATATATATAGGCTCTCTAATTTACACCTTAGTTTTAATCCCATAGAAACAAATGTCTGATATTTCGTTATGTCTGCAACAATGAATGAAGTTTCTATGATTTATTAAACAATTAGATGGAAATTCTTCAGATTACATCAGATTCGTTTGCATCGAAAATCTTCATCACCCTCCTCATCAGCCCCACCCTACTACTGTGCATTATATATAACTGTATATCTGTGCATTATATACAACTGTGCATTAAAACTGTGCATTATATATAACTGTGCATTACATATAGCTGTGCATTATATATATAACTGTGCATTACATATAGCTGTGCATTATATATAGCTGTGCATTATATAATAACTGTGCATTACATATAACTGTGCATTATATATAGCTGTGCATTATATAGAGTTGTGCATTATATATAACTGTATATTATATATAGCTGTGTATTATATATAATTGTGCATTATATAGAACTGTGCATTACATATAACTGTGCATTATATATACTGTGCATTATATATATATAACTGTGCATTACATATACCTGTGCATTATATATAACTGTGCATTATATATATATAACTGTGCATTACATATACCTGTGCATTATATATAACTGTGCATTATATAGAACTGTGCATGATATATAGCTGTGTATTATATATAGCTGTGCATGATATATAGCTGTGTATTATATATAGCTGTGCATTATATAATAACTGTGCATTATATAGAACTGTGCATTATATATACTGTGCATTATATATATATAACTGTGCATTACATATACCTGTGCATTATATATATATAACTGTGCATTACATATACCTGTGCATTATATATAACTGTGCATTATATAGAACTGTGCATGATATATAGCTGTGCATTATATATAGCTGTGCATGATATATAGCTGTGTATTATATATAGCTGTGCATTATATAATAACTGTGCATTATATAGAACTGTGCATTACATATAACTGTACATTATATATAGCTGTGCATTATATAATAACTGTGCATTATTTATAACTGTGCATTATATTAGCTGTGCATTACATATAACTGTGCATTACATATAACTGTGCATTACATATAACTGTGCATTACATATAGCTGTGCATTATATAGAACTGTGCATTACATATAGCTGTGCATTATATATAGCTTTGCATTACATATAACTGTGCATTACATATAACTGTACATTATATATAGCTGTGCATTATATAGAACTGTGCATTATATATAGCTGTGCATTACATATAACTGTGTATTACATATAGCTGTGCATTATATAGAACTGTGCATTATATATAGCTGTGCATTATATATAGCTTTGCATTACATATAACTGTGCATTACATATAACTGTACATTATATATAGCTGTGCATTATATAGAACTGTGCATTATATATAGCTGTGCATTACATATAACTGTGTATTACATATAACTGTGCATTATATATAGCTGTGCATTACATATAACTGTGCATTACATATAACTGTACATTACATATAACTGTGCATTACATATAGCTGTGCATTATATAGAACTGTGCATTATATATAGCTGTGCATTACATATAACTGTGCATTATATATAGCTGTGCATTACATATAACTGTGCATTACATATAACTGTGCATTACATATAGCTGTGCATTATATATAGCTGTGCATTACATATAGCTGTGCATTACATATAACTGTGCATTATATATAGCTGTGCATTATATAGAACTGTGCATTATATAGAACTGTGCATTACATAGAACTGTGCATTATATATATAACTGTGCATTATATATAGCTGTGCATTATAAATATAACTGTGCATTATATATAACTGTGCATTATAAATATAACTGTGCATTATATATAACTGTGCATTATATGTAGCTGTGCATTATATATAACTGTGCATTATATAGAACTGTGCATTACATATAGCTGTGCATTATATATATATAACTGCATTATATAGAACTGTGCATTATATATAGCTGTGCATTATATATATATAACTGCATTATATAGAACTGTGCATTATATATATAACTGTGCATGATATATATAACTGTGCATTATTATAGTTATAGTGATGAATCTGGTGAGATGAATATAATCGATATAACTGGGAGGATCCAGGAGGAGGACTGATAATACTGACACTACTGATAACACTGATACCCTGATGATGGTGGTGACTGTTGTGATCCATGTCGGGGCTCACACTCACCCGGATGAGGCCGCTCCACACTGCTCCGCCCGGCTATAGACAGAGGAGTGAGAGGAGAGGAGCCTCCCCTGTATGGAGCTATATGTGTGTGGGGAACTATATACAGTGTGTATGGAATCCATATATTGTGTGTGGCTCTATAAAGTGTGTGTGTGTAGGGATCTATACAGATTGTAAGGATCTATATACATTGTGTGTATGTCTGTATGGATTTATACATTGTGTGTATGTGGCTCTATAAATTGTATGTGTCTATACATTGTCTGAGTAGGGATCTATACAGACTATGTGTGTGTATGTGTGTGTTTATGGAATCCATACATTGTGTGTGGCTCTATTAAATGTGTGTAGGGATCTATACAGATTGTAAGGATCTATACATTGTGTGTATAGATCTATAGTGTGTATGTATGTGTAGGAATCTATATATTGTGTGTGTAGGGATCTATACAGATTGTAAGGATCTATACATTGTGTGTGTATGTCTGTATGGATTTATACATTGTGTATTTGTGGCTCTATAAATTGTGTGTGTCTATACATTATGTGTAGGTATCTATACACACTGAGTGTGTGTGTGTGTGTGTGTGCTTATGGAATCTATACATTGTGGGTGTGGCTCTATAAATTGTGTGTGTCTATACATTGTGTGTAGGGATCTATACACACTGAGTGTGTGTGTGTTTTGGTTGGATCTATACATTGTGTGTCTATGGATCTATAGTGTGCATGTAAGTGTAGGAATCTATACATTGTGTGTTAGTGTGTGAGTGTGGGCGTGTGTTTGATCTATACATTGTGTGTGTATGGACCTATAGTGTGTATATATGTGTAGGATTCTATACATTGTGAGTTAGGCTAGGGTCACTCACACTTTAAGGGTGCATCCTCACGATCAGAATACGTAGCGTTTTGGACGCAGCGTCTTTGCGCTGCGTCCAAAACGCTGCGTCGTACAGTGCTAGCATAGTGGATAGGATTTCAAGAAGTCCCATCCTCACTATGCGTAACCCGCCCTCAGCGTCTTTGGAGCTGCAGAGCGGGTTGCCGGTAGTCCGCTCCTCCGCAGCATGTTCATTTCATGCTGCGGAGTCGGAAGCGGCTACCATCGGGTGACTGCAGGGAGAAGCCGCTGCCGCAGGGATGGGCAAAGTGTTAGAGCTGTAATAAAATCTTAAATATTAATAATAATTGTGGCCATCATGTCTCTAGGGGGTGTCCACCCCCCCTAGAGACATGCTACCCACTCAGGTGGGCATGTAATGTGTTAATAACTCATGTACAGTAAGCTGGCTCCTGTCGGCTTTGTACAATTTTCTGAATGAAGCCGCGGCTCCACTGACAGCTGTGCACATACTATATGTAATGTATGTATGGTATGTGCCGCTGTCCGTGGTCCTGTAGGCTTTTACAGTAAATCTATGGGCAGCGCATCACCATAGATCTACTGTAAAAGACTACAAGACCTTGGACAGCGGCACATACCATACGTACATTACATATAGTATGTGCACAGCTGTCAGTGGAGCCGCGGCTTCATTCAGAAAATTGTACAGAGCCGACAGGAGCTGGCTTACTGTACATGAGTTATTAACACATTACATGCCCACCTGAGTAGGTAGCATGTCTCTAGGATGGGGGGGGGCACCCCCTAGAGACATGATGGGCACAATTATTATTAATAATAAAACTTTTTTTTACACTGTAAACACTTTGCTTATCCCGGCGGCAGTCGGGATAAGCAAAGTATTTGGTAACCGGATTGCTCAGGATTACACATCCTGAGCAATGCGGTTACCGCATTGCGGGGCTTAGAACCGCTCCGAAAACTGCAGCCTGCATGATTTTTCACGCATGCTGCAGAGCCGGAGGCGGTAACCGGATTGCATGTAAAGCAATCCGGTTTTTATAATGGGCTCCTATGAGGAGCGTTTCCTGATGCGGTTTTGAGCTTTTTGAAAGCTCAAAACCGGATCAGGATTTAAAAAAAAAAAAAAAGCACAAGTGTGACCCTAGCCTTAAATCTGGTTTTGGGAACATTTTGGACATTTTTACTTCAAAGTCCAAAAACGCATATGCGTTAACGCATGTGTGTGTGCATTTTTCAAAAATGCATGCGTTTTTGTGCAGCATCCCAAAAGAGGCCAGGGTTACACATGCCAATCCAATTTTTTAAGCCCTTAGAAAAATGAATCCATTTTATTTAGGGTGCCAATAGTGTCCCCAGAGGTCCTGGACATTTTTGGATTTGTTTGGATTTAGCCATTTTTTCACCGAAATCACATTTGCATTAACGCATGGTGCCTATATGTACCATGTGTTAACGCATGGGTCTCCCATAGGGCCCCATGTAAAAAAAAAGGCATGCGTTTTGAAAAACGCACAGACACATGCGTTAACGCATATGCGTTATAGGACTTTGGAAAAAAAATGTCCAAAATGTTCCCAAAAGCGAATTTAAGCCTAAAAAGTATGATATGTGTGACCCTGGCGAGTCGCTGCTAGCAGCGTTTTTGGGTGCATTAAAAAAAGCATTCGTATTTTTAACATGGGGCCCTATGGGAGACGCATGCGTTAACACATGGTACATATAGGCACCATGCGCTAAAGCATATACTTTTTTGGTGAAAAAATGACTAAGGCTAGGGTCACACTTGGAAGGCACAATCCAGTAACCGGATCCATTACTGGATCCAGTATTGGACTGTGTCTTCATACTTATTTTAATCTGTAAAATTGCAACCCTCATTCCGGATCTGAATGGATTAATGCATCCGGTTTTGGAATGAGGATTTTTGCAATTTTAAAAACCGCACCCGGATCCGGTACCACAAGGTACATTTATGTTTGCGGGCGCTAGTGCTCAATCCAGCCAATCCGCTGTAACTGCACTTGCCGCATCGGACCGCAAGCCCCATAGACAATGCATGGGGCTTGCCGGATCCGGGCGGCAAGTTGGCCGTTGGGCGGACGATCCGGCAGATGCAGTGCCTCCTGCCGGATCTGCCGCATATAAGCAAAAACGCTGATGTGAAAGGCCCTTTATATATATTTAGCAACACAAGCTAAATGCAGCACAAACTTCAATAAAAAGTAGGCCCCTTTTGCATTTCTGTGTTTGTGAATTACCTGAGTTTGCCCCCCCTGCGCTACCACAAAAGCAAGCGCAGGTGCAGTTTTAGGCAAACGCAGGCAAGCACATCAGCGCATAGATGCAATGCTCCTACGCTCGTCTGCACTCAGTGCCCCCATTACCTTCTATGGCACCTAACAACAGGTGTTGTTAATTACACAAATTAGAGAAGCATCACATGATTTTTCTAACAATGCCAATACTTTCGTCCACCCCCTTTTTTATGTTTGGTGTGGAATTAGATCCAATTTGGCTTTAGGACAATTCTTTTTGTGTTTTTTTCATTTAAGACAAATTAAATGAAGATAATAATACCAAAGAATTTGTGATTGCAATCATTTTCAGAAAGAAACTGAGTATTAACTGACAGAATTGCAGGGGTGTGAATACTTTTGGCCAACACTGTATATACACATACACACTGCAGTGTTTACATAGGAGATGGATGCAGTTTAAGAAGGGAGACTGAGACTGATCCATACATCCATCAAGGCCAGGACTCACCCAGATCTTGGAGATAGAGAGAGATGAGGGGTGTCGGGTGGTGGACGGTGGCAGCAGGCCCAGTGCTTGGCAGAAGACAGAATTGCCATGGAGACACCGAGCATGCCAGCCAGAGAAGAGCAGGAACTCCACCCACCCACAGGGAAATGTAGTGACGCTCTCACAGGCCCCATCCTCACTTGGTTAGAGGCCTCCTGTGTGAGCAGTGCTGGGAGAGCGAGAACCGCCTCCACATTAAGTGCCGCTGGCCAAAGCTGACAAGCGGGATGCCAGGTCCTCAGTGTGGACCTGCCGCAGCCTGCAGCCGCCAAGGAAGAGAGGGGGGCCCGTAGAAGACAAGATGGGGTGGAGCCTGAAGGAGATTGTAGCCTCAACTCTCGTTCGGGCCCCCCCCTCTCCTGTCCATCATCGCCGGTCCCCTGACAGCTGTCAGAGTAGTCAGGCCCTTACTGCGGCCCAGACTTCTAAGCATCACATGAAGGATACATTTATTCCATTAACGCTCCCACATTTACTCTTAGGCCTCTTTCACTTTGCGCTTTGTTCATGTTCGTGGGGATCCTGTTTTTTGTAGGACCCCACAGACATGAACGGACAGGACTGGATTGGTAACTCCTGTTGCCATTTCTGTGTCCGGATCTAGTATTTTGAGGTATCTGGACACAGAAAGAGCTGGGAGGAGCCTGAGCTTGCAAAGCACAGGCAAGTGGTGTCGGGGCTGTTACTTTTGCATTCGCAATGTATCTACATACATTGTGAAAGAGAAAGAAAGCAATGTGTCGGAGAAGTCTCTGATTCTGGGGCTGGGAAAAAAGCGGACACAATCCTCTGATACAACTGGCACACACGGATGGCTATTAAGGACCAATCTGTGCCCATAGGGATACATGGAGGCTGAATCGGATCCATGGCTATCCGTTTTGCAACGGATAACCACGGATCCCCAAAAAACGTGATGTGAAGGGGGCCTTACCCTATTTTCACTTAACACCGTCTCTGCCTTTAATTCCACTCCTTAACTAGTTTTTTTTATGCTACCCTTTTTTTGGGGGATTAAACAATTATTTATATCAACTCATTATTCCCTGTAATAACAAATGGTGGTCACATATTAAATGTCTAAACAATACAACATACTGGTCTTTATTGGCAGGTTTCTTAGTATGTGACTCTTACCACCGGCATTAGAGGTGCCCACACATTAATGAGAATGGACAACCGTAAAGAATGATCAACAAGTGCAATTTATCAGTGAACGGATAATAGACGTTTATCACCTGGAAAGAAGTCAACGGCCAATTTCGCATGTATGCATTGGTGAATTACCTGCGTTTGCCCGCCCAGCGCTAGTGCAAAAGCAAGCGCAGGTGCAGTTTTATGCAAACGCAGGCAAGCACATCAGTGCATAGATGCACTGCTCCTGCGCTCGTCTGCGCTCGGTGCCCCTTTTACCTTTTATGGCTTTTAAGAGCCGAGCGCAGGAGCCGACATCCCTGAAGCGCAAGTGCGAAGTGCCTGGCGTCATCGCGCATGTGCTTAGTCAGACGCACCCGGAAACGTGGAAAGCGGCGTTTCCGGGTGCATCTGACTATGCGCATGCGCGATGACGTCAGCACAGTGACACTCGCGCTTCGGGGATGTTGGCTCCTGCGCACAGCTGAGCGCAGGAGCCAACATCCCCGAAGCGCGAGTGTCACTGTGCTGACGTCATCGCGCATGCGCATAGTCAGATGCACCCGGAAACGCCGCTTTCCACGTTTCCGGGTGCGTCTGACTAAGCACATGCGCGATGACGCCAGGCACTTCGCACTTGCGCTTCAGGGATGTCGGCTCCTGCGCTCGGCTCTTAAAAGCCATAAAAGGTAAAAGGGGCACCGAGCGCAGACGAGCGCAGGAGCAGTGCATCTATGCACTGATGTGCTTGCCTGCGTTTGCATAAAACTGCACCTGCGCTTGCTTTTGCACTAGCGCTGGGCGGGCAAACGCAGGTAATTCACCAATGCATACATGCGAAATTGGCCGTTGACTTCTTTCCAGGTGATAAACGTCTATTATCCGTTCACTGATAAATTGCACTTGTTGATCATTCTTTACGGTTGTCCATTCTCATTAATGTGTGGGCACCTCTAATGCCGGTGGTAAGAGTCACATACTAAGAAACCTGCCAATAAAGACCAGTATGTTGTATTGTTTAGACATTTAATATGTGACCACCATTTGTTATTACAGGGAATAATGAGTTGATATAAATAATTGTTTAATCCCCCAAAAAAAGGGTAGCATAAAAAAAACTAGTTAAGGAGTGGAATTAAAGGCAGAGACGGTGTTAAGTGAAAATAGGGTAAGGCCCCCTTCACATCACGTTTTTTGGGGATCCGTGGTTATCCGTTGCAAAACGGATAGCCATGGATCCGATTCAGCCTCCATGTATCCCTATGGGCACAGATTGGTCCTTAATAGCCATCCGTGTGTGCCAGTTGTATCAGAGGATTGTGTCCGCTTTTTTCCCAGCCCCAGAATCAGAGACTTCTCCGACACATTGCTTTCTTTCTCTTTCACAATGTATGTAGATACATTGCGAAAGCAAAAGTAACAGCCCCGACACCACTTGCCTGTGCTTTGCAAGCTCAGGCTCCTCCCAGCTCTTTCTGTGTCCAGATACCTCAAAATACTAGATCCGGACACAGAAATGGCAACAGGAGTTACCAATCCAGTCCTGTCCGTTCATGTCTGTGGGGTCCTACAAAAAACAGGATCCCCACGAACATGAACAAAGCGCAAAGTGAAAGAGGCCTAAGAGTAAATGTGGGAGCGTTAATGGAATAAATGTATCCTTCATGTGATGCTTAGAAGTCTGGGCCGCAGTAAGGGCCTGACTACTCTGACAGCTGTCAGGGGACCGGCGATGATGGACAGGAGAGGGGGGGGCCCGAACGAGAGTTGAGGCTACAATCTCCTTCAGGCTCCACCCCATCTTGTCTTCTACGGGCCCCCCTCTCTTCCTTGGCGGCTGCAGGCTGCGGCAGGTCCACACTGAGGACCTGGCATCCCCGCTTGTCAGCTTTGGCCGGCGGCACTTAATGTGGAGGCGGTTCTCGCTCTCCCAGCACTGCTCACACAGGAGGCCTCTAACCAAGTGAGGATGGGGCCTGTGAGAGCGTCACTACATTTCCCTGTGGGTGGGTGGAGTTCCTGCTCTTCTCTGGCTGGCATGCTCGGTGTCTCCATGGCAATTCTGTCTTCTGCCAAGCACTGGGCCTGCTGCCACCGTCCACCACCCGACACCCCTCATCTCTCTCTATCTCCAAGATCTGGGTGAGTCCTGGCCTTGATGGATGTATGGATCAGTCTCAGTCTCCCTTCTTAAACTGCATCCATCTCCTATGTAAACACTGCAGTGTGTATGTGTATATACAGTGTTGGCCAAAAGTATTCACACCCCTGCAATTCTGTCAGTTAATACTCAGTTTCTTTCTGAAAATGATTGCAATCACAAATTCTTTGGTATTATTATCTTCATTTAATTTGTCTTAAATGAAAAAAACACAAAAAGAATTGTCCTAAAGCCAAATTGGATCTAATTCCACACCAAACATAAAAAAGGGGGTGGACAAAAGTATTGGCATTGTTAGAAAAATCATGTGATGCTTCTCTAATTTGTGTAATTAACAACACCTGTAACTTACCTGTGGCACCTAACAGGTGTTGGTGATAACTAAATCACACTTGCAGCCAGTTGACATGGATTAAAGGTGACTCAACATCTGTCCTGGGTCCTTGTATGTACCACATTGAGCATGGAGAAAAGAAAGAAGACCAAAGAACTGTCTGAAGACTTGAGAAATCAAATTGTGAGGAAGCATGAGCAATCTCAAGGCTACAAGTCCATCTCCAAAGACCTGAATGTTCCTGTGTTTACCGTGCGCAGTGTCATCAAGAAGTTTAAAGCTCATGGCACTGTGGCTAACCTCCCTAGATGTGGACGAAAAAGAAAAATTGACAAGAGATTTCAATGCAAGATTGTGCAGATGGTGGATAGAGAACCTTGACTAACATCCAAACAAGTTCAAGCTGCCCTGCAGTCCGAGGGTGCAACAGTATCAACCCGTACTATCCTTCGGTGTCTGAATGGAAAGGGACTGTAAGTTAGGAGACCCAGGAAGACCCCACTTCTTTCCCCGAGACATAAAAAAGCCAGGCTGGAGTTTGCCAAAACTTACCTGAGAAAGCCTACAACGTTTTGGAAGAATGTTCTCTGGTCAGATGAGACAAAAGTAGAGCTTTTTGGGCAAAGGCATCAACATAGAGTTTACAGGAGAAAAAAAGAGGCATTCAAAGAAAAGAACACGGTCCCTACAGTCAAACATGGTGGAGGTTCCCTGTTATTTTGGGGTTGTTTTGCTGCCTCTGGCACTGGACTGCTTGACCGTGTGCATGGCATTATGAAGTCTGAAGACAGCCAACAAATTTTGCAGCATAATGTAGGGCCCAGTGTGAGAAAGCTGGGTCTCCCTCAGAGGTCATGGGTGTTCCACCAGGACAATGACCCAAAACACACTTCAAAAAGCACTAGAAAATGGTTTGAGAGAAAGCACTGGAGACTTCTAAAGGGGGCCAGCAATGAGCCAGACCTGAATCCCATAGAACACCTGTGGAGAGATCTAAAAATGGCAGAAGAAGAAGGCACCCTCAAATATCAGGGACCTGGAGCAGTTTGCCAAAGAAGAATGGTCTAAAATTCCAGCAGAGCATTGTAAGAAACTCATTAATGGTTACCGGAAGCGGTTGATCGCAGTTATTATGGCTAAAGGTTGTGCAACCAAGTATTAGGCTGAGGGTGCCAATACTTTTGTCTGGCCCATTTTTAGGATTTTGTGTGAAATGATCAATGTTTTGCTTTTTGCTTCATTCTCTTTTGTGTTTTTTCATTGAAGACAAATTAAATGAAGATAATAATACCAAAGAATTTGTGATTGCAATCATTTTCAGGAAGAAACTTGAGTATTTGACATAATTGCAGGGGTGATATTAGTAGTGGCAAAATCTACAGTTTGGTACATCCTGAGAAAGAAAGAAAGCACGGTGACCTCAACAATGCAAAAAGATCTGGACAACCACAGAAGACAAGAGTGGTGGATGATGGCAGAATAATTACCATGGTGAAGAGAAACCCCTTCACAACAGCCAACCAAGTGAACAACACACTCCAGGACAAGGCGTATCAATATCCCAATCTACCATAAACCGAAGACTGCATGAAAGTAAATACAGAGGGTTCACTGCACGGTGCAAGCCACTCATAAGCCTCAGAATAAGAAGGCTAGATTGGACTTTGCTGAAAAACATCTTAAAAAAACAGCACAGTTCTGGATGAACATTCTTTGGACAGATTAAAACAAGATGATCCTCTACCAGAATGGATGGAAGAAAAAATCATGGTCAAAGGCATGGTACAGCTTATGATCCAAAGCATATCATATCATCTGTTAAACACGGCGGAGGCAGTGTGAAGGCTGGGCATGCATGGCTGCCAGTGGCACTGGGTGTCTAGTGTTTATTGATGATGTGACACAGGACAGAAGCAGCTGGATGAATTCTGGGGTTTTCAGAGACATACTGTATGTGTCATAATATAGATGGAAAATGACCCAAAACATAAAGCCAAAGCAACCCGGGAGTTTATTAAAGCAAAGAAGTGGAATATTCTTGAATGGCTAAGTAAGTCACCTAATCTCAACCCATTAGGCCTCATTTCACTTGTTATAGACTAAAAGTTCAGAGAGAAAGGCCCACAAACAAACAGCAACTGAAAACCACTGCAGTTAAGGCCGATAGAGCATAAAAAAGGAGGAAACAGCGTCTGTTGATGTCCATGGGTTCAAGACTTCAGACCGCTTTCAACCAATTATTAAAAGTAACATTTTATTTACAATTATTTAACTTGCCCAATTACTTTTGAGCCCCTAAAATGAAGGGTTTGAGTTTAAAAAATGCTTTAGTTCCTCACATTTTTATGTATTATTTTCTTCAACCCCCTGAATTAAAGCTGAAAGTCTGAGCTTAAACTACAGCTGAATTGTTTTGTTCACAATCCATTGTGGTAATGGACAGAACAAAAATTACAAATATGTTTCTGAATAAATATATATTGACTTAACTGCATGGCCCCCTCTGTCCTGTATGTATGGTAAATCTAGACCTGTTATAGCTAAGTTCGCACGGCTCTCAACTCTTATCTATGGGATTGTCAGGGATCCTTGTCCGGTATCCCACAATCAACAGAGCGAGAGATGCGTGATCTGCCCAAGAACCTTTATTGCTTGAAAAACATAGAACTCCATAAAACAATGCAGTCGTATATTCTATGTCCATGTAATCCAGGTTTGTCTAAATCCCTTGTGGAGCTGGTCTGAACTCAGCTTTGCACACACACAGACTGACTCATACTGCTTCTCCTCCCCAACCCACCATCCAAAACCAGTTCTATTGACACTCCAGGGTGGGTGGTACAAACATTTACAAACAGAGGACTTTAGAAAGACCAATTAATAAGGACAGTTCCCAGTAATTCAATTATCAGCTCAGGAGCGTAATTTGTACACAGGAAGTGGGGGAGGGCGGAATACACAGTATTGCAAGAACAAAGCACCTGAAAATGCGGTTACAACATAACCCACCATATCCACCATCACAAGGATATTCTTGATGACGCCTAGTTGGCTAAAAGTCTAGATGTACTGTATGTTCAGGAAAGAGGGGACCATATCTCAGGAACAGAGAGGTGCAAGAACAAAAATAATGCCAGATTCAGGAGAACAGCTTTATTTACACTAGGGAAAAAAAATTACATATTAATGTCAAGTGACAGGTTTTCCCTGCATAGAGCTTGGAGAATTGTATTTTCTTATTAACGATGTCTCTAAAACAGTGCAGATCCTGTGGCTCATTCAGATCCGTATTTGTTCCTAATTTATTCCTTCATTGTTCTGATGAAAGCCCTCTCCATGGTGCAGCCAAACAATGGTTATTTTTTCCTGGTTCTGATCTCTGTTTCATTGCCGCTCTAATCATTTTCTTATGAGCTCATTGAAGCCAGCTTTTTAAAGAAGTTGTCTAGAATTTCAGAAACATGGCTGCAACCATGTTTTTCTGAATAGTTTTCATTGAAGGGAATGTGTCACTTCTTTTACTTTTACAGCCAGATCGTAATAAAAATACTTTTCCTAAATCTGGTCTTATTTTCTAATTGTGATTTTTTTAGCCTATTTAGTCTTGTAGAGAGATGCTTCACTAGATGGACCATAGAAATAGTCCGGGTTTATTGACATCTATGGCAGAGTGTTTGGACAGGGTTGTGGAGTCAGTATGTCAAACATCTGACTCCAACTCTTCAATTTCTCTGAATCAGACTCTGACCTCGACTCCAACTCCACCAAAATGGACACCGACTCCAACTCCACAACCAGTCAGTCAGAAGTCAGTAAGCCAAACATCCGACTCCAACTCTGAATCCGCCTCCACCCAAAATGGACACTGACTCCATGATTCTAAGTCCGACTCTACAGCCCTGGTAGTAGATATGCTCTTCAGTCTGAGCAGAGATCATCGTGCAGGGATGAGGAGGAGAAGAGCTATGTCCATTACCTTTGTAGATTAATGTGTTCTTTCACTGTTCTCTCTCTCTAACAATCACAAGTATATACAGTATATGGATGTTACCTTTCATTGCAACCGTCTGTAATGACAATGAAAATTATTGTAAATTGATCTCACATATTAACTCACTATATACACAATTGTGGCCAAATGTATTGACACCCCTGTAATTCTGTCAGATAATACTCAGTTTCTTCCTGAAAATGATTGCAATCACAAATTCTTTGGTATTATTATCTTCATTTAATTTGTCTTCAATGAAAAAACACAAAAAGAATTGTCCTAAAGCCAAATTGGATCTAATTCCACACCAAACATAAAAAAGGGGTGGACAAAAGTATTGGCACGTTAGAAAAATCATGTGATGCTTCTCTAATTTGTGTAATTAACAGCACCTGTAACTTACCTGTGGCACCTAACAGGTGTTGGCAATAACTAAATCACACTTGCAGCCAGTTGACATGGATTAAAGTTGACTCAACCTCTGTCCTGTGTCCTTGTGTGTACCACATTGAGCATGGAGAAAAGAAAGAAGACCAAAGAACTGTCTGAGGACTTGAGAAACCAAATTGTGAGGAAGCATGAGCAATCTCAAGGCTACAAGTCCATCTCCATAGACCTGAATGTTCCTGTGTTTACCGTGCGCAGTGTCATCATGTCACTATGGGACTTGAGGCAGGTGCAGCAAGTGCGTTTTTTGCCGCGATCTGGCAAATCTGGCAGGTTATGGCAAGTCAAAACACTGCAGCTAACCGACAAGGTTTTTGACCCGCACCTGCCGCAAGTCCCATAGAGAATTAATGGGGCTTAACGCAAGTTGGCGTTACACGGCAGATGTGGCAGATGCAATCAATCTGCCACAAATCAGTAAAAACACTGATGTGAAATGGCCTAAATCAGTACAAACATGGAATAACAGGGTTCTTATGTGCACAAAGTGGAGTATAGCTTCAGTTTTTGCGTTTCAAGGACAATCCCTCTTACTCATAACTCAGGTTAAGAGGTAAGGGGGATTGTCCTCAAAACATGTAACCCAAAGCCATGGTTTACTCTACTTTGTTTACATGAACACCCTATTATTCCATGATATTATCGATTTGGAGGAATAAAATAGCGTTTTTTACCTTGTCTGCTGGATTGTTGTGTTTTCGGATTCTCCCGTGGATTTCTTTCTGCACTATTAAAGGGACAGGTGACCTGGAAAACCCTTTTTTATTGAACATTTTGTCCTGTGGATGCTGCCCCAAGCAGACTTTTACTTTTTCCTAAACGTCTGGTACTTGTAGTGCATTATCCAAGCTCTGACATTTGGCTATTACTTTTAACATTTCTGCGTAGATATTATACCTAGAACTGAGTTCTGGTTCTGATCCAGCTCTGTCCTATCACTCTCCTGTTTTGGCTCCAGGTTTCAGTCCTGTCACCACATTCCAGTCTGGTACTCTGGGCTCTGTTTCTGGTCCCGTCTTTTCCCGGTCTCACACAGTCTGTCTCGTCCTGTCATTACTGCTCAGTCAAGTTGCCATCTGGTAATTTTGACCTTGGGATCATCCTGCAGGAAAGATCAAACTTCTTTACAGGGTGAAAAAGAATAAATTAAAAAATAGTGGCAAATAAAAATTGGTCAAATTCTTTTTAATTCCTTTAAATGTAGTCACAAGAAACATTTGATCTTTTTGATAAACAATGTAGCCATTAGGGGCAGTGTTCTCCTGTTCATTTTCCTCCTACGCTGGCCAGAACAGGCAATATACCATCTTTAGTAGAAGATCTAATAAATCCAGGTCTGGGAATAAATAAACCTCTCTCTGTGCAGAACACATTAAGCCAAAATGTTTTACAGAATGTTTATAGAAAACTAAAAGTGAAAATAACCCTGTATAAATAGGAGCCATTTCCATGTAGTAACAATCCGGACACAGTTCCTTGAAAAGTGTTTGACTGTGACTCATTCTGAGGAACGGACCAAAAATGTAAGAAGTCAATAAATAAATAAACTTATGTTGATTCTAAGCACCTTCTTTTTCTAGAAAATCTTTCCCGAATCTTGTTGTTTGTTGGTTTTACACATAGGCGCTTCTTATTTCGGCTCTTACTCTCCTTGGATCACTTCCATATCTGGGTGTCCCTGATGCTGCTGGTATATGTGCGGCTCCTCGATTATTGCTTCTAAAAATAAGGTGTTGTGTGCATGTACATAGTGTGTCCTCGGGATCGAGCACACAATCCTCTCTATTCTTAATATGGGCAACGCATTTCAGGAACTATCACTTTGGTGTAATACTCTAACCTTTGGTGAACCAACTTTATTCACACAGACGTTGCACACATTGTGATGTCTAATGATCTACCTGTATTAGAAAGACTTCCTAATGACCCAGGGGTTACGAAACCACAAAATCAAATACACTTTCAGGGCACATTTAAAATGCAATCTCTTATTTTCAGGACTGCAGCAATGTAGATGCATGACCTCTTCTTTCCTTTCAACCGTCTTTACTCCACGTTACCCCCACCAAAAGAAAAGACACAACTATTTTGGATTAAATTGGCCAAACTGGCCTTTACTACAACAAAAGTTTAGGCCATGTCACACGTGGGACATCGCCCCTGCGTCGCCTAATGTAAAGGGGCGATGGCGACGCCTTTTACTGGTCGCCTGGTTTCAGAGCAGTGCTCTGAAAGCAGGCGGACGATTTGGGGCGATGTGTCCACATCGCCCCATGTAAACGGCCGTCGGCGAGCTGACAGGCGATGGGAGCCATAGGCTCCCATTGTACTGCATCGCCGCTGGGGTTTGGAGACACCCCGGCGGCGATGCCGCCTCTCAGCACGCTGGACCATCACCGGAGATGTCTCCCCGTGTAAACGGGGGCGGCGACGCTGGCGGGGCGCCAAAAACGTGTATATATACTATGTAAAAGCCCTACCAAGTCAGACTGTCTGCGTGTCTGTAAGTTGTGTCCCAAAAACAGCACCACCTATAGGACATCGTGTACATTACAAAAGACAGTTAAACTGGAATGTCAGAATTTAAACTACCGTATATACTCGTGTATAAGCCGAGTTTTTCAGCCCAAAATTTGGGCTGAAAAGTCCCCCCCTCGGCTTATACACGAGTCATATACGGGGGGGCTGTGTCCCGGGGGCTGTGGAGGCTGGAGGAGGCGGGGGGGGAAGCTGCTGTATGAGCGGCCCCGTCACGTGGGGCCGCTCATTATATATGCACTGCTTCCCCCTGTCAATCAGCGGGGGAAGCAGTGCATATGGCCCCCCCAAAAGCTGGCACTGTCCCCCCTTGTAAGGGCCCCCCCCGCTGCTTATACATTACCATCCCGGTGTTCTGATCGGCGCCGCTCCTCGGTGCTGCGTCTTCATCCTCCCGTCCGCGCTCGCTGCATCCATCCGGGTTCTCCGACTGTCGCAGCGATATGACGTCATCGCGCGACCGCCGGAGATCCTGGATGCAGCGAGCGAGGACGGGAGGATGAAGACGCAACACCGAGGAGCGGCGCCGATCAGAACACCGGGATGGTAATGTATAAGCAGCGGGGGGGAGGCCTTACAAGGGGGGACAGTGCCAGCTTTTGGGGGCTGTTGGTACCCCCAGGGGGCTGCTGGGTACCCCCAGGGGGCTGTTGGTACCCCCTGGGGGCTGTTGGGTACCCCCTGGGGGCTGTTGGTCCCCCCTGGGGGCTGTTGGTACCCCCAGGGGGCTTCTGGGTACCCCCTGGGGGCTGTTGGTACCCCCTGGGGGCTGTTGGTACCCCCTGGGGGCTGTTGGGTACCCCCAGGGGGCTGCTGGGTACCCCCTGGGGGCTGTTGGTACCCCCAGAGAGCTGTTGGTACCCCCAGAGAGCTGTTGGTACCCCCAGAGAGCTGCTGGGTACCCCCTGGGGGCTGCTGGTACCCCCAGGGGGCTGTTGGTCCCCCCAGGGGCTGTTGGGTACCCCCAGGGGGCTGTTGGGTACCCCCAGGGGGCTGCTGGGTACCCCCAGGGGGCTGCTGGGTACCCCCTGGGGGCTGCTATATGTACCCCTGGGGGCCTGCTGTATACCACTGGGGCTGCTGTATACTACCACTGGGGCTGCTGGGGCTCCTGTATACTACCACTGGGGCTGCTGTATACTACTGCTGGGGCTCCTGTATACTACCACTGGGGCTGCTGTATACTACTGCTGGGGCTCCTGTATACTACCACTGGGGCTGCTGGGGCTCCTGTATACTACCACTGGGGCTGCTGGGGCTCCTGTATACTACCACTGGGGCTGCTGGGGCTCCTGTATACTACCACTGGGGCTGCTGTATACTACCACTGGGGCTGCTGGGACTCCTGTATACTACCACTGGGGCTGCTGGGGAATCTGTATACTACCACTGGGGGGCTGCTGGGGCTCCTGTATACTACCACTGGGGCTGCTGGGGAATCTGTATACTACCACTGGGGCTGCTGGGGAATCTGTATACTACCACTGGGGCTGCTGTATACTACCACTGGGGGGCCTGTATACCACACTGCTGGGGGCTGTATACCTGTGCTGGGGTCCACCCTCGGCTTATACACGAGTCAATAGGTTTTTCCAGATTTTTGGGGCAAAAGTAGGGGGGTCGGCTTATACACGGGTCGGCTTATACACGAGTATATACGGTAAGTTTAACTGATCACTCAAAATCTACGCCAAGATGAGCCGTCCCAAAAAGTACAGATGATATGGAAAGGAAAGAAGCAGCAGCACAACGGAAAAGACAACAACGTGCAAAAAAGACTACTGAACAAAGCCAGCATCGCCTTGAGCAAGCCACCACACATACAGTAAGCGCAGGTGTGTCACAGAGAAATCCCCCCAGTCCAGACCCATTAAATTGTTACAGGATACCATTTTGTAGTGACAGCGTTGACAAGACAAATCTCCATTGTCATGATCAATGAGATGCTCACAAGATGCTGCATCACAGCGAGCACGCCACGTGGCTGAATCTCCAACATCAAGATCTAGATAATGCTGTATCACAATGGCAACGATGTGGAGAAGATTCTCCATTATCCAGATCTACGACACTGTTACAGGATGCATCATTACATCTCCAGAACCGTAACAATGAATCTCCGCAATCCAGATCAATGAGACTGTCACAGGATGCAGCATCATACAGGTGCCACTGTAATGACAAATCTAAGGAGTACAGATGTTTAAGACTGTCAAAGGATGCAGTATTCCACAGGTGCCGCTGTAATGACAAATCTACGGAGTACAGATCTATCACACTGTCACAGGATGCAGCATCATAATGTGCCACCGTAATGATGAATCTACAGAGTACAGATGTTTAAGACTGTCACAGGTCGCAGCATTACACAGGTGCCGCGGTAATGACGAATCCATGGAGTACAGATCTATCACACTGTCACAGGACGCAGCATCCCACTGCCAATACTGTAATGATGAATCTCCGGAGGACCTACTTTGTTGTTTCCATGTTATACAATTCTACTGCTGTCGCTGAGTTTTAAATGCACCTATTTTTTATTCAATGTTGTAACCTAAAATATTAACAGCATAGTTCAACAAATATAAAATCACTCACGTCCTAGAATCGCAAGATGAGATAGAGTCGGGTCCCTGTCTAGTATGTACTGTATATATATATGTATATATATATATATTAACCATCCAGCATAACCCCAGCCACAGTGACAGGCTCGGGGGCACCTCTATTGCTGGAAAACCATTTGCCAAACCACCAACTTCCAGGGACTCCACCCTGAAGAGCCCCAATATTCTGCCTGGCAATGTCGCGTGCTTAGATTGCGTTGACTCTGCTGGATGGTGCTGTGTGTGTTGTGTCTGCATTTCTTCAAGAGCTGCATGAGGTACGGTTGTGAAGGTCTTGATCCTGACTTACTACCTGTGTTGTACTCAAGAGCTGCACTCACTATTATGCTCAGCTGCTGGTTGAGGGTTGATGTGAGGCTTGGGTGTGACTCGCCTGGAATCCCTTCCCCTGGCTTTAAATAGCTTTCCCCCTTCTCTGCCAGATGTCGCTGATAGTTATTTACTCTTGGTCGTTGTGCTGTGCTGATGCTTTGTTGCTGTGCTGAAGTCCTTGCTTTGGGAGTAGCTGTGATTCCAGATCTGTGGGTGGAGGTAGGGGCCTTCAGCCTGGGACTAATCAGGAGGTCAGATAACAGGGCAGAGACTCGGACCTCCTCACCTTCAGAGGTACCTCAGAGAGCAGGGTGAGCCAGGGACCCCCAGTGTAAGGGTCAGATTAGCTCCCCCTGAATTCTCTAACCCCTCTCATGATTCAGTTACCTGTTTTCCTCACCTCCTAAGCGTGACAGGCAATTACTGAATTTCCAAAACCCGTATGAGGTTAGCATCTCCATGATGTCTAACCCCTTCTCCAAATTTTGACACTGTAATGGATGCCCTCCACACCTTTCGGTTGGGCTGTCCTCTTAATTGTCTGCCGCCAAATTGGATGCTTTGTCTGGTGTGTGCACGCCACCGAAAGAACCAGCGCTGAAACCATGTCAAGGTAGAAATTAATGACAAAGACCTTTATTAAGGGAGGGGTTAACACGTTTTATACGGCTCCTTAAAGGGATATTAAAAGGGGTGTTACTAGAGATGATGGCATCATATTATGCTGAATCTACATTTTATTCTGAAGAGAACATTCATTTAGTGTGTGTTAGTTAGCCTTTCAGTTCAGCCTTGATCTGTACATTCAGTCCATGCTGATAAGGAACTTCTGTGCAGCTAATTCTGAGACAGTGGAATTCGAAGGGAGGGGGAGGATGAGGGATGCTGCAGTCTGCACACTGGAAGATTTCTGAATGACTTCTATAAGAGTTATATAAGTTATTAACTATTTATTGCCATAACATTCCCCCCTTTGGAGACATTCAAAATCTTACCCTAAATCTTTGCCCTAGGGCGGAGGGGGAAAAGGTAGAGGAAAGGGGAGGACACTTCACCAACATTGAGACAAACCGTAACGTCGGAATCCCTTTGCAGTTGGCCTTAACCGCACCTTCAACTGTCCCTACCCTATCTTCTAAGATGGGTCTCAAGTTCTCGTATTTCTCCAAGGGATCTTGCGGCAATGGCAATGGCATCATTCTCAGGCGTATATTTCCTCATCTGCAGATCTGCATACATTGTTGTCACTGTCTCCTTCATGGCATGAGACATCATCTTATTGATGCAAGGTATTACACAGCATGAAATTAGAGCCACTACGAATAGAACACAAAGGATTATTATACCTAGTTTGATAAGTGCTCTCTGCCATCCATCCCACCACCCAAACCAAGTGTCCCATGGATCCTTGACACCAGAATTATGAGCTAATTCTTCTGACAGGTCTGTGAGTCCTTTTAGGGCTATGCTCCCATCTACCCTTCGTCAGGATCATGTGGTCTGGCAGGCTTCTACCCCATTTATCTTTGCGTTCTTCTACCTGGACTGGTCTATATCCCCCATATTGCCCATAGCTGTTGTAGATCTTGTGTCATGTGCATCTGTTTACTATGATGTAGAAGTCAAACTGATATGTGACCCTTGTAGCTGTGGTACTAACATGACCTCCCGTCTGATCTCC
Source organism: Allobates femoralis (assembly GCA_033576535.1). NCBI lineage: Eukaryota > Metazoa > Chordata > Amphibia > Anura > Aromobatidae > Allobates > Allobates femoralis. Next base: position 529,727,301 of record JARQOC010000005.1, on the reverse strand, counting down.
CATATTCTCTTGTGACCTGCTCCCTCTGCTTTATACTGAGTATGTATATAAGGAGCAAAACAACAATTTTTTTCTTCTGGATCTGGTGCCTTCTTGCAATGGGATGCGTGGATCCATGTAGGCCTTCCTTCAACCTTCACAACTCCAAGATCCCCCCAACCTGCGATTGCAAGAAGAGAGAAGATGCCAGATCGAGAACAGAGACACTCATAAGGCCGGACCATGCTGGCTATGTACACAACAAATGGTCTTTTTTGTGCCTTGCATAGATGATTTGGGACGTACAGAGGATGGAATAAGAATTGAACATGTCACCAATATTCAAAGTGAATTTATATCTAAAGGTCCTCTTTACATGAATTTCTCACCAGATGTTGGTAACAACCCATCAAATCCACAAAGGCAACAAAATCAAACCATACATGTTCATAAATTTAGTGATGTGTTATAATGAGAAATGAGACAGGGAAAAAGTAATGAACATGCTTATTGAAATGTATTTAATATGTTATACAAAAAGCTTTTTTGTGGTGAAGCTTCAAGACGCCTCCTGTATGGAGAAACTAGTGGCCTGTGACCTGCCCAGGGGTCTATGGGAATTTGGTATCCGGGCGTTTACTGTAAGGGGATGTCACTGGTGTCCTCCCAGACCTGTACCCTGGGGTCACTTGGGAAAGGGGGAAAAACAAAAACGGGAAATAATAAAGTCTCGTGACACTACCTGCAGTTTTTGGTTATCTCACCAGCGCCGCTTTCAGAGTGCGGGGGATGGTGGTATTGCAGCCAGTTGATAATGCTCCCTGCAGGTGGAGCGGGATCCCTGGGACAGTGTAGCTGCTGGGCTGGTTGTCGTGGTAGCTGCTCTGTGGATTAGCTTAGTAGAATAAGACACCGGAGAGTTTCTGACTCTGTATGGGTACTTTACTGGCAACCGTTCTTAGTAGTTCAGGTACACAGTTACACAGTCTTTAGCGGATAGCTGGCTGGGTAGTCACTGGAGATAAGTCTCTTTGAGGCTCCCAGAGTGTTCCTTCCTTAGTACCTTCACTGTCCTCTGTGTCTTTGCTTTCTTGCGCCTCCTCACTCTCCTTGGGCTGTCCTGCACAATCCACTTGTCTACCAGGCCCGTTGGGTGCTATGAGGTTACCCTTCTTCTCTAAGGAGCTCAACCCGGTTTAGTGCTTCTGGTGGGGCTGCGCGTTCTGGACGAGGTCGAAGGCTGCTTGGCAAACCTTGCTACCCATCGGTATTGACGGCTCAGGGTTAGACTCGCCTGCACCGTAACTCAGAGCCGGTACCCCGTTGTGGACCAGGATTGCCCCGGACTGTCAATAAGGTCTGTCACTGGTTTCCTCCTTAAGTCTGGGTCGCCACTCCTTTTCTACCCTAACACTCCTCCCACCGGACCGGTTACCCTGGTAACGGGTGGCCAATTGGTCCCTATGTTAGGTGTAGGGATGCTGGGATAAGAGCCTCAAGTTGACTTTTACACTCCCCATTGACAGGAATACCAGACACTCAGTTATGGATGCACTGACCAATGAGGCGTCACACCTGCATTGCTCAGGTGTGATTTTGTGCCATCCTTCCATAAAACACTCTTCAAATTGTGAAGATCTCCTGGGTTCCTTCTATGAACTTCGAGCTTCAGTTACTTCCATACATTTTATATTGAATTCAAGTCAAGTGATTGTTTGGACCATTCTAGCAGCTACATTTTCTTACACTAAAACCAATTGAGAGTTTCCTTAGATGCGTGTTTGGGATCATTGTCTTACTGAAACTTCCACCCTAGTTCCATTTTTATTATTTTGGTAAATGGCAGCAGATAATCACATGTGCATTAATTAGTGATGAACGAACACTACCACGCTTGGTACTTGAAACGAGCAGGTCGGATGCTCGCATGGGCTCGACTCAAGTATCGTATAATGGAAGTCAATGAGAAACTTCAGCATTTTTCCAGAAGTCCTTTTTGGAGGCTTTTGTTTCAAAAAGGCAACTTTAGACAGACTTTGCAGTATCTGCACAAGTAATTCCTGGAGGAATGCTGACCCTTTAATCCCTATATAGATACAGTAGCTGCATTTACAAGGAGTCCACTAGGTTACGTCCACAGAGCAGATGCTGCTAGAGAAGCAAACCTTAGGTGAGAGAACTCAATATAGCTGGGTCAGTAACTGGGTGGATAGAACCAGAGAAACAATCAGAAGATCAAGTCGTAGTCAGGGAAATAGCCAGAAAGGTACTGATCTTACATGCTGAGCAGCTGGACAGCTCATGCTCATTCTCCATGGCAATGCAGCACCACAAGTCCCATCCACACCAGTATTCCTAGCTGGCCATCCCATGCACTGTACTGTACGGTATTGGCAATGCTCCATCTTCTATTACCAACGAAGAGGACATGTGATGGTGCCTGGTGACAGAGGGAGATGTGCCGGTCAAGATAGAGATATAACAGTTGCCTTCTGCTCTTCCGGAGGGTCTTGATTAGGGTCAGCCCTATTTTAAGTCAAACTTGTCCAATGGAGTATTCAAAAATGTATATTTTACATGAGATGACACCTTTAATATACAGTCACTGATTGTTAATATTGCACCATTGTTAGTAAGTTTTATTCTTTGCCACTAGAATTGTATTTTGGATCATATTAAAGAGTCTTAATTTCTTTTCAAACAGAAAAGCAGAGACTTCATGTGCTGCCTGATTTACGGTATATTCTGCAGGGATTTGGCAATTATGTTCAGTGAACACATTGTGGTGAAGTGAGAACTGGTGTCCTTCTTATGACCTTAAAAAGGGAAATAGGCTGTTAAAGTCCTGCTTATACTCTATTCGCCAGCTACTAAAAACAATATTTGTCCACCACTGACCACAAGAAAGTCACTGGCCATGCTCCCCGTACTGTACGTGGCTGAAATATATAAGAAATGTATATTTATGTGATATACTGCCAGTTGTGGGTTTCTCAACTCCCAAGGTTACTTGGATGAATATTTTATAGCAGTCTAATTGAATTTAAGGTCTTTATCCAGGACTCCAAAATATGCGGTTTGTCCCAGTGGACACTCATGAGCTGATATTCATTGTATGATACCTTAAGAAGGCCGTAATTATCAACAAGGACAGAAGTAAGGTTGGGCATACAGAATCAAGAGGAAGGTCTGTGACCTTTTAATAGGCACTAAATACCAAGTGCACTGGCCAGTGGCATAACCTTCATTCAATGAGGCCCATAGCAAAATCAGGGACTCAACCATCTGCTCTCCTGCAGAGTGAACTGTCATATAGAAGGTAGACAAATGAAAATCTACATAAAAGTCTTAAGCCCCCGTCACACGAGGCCACATCGCCGATTACATAGGCGATGTGGGGGCGTGGCCTATCAGCGGCGACATCGCCTCATGTAGAGGAGCGATGTCGGCGGTGTCGGGCGGGCGGTCACCTGGTTTCAGAGCAGTGCTATGAAACCAGGCGACCATCATGGGGCGATGTGCACACATCGCCCCATGTAACTGGGCATCAGCGACCTGTCACCATTGTCCTGCATCGCCGCTGGGGTTTCCAGACACCCCGGCGGCGATGCTGCCTTACAGCTCGCCGGCGCGGGGCTGGAGGTGTCGCCCCGTGTAAACGGGGGACGGTGACTCTGGCGGGGCGCCAAAAAACGTGCGCGCACCCGCCAGTCGCTGCCGACATCCCCAGCCCCGTCGCCAGGTGTGACGGGACCTTTCGGCATATATATTTTGTTTGCCTCTAAAAAAGTACATTGCGGCAGATTTGTGAATCCTAGTCAAAACTTAGAATTGACAGGATAAAAATGCACCAAATTTATCTCAGTGGCTCATGCTGGATAAAAAATTTGGTGCATAATTAAGTCTTTGTTGGCTTATAAAGATGAGCAATTCAATTTGCACTACCCTTGTAGTATCCTCATTGGCAGCTAATATTCAATCCTTGGCCAGACGCTCTGGGCTCCTTTCGTGCCTACAAGACCCTGTGACATCATGACAACACATGAGGCCTAGGAACTGGGTTAAGTGCCATCATTGCCCAGGATGACTGGCCAAGGATGCCAGGCGCAGAATTAAAGTCTATGTGCCACAAAGGACCTGATTGGAAGATGGAAAAGGCAGTATGAATACAATTACTTATCTCTATAGGATTACTTTTAGGCACCTAGACATTTGTGTAATTTAGCACAACTTGACAAAATTTTCATTTCTGGGTAAACCTTGCCCTCACTACAAAGCCACACACCTATTCCAGTGCTGGATATGGCCATTTGTACCAACATGTGGTGCGTTTTCTGTCACTTTTAATACACATTTACAAAAGTAAATTAGGCAATAAAACTATTGTGTTTCTTATCTCTGAATGCTGATATTTACTGCCCCAGCTGTTCTTCCCCTCCCAACACTGACCACTACGTTCTGCTTCACGTCACCTGCCTTATTTACTGCATTATCCAATCATCCACTTGTGTATATATGTGTGTATTCATAATTTGTGTCATTAGCTTGATGGAGAGGCCTTAGAATCTCAAAAGCTTGCTATTTGTTACCATCTTCTCACGCGGCTTCACACTGCGGTGTGATCTGGTCCGGGGCTGTCCGGGATGACCCTGACAGCTGCGGACCGGATCAGCACACAGAACTGGAGGGCTAATATGCCTCCGGTCCGGTGTGCAGCGCACGCAGTTCCCGCTGCTGATAAGTCATGACCGCGGGCGCCGGATCACGCCGCAGTGTGAAGCGGCCCTCAGTTAGCCATTAAAAGGTATCAACCACTGAGGACTCTCAGATATTTTATAATATTTTCCTTAATACTCCAGGACTTGATTAAGTTTCTTGAGCCTCTGGGTCTTTGCAAAGGGGTAAATATTCAATCACATTATTATTGTATTATATACAGTTAGGGCCAGAAATATTTGGACAGTGACACAAGTTTTGTTATTTTAGCTGTTTACAAAAACATGTTCAGAAATACAATTATATATATAATATGGGCTGAAAGTGCACACTCCCAGCTGCAATATGAGAGTTTCCACATCCAAATCGGAGAAAGGGTTTAGGAATCATAGCTCTGTAATGCATAGCCTCCTCTTTTTCAAGGGACCAAAAGTAATTGGACAATGGACTCTAAGGGCTGCAATTAACTCTGAAGGCGTCTCCCTCGTTAACCTGTAATCAATGAAGTAGTTAAAAGGTCAGGGGTGGATTCCAGGTGTGTGGTTTTGCATTTGGAAGCTGTTGCTGTGACCAGACAACATGCGGTCAAAGGAACTCTCAATTGAGGTGAAGCAGAACATCCTGAGGCTGAAAAAAAAAAAAAATCCATCAGAGAGATAGCAGACATGCTTGGAGTAGCAAAATCAACAGTTGGGTACATTCTGAGAAAAAAGGAATTGACTGGTGAGCTTGGGAACTCTAAAAGGCCTGGGCGTCCACGGATGACAACAGTGGTGGATGATCGCCGCATACTTTATTTGGTGAAGAAGAACCCATTCACAACATCAACTGAAGTCCAGAACACTCTCAGTGAAGTAGGTGTATCTGTCTCTAAGTCAACAGTAAAGAGAAGACTCCATGACAGTAAATACAAAGGGTTCACATCTAGATGCAAACCATTCATCAATTCCAAAAATAGACAGGCCAGAGTTAAATTTGCTGAAAAACACCTCAAGAAGCCAGCTCAGTTCTGGAAAAGTATTCTATGGACAGATGAGACAAAGATCAACCTGTACCAGAATGATGGGAAGAAAAAAGTTTGGAGAAGAAAGGGAACGGCACATAATCCAAGGCACACCACATCCTCTGTAAAACATGGTGGAGGCAACGTGATGGCATGGGCATGCATGGCTTTCAATGGCACTGGGTCACTTGTGTTTATTGATGACATAACAGCAGACAAGAGTAGCCGAATGAATTCTGAAGTGTACCGGGATATACTTTCAGCCCAGATTCAGCCAAATGCTGCAAAGTTGATTGGACGGCGCTTCATAGTACAGATGGACAATGACCCCAAGCATACAGCCAAAGCTACCCAGGAGTTCATGAGTGCAAAAAAGTGGAACATTCTGCAATGGCCAAGTCAATCACCAGATCTTAACCCAATTGAGCATGCATTTCACTTGCTCAAATCCAGACTTAAGACGGAAAGACCCACAAACAAGCAAGACCTGAAGGCTGCGGCTGTAAAGGCCTGGCAAAGCATTAAGAAGGAGGAAACCCAGCGTTTGGTGATGTCCATGGGTTCCAGACTTAAGGCAGTGATTGCCTCCAAAGGATTCGCAACAAAATATTGAAACTAAAAATATTTTGTTTGGGTTATGTTTATTTGTCCAATTACTTTTGACCTCCTAAAATGTGGAGTGTTTGTAAAGAAATGTGTACAATTCCTACATTTTCTATCAGATATTTTTGTTCAACCCTTCAAATTAAACGTTACAATCTGCACTTGAATTCTGTTGTAGAGGTTTCATTTCAAATCCAAAGTGGTGGCATGCAGAGCCCAACTCGCGAAAATTGTGTCACTGTCCAAATATTTCTGGCCCTAACTGTATTTAGGTACGGCAAAATATCAAGGGCATAGCTTGGAAGATAATCTCGGTATGGGGGGAAAAGTCTGCTGGGAAGCTTCCTCTGGCTTCTCCCTACCTGGCTTACCTTGATTGACAGTTCTCTCCATACTTTGTATAAAGGGGGTAAGAGAAGCCTCCGGGAGTCACCAGGGTATACTTACCCATGCGCCTGACTTGCTTAAACAAAGTAGTTGTTTGTCAGGGAAATCGTGTCTGTATTTCATCCAGTCCATGGTTCAGAAATAGAGTAGGCAATTACTATATTATGAGCAAGTATGGGATCACTGAACCTCTACATGTTCTTCCAGCTGTGAACCTCCATGAATGCATAGAATCAACAATGACTGAACTTGTGTTATGTGGTCTCTGATAGTTTAATGTTGTATTTAAGTAAAGTCTCAGCTTTGTAATGTGAATATTGCTCTGACACCTGCATTTTAGTGTTCTCATGGTAATAGAGTTTGTATGTAAAGACAGGTCAGACTTACATAATATCCTATACAGCTCACATTTGCATATTTCCTACCAGGGGTGTGAAATACTTCCCTTTAAGTCATCGGGAACATGTGCACTATAAAGATGTTCTGTAATTTACCAGGATTTAGAAGACCTTGAAAACGTAGCCTGCTGTGGGGTCGACGTGACAGATTTGTGAGGCCTTCATGTAGTTCTTGAGCTGCTAAATGAAACTTTACTCAATGGATGAAAACAATCCTGACCCAAGGTGGCTATAAACTTGCCAACTACAACATGAAAAACAGGGTTTCACCATGAATGAGTCAGCAACCGATAAACCTACAGCAGCTCCACACATAAAACACTTATTCACACTGTAAGTTCATTATTCTAGAATATTGAGGTTTCTTGTTTTATTAAAATATCTATATGCACAATATAGTTCTACGGTATGGGAATAATGAATATGTTCCATCCCTACTGAGTGTATAATGTATAACGCGTCTACATTACATGAGCTCAAGATAGTAGACTGTGTGACCATCAACGATTTAATGTAGGGATTAAAGAGATCCGCTCACCTTGGAAAATGCTATTTAACCTCAGATATAGAGTTAATCTGAGGATAAATAGCGTCACAATGCTGCCCGGCCGTCTTACTGGAAGTGCGGTTACTGGGAGAAAATGAACTTATTTCTTCCTGGGAGCCACTGACTTTCAGTCATGGAGGCGTACATGGCTGGGCTACAGTCATCACTTACAGTATCGCTCATTATACTGTGAGCACGCCCTGACACTTTGATTGACAGCTTGTTCTGCACAGCTGCACTGAAGAATCGGATGTCAATTGATGTACCAGAGCTTTATTACATCAACTGCATACCATATATGAGCGGTTCTGTGAGCAGTAACTGTAATCACTCCACGCACACCCCCAAGACTGAAAGCTGGTCGGTCGCGGGAGAAAATAGGTCAATTTTCCCTAGATAAGCCGTACTTTCAGGAAGGTAAACAGGCAGCACTGTAACGCTATTAATATGCAGATTAACCCTATACCTGCTGGTAAACAGCATTTTCTGAAGTGACAGGTTCCCTTTAACTTTGAATTTTGGACTAGAATAAATTAGTTTAGATCTATCTAACTAATGCACATCTGTGATTCTGTATCGAGGAAGGGCCGCACGCTCCAAAACACGTAATAAATAAAATCACTTCATTTAAGTATATGGATCATCGTTCTGTCTGCTGAGGATATCTGGGCAGTGCAGTTTAATCCCATTTCTCTCTCTCTGAATACTAGGGAATCACTTTGGGGGACTGCTGCAGCCAAGGATTATTATCACATGTTTGTGTAGTAGTTGTGTCTACTCACAACTACAAAAGGTGAGCACATATTCTTGTTAATTTCATCTGACCCATACCCAGGTAAGACCCTATTTGTTTTTCTCCAACATTGAATATAAAAAATCTGTTCTGCAAAAAGGTACCTTTACACGCTGCCATTGCGTGGTAGCAACTGCCTGGCAATGGGGATTTTTGTGCCTGTTGCCTTGAAATTGCTACGAAATGGCGGCGTGTAAATTGGGAAAGTGATTGGGTTTCCTGCAGTTGACTCGGATACCTGTTTCCGAGCCGTGTTCAAAAATCCAAGGCAACACAAAGGCACAATTGCCATGGTAGTGGCGTCTAAATGGGGCACAGGGATTGAATCACCGTCGCCTAGTGAATTCCCAGGGGCGTGACACAGCCTCATGGATACCGCGCCCCATCAGAGATGATTGGTGGGGGCTACTGTTTAACCATTGGCTGTCCCTTCACAGGCGCCATATTTAAAGAGCTGACCATTCACACTACACAATTGCAATGGCGTCATGTATTAGCCAGCCTTCCTGCGCAGGCTGGCCAATCATGACGCTATTGCGTTGTCCAATCAGCGTGTTAGCGTCACAAAATACACAACTCCGTCACGCCTATGTTTTGGTGCCGCAGAAAATATACGCCCACATTCCCCTACTGATTGCGGCGTGTGAAGGGACGACGGGATTCAACAGGCAGTTATCCGCAGGATCTGTGGGAACTTCCGGGGAACCACAATACCAATGGCGGCGTGTACATGCGGCATCGGCGATCGGTATCAACCGTTAAAAACGTGCGCGTGCACGTACGGTTGATACCGGTTGCTAGGCACAGTGGTGGCGTGTAAAGGTACCTTTACAGTATATAGAATATAGTTATTAAAAGGAAGGCACAAATTGGCCAATTCGTGAGCGCCCATCAACCATGGCAAGGTGTATCTTTCTTTTACGAGACCAAAAACCTAATATTTTTAAAACATGACCCTTTTGGGCTAATGGTGTGCAAAGTTAAAGAGCAAATAGGATCCAGCACTGATTTAACACACCCTTGTGTAGGATCTCAACCAAATAGGGAGACGATTACGCCCTCTGATCATCTACTATATAATTGTCTAAGACGTTTTCGTGTCGGACCCCGACAACGTGCCGTGGATATGTCACACTCTGTGACGTCATCACGGCGAAGCATTGGCCGCGTAGCGGCCATTGCGAGCCGCTGACGTCACCACGCACGAGCAATGGCCGCGAAGCGGCCATTGCGAGTCGGTGGCCGCTACCTCAGCCGCCCTGTGCCCCTGTGCCCCTGTGCCTCAGTGCCTCAGTGTGCCCCTGTGCCTCCCGCTCCGAAGCAGCTGCTGTCAGCACATGCTGATACAGTGCTCCGGAGCCTGTGCCCCAATGCCCCTGTGCCCAAGTGCCCCTGTGCCCCTGTCACCCCCGCCATCCCCTGTGCCCCAGTGCCTCTGTGCCCCTCTGTCTCTGTGCCTCTGTGCCCCAGTGCCGTAGTGCCCCAGTGCCTCTGTGCCCCTCTGTCTCTGTGCCTCTGTGCCCCAGTGCCGTAGTGCCCCAGTGCCTCTGTGCCCCTCTGTCTCTGTGCCTCTGTGCCCCAGTGCCGTAGTGCCCCAGTGCCTCTGTGCCCCTCTGTCTCTGTGCCTCTGTGCCCCAGTGCCGTAGTGCCCCAGTGCCTCTGTGCCCCTCTGTCTCTGTGCCTCTGTGCCCCAGTGCCGTAGTGCCCCAGTGCCTCTGTGCCCCTCTGTCTCTGTGCCTCTGTGCCCCTCTGTCTCTGTGCCTCTGTGCCCCAGTGCCGTAGTGCCCCAGTGCCTCTGTGCCCCAGTGCCGTAGTGCCCCTGTGCCCCAGTGCCCCTGTATATATACTTACCACCTCTCCTCCGTCTTCTCCGCCGCCGACATGTCGCCGCCCTTGGCAGAACTGGATCCAATATGGCGTCCGGGAAGTCTCGCGAGACTTCCCGGACGCCATATTGGATCCAGAGCTCCAGGGGCGGCGACATACTTTCTCCAAGATGGCGTCCGGGAAGTCTCGCGAGACTTCCTGGACGCCATATTGGATCCAGTCCTCCGGGGGCGGCGACATGTCCCCACAACAGAGGACTCAGGAACACGCAGGCGGCAGGGAAGAAGCAGGGACGCTGGTAAGTATATCGGAGTGTGTGTGTGTCTGTGTCCGTCCGTCCGCCCGCCCCACTCTGCCCACCGCTGACCACTCTGCCCACCGCTGACCACTCTGCCCACCGCTGACCACTCTGCCCACCGCTGACCACTCTGCCCTGCGCTGACCACTCTGCCCACACAGCGCCGCTGCGCTGACCACCATACCCACACAGCGCCGCTGCGCTGACCACCCTGCCCACACAGCGCCGCTGCGCTGACCACCCTGCCCACACAGCGCCGCTGCGCTGACCACCCTGCCCACACAGCGCCGCTGCGCTGACCACCCTGCCCACACATCGCCGCTGCGCTGACCACCCTGCCCACACAGCGCCGCTGCGCTGACCACCATACCCACACAGCGCCGCTGCGCTGACCACCCTGCCCACACAGCGCCGCTGCGCTGACCACCCTGCCCACACAGCGCCGCTGCGCTGACCACCCTGCCCACACAGCGCCGCTGCGCTGACCACAATACCCACACAGTGCCGCTGCGCTGACCACCCTGCCCACACAGCCCAGCTGCGCTGACCACCCTGCCCACACAGCGCCGCTGCGCTGACCACCCTGCCCACACAGTGCCGCTGCGCTGACCACAATACCCACACAGTGCCGCTGCGCTGACCACCCTGCCCACACAGCGCCGCTGCGCTGCCCACCCTGCCCACACAGCGCCGCTGCACTGACCATCCTGCCCACCGCACGCCGCTGCTAACCACTGAGCCACCGCGCAGTGCTAACCACTCAGCCACCACGCAGTGCTAACTACTGAGCCACCGCGCAGTGCTAACCACTGAGCCACCGCGCAGTGCTAACCACTGAGCCTCCGCGCAGTGCCAACCACTAAGCCACCGCGCAGTGCTAACCCCTGAGCTACCGCGCAGTGCTACCCACTGAACCACTACGCAGTGCTAACCACTGACCCACCGCGCAGTGCTAACTACTGAGCCACTGTATACTCTGCTAAACCCTGAGTGCCCGCTTCCATAAGGATTACCGCAACCGCGCCGCATTGCGACTCGCTGGCTGAGTGCGAGCACTTGCGGCGCGGTTGCGGTAATCCCCATAAGGATTACCGCAACCGCGCCGCAAGTGCAAGTTGCGGCGCGGTTGCGGTAATCCCCATAGAAAGTATAGGGGGACTTGCGGCTGGTGCGGCAAGTGCGGTTTTGCCGCACCTGCCGCAAGTCCCCTATACTTTGTATGGGGATTACCGCAACCGCGCCGCAGATGCGGTTTTTTAATAAAATAAAATAATTTTAATACAAATAAATACACTGAAAATAAAAAATAATAAATAAATTTAATAATAAATAAAATAGTAAAAAAAAAAAATATAAATAATAAAATAAAAAATAATGATAAAAAAAAAAAAAAAAAAAAAATATATTAAAGTATTGGACCCCCCAAAAAAAGTATTGGACCTCCCCAAAAGTATTGGACCCCCCAAAAAAGTATTGGACCCCCAAAAAAAGTATTGGACCCCCCCCAAAAAACTATTCACACCCCCCGAATAACTATTCACACCCCCCGAAAAGTCCTCACACCAGCTATAACTACTATAATCAAATTAATGCACGTTCTAGAATCCCGATGCATTTGCATCGGGCTCACAGCTAGTATAATATAAAGAAAGAAATAGAAAACTAACCAGCATTTCCGAACAGAATAAAGTAAGTGTGAACAGGTGCAAGCTGCTGTGGTTGCATAATGTACAAGAAAATGGATACAGCAGCAGACATTGAATATATGAAATTTGTACTATTTTACCGCTACATAGAATCTATTTATCTATTGATTTGTCTATCTATCCATTTTTTGAATCTGTCTGTCCATTAAAACCTTACTTGACAGGCACCAAAACTAAAGATGTATACTCCTATATGGCTTGTAGATATACCGGTAGGTCTGTACATTCATTCAAGTCATACTATATACAGGCTGTGCTGAGAGCTGTATACACAGATCTGAAACTCTCTTCTTTCTGCAGAATAGATTTTCAGTGATTTTAAGACTGAACTCTAGTAATTATAATTATAATAATAAACATTTAACATAAAATACCTTTCCTCTGTAAGAGCCTAAGGAAATCAGTAATGAACCAGATCAAACTTACAAATTTTATGTCTGGTAGAGACAGATGTAAAATCAGCTCTGAAGTTTTCAAAATCTAATTTCTCCGTCACATTCAGATGTCAAATTGAATTCATTTTAGAAATAAAAGGTTAAGACAACAGAGAACTGGATTTCATGATCCGAAAAATGAACAGGGAATATGCCAAAGACGATTACATCAGGAATGGCGCTGCTCCGGACCCGAACTGTACAGTCGTTGTGAGAAGAAGGTTTATATAATTTCAGGTGGTAATGTTACTATTTTTTTTCCAAGGGTGCATACTCACGGCCTTCCGCTGCGTCCAAAACGCTGCATTGTACAATAGCAGCACAGTGGATGGGATCTGTAGAAATCCCATCCTCACTATGCTGCTCCAGACCTCAGCGTTCTTTCACCTGCGGTGCGGGTTGCTGCACTTCTCCATATCCACACCATGTTCATTTCATGCTGCAGAGTCAGAAGCGGTCCCCATCGACTGCGTGCATGGAGAAACCACCCTGCACCCACTGCAGATGGTGAGTACGGGGTGGCTGCAGCCTCGCTGCGCTCACCGGCGGGTTCCCTCAGGTCCGGAGGCGCTGCGTCCAAGATGACTCCGGATTGTCAGCACATACCCTAAAGGAGGTAGAAAGTTTGTAGTCAATATAACTTTAAACAGGATCAGAAGCAAAAAAATGCTATCAAGTTCATAAATGGATGATAACCCAACCTCATCTTCTCACATACTGGTCATACTCCACCATATACTAGAGAACAAACCAGATTATTAGTGGATAGGCCGACTGGTATTGGTTTTTTACAAGAATGGAGGGATTTTTAATTTAATACTTTATTGTTTGTTGCCTAGGTTAACGTCTACCTATGGCAGTTTATTAGCAATGGCTGGTTTCCTAGGCAAGGAATGCAGCATTTGCTAGCTCTTTGCTATAAAGCTTACAAGAGCAGCTCTGAAACTAGCCACATCACTTGATACAGCCAGCTTTGTAAGTGGGGGTTGACCCACTGGGCCGCAGTATCGACTCAACTTGATTGGATTGACTAGTCAAATATCTTGTCTTCACTTTAGCCTCTGATGGTGAGGTTAGGCTTGTGCTTGAAGGTAGCTGCCAGGTGCCACTCCAGGTAGACTTCATACCATAATAGCTGGCCCCAGGGGTTAAGGATGCAGGCAGGAACAGTCTTTGGTAATGACAGGGGCAGACAAGTAAGCTAGTTCTAAGGGTACAGATGAAGCCGGTACTGCAGGTATGAAGGTGCTCCCGTACCTTTTGGCAGGTGCAGCAGGTATGGTAGCATGACTGGTTAAGGTTGGTGGAGTGGGTACAGTGGCATGGCTTATTCAGGCTGGTGCAGCAGATGCAGCAGGTTCAGGCAGGCATTGGAACACAGGAGCAGGATAGCAAGCACAGGTATGGGAACAGGATACAGGAAACAGGACCTGACATCTAGCAGCTTGTCTCCAGCATACCGCGTTGCTCGGGCACCTCCATAGGGGGAAGGAGGCCTAGATATTCTGCACCTCTCAGCCTTAGGCTAAGAGGCACTTCTGGGTAGAACACGCTGACCCTTTAAGAAAAGGGGGCATTTCCAGCATGTTTTCTGGTGACCTGTGTAGTGTGTACACGCCCCAGTAGACGGAAGCAGGAAAGGGAGCCTAGGCAGATGCCACAGGATGGCCGGAAAGGTGAGTACCAGCTCTGTCCCTCTTCCTCCTCGCGGTAGTTACAAGCTCTATTCTCTCCTTCAATGCCAGATGCAAAGGTGCTTCTTTCAGCATTGGAGAGTACACATTTTTGGCAAGCAGCACAACGATGCTGCTCGTCCAACCTTTAAATCATCAGGAATGCACTGCCCTCTGTCAAGTAGGAATCCAGGAGGCTGGAAAATGACAAAACAAAAGACATGGCAGCTAGTGATAAGTATACACTAGCATGCTCAGGTGCTTGGTGCAAGTAACAAGCAGTTGGATGCTCAGAAGGGTGCCATTCGAGTACCCAAGTATTATTGAAGTCAATGGGGAACTCAAGCATTTTAACTAAATAATTCCCCATTGATGTCCATTATACTTAGGTCATCGAGTCGCACACCTTCGAGCCTCCAACTGCTTGTTATGAGTACCGAGCACCCAAGCATGGCACAGCTGGCTCATCAATAGTGACAATCTTTGTAAAAGATATTACGGTACAAGGTTTTTCAGAAAGTAGTCTCTAGCTCAAGTTGCAGCCTAAATAGCTGTATGCTTAGGTTGTATGGCAACTAAAACCCTCCCTACATCTCACAAATAACAATCCATAGGACAGGACCTCAATGTGTGATTGGTAGGAGACCAACATAATGGTCACCTCCAACATCAGCAGTCCCTTTCAATGTTTATCGCAGCAGCTCATCTCTATCCATTTCAGTCCAGTGACCCTTCATTTTAATGATTTGTGGCACAGGCTGTCTAGAAAACTGAACCATGCCTGTTTCTAATGATTAAATATTCAGTTGTAAGTGTATACTCCAATTGCTTATATAATACTGTAGACCGAATGCAAGTAATGAATGAACATTTTTTCCTTATATTATGCAACAGCAAAACATTCCATAACTAGTCTCAAGCAAAATCTCATATTATTATTTCTATGCCAAATTGGATAGCCCGTAATTTAGTCATTTACTTGAAAAATGTGGTAGTTAATGCTAAGCATGTGACACGTCTTTGAAAATACTGCCAAGGAAAACATGTATGGGAATACATACGTATTTATATAAAAACATGCGATAAATCATATAAGCATTGCCCTTTGAGGAACTGATCACACAAATATTTTGATTTCTGCAAATGATATGTAGTTTTGCAGACCGTGGACCTCAGATTTCACTTTATGAAGTGTGGTGTTTTCCACTATGCCGACTATGTGGTTAAACATGTCATCTAAACAATAGCACACAGGGTGGACATACCACTGGTGCAACCTGTACAGCTGCACAAGAACCCTAGAGTAGGAACCTACTTCCACCTCCAACTATTGGACTTCAAGGTCCATATACAGTTCTTGCACAGGGGCCCTATTGTGTCTCTGCCCGCTCCCTAATAGCATATACAGTGCTCAGCATAATTGAATACATCCCCTTTGAAAGCAAGCTTTTAGTCAATATCTCGCTGAACACAAGAACAATTTCCCAAATATTGTCAAACTGAGTTTCATAGAACATTTGTTTAACCCATAAAATGACAGTAGGGTTAATAATATAACTTTCATTACAAAATCATCAGTTTTACTCAAATAAGTTGATGCAAAAATTAGAAGACTCCACATCAAAAATGTAACAAACTAACATTTTGTATGACCTTATGATTTTAAAGGACAGTATCAAGTCTTCTAGACATAAAATGGAAAAGTTGGAGACATAGTGTAACATCTATCTTTCTCCATTCTTCTAAAACAAGCTTTTTAGAGCCTGGATGCTGGATGAGAGTGATGACAACTTGTGTCTTCACAATTCCCCAGAGATGTTCGGATCAGGAGACACTTGGCCACTGAATCACTTTCACCCTGTTCTTCACAAATACAGCAGTGGCCTTAGATGTGTGTTTTGGATCATTGTCATGTTGGAAAAATGCACATCTACCAAGGGCATGGAGTGATGGGAGCATCTTCTCTTTCTATATAGAGCAGAACATATGTAAATTCATGATGTCATCAGTGTATGTATCTCCCCGACACCATGAGCTATCATACAGTAACACATAAGGACACAGTCACCACCATGGTTCACTGTAGGCAGCATGCATTTAGAAAAATGCCTGCAGTGAAACATGGTGGTGGCAGTGTCTTATGTGTTGCTGTATGAGAGATCCTAGTGTCAGGAGCTACATTTCATTGTTGGTATCATAAATTGACAAATATACAGCTCTATATTGAAAGGAAAAGATGCTCTCATCACTCCATGCACTTGGCAGATGTGAACGTTTCCAACATAATACATTCTAATCTTTCCAATGGGGCCCATTCACCTTTATGTATGTCCCTACATCAATATGGTATATAATAATGTGTTCAATACTTGAAGCTTTATAGATTTATCTACGTTCTATCCTTTAATCCTTGTTCATTTTTCATATACCCAAAAATAGTGCAGTCAATTGGGATATATGCAAATTAGGAGAATTACACCACTGATGGGTTGCATGAGATGCAAGTACAGGAGATTAAATTTCAATGCAAACTACTACTGATCATCTAATTATATATTAAGTGCATACTAGGGTTGATAACTATGAAGATTAGCCAGGTAAAACTTACAAATAATCGGCCTAGCGCGCCAAAAGTAAGTAGCAAGTCCCCTCTATCAGATACCAAATAGTCTACACAAATTGCCTAGCAATGGAAATAAGTTTACGTTCAAACACTCTGGCAGTTCCAGTGTTAAAGAGAATCTGTCAGCAAGATTTCACCACCCAAACTATTTAGATGCTCAGTGGTTGGTAGTATTCTAAAGAGCAAGCCGGGCCGTATACCTCACACTCGCCATCATTTCCTGATACCACCATGAATGTCTTGGAGGCTCCTGTGAAAAATGAGATATCCTGCACTCTCCAAAGTGTTGCCAAATCTCCACAGTGCTGATGAAGTCTCCCAAGTCAGCATTTCTTGAAAGGTTTAGCAGTATAGAAGAAATGGCAGCACTCAACAACAGTGTGATCTTCAGTGTATTGAAATACAGTGCTTCAACATACAGGTAGGGGCCATGGGGCCAACAGTGAGGGTAGAGAGTGGACGGCAGGGCACCTAATGGACAGACGACGATCGTTTCATTCAAATGAACTTCAATGGGACTGATCCGTATTGCCCGTCTTCTGGGATTTTGGATTGTGCACCTGTGACAGCTTCAGTTCAGCTTCGCAGGATACCAGCATCATAACACTCAGAGAGGTTTGTGCCAAACTCTGTTGTCCTTTCTCAATTTGTATATCTGGAAAGGTTTATTGTGCATAACATTCTTTAATTAGATGGAACCACCAGATCCAATCACAAAATCAGGTGGGAAATCGGGACATGAAATGTGTGTCATAAAGGGAGAAGAGGGGCATGGTTACAGGGGGATATTTCTGGAATACTCTTGGAAGGGCAGCAGTAAAGATAACTAGCCCAGGGTATGGGGACTCGGTATCTGGGCCCTCTGCTGCGGTAGGGATGTCGCTGGTGGCCTGCCCAGACCAGTGGCTCAGGTGGTCAACTAAAAAGGGGTAGTTTGAATGGGAATAAAAGTTTGAAAGTTTATCGTGACACCACCTGTGGTATCTGGTGACTGCATCAGCGCTGCGTAGGGCCTCCAGAGATGATGGATGAGCAGCTAGGTGTTGAAGCTCCCCAAAGGCGGAGCTGGATCCCTGGGGTGTTTGGTGGTGGTGATGAGGGATGGAGCAGGGATTTGTCCGGGCTGTTGGATAAGAGGACAGTCTCTGTGGATGGCAGGGGTGCGGGTAACGAACTGACACACACACACACGCTAGTTGTTCTTTACCTTTTACTGGTGTAGTTGCAGGTAAATGTCCAGAGCACTGCCGGGTGTTCAGGATGCACTTCTGGGTCTCCACAGTGAGTTAGTATAAGGCCTCCTTGTGTCTTTCTCCATGTGTGTGAAGCCCCTGCCCTGTGTGAAACTTGGCTTGCCTCCTCTGCTCTCTCTGATCACCTTTGCTGTCGGCTGGCACACCCTCGATGGACTACCACTGTTCCTCTCTCCATGGTGCCTGGCTCCCTGGTGAGTGACTGCGCAGATGCCCGGGAGACTGAAGTCTCCAAGGTGACGGGTATTCTCTACTGGGCCAGGTGTTCTCCAGTAGACTCGGACTCCAGTGTGCTGTTTGGGCGAACCTAACACTGGCTCCTCGGTTCCCACTTTGTTCTTTCCTCTCTCCTCGCCTTCCTATCCCACTCTTGGGTCTTGCAGGACTACTCAAAGGCTGTTCAGGGTCACTGGCTCGGGCCTAACGCAGCACTGACCACCCGTATGTCTTACAGCTCTTGTAGCGTCTGTACACTCCAACTAACTCTGCCCCCAGCACCAGTATTTATAGGGGATCTTGCCTAAGAGCAGCAAGTTGAGCTCCCCCTTCTGTTGCCGGGTGGAAGGTGTTGTTTGTATCTGTGTACCCCTGTGGAAACCCATCCGTGCTGTTGGTGAGTCTGTGGTTACCTGTGTCAGCAGGGTGCCACATTATAAAGTGTTGTGATGCTAGTTAATACACGGACAAGCTGTGAGGCAGGGTAGTCAGATGTTCCAGGGTCAGATATCAAGAGAGCATGTTGAAGACTAAGGGGGTAGACAAAGGAGTTGTCAGGTCACGGTCTGGGATAAGAAAACCAGGAGGATAGAGGGTCAAATCAAAGGAACAAGGCAGATGGATGGGCAGAGGAGGTCCAAGGTCTGGCAACAATAGGTTAGAACACAGATGAACAAAGCCAACATGCACCGATCAGCAAAATGCCAAGACTGGCAGTGGTCTGGGACTAACTGCTCAGCCAAGTATCTCGGCAATCACAGAGAACAGGGAACACCTGAAGAAGCCAACACTTCCCAGTAAAGGATTGGATGGCTGGGCAGTCAATCACCAAACTGGCAGTGCAGCATGGTCCTGATTCAAACTGTCACTCAGTGGAAAAATTGTGACAAGTGTGTTCTGATACTGTGTTGGTATTTCATTTTATACAAAAACTAGACTGTCTTGAAGTGGTACAAGGTATTTTTACTTTTGTTGTATACCACTCCATTTCATGTCACTTGTGTCCTGTGGATAACTGTATCTGAAATATATTAGTATAATTATTTTGTTCGCTCTGTGTAGCATATGGTAGAACTTATGTAAAAGTAAATCAGCACTTTTTTGTGGTTGGAACTGCTTGGTTTGTGTAATGATCTCATAAACCTGCTCTTTTCAAGAATGGTAATAAAACATAGACTTTAGGAAAATAAAAATGTGTGGGACTCCAGTGGATGTATTCTGAGGGAATTCTGGTTTTCAAAGAGTAAGCATTTTTGTATATCATTTATTATAGTACCGCGTTTGGGTATTTTACTTGGATTACTTTTTACGTGATATGGAAATTGTCTTTATTCACTGTTAAATCAAGAACTTGATGTCATAATTAATTTTAGGGAGTTTTGAAAAGTGTACAGTTTTATGGACCTGCAAAGGTTCATAGTAAAACTACAGAGGATATACTTGCTAAATGTTAGCTCTTGATATGGCCTTTGTAAAGATGGACACTTCGTGGCCATCTTTTGACCAGATGAACTGGCATGCATGATTCCTAAAGAGTCAGTTTCCCTACTTACCTTAGGCTAAGCTGTAAGGTTGTAAAGGTCCTGTACTTGCAAAGGTTCATGTCCTGACTTGATTTCATTGGTTATGACCTGGCTACATTTCTAACCACAATTCCTTGTCTGCCTGACCAATCACCTGTTTGATGTTAAAACGCAAAATAGGATATTTGTGAATTATCCCATAGTAAACAGACCCAGGTGATGGCCCCAAAGCCAATTTCAAATGGGGCGGATGTTTTTTGGGTTAACTACTGGATTCATTGGTACTCTGGTGGGCCAGCTCTAGCCTACTCGCATAGCATTAATCCACCTTATTTTTGGTGTATTGAGCATTAGACACTTGCCTACCCTGGGATCCTTCAAAAGACACCTGAAGACCCACCTCTTCCACCAGGCCTACAATCTGCAATGTGACCCCGTCCGCAGCACTGTCTCATATTCAACACTAACCCCTTCAACTATGTCCCCTCTGGTCCCTGTAGCCTGTGAGCCTTTGACGACAGGGTCCCACTTCCTCCCGTTCCTGTTTGTATGGACTACATGAATATATTGTACTTGTCCTTATCTACCCTCCTACCATGTAAAGCACCATGGAACTAATGGCACTATATAAATAAACAATAATATTTGTGGCATGGAAGCTCAGATGATGAATGTCCTTCTGACTTGGAGACAAGCTATAATGACCAACTCCTTGGGGTCTCCATAATTTACTGATCTCCAATATGTTTTCATTTTTATCAATTGAGTGCAGAAAATATGTCTTCTACGACGTCAAAGACTAAAATTTCGGCAAATCCAGTTCTCTTGTTCCTAAAACTTTGTCAAACTTTATCTAATTGTGATTGAAATAGAAAACGCTCATGAGTTAGGCCTTGTGCTGACACTGCAATTTTTATGCAAGTTTGTGTCACCTTTTGTCACAAAACTGCATCTGTATCCTTACCCCAGTAAAGTCTACGAGAATTCTGAAGATGCTTTTTTTTCCTTGCAGTTTAGATGCAGTTTGTGATCAAGACATAAGAATAAGCAATTGTTGGGGCGTTTTTGTTGCGTTTTGTAGCCCCCCCAGCCGTTGACTATACTAACTATATGCATGACCACAATCTGCGCCTAAAACGTTCCAAAAACCCATACATTTTACGGTGCGTTTTCAGCCACAGGATGCAGCTTAGAAGCGTTTTGGCTGCAGAAAATTTTTCCAGCAAAAAATCACAGTCGGTACATAGCCTTATGGTAACATGTTTCTAAAGGTCAACCATGAGTATAAAGCCAGACTCTCAATATTGCAATATATACAGCGTTATCTGCGGTACATAGGCCTCTTATTTCTGTCCAGAAGGCATATTAAGATTCTGTTCAGCTGTGTATTTGTAGAATGTAATGAACCAGGAGGAGTATATATTCACTTATACTACTGTAGTTATCTTGCCATAATTACATGTTATGCTGCTGCGGGAGGCTGGTAGCATTGTAAGATGTTACGACACGCTATTGGAATGATGCGGACATTCCAGCTGGTCACTTTTATTTTCTCAATGCCGCCATACGTCAGTCTGATCTATAGTTACTTTAATTTTTTTTGTGTGAATCTCAAAATATGAGACCGAGCCCAATGACAGGTTTATAAGATCCAGGTTTGGATATGCTGTGAAGAAGTCAACACTTTTTGACACAAGGACGTGAAAGACTTCCGGAGTTTTACGACTTTTACTGGTGATTTCAGAATAATATCTACATGTTTTGCATAGTCAACATTTCAGACTTGACTTCCAACCAAACATATTATAAAGTGGCATGGGCCTAAATCGAGGACAGGAAGCCAATCTGTACAGTGAGTAGAATGAATATCTCTATCGTTACAATTATTGTGTGACACTACTGAGGAAAAAGCTGCAGTGATATCAGATGATTGACTCCATGAACCTCCATTGAGTCTCCATGAACCTGGTGTCAGACCACAAAATGTCCATCTGCATGGTGAATATGATAAGTGTAATCCGGTTAGTGATTTGCTTCTTTGTCCTTGTTTATCCATATCTTGCTTTTTCATTGGCCAGAGCAAGTCGACGTATATTGGCTATACACCCGGCAGCAGCCTCTTGGAGAACAGCATCTGCAGAACCAACCATGTCTATAAGAAGCTAAAGACAAGAAAAAAAGCATGCAAACCATTAATAATAATATAATATAATAATAATAAAGCTTTATTTATATAGCGCCAACATATTCCGCAGCGCTTTACAATGTAGGGTTAGAGTACAGAAAATACAGTAAGTAATTATAGTAGAGAACCAATAAAGTACAATAATTGGATACAAAACAATAGGCATAGAATCAATGAAGAAAAAAAAATACAATAAATAAAGCAAGAAATGAAGGTGACCCTGCTCAAAGGAGCTTACAATCTACAACGAGATAGGGGTTGCACAAGGTGTAGGGGCTTACTGCACTGATGGTCCAGGCATCTTGAGGAAGTGGGGCATAGGGCTAAGCTTACATGAATGGTCATCAGACAGTCTGTGTAGACCTTTTTGGTTTGGTGGAGTTTGTAGAAGAGTAATGTCCAGAGGGATAGTACATTCACTGTCTACAGTACAATGGACTTCTATTAGGGAGTATGATAGGCCGCCTTAAAAAGATGCGTTTTTAGGGATCGTCTGAAGCCATGCAAGTTGTGGATAGTCCTGATTTCTTTGGGTAAAGCATTCCAGAGGTTTGGTGCAGCTCTGGAAAAGTCTTGGAGCCGGGAGTGGGAGGATCGGATTAGTGCAGATGTTAGTCGAAGGTCATTTGAGGAACGTAGAGAGCGGGTGGGGTGATAGACAGAGATGAGGGAGGAAAGATAGGGGGGTGCTGTTCTGTGAAGAGCTTTGTGGGTGAGAACAAGCAATTTGAATTTGATCCTGTAGTATACAGGCAGCCAGTGCAATGACTGGCACAGAGCAGAGGCATCTGAGTAACGATTGGCCAGATGGGTGATCCTGGCTGCTGCATTAAGGATGGACTGGAGAGGAGAAAGTCTGGTGAGGGGGAGGCCGCTTAATAGAGAATTGCAGTAGTCAAGGCGGGAATGGATTAGGGCCACGGTGAGGGTTTTTGTTGTTTCCACGGTGAGAAAGGGGCGGACTCTAGAGATATTCTTCAGGTGTAAGCGATAGGAGCGGACGAGAGATTGCATGTGGGAGTAGAAGGAGAGATCGGTGTCAAACATAACACCCAGACAACGAGCCTGCTGTCTAGGCGTTATCGTGGTGCCGCATACTGAGAGAGAGATGTCCGATTTAGGGAGGTTAGTGGATGGGGGGAGCAGAAGAAGTTCAGTTTTGGAAAGGTTTAGTTTCAAATAGAGAGTGGACATGATATTGGAAACTGCAGCTAGACAGTCATTGGTGTTCTTTAATACCGCAGGGGTAAGGTCAGGGGCTGAAGTGTATAGCTGTGTGTCATCAGCATAAAGATGGTACTGAAAGCCAAATCTGCTGATGGTCTGTCCAATCGGGGCCGTGTAGAGAGAGAAGAGGAGAGGGCCAAGGACTGAACCCTGAGGGACCCCAATAGTGAGGGAAGAGGGGAAGAAGTGGAGCCAGCAAAAGATACACTGAAAGAGCGGTCAGAAAGATAGGAGGAGAGCCAGGAGAGAGCAGTGTCCTTTATGCCAATGGAGTGCAGCATAAAGAGTAGGAGCTGATGGTCGACAGTGTCAAAAGCTGCAGAGAGATCAAGGAGAATAAGCAGAGAGTGGTCACCATTACGTTTTGCTGTCAGAAGGTCATTGGTCACTTTGATGAGGGCAGTTTCTGTAGAGTGAAGGGGGCGGAAACCAGACTGTAATGGATCTAGAAGAGAGTGAGCGGAGAGGTAACGGGTGAGGCGGGAATAGACCAGGCGCTCCAAGAGTTTAGAGATGAAGGGGAGATTGGAGACTGGTCTGTAGTTATTTGTGCAGGTTGGGTCGAGAGTGGTTTTCTTTAGTAATGGAGTAATGATCGAGTGTTTGAAGGAGGAGGGGAAAATGCCAGAAGAGAGGGAGAGATTGAAGATTTTGGTTAGATGAGTGGTGACGACTGGAGAGAGGGACTGGAGCAGGTGTGAGGGAATGGGGTCAGTAGTGCATGTGGTTGGACGAGAGGAAGAAAGGAGCCTGGAGACTTCTTCTTCTGTGACTGGGTCAAATGTGGAGAGTGAGCCGGAGGAGATGTGGGGGAGAATGGGGGTGGCAGTGCTTGGAGGCTGAGAGCTGATTTCCTGGCGGATGTTGTCTATTTTCTCCATGAAGTAGGAAGCCAGGTCATCAGCACAGAGGTCAGTGATGGGGGCCTGCACTTTAGGACTGAGGAGAGAGTGAAAGGTGTCAAAGAGTTTTTTGGGATTGTTGGATAGTGAGGAGACCAGGGTGGTGAAGTAGGTCTCTTTGGCAAGGTGAAGGGCAGAGTTGTAGGTTTTTAGCATGAATTTATAGTGGATAAAGTCTCCTGGTGAGCGAGTTTTCCTCCATAAACGTTCAGCACTCCTGGAACATCGCTGGAGGAATCGAGTTTGTGGTGTGAGCCAGGGCTGTTTTGTTCTCTGTTTGGAGGTTCTGCGGGTGAGGGGCGCTACTTGATCCAGGGAGCTTCTGAGAGAGTCATTGTAGTGATTTACTGCCTGATCTGGACAGGAGATTGAAGAGATTGGGGACAGAGATGAGATGAGGAAGTCTGTGAGTGCTTGAGGGTTAATGGCCTGTAGATTTCTGGATGTGTGATAGGTAGGATTGGGCTGTGTTGGCCGAGGGTTAGTGAGTGAGAAGGAAAGAATGTTGTGGTCAGAGAGTAGAGTTGAGTTATCCAAGGGGGAGGATGAGCAGAGCCGGGTAAAGACAAGGTCAAGGGTGTTACCGTTTTCGTGCGTCTTGGAGGTTGAGAGCTGTGATAGGCCAAGAGAGGTAGTTAGAGATAGGAGCTGGGATGCAGATGGGGAGATGGGGCTGTTTATGGGAATGTTAAAGTCTCCCAGAATAAGGGTTGGTAAATCTGAGGACATGAAATGCGGGAGCCAAGCGGAGAAATGGTCGAGGAACTGGGTGGGTGACCCTGGGGGGCGGTATACCACCGCTACTTTGATGGGGAGGGGATGGAATAGCCTAATGGTATGGACCTCAAAAGAAGGGAATGAGAGTGATGGGGCTGGAGGAATGACTTGGAAAGTACATTGTGGGGACAGGAGGAGGCCAACTCCACCGCCACGTCTGTTCCCAGGTCTAGGGGAGTGAGAGAAGTGTAAGCCGCCGTAAGAAATAGCAGCAGGGGAAGCAGTGTCTGAATCCTGGATCCAGGTTTCAGTGAGAGCCAGGAGGTTGAGAGAGTTAGTGAGAAAGTAGTTATGAATGAAGGGAAGTTTGTTGCATACAGACCATGGATTCCAGAGAGCACAATTAAAAGAGGGAGATGAAGGTGTGCAAGTGATATTAATAAGGTTAGTGAGGTTTCTGTGTGAGGTGGGAGAGGGGTTGAAGTTAGCAGGGGTGGACCAGGGTTGGGAGAGATATCACCTGAGAGGAGCAGTAATAAAAAGAGAAAGAGCAGATAGTTTTTGGAATTAGGACATGATTTATTATGACAAACTTTGGAATATGATGGGCTGAGAGTCTTCAGTAAACTGAAGATAGATATTACATACAGTATAAAATACTCGACTGTCCAGACCACCGTTAAGTTAGCAGAGTTCACAAGAGGTACGGCATACCTTACTGAACAGATATCGGAGTCCTGATGAGCCAAGACAGAAAAAATGGGTTTAAAGAGCCATATTTCCTCCATTAGAGAAAAAAAGTAGAATTTTACTAATCAGACTCTGAGTAGAGTAGGATCCATTTTTCTCAGAGGTGGAAAGAAAAAAAAAGGCTTTCCACCTTCTCCATTTAGTCAGTCTGTGAAAATCGGACCACATTTGTATGTCATCCTACTGGAGTTAGTTTTTTTTCATGGATCCATAGACTAGAATGGCCGAGTGCCATCCAATTCTCAGAGGCAGTTCATGAATGCTGCAATTTTTTCCTATGGACAACTCAGTCTGAGGAAAAAATTGGACTTGTGATCTGCCTCATAGAATAACATTGGTCTGAGCGCAATCTGATTTTTTGACGGATAGCAGTCGGAGAAAAAATTCACTTCTCTGCACGAGCCCGAAGGATGTATAATCCTTTGTGAAAGTAATTTCAGTCTAATACTGGCACTGCACAATGCCCACTAATACTGGCACTGCACAATGCCCACTAATACTGGCACTACACAATGTACACTAGTACTGGCACTGCAAAATAAACACTAGTACTGGCACTGCACGATTCACACTAATACAGGCACTGCACAATGCACACTAGTACTGGCACTGCAAAATAAACACTAGTGCTGGCACTGCATAATGCACACTAGTACTTGCACTACACAATGTACACTAGTACTGGCACTGCAAAATAAACACTAGTACTGGCACTGCACAATGCACACTAGTACTGGCACTGCATAATGCACACTAGTGCTGGCACTGCACAATGTACATTAGTACTGGCACTGCACAATGTACACTAGTACTGGCACTGCACAATGTACACTAATACTGGCACTGCAAAATAAACATTAGTACTGGCACTGCATAATGCACACTAGTACTGGCACTGCACAATGCACACTAGTACTGGCACAGCAAAATAAACACTAGTACTGGCACTGCATAATGCACACTAGTACTGGTACTGCACAATGCACACTAGTACTGGCACTGCACAATGCACACTAGTGCTGGCACTGCACAATGCACACTAGTGATGGCAATGCATACTAGTACTAGCACTGTACAATGCACACAACTGATGGGACTGTATGATGCACAGTAGTACTGGCACTGCACGATGCACACTAGTACTGGCACTACACAATGTACACTAGTACTGGCACTGCAAAATAAACACTAGTACTGGCACTACACAATGTACACTAGTACTGGCACTCTAAAATAAACACTAGTACTGGCACTGCAAAATAAACACTAGTACTGGCACTGCACAATGCACACTAGTGCTGGCAATGCATACTAGTACTAGCACTGTACAATGCACACAACTGATGGGACTGCACGATGCACACTAGTACTGGCACTGCACGATGCACACTAGTGCTGGCACTGCACGATGCACACTAGTACTGGCACTGCAAAATAAACACTAGTACTAGCACTGCACAATGCACACAACTGATGGGACTGCACAATGTACTGGTACTTGCTATGCACAATGTGCACTAGTACTGGCACTGCACAATTCACACTAGTACTGGCACTGCACAAGGTACACTAGTACTGGCACTGCACAATGCACACTAGTACTGGCACTGCACAATGTACACTAGTACTGGCACTGCACAATGCACACTAGTACTGGCACTGCACAATGTACACTAGTACTGGCACTGCACAATGTACACTAGTACTGTCAATGCACAATGCACACTAGTACTGGCACTGTACAATGCACACTACACTAGTACTGTCAATGCACAGTGCACACTAGTGATGGCACTGTACAATACACAATAGTACTGGCACTGCACAATGTACACTAGTACTGGAACTGCACAATGTACACTAGTACTGTCAATGCACAGTGCACACCAGTACTGGCACTGCACAATGCACACTAGTACTGGCACTGTACAATGTACGCTAGTACTGGCACTGTACAATGCACACTACACTTGTACTGTCAATGCACAGTGCACACTAGTGATGGCACTGTACAATACACAATAGTAGTGGCACTGCACAATGTACACTAGTAAACAATGTAAATTTAAATACAGTTTTAATTGCTTTATATGAATCTTTATTTACTAGAACCAGAGCACCTCCGTAAATCATTCACACAACTATGAAAAAGCGAATAATGATGTATCCGACTCCGGAGTATATTGTGCAGCTCTACCTTCTGTGGGCTCCTCTGTGGGTAATACTACAATAGATCCTTTATGAATAGAAGCAGCCATAAGTACAACTTAATAGTCTGCTTTAGCTCGCCGGCTATGTTATCATGTAAATATGCACTATGCACGCTTTTCTACCACAAAATTACTGAGCGCACAGACTGTAAAAAGCAACTAAAATGTAACTCAAGGCAAAGTGGTCTAATGAGATTAAGTATATTGGAGCAGAATTACTACTTGCATACTTCATCTCAGTATATGAAATCCATCTTCTTACATTTACAATTTACACAATGATACTGTTATTGCTCATTGCTCGTATTAGCTAATAAAACATCATGTTTCTAGAATATTATAATAATATTAATACACTACTAGAGAGTAAATACAAAGCATATTTATCACCATGGAGGGAGTTCTAGCCATCTATCATTAAAGCACCATTCTAGCAGAGGTTTTTTCAGTGCAGGAGTGGTGCTTTAAATATAAATCCTCTGCCCCCAGTCATGTACTGTACTTAGCCTCTGTTGGCTTCATCCTATATCAGCATCACTCTAGTCCCATGGCATCATCTTGTGTCCATAAGTTGTGACTGTCCGGAAATCAGATGTTACATCACGAGATCTCACTGCAAGTCTATGATAGCCAGAACAAGGCTTTTATAGAGTTGTATTGAGTTATGACCTTCGGCGGGCTCCATGGAACACTAGAGCTGCCAGCAGGTCAAAAATTGCCAGAGACCGACTAGAGTGATGCTGGAAACAGATGAAGATGGTGTAAGGGCAGTATAATACAGGGGACGGGGGCTTCCATTTAAAGTACCACTAGAGCGATGAAATAAAAAATAAACGCTGTAGTGGTGCCTTAACATATAAGAAATGCCTCTGTAGATATCCCCTGTAAAATGTCAGCACGTCTCTTGTGCGATGCAAAAGCTAACCCTTGAGTAGTGCCAATGATGTCCATTTAGGGCTTATTCAGATGTAACTTTTTTTACATATAAGAAAAAAGACCAAGTTTTATTAGTTATTTTCATCAAAGTTTCATCAGATTTTTACCTGGTTTCAAAGATTGTTGCATTGGCATTCCTTAAGAAAAAGAAAAAAGTTGGTGCCATAGTAGGATTCTACTCTGAATGTACAAATTATTAGAATTTGGCACTCCAGAGGTGAAACAAAAAGTACACAAAATGTATTGTACCTTCACAAAGCAATCTACTGCATAGCTTGACGTTTTGGCCAATTATTTGACCTTCATCAGAAGAAAGAAGAGGCGCATGAGAAGAAATAAGCAAATGCAACACTGGAGAAAAGCACACCTGTGCCTGTAGGCTTAGGATTCTTCACCTTTTTCTAGCCAACAGTTCATGAAAAACGGATATCACATGGATGCCATCTGGGTACAGTCTGCACAGACCCATAGGCTTGCACTGTCGAATTTTATTGGACACTCGGAACAACATCGGACACATGTGAACTTCCCTATGACAAAAGGTATGACTGCTATCTGTGATAAACTGTGGCGTAAATTAGAACTAACTGTGAAATATATACCCCTGTAAATTACAAGAGATACCCTCTATAGGCTATGTTCCCACCATCTGAAGACACTGTGTACTGGATGCAGTGTCTCCTCTCCTTCAGGGACACCAGTGATCTTCGCAGGTGAGCGAGTCACCCATGCAAACAGTCAGCGTTTGGGGAATGGTCACTAGGGATGAGTGAGTAGTGAAATGTTTGGACTCACTATACCCATAACAACTATTCTCTAATATTCCCATATTAGTTGCAAGTAGCGAGTCCAATGTAAATCAATAGGAAATGCAATTAATTTTCTGCTGGACCTTACAAAGCAGTCTGGGGGCCTGAGAAAAAAGGTTGAAATGGATGCTTGATTATTTAAAAGCTGACGGTAAAAGCCACCAACTTTTTAAAACAATCAGCTGATGCATGCTTCCCAACCTGTGCTTCACTCCCTGCCTGATCCCTTGTTCCCCGTCCGATCCTCCATTCCCCACCTGGTCCTCTGCCCCCAACCGATTTTCTACTCCTTGCCCGGTCCTCCGCTTCCTTCCCTGTTCTCCCCCTCCTCTCCGCCTGCTGGAAGCAAGCCCGCTGGCTTTTTCAAATTTACCGCTGGCTATTTCAAACAATCAGCTGATGCATGCTCCCCACCCTGTGCTTCACTCCCTGCCTGATCCCTTGTTCCCCGTCTGATCCTCCATTCCCCACCTGGTCCTCCGCCCCCAACCAATTTTCTACTCCTTGCCCAGTCCTCCGCTTCCTTCCCTGTTCTCCGCCTCCTCTCCGCCTGCTGGAAGTGAGCCCGCTGGCTTTTTCAAATTTACCGCTGGCTATTTCAAACAATCAGCTGATGCATGCTCCCCACCCTGTGCTTCACTCCCTGCCTGATCCCTTGTTCCCCGTCCGATCCTCCATTCCCCACCTGGTCCTCCGCCCCAACCGATTTTCTACTCCTTGCCCGGTCCTCCGCTTCCTTCCCTGTTCTCCGCCTCCTCTCCGCCTGCTGGAAGTGAGCCCGCTGGCTTTTTCAAATTTACCGCTGGCTATTTCAAACAATCAGCTGATGCATCAGCTGACCGTTTGAAAAAGCCGGCGGTAAAAAGACTCTTTTACACTCTGTATATACAGTACAACGTAGTGTTATGGACGCAGTGCAAACATCAGGTCAATAACACAGCAAACCCTGATCATGGGAACACAGTCCTATAGCGTCCGACATATCCCGGTACAGTGCAAGAAAGGGCCTTTTACACTTCCAGAAGTACTCATACAGGACCAAGTTGTTCGGTTTCAGAGATTCTCCAATGCATTGCATGTCAGACATGATTCTCAGGCCACCCGCTCCCGCGTCTCTAAGCCCCTGACATGTGGTGTTCTCTCAGTAATTCATACCAGTTATACTAAGAGATTTCAACTGAGAAAAAAGTATAATGGTCCCATACCACAAATTATGGCACTGGAGACACTTTGGGTGCGTTGAAAAAAATCTGAACAATTGAGGGGAATGATAATCCTTGCCATATTTCTCACCAATGATGGCACAGTTGAAAGTGGAGAATCATATTTCAGTAAAGGCTATAATAATATACTAGAATACTCCATAACTATTTATATAAAAATATGGGACATTTTAGAACAGTTTTAAAGAGATGTTGTCAGGATGATTCTATCATTTTTTTAATGTTTTCTACTTGCTTATATAGAGTCATTAATTCCACAGACATCATCATCACTGTCAACATTGGAGCTCACAATCTAGATTCCAATCAGTATGTCTGGAGAGACGCGAAAGTACATGTGGGTTCAAAGCTTGATTTCTTAGAACTGGTAAATTACTACAACACATGCAATACTTGTATTCTAGTATTAGGCTCCATACAGTAATATCTCTAGTTTCAGTAGTAAAGTTGTCCTGAGAGGCTCCCTTTAATATCCCTACCTACATGTTTCTAGAACGGGTGGAAGTTAACAACATTATCATCTGTATTGGTAGACAGTAGACAATGAGGATACACGCTTGGTTTGTACTTGGTACTCGGACAGCTGCTTTTCATCTTCCACTACACCTCATGGCAGAGAATCGCAGAAAGTGGTTAGTCGTCTTACGAAGGCAGGATCAATTTGATTAGATCCCAGGTGGCATTTAGCACAGTAGGCAACCATGAAGTCAAGTCAGAAGATAAAAAGGTAATCCAGATCATTCTCTTTTGATAGATTTAATGGAATGTTCTGAAACAGTCCAAAAAGGTAATATTTGGCCCGTGTCTGACAATGACAGGACTGCTGAACGGCGCAGTAAACATTCTTTCATGTTAAGTGCTCTACTGAAATCCATCCCCTCCGATAAAATATAGCAGATCTTCTATTCATACTGACAATGTGGCTGATAACCACAAGGAAATCTGTTATCACTCATCCCAGTTGCATAGTTTCCTTATGGCTAAAACGCAGCTCAATGTTCTGAATTGCTGAATACAGGCATAAATTGAAGGCAGACGCTGACATCCAGTTGCTTGTGAAGTGTAAGAACATACTGTAGTCCATAAAAACCGGTGATGGCGATACAGATAAGAGAGACAGATTCATCATTTCTACGTAATGATGAACGTATGTGATAGGAAGTAGATGCTTGGTATCTAATAGGATCTATAGGTGATGCCTGGCTGTTGTAGGTTGATACAGAAGAAAGAATAAGTCCACTTAGATACGATCTGCTCATTATCTAAAGTACATGGGGGTCTCCTAATCTCACCAGACAGCAGGTGTTAGGGAACTATAGGGTCTGGGAGTGGCATATTCCTATCCTCCCATTATGTTTGGCCAGGACATGGGGTCTACTGAAGATGATGGGGGCTTCTAGCTCTAACAGATTACAATTAGGGATAAACTTGGTAGTGGAAATTAGGAGCTTGAGTTCTGTGGATTCTTCAGATCTCTACCGATTACGTAGTTTAAGTTAGTAATGACTTGCATGTGGTTGGATTGGTTTCACCAAAATGTGGTATTAAGGCAGCCTTTAGAAATCATAATCACACCGGCAGAGGTCAGGGTTGGTAGAGTTCTTTCAAAATGGCAACTGCCGTAAGTGCCGAAACCGCAATTATGTCGAACCTGCCGCAAGTCCCATATACAATGGGTGGGACTTTCCAGTTTTTTTCGCGGCCGCAACAGCCGCAAGTGCCTGAACTGTGGCTATACCGCACTTGCCGCACCTGCCGCAAGCCCCATAGACAATGCATGGGGCTTTCCGCAAGTGCGGCCATTATGCGGCAGATGTGACAGATGCGGTAAATCTGCCGCATCTGCCGCAAAATGTAAAAAACGCCAGTGTGAAAGGGGCCTAAGAAAACACAATGGACTTGATTTTCCTTATATGAACTTTATCCCAATGACCGAGAATAAAAAAGCAGGAACAGAAGATAAAGTAAAGCTACTATGCACAGACGCTTTCATAGTGCTGAAGACAAGAACATCATGTGCATAGCAATAGGGTGGAACCACCACTGAGGATAGCGGGTGAACTAGACTACATTTTCCCATTCCAGATGCTTTCTATTTCACAGATAAGTACAGGCAGAATTACATGTGTCTGACCTCTAGCCGAGAAACCCTGTCTGAAATACAAAGGCAATCTGTATACATTGCTCATGTATAGTTATTTACATGTCATATACATAAAAAAAATGAGTATTTTCAATAAAGGCAGAATTAAAGTCTCCCTGTCAAAATCCACTTCTGGCTCCTGTATTTAGCCAGATATTGAGATATTGCAATGCTAAAGGCTATGATAATGTTTTTATTAACATTAGAAAAACTGAAAATCATCTGGCCCCGAGCCCGAGAGTGAGGTCACCTAGAGTATCTCGATTTAAAACCAAGCAAAAGGAAAACCTATATGTAAAATCGGAGGTTTACTGTGATTTTATGGTATACAAGAACGAGTCTTAAGTAGCGCTTTATCTTTTATTTTATTGCTGTCATATTAAATATACATTTGTTATTTAGCAGAGCCCGGGACATGTACTGTACACAGAGCTGAACAATTGCAAGACGTTGCTCCGAGTATTTCTGTGGTTTACGGCCAGAGCCAAGTCGGAAGGAAAAGACATTCTCTGAATTTTCTTGAAGCAAGATAAATACAGAAGAGAAATACAGATGAAAGATGGAGTTGCTAACCGAGGACAGTGCCAGATTCCTCTTTTCTGGCTCGCCGAGGAGCTGGCAGACGTAGTTAAGTAGCAATCTTTTCCATTAAATTGAGCTGCATATACTTAAGTTCGTTTGTTTATACATTTACATTTTCAATCTTGAATTTTTGATTTCAGAAAGATTTTGCACAAAATGATTCATTGAAAACAATAATAGCTGAATGAATAATGTGGACTGGGTCATGTGCCCATAAAGAGAATACAAGGGGGAGGATGATTCGAGAAACAAGGGTAAAGTACAATTCCTGTTTATATGGCTTAAACTATCCCTCTCATTTGCTAAATAAACGTGGGGTATTCAATCGATACTGAATTCACTATGTTCGCACAGTGAGGCAATACTTCTGTCCAGCCCTTACACCGATGCCTCCATCTTGTTCCAGTCATTATACTGGTTACCCATCTGCTACAGAGTACAATATAAACTTATCTCTCTCACCTCCAAAGCCCTTCAGTCGCACCACCCTAGATTTCCACACTCGTCGTTGTCTATCACCCTACCTGTGCTCTCCTTTCTGCAACTCATCTAAAACGAACATCCTTCAAAATCCAAATCTACCACTTCCATCTGCATGACTTCTCTCATGTTGCGCCAGTTTTCTGGAACGCACAACCCCTAATAATCTGATTATTACCTAGTGTTAGGTCCCCTGGCACCACTCCCCTGCTCACCTCTCCTGGGTCTGCATCCTCTCCTCCTCTACCGATCGGACATCCGGCGTCCAGGCGTGCTGTGTCTCAGAGCCATCACAGGGTCCCCTTCCTGTCTGCTGACCACTGGGCTCACACATCAGCACAGTCATGAATCTAATCAGTGGTGCACTAGGCGCGCCGCGCTCCTCTCCTGCAAATCTAAGGGCCAGTATGGCTCAACCTGACACTCCCCTTAACCAATAGCTGTCCATCCTCCGGTATATCAGGCCACCTCCACTGATGGGAGGTGCCTAATTATTGAGTTAGTTAAGCTTCTCCTTTGCTGGCTGTTGGTCAGGTCCCCTTGTGCTCTCCTCCGATAGAACCATTCCTGCTCTCCTAGCCTTGGGCCCGGTTACTTCGAATCCTCCTTAGCTATACCGTTGTATAGGCTAACCCTACGAGCCGCCCCCCTGGTACTAGCAGCTGTGGTATTTAGACCCCCTGGGCTTGCTCCTGACAATCCCTGTATAGGGGCTGGTTAAACTAGGACCAGCTCACCCAAGGGAGTTCGGTACCACGGCCCAGTGGGTCCACTGTAGGGCACCTTTCCCCGGAAACGTGACATCTAGCCTCGCATTTTTAAGTGTGGATGAAAAACACATCTCTGTAGACAGGTCTATCACCTCACTTCACTATTCCAACTCTTCCCTGTTCTCCCTAATTTTCCATCAGAATCTGCTTCCTCCCATTCAGTCTCCACATCCTCCATGCACTCGCTAATGATTCACAACAATACCCTTATTTATTAAAGTTATGGCCGGACCATACATGATAAGCACTTTCTACCTATTGTGTCTCCCCCTATTTCCTTATAGATTGTAGCTTGCGAGCACGATGCTCACTCCTCCTGCAACTGTTGAACTATTCATTACTTTGTAATGTCATTATTGTCTGTACATGTCCCCAAATTATTGCAAAGTGTGACAAATTATGGTGGTGCTATGTAAATAAATGAAATTAATATTAAAAACAAACCAGGCTCCCTTGCCAAATCTTTCCTCCGAGATGGGACTATAAAGCAGCACTTGTTGTGTAATCCAAACGTCAAGTAATGTAATAGCCTTACTCCGGTTTTCTCAAAAAAATATTATCTACAGTCACACAAATCTCTCCGACCTCAAATAGAAGGAAGAAAATGTTTTCCCACTTTATAAAATGAGCTGCTGCCACATGAAGGTTACCCTCAATCTAACAAGCATGACGACAACAATGTGCGTAGATGAACCGGCTTTCCATTTCCGGCAGCTTTCTCGAGAATTTCGGCACCTAACGTTCCTTTTAAACACAGTTTGAATTACGCATGAAGGGTTTTTCTCGACGTGCAGCAGCCCCTTTCCTAAAATAAATAAAGAGTGATGGAGTCTAATGTGCTCGCCCGTCTTCTTGAACTCTTTCTCAGAGTGATATGATTAATGCAGTTGTAGACTCCGGTGGAGGGAGCAGTTGGGTTTCCGTGTTTTACTGGAGATGATGGATTAGCCAGCAAGCTTGTTTTTGGCGGGGTAAAGACTAACTAATTAATATCAAGTGACAGGCGTCACCCTAATCTGTGCCGTCTTTGCCACTGTGCTGCATGGACGTCATCAGTTTTAGCAATAATTAAAAAAATAAATAAATAAATTGCAGCTACCTAATTGGGTGTAATTACTCCGTTTCTGGAAGACAAGACAAAAATTCTTTCTCATTTCTGGTTGAACGGATGGTTCTTCTTCAGCATCTGGTCAATGGCCTATTCTACATCAATGCTCTTACTACTGAATAGAGCTTTTATGGTATGTAATTAAGCTGTCCCTCTTTCATAAGACGGTACTTCCAATAAA
Organism: Allobates femoralis; assembly: GCA_033576535.1. NCBI lineage: Eukaryota > Metazoa > Chordata > Amphibia > Anura > Aromobatidae > Allobates > Allobates femoralis. Next base: position 529,691,099 of record JARQOC010000005.1, on the reverse strand, counting down.
AACAAATATTAACATTAAAAGGAACAGGAAAATAATATGTGCTCGACCAGGAAATAACGAAGCACTGAACTCGATACATGAAGGGGGTCTTTGATGAGAAGAATGTGGGGTTTATAGATAGAAGTAGGATCCATGACAGGCATATGGGACCATCTTTTAAGGGGAAGATGATACATTGCTATAGGATCTCAGATTTGCATCTTTATAAAATATCTGGGTTTACAGCACAATAGAGAAGACATAATAGGAGCATTCACATTAAAGCTGTGTTCAGAAACCATGAGGTTACATCAAAGAAGGGGAGCCAGAACTGCCTGAGGTCAGCATGTAATAAAAAAAGGGCAAATACACATATTACTGTAATTATGAACCGTGCGTTAATGTAAAACGAGATTTCTAGCAATAATTGATCAATTCTTTGAGCCACCCTGCCAACGTCACGGCAAATCTCAATAGGGCGCTCTTACTCTGCGCTTATTTATATTGTGCCAAGCAGCCTCCTAAATACATTAAAACCAGAACCACGAAAATGCTTCACATACTCGGAACATCTCAGAACCATTCTCATCGTGCTGGTCAGGTAAATCCGGATAAAAGTAAACCAGGCCCAACCATGTGAGCAAATGCTATAGATGCCATGACAATATTAGATCTGACCCCCACAATGCCAGACCAGCAACATGAATGAGGGCGGAGCAGACACAAATAAATGTGCATGCAATTAACAGAGCCAGTGGAGAAGTTGAGGTAGCTGTGTGTGAACAGCAACCAAAGCCAATTGTAGTGAAGACAGAAGTAATGACACACTAAACCAAGTGTGCACGGCACGTTTGGGGGTCAGCCACCAACCAATAATATGCTATAGAGGGAGGAAGCCAGCACTGCCTGAGGTCAGTATCCAATACATAATTGCAAATACACGTATTAATTCCTAACTGTACTATAATGTAAAATTAGATTTTTAGCAAATAATTGATCAATTCTTTGAGCTACCATGCCAATGTCATGGCAAGTCTCAATAGGATGTCCTAGTCTACATTTGTTTTATTTGTGTATGTGTTGCATTTACGTTGCTTTGCTTTTAATATATTTAGCAGGCCACTTGGCACAATGTAAATAAAAATGTAGCATAGGACTGACCTATTGAATGTGCCTTGACGTTGGCAGGGTGGCTCAAAGAATTGATCAAATATTTGCTAAAAATCTGATTTTATCAAATTATTTTAATTTAATTATTTTATTAAAGAACAGTTAGGAATTAATATGTGCATTTGCACTTTTTGTATTGTATGCTGACCTCAGGCAGGGGTGGCTGCTCCGCTTTTTGATATACTATGAGTTTACAGTATATCGTTAGGACAGGCTGCAACATTTTGTTCGGGAGGGTTGACTATTTGGAAGCAAATTAGTCCGAAAATAAAGAGGGTTATGCACTTTCTTTGCTTGGTGCTGCTCCCTAAAATAAACTGCTCAGAAAACTGCAAGATAACCCTAGTCATGTAAATGGATGATTTTATAGTATCTGTACTTAGTAAATGATCAGTCTGCGCAGTGGTTACAAATGCTACTCATCCTATTAAATAGCAGATTCCATCAATATAATATCAGAAAAAAACTTTACAAAAGAACAAATCAAATCTCCAATATGTCTGTTTTAGGATATACAGTATTATCCCACTAAATAACAATTCTGTACTGTGTCACTTCCTCCAAGAAATGTATGAAATAGACAACTGGGTTTTGCTCCTATTGTTTAAGGGCGTGTGACTGCATTGTCTAAGGGTACCGTAACATGTCGCAATATCGCAATGCAACATCGACAAAAAGTCACATGGTGTGGTAGTTGCAGTTGATATTGTTGGTGAGTTGTGTAGTATAACAGGGCAATGCGACAGCAATAAATCACGGGAATGATATTGCAAGAAGATTGTGCAAGCCCTTGAACCGTATAATATAGCATATGCAATGTGGCATGATCGTGCTGTGTGATGGCGCAACTACGATCTTGTTGGCAACTTCCCCTATTCACTACAATGTTAATGCTCAGTCCCTGGGTTGCTCATACCTAGCACACAAAAGTTGCGTACTACATCATAGTTGCGTCGCCTGCCGATATCTCCAATGCGATCTTGGACAAGTGCCAAAAACATGCGCGCTCCCGTGAAATTGTATGCGATATCGGAACGATATTGCAACGTGTAACGGTACCTTAACACTGCCAGCATTGATTGGACATTATCAAGCTAGGAGATTAGAGTACGGTATATTCTCTCAACCTATAGAATAAATCTGATTATGGAAATCACACTTTGATCACAAGTTTGATGAGAGTTTGATCAGTATGACCTGATTTTCTCAGATGTGGAGAAGATAAGAAAAATAGTTTCTCCTCCTTCTCCATTCTATTTGTCTGTGAAAATCCGATCAGATTTGCATATCATCTGAGTACGTTTCGATTTTTTGGACCGACCTATTGGCTTGCATGGCCAAGTGCCATCCGATAGTTGGATGCAAATCGGTATTGCTGTGGTTTTTTTTTTCCTCGGACCAAAACATTCAGAGAATAAAATCAGATTAGTGCAAAGAGTAACATCAGTACAAGTGTGAACCAATGTTTTGTCAGATCGCACTCAGTCTGAAAATACAGTCATGTGCACGAGTCTGTGGAGAGACTCACACCCTGACTGGTAATACCAAGCTGTCAATTTATGCATACATTTCCAGGGCGACTAAAGGCCACTTTACACACACAGATATCTGTGTCCAACTTCTGAACAGATCTCTGGTTGCAGTGAAATCATGGACACATTGTAACATTTGTACACAGCCACAAAATGGAGCAATGTGTCCATGATTTCACTGCAACCAGAGATCTGTTCAGAAGTTGGACACAGATATCTGTGTGTGTAAAGTGGTCTTAAGAGAGTAATGGGACAATGCAAGGTTCTAAGAAAAGATGCTCCAGAATTGTCATATTTTGAGGAATGCTAATTTTAGTAAAAGAGAAATGTTAGGAAAGATCCACTTTAAGTCTTTATTCCCAGAGGTGATGGCTAGTTGAGGTGTTCTTTTCTTTATGGCCACTTTACACGTCCCAACGTCGGTCCGATGTTGGATACAACGTCGCGGGAGCGCGCTTTTTCTGGGCAGATTTCCAAGATCGCATAGGAGATGTTACACAGCGCAATATCGGCAGCCAACGCAACTGCGATGTGAACGCCCCCTTGTACGAGCGACCCAGGAACGACCATTTAACATGGGAGAGAATAGGGGAAGTTGTACTCCACATCGTTGTTGGGCTTTCACCCAGCACGATCCGGCTACATCTTACATCCAATATCGGGCCGTTGGAGAGCACGCTCATTTGATCCCAGATATCGTTTTGGCATCGTTCGTGCATCGTATTGGACATTTACACCATACAACGCACGAACGATATCGGGGCCAAAGCACGAACCACGTGACTTTTTATCGGAGTTGGACTACGATATCGGGACGTGTAAAGTGGCCATTACAGCTGTTGAGACTTCTATTCAGCTTCATCTTTGGCTCTGTTCACCCTACAGTTATTGTTAAAGCACCACTCCAGCGTTTCTGGTTTCTTTTTTTTACTGCTGTAGTAGCGCTTTAAAAGTAGACCCCCTGCCCCCAATCATATACTCACCTTCCTGTGGCCTCCGGTTCTGCACGCCATTTTGTACCTGTAACTTTTGACTGGCCGGAAGTCATAAGTTACATCACAAGAGCTCAGTGCATCTCTATGAGAGCAGAATAAGACTCTCATAGAGATGTATTGAAAAGTGACCACCAGCGAGCCCATGTAACATTGCAGTTGCCGGCAGATCAGTTTTCACTGGAGACTATTGGAGCAACGGCGATAACAGGTGAAGCTGTTGGAAGGTGAGTATTAAGGTACCGTTACACACTACAATGTTGAAACGATATCACTAACGATCTCGGAGGCACGCGGTCGTTAGGACATCGTTTCGGGATCGTTGGTCAGATGTCACACGCCTAGATATCGTGCATTTATCACCAACAATCCAGCAAGCATGTTCTCAAATCTGCGATCAACGATCCAACGATTTATCATAGTCGAATCTCGGTGTCACATGCAACGTCGTACTAACGATGTCGTTTGAACGACTCCAAAGCCGTGACGTTTCAGCGATATTGTTCACGATATCTTATCGTGTAACAGTACCTTCAGACAGAGGTCAAGGGAATTGTATTTAAAGCACTAAGTGCCATAAAAAAGACGCTGGAGTGGTGCTTTTTTATCTTTAAGTATCTTTAGCCCATAGGCTTGAGCAGCGTAAAAATGATAAAATCAGTGTTACTTCTTGCTGTCTCAGCACCGGCTTTCCACCTCTAATCACTATGATTGTTCACAAGTCCCAGCAGTGACATCAAGACTACAGTGCAGGTGACCACTGCAGCCGATCACCAGCCTCAGCAGTTTGTGTTGTCCACATTGGCAGATCTGCTGAAGCAAGATTCTTTTTCAGATCAAAACAGAACTTTATAGATATCAAAGGTTTATAATTCAGTCTTTTATGTTTCTATTGGGTTTCTAAACGTTTTGGTTTTATTTGGCTATCACACTACAGAATACTTTATCCTTGATATGGAAAAAATAGACTCTTCCAGAAAGAAAAAGCAGATGTAAGGCTGTGTGCTCATGGTCTGGAGGAGCTGCATGTTGAACGTAGCTCCTCCAGACCTGAGTGAACCCATGGGTGAGTGCAGGGAAACCGCAGCCGCCCCGTACACACCATGTGCAGTGGGTGCGGAGCCACTTCCGACTCCGCAGCATGTTCATTTCATGGAGCAGAATGCCGGCAACCAGCACCGCAGATAAAAGAACAATGCGGTCGGGTTAAGCATAGTGGGCATGGGATTTCTTGAAATCCCATCCACTATGCTTATACTGTACTACACTGCATTTTGGACACAGCGGCAAGACACTGCGTTCAAAATGCTGCATACACTGATCGTGTGCATGCATCCTAAGAAGAGTTTTTCTGAAAGGCTGATTGATCAGTATTAGTGATGAGTGAGCACTACATGCTCAGGTGCTTGGTAATCGTAATGGGCAGTTGGATACTCAGATGGGCGTGTATCAAGTACAGAGTATAATGGAAGTTAATCAGGAACTTGTCATGGGTTGGTTATAGTGAATGAGGGAATAAGTAGCAGGATGGCATTGATGGGCAAAGGTAATATGGGAAGCTAGTCTCACCCTGTAGACTGGGGGTCCCTAGCTGACCCTGTTCCAGAATTACTTCTAAAGTTGAGGAAGTCTGGGCTGCCACTCTTGCCCTGCTCCTGACCAGCCCTGTTCTAAAACCCTCTCACCTCCACCCACGGACCGGGATACAAACAGTAACTCCCACAAAAGATGAATATCTCCAAGATTTAAAGCTTCTGGAAAGGTTCCAACAAGAGCTGCACAGTGAACAAACAGCTCACGGTCAGAAATAGAGAATGAAATCTTTCAGCGACACCAGGTGATAGGCCATGGACTATTTAAAAGCTGAGGGAGTGGTCAACCACAACACCTGATTCATTCAGCAACTAGTAGTGGAAAGCAACAGCCAGTTAATACCTTGATCACCTAATACTGCAAAGCTATAGCCACTGACATTAACACTGTAGAACTAACAGAAATTAACTCAATATAAACTACTGCAGAGCAGACATGCAGAGCAGTAACAGAGATTGCAGAACAGTCTACACGTGACAGAACACGGGCATTTTCCCGGAAGATACTCGAGTCGAGCCCTTCCGAGCGTCCAATTGCTCTTTACAAGTACCAAGTACATGAGCATGGTAGTGCTTGCCTCATTACTCATCATTATATTATAATAATATATGTAGTAATAATAATCTAGATCTGGATATTAATTCTGCTAGAATCTGTCGAGGCTCACTTACTTTGACTACTCCATTCTCATGCATTGTTATGCAGTTGTTAGCGTCCTCCGAGAGCTGATACAGAGCCCGGGCTGTAGCACGATGAACCGCAGGATCGCTTGACTTCAGATACCGAACCAGAGGAGCTACGGCATCAGCCTCTCCGAATGCCACCCTATTATTCCCCCACGTGCAACACTGTGAGATGGCATCAGCCAAGTGACGCCTCAATTTATCATCCATCTAGAGAAAACAGAGAAGATCGTGGGTTTTTATTTTTTCTTAAAACTATACAAGTCATTTTTAATATTTCCCTTTCAAATGTCATAATTTTCTTAAAAGGTCCCTTGTTGGGTAAGATAATGCATAAAAAATATGGAGAGGTTTTCGCGCTGTGGTAAAGAAGGTATTCCCGTTATTGGCTTTCCATGACCAAGGAGAGGAGGGAGGTTGTCGAGGCTTAGGTGCCATCAAACTCTTATGAGTGAAATGTTATCTCAGGTTTTATTGCTGCTTTTCTGCACAGAGAGAGACATCGACTTGCTAAAGAAATGTTAACAGCCAGGTGTCATGGGAGTGATAGGGGAGAGACACAGGGCTAGCAGCTTGTGGCCGCCGTCTTATAAGCAGATCCTTTTTCAATTATAGACTCACGTATTAACTTTTCATATTATGTAACAGCCTACTAAAATATGATATAAACGCAGGACATTTTAGGAATTCATTTCTGCATTATCATGTGCCAAAAACGACAACGGTGCACCAAGGAAGAAATGACTGATGGATTAGACACAATGAAATGGTTAATAATTGAATGGAAGTGTGAGGAAATATAATTTTCCATAGCAAGTTTCCAATAACTCATATATGGGCACAGCATTTTTTAATTATTAAAAACTTAATAACTCATATACTATATAGCACAGAATACAATACCAATGACTGAGGGCTAGCAGATGTATTTTTTACTAAGTCAAACACTTGCATACAAGATAAAGGGAATCTGTCATCAAGTTTTTGATACCTAATCTGCAGAGGCAGAGACCCTGATTCCAGCTATGTGTCACTGTCACAAGAGTGTCGTGCCCTGCTGTGACCTCTAATCATGGGGTTTGGCAGATCGCTGATCTTCTTTGAAGCCCGCTTGGCTTTACCATGAGTAGAGCGAATTATTTTCTTTCAGTGCTGAAGGGTTAAAGAGTTCTTTTCTTTTTCTGCTTAGAATCCTTATAGCTTTAATTTCAGTTGTGCCCCTTATGACTACTCCCTTCCTCTATCTAAACTCACTCTTGGCTCTCTCCTAAGCCAGTTATAGATCTTCTTGCTGACCACTCTGGTGAAGATGCTCCAGTTGAAGCCTTGGAATCACTTGCAGTTCCTTCGTTTTGTTATTCCTGCTTATTTGTCACCCTCCCTCTGTTGTGTTATTGTTATTGTAGTAGTAAGACTAGCCTCTTGCTGCCCTACTCACTAGCTAGGGATAGCCCAGGGTCAGCCAGGGTGTAGGTACGTGATCATGCATGTTAGAAGACCTGTCTAGGGATGAAGGGAGTGCAGGGTTTAGACTCAGGTGAGTGTTAAGAGGTGTTTTCTCTCTTCTCTCCCCATCTCTAGGGCCTCCTTTTCACCTTTTCCATTTTTACTTTCTGTTGCACCACATGCTGGCAATTTCATCGCTGCAGCATGCCAATCACTTACTGGACTGTTAGCTGTAGTTTTGATAAAATCACAGTTTTATCAGCTGGAGATCATCAATTTAGGAATAGTAAACCTGCTGCCATGTAGTTATCTACAGTGTTGGCCAAAAGTATTGACACCCCTGCAATTTTGTCAGATAATACTCAGTTTCTTCCTGAAAATGATTGCAATCACAAATTCTTTGGTATTATTGGATATAGTTCCACACCAAACATAAAAAAGGGGGTGGACAAAAGTATTGGCACCCTTAGAAAAATCATGTGATGCTTCTCTAATTTGTGTAAATAACAGCACCTGTAACTTACCTGTGGCACCAAACAGGTGTTGGCAATACCTAAATCACACTTGCAGCCAGTTGACATGGATTCAAGTTGACTCAACCTCTTTCCTGTGTCCTTGTGTGTACCACATTGAGCATGGAGAAAATAAAGAAGACCAAAGAACTGTCTGAGGACTTGAGAAACCAAATTGTGAGGAAGCATGAGCAATCTCAAGGCTACAAGTCCATCTCCAAAGACCTGAATGTTCCTGTGTCTACCGTGCGCAGTGTCATCAAGAAGTATAAAGCCCATGGCACTGTGGCTAACCTCCCTAGATGTGGACGGAAAAGAAAAATTGACGAGAGATTTCAACGCAAGATTGTGCGGATGGTGGATAAAGAACCTCGACTATCCGTCGGCGTCTGAATGAAAAGGGACTGTATGGTAGGAGACACAGGAAGAACCCCACTTCTTACCCCGAGACATAAAAAAGCCAGGCTGGAGTCTGAGGGTACAACAATGTCAACCCGTACTATCCGTCGGCGTCTGAATGAAAAGGGACTGTATGGTAGGAGACACAGGAAGACCCCACTTCTTACCAGACATAAAAAAGCCAGGCTGGAGTTTGCCAAAACGTACATGAGAAAGCCTAAAGCATTTAGGAAGAATGTTCTCTCTTTTTGGGCAAAGGCATCAACATAGCCGCGCAGACCGGTCTATATGAATAAGATGTGTATATCCACAATACTTTTGTCTTAAAGGGTAATCATCCCCCTGCTTAAGTTATGGTCCAACTGGTCCATTATTATGAGGGTGGTGATATGTATCTATTTCCAAATGGTGTGTACTAACTGGAAATACACAGGCTAATGATAAGGATCACTGATGTTATTTGTGTATGGTATGGTACCTCAGTGGAGAATAGTAGGATGCCTATGGTTTGCTTGCACTGGGCACAAATGCTGTTAACTGACCTCTAAGCATTATAAGAAAAGAGTACCCAGCAGTGTAAAATATTGTTTTTGTGCACCTATCTTTTTCCTTAATTACAGTTAATTAGTAGGTAACCATTTCCATATTTTAGAAAAAGAGTGACTCCTATAGTGGTAATCTTTTTTTCACCACGTTAGTCTAAGGGATAGACCCGGACACCAGGGGATCCACACATTCTTTGTACACTTAGATATATTGTAGATATGGGAATCAAAAAAGAAGAACATCACCCCCTTTCACAAATAAGTAAGGACCAGAAGGGATAGCCGCCGAGGAGCGGGGACACCATACGGGTTTTTAGGTGAAAACTCCGCTGTTAGGCAGGGGGAGACAGGGAGAGAACAGGGCGACCCAACCCCCTCTTCCCCCTTTTACAAGGTTACACTGTGGGTGCAGGATATAACTGATCCTAGTTTTAATAAAAACAATAAAGGTTATATTTTAGTAGGTACTACCTTTACCTGGATTTGACCGTCTGCTTGTGACCTGATTCCTCTTTCAGCTTGCTCCTCTGTATTGTTTTGTCCCTATGGTCTCCTGACTTTGGTTTGAATTGAACTACGCTTCTGACTACCCCTTACTGGTACTGCGCATTTACTGGACCTGACCTCTGATTGTTTGACCTCTCTGTACTACCAGTAAGTAGTAATATTATTATATTTACTTTCCGTTGTTAGAGTCTGTTTTCTGCACCTCACAGATTAGTTATAGCTGTAGTGCTCATGTCACAGAAAGTTGCTTGTTCTTACAGTCTCTTAACAATTTTAACTATTTTTCATCATGAGAAAAACCTTTAAGACATTGGACTCTATATTTTGGAGCTATTCTCCCCTTGAAGAGTTCATTTGTTTATACAATTTTTTCGTTCTTTTCTTTCTCTCTGAACGAGTTAGGTGACATATCAGAGTTATATGGCTGTCACAAACGTCTGGAAGGCTTTGTCTTGCACTTTGTCTTGCACTGTAACCAGACAGTCCAGAGGTTAGTGAAATCTTCAGTTAGTAAGTATTCAATAAGTTTAGCATTTAGTTACCACAAGTACTTCTGGAGTTTTCCTCAGCATTCATTTTTCTCACTTGGCTAATTCCTTTCAGCAAACTCCTGCTTGTTTATCAGTGATGTGCATTTACGTCCTAGCTCACCCCAGCAGTTGACCATTTGTTTGCTGTAAGCATGACAAACTCTTCTCTTGCACTCTTGTATACTACATCTCTGCTGCAACATTGAGTTATCTTCTCTCCTATCATGAATCCTGTTTTTCTGTTCATCACAGCTGACTTGTAGTTAACAATTTGTTATTTTGATTGCATATGTCTCTGCTACAACCATCTGTCTGTTTATAGCATACAACTCTGCAAGTGACCATTTGTTTACTGCAAGTCCTGGATCGATTATATATCTACAGTTTCTGTACTCTGCTTGTCTCAGTGTTGTCCTGCATACACTGCTGCCTGGTTCTCACAGATTCATGTGCCGATGTCCAGCCGTTCCATCACCTTAGCTCCATGTTGATCAATCTGACCCATGCCTTATGGTGCTGTCACACAGCACAACCTGGCCAGCGATGTCGGAAGCGATGCGCGGGTGCCCGCTCGGTTCCGACATCGCTGGCCAGCTGTCACACAGCACGGCTGCGGCCGGCGATGCCGCAGCGATGCGGGCGGTGACATCGCTCGCTGGGCTGGGCTCAACCCAGCGAGCGATCCGCAGCAACGCTGCAGTATAGGCTGGTTCGCCGCTGACATCGCTCTGGCTCTGGCGATGTCACACGGCGCGATCCAGCCTAATCGCAGGTCGCAGGTTGTCAGGTTTACAGTTCTTCCCGTAAACCTGACAACCTGCGACTAGCGATAAAACGCGGTCGCGTCGCGCTGTCACACAGCGCGACGTCGCTAGCGACATCGCTGGTACGTCACTTTTCCGGCGATGTTGCTAGCAACGTCGCCTGGTGTGACAGCACCATTAAAGAAGGTGAGCTCTTAACACTTGCTCACCAGGTGAGCTCTTAACACTTGCTATTTTTATTGTGTGAATAATCCTTTTATCAATGTCCATATATTGATATTAGCTCCAAAGTCAAGTTTTAACTACCGGTATATATTTTTTGTGATGAGAGGCCGGATGAAGAGGTGGTTCTTCATCAGGAGATATAAGGCCTTTCTAATAAGTTGTTTTCAGTGCTGAAGGAAAAGGTTGAGAATGTCTCTACAACACAACCAAGACAGAAATCATGGTCACAATCACTTTTGTAATTATTATGTAATGTCTTATTTGTATGCCCCCGGCCGTAAGTTGCTCAGCCATAACACGGCAGTACATTCATGGAAAAAAAAAAAAAGAAAACATTTTTGTGGTTTGGAGAGGTAGTAAAATAAAATTTTTCTGATTTATCAGCAATTCATCATAATATACAGTATTTATTATATTTTATTAGCTGTAATCTCAAAGATTTAAATAACTCTTCCAAGTATTACAATTGGAGTCCAGGACACATCATTCTCGGGATTCCCCATTTTCATTGAAAATCTAACTTAATTTACAACAAATCGGTTTGAAGACTTCGGGATTTATGGATATTTTAGATAATTGGATTAACGTCTTCCTGATACAAGGATCCAGTGCCCCTCCTGCTATGATATACATACAATCGAAGAAATTACAATAGGATTCATGATAACTTTGCTGATTTACCTTACTTTATAAACTTACCGTGTTTGCCAGAGATGACAGCAATTGAACCACTCCGTGATCGGTAATGACTGCCAAATTCTCTTCGTCCTTGGCTATGTTGGTGATGGCCGCGCACACACTCGCCAGCACTTCTTTATTTTCAGACTTTAACAAATTCACAATAAGTTCCAAACCACCAACAAATGAACGGACCATTTCACCAGCGTCCTAAAATAAGAGTAGTGTTTTATATTAAATATTTGATTCATATTTCTAGGCTATGTAAAAGTGGCACTAAGTGTCTATGGTCATAGGACCTAATGGAGTTATTAATGAAAGACATCACCTTACAAGCCCAAGCGAAAAAAAAAGCAATAAGGGTTTCAATCACATCTGGGCTTCTTCAACCTAAAAAATTGCTTAAAGCCCCAATCCAGAAATTTTATTTTAATTTAATCTCTGTAGTGGTACTTTAAATCTACATCCCCTGCCCCACGTCTTATACTCACCTTCTGACATCTTAATCTGTTTTCTTCAACAATCCGGACGGTCTCTGGAACATTGTGACCTGTCAGCAGCTCCAGCGTGTCAAGGAGGGTGCTGGAAGTCAATCTTCAATACAAGTCTATGAGAACCAACCGGGGACAACAAGTCTTGGCTGACAAGTTCGAGCAGGGCAGGAAGAAGCCGGACAGGGACATATTCGGACTAGTCAGCTGAGACACGTAGTCACGTTTCAAAATACATTTTCTCTGAAACAATGCAGAAGTTCAGATTAAAACCTGCCTGGCTACAATTGCACAGGCAGGATCTAATTCATGCAGCATGAATCTGATGACAGATTCCTATTAACAAGAAGCATGCAAGCACAAAATGACTGTTAAAACTAAGCACAGGTGCTCAGTGCACAATTATCGTGGCCCGAACAGTTCATGGCACCATTATTGTATTCAAACAGTTCAGTGCACCATAATCGTGGCCGAACCGTTCAGTGCACCGTCCCACCTATTTATTTTTCATCTATCTTCATCTTTCCCTGTAAAGTTACAGCTGTCAATTAAAGAAATAGGTGAGCGGAGATAAAAGGAAAACAAGTTTGGGAAGGTGCACCGAACTGTTCAGCCTCACCAAGGTTGCACCAAGCCCCTGTTCTTAGTTTAACCCCTTAAAAACCGTGCAATTTTTGTGCTTTCACCCTTTAGTTTTATCTTCCCCTAAATGCCCGTTACACGCAAAGATATCCCTAACGATATCGTTCCAACGTCACCGGTTTTGTGACGTTGCAGCGACCTCGTAATGATGCCACTGTGTGTGACATGTACCAATGACTGATTGATGGTAAATGGCCAGGGCCAGTTTTCGATCGTTGGTCTCCCGCTGGGCGGCCAGCATCGGCGTGTGTGACAGCGGGAGACCAACGATCAACGACCTCCCGGCCAATTCCCAGTGCCACACAGTACACGCTGGGACGCTGGTAACCAGGGCAAACATCGGGTAACTAAGCGCAGCGCTATGCTTAGTTACCCGATTTAGTTACCCGATGTGTACCCTGGTTACCAGCGTTCTCGCTGGTCACTGATTGCTGGTGAGTCTGCCTGTGTGACAGCTCACCAGCGATAAGATAGTGATGTCCCAGCGATCCCGATTGTTGGTGGGATCACTGGGACATCGCAGCTTGTAATGGGGCCTTTATTCCAAGAGCCATAACTTATTTATTTTTCTGTTGATATAGCCATGTGTGGGCTTGTTTTTTGAAGGATGAGTTGAATGTCATCACTCATTTTACCATGATGTAATAGTAAACAGGATACAAATTCTAAGTGTGGCAAAATAGAAAAAAAAGTGAAAATCTCCTATAGTTTTTTATTTACAGCATTTATTTTACATAAAACTGACCTGACAATATGGTTCTGCAGATTAGTACGATTACTTAGATACCAAACATGTCATGTTTTAGTTTTATTTAAGTGGTAAAAAAATCAGACATTTTGAAGATAAAACATCTTCCTTGTCTCACAACTTCTGAGAGCAGTAACGTTTAATTTTTGAGATCTGGGTTCTATGAGGGCTTGTTTTTGTGCCCTGCGCTGTTTTTATTGGAATTATTTTGGGGTACATGCAATGTTTTGATCGCCTGTTTGAGTTCCATTGTTGCGGAGGCCAAAAAACTGCAATTCTGGTGTTTTGATTCTTTTTCAATTATGCTGTTTGCCGATAGGATTAATTTATTTTATGTGCATATAAATTTTAAAAAATGTTTTAATTATTTTATTTTCAATGTGGCAAAAGGTGGGTGATTTCAACCCGCATGTTTTGTCATATATTTAAAAAAAATTTTTTTTGTAATTTTTTTCTTTTCTTACTAGTCTTCTTAGGGGACTTGAAGCATCAGCAGTGCACTGTACAGCAAAAATCATCATCATGGGACCATCATGGCAGATACATGGGTCATCAGCTGACCCGTGACTCTCATGACAACCCAACGGCACACCACAATGATGTTATGATGCCACTGATGAGAGGGGGAATGACATGTATCCTGCCGACACCTGTTAAATCCCACTGTCAGGGATTGATCATCAGCTGATCCCTGGCTGTCATGACAACCCATCGGCATCATGCGATCACGTCACCAGGCCGCCAATGAGAGTGGGGGAATGACGCATACCTTGCCGGCAACTGTTAAATCCTGCTATCAGTAGGACAGTAGGATTTAACTTGTTAACAGGCATGGGTGGAGCTCTAATCTAAATGCATCTATTAGAGGAGATGATGGCTGATTAGATCAGCTGACATATGCAGGGAAAGATGCGGGCTTAGCGTGTGAGCCCGTATCAAAGGCAGGGAGCGAACCATGACCAACATAGGACGCCACGGGTCGTTAAGGGGTTAAACAGTCATTTCATGCTCACAGGCTCCTTTTTCACTGCTTTGGCAAACCCTCACTAAATGCCTGGAAAGACTACATCTTGTACTTGTTGTATTATTGTACTGTATGTACTGTGAGCATTTTCCCTATGGAGAGCAACAAAATCAATTCCAAACAGCATTGATGTTTGCATAAACCATGTGCTTCTGGGAACATAAAAACTATACACACACAACCTAATGATATTCTGGAGAATAATAATGTGGTAATATCAAAGCATATTTAGGATTGTGCAGAAATAAATGTCTTGTTTCACATTCCATTTAGACATAACAAAGGCCATTACAGTATTCTGGTTGGGAACACTCATTTATTACTATAAACGAGCTGGTTTTATTTCTGAATGCAATAATCTAAGACAGGTCTTCCAATGTCTTAAACAGATTAGAGGGTTTACATTTTCCAAATTAGATTTTGTTTGTAATGGCTAATTTTGCCACAGACTTGGTACAGAAATCTACTTAGGAGCTTGTCCTAATTGGGTTATTATCAGCATATTTTTCCAACTAAACTTGCATGTGGGATTCTTAAACATTGTTGTATTTAGAGTGTTATCACCGCCATCTAGAATTACATTTTTTGGGTCTGGATCTGAGGAGCATTTCAAAACGAATCATGTTCTCTTGGGTGTTATGTTCCAGAACGTTCGTGTTTCTGAGTGAATTAAGCTCCCGGTCATTGGTTTTTATTTTCAATTGTATATTCTGAAAACTTGTGTAATTGATAATGTGCCTGACGGGTCTACTATTTACCACTCGATGATACACAGGGGATTGTACATTCTTACGTTACTGACTCTCAGCTCAGTGTCTACGACTTTGCTCTTCTTTTGGTCCCAGTATGTATAAAGGTGTTCACCGGGCAGGGGCAGAACTACTGTGGTGCAGCTGCTCCAGGGCCCCGACCGGCTAGGGGGCCCCTTCAAGCTGCAGGGGGGCCCCCAGCCGACCCCCACAAGCCGCCGTCATAGGAGAGGAGGGTCAGGCAAGGGAAGCAGAAAGCTTCCTGCTTCCCCTGCCTGATCCCGCCCGTCCTCTCCTCTGCCCATCCGGCTCCCAGGAGCGCACTTGCGCAGGTAGGAGAGCCGCTGCAAATGCTAACACCACATCGCACCCCCCATGACAGCCATACTGTCACCCGTTGACCAATATAACTTCATATTTGATAAAAAGGGATTTCAAGTTCAGTGGTATCACATAAGCTAAAATATTTAGAAGATATTGCCCTGTAAATCCACTCTCTACCATAGACCTACCATCTGTACATGGAAATTCAGTTTACTGATGAAATGATTGATAACAGAAACAACCCAAAACTTTGAAAGTTAAAGTTAATCTGTCAGCAGGTTTTTTCTGTTAGCTGAGGACATCATGCTGCAGGGGATAAAAAAACAAAAAGCAGGGGGGACGTGTCCTGCAGCCTATGGCGCGGACGCACATTAGAGGAGCTCTCCCGGTCTTCCCTCTCCAACGGCGCCTGAACGGCACCCACACCTCTCCAATCCACTCCAGGGTCAGAGGCTATAACCCGGAGCTTGCCAGCAAGGCGGAGAGCTGGTTGCTTACCCGGAGTGGGATCTCGGGTCCTTCTGGAGGCCGCGGAGGTTCCCCCCCTCCCCCACACCACGAGGCTGATCGGCGGCGGAAGCCCCCTGCCTCCCCGCTACTTACCAGGAGCGGGATACTGTCCTACACCGTCCGGGAGGCGTCTGGCGAACGGAGAAACCGGGCGGCGCTGTGCAGTGGGGATCTCTGAACGCCCGCGGGCTGCTGAGGTGAGCCGGTACTGCAGGGGGGATCTGGTGGGAGGAGGAAGACACTCTGCTGCTCTCTGCCCTGTGGAACGCAGGTGACTATCCAGCTCCCTGGAGTACATGTGGAGACTGCCTGTTTGCCCCGTACACCTGATCTGGAGGACTGATTGCATATAGACATTGATCAGGGTAACCACGAGCTCCCTAGTTCAAAGGGAGACTGGCATTGGACCATTAACATATACACGGCATAAAAAACGGATGTACTGTCTCACGGTGCCCCAGTGAAGCCACCACACCCCACAGACCATAACAACCTCATCCAGAGATATTGTTCTACACTTGTTGTCACAGACCTATAATCTTTCTATTATATAGACTTCCGACCGAGTCTGGCAATGCCCAGGTCCTCCTCCCGTAGGCGCACCAAGGATCCCAAAGTTACTGATTTCTTTGTGGCGGAGGGTCAACGCACACCTGCCTCTAAAATGGCGCAAGACCCTCAGGGCTCTCAGCGGTCTCCTCATCCGGGTCCTCACTCCCCGGGAGGTGCCGACGGCGCAGCCAGGAGGGAACGGGACGATTCTCCGGTGACAAAGTCCTATCTTAAATCACTACTGGGTTCTATGCAACAAACATGGTTTGAAGATATGAAGGGTCTTGTACGTGAAATACGAGACGATTAGTAGCGGTAGCAGACCGGACCTCTCATCTGGAGTCTAAAATGGCGGAATACTCCTCAGCCCACAACGATCTTGCAGACAGTTATACTGCCTTGGACCGGGAGATGGGGTCAGTTAACACGACAATTTGTCATCTAGAGGATAAGCTACGTCGAAATAACTTCAAATTAAGGGGCCTATCAGAATCAGTGGAAGACTCGGATCTTCTTGCAACAGTCACTGACTTCCTAACCACTATCTTACCTGGCGTACCTAGCGAAAACCTAGCAATTGAAAAAGCATATAGGATCCCCAAGCCCAATCGCCTCCCTAAAGACATACCAAGAGACGTATTGGTACTCCTGATCCGCCCCGGCATCAGAGACACTTGCTACAGGCCAAGAGGAGGACCTCACAACTGCTGGATCCATTTGGAGGTCTCTCAGTGTTCCCTGACCTCTCCCCCGGGACCCTCTCACGCCGCAGGGAGTTTGGTTCATGCTGCCAGATTCTCAGGGACAAGAACATTGCGTACTCCTGGGGCTCTCCTGTCTCCCTGAATTTTAGATACAAGGGCACCAAACATTCTTTTGCCTACCATCATTATTGCGTAAGGCGCTGAGGTCCTGGAACTTGGCGTCTTCCTCTAATCTACCATCACCCATCTCTGACCGCGGACACGGCGCCCCTGGCTCTACCCCTA
The DNA here is from genome assembly GCA_033576535.1 of Allobates femoralis. Taxonomy (NCBI): domain Eukaryota; kingdom Metazoa; phylum Chordata; class Amphibia; order Anura; family Aromobatidae; genus Allobates; species Allobates femoralis. The sequence goes on along the minus strand of JARQOC010000005.1, from coordinate 529,673,515 downwards.
GCCCTGCAAAAGATGCAACTTGAAGGAGTGTGTAATTGCGATCAAATGGGATGACCGGAACTGATCCCTTCTCTGTTTTTTTCTTTTTCAAAATCCTAATCCGTTCCACATGGAACCTAGGTCCAGGCACAGGGTGTTTTTTGTACACTCTTCTACTGTTGGTAGATTCTCCACGACGAGATTCTATGCTTGTTTGATTCTACTAATTTTTTTTTGCCTATTAGTGTTGATTTGTGTGTTATCTCCCCCTCCTTTCCTTCCCCCATCTTTCCTTACAATTGCCCCTCTGCGCTATTACATTGTTTATTGATTGTTCACAGAATAGGTGCTTGAACACACTTGTCATGAGTGTCTCGGTGGTATCAGTCAATGTAAACGGCTTGAACTCACCTGTCAAGAGATCATTGACATGGCGCCAACTTCTAAAGACAAACAGTGAGGTAATATGCTTGCAAGAAACTCACCTTCTCCCGCAAGATGAACGTAGAATGGGCTCGACCCGTTACCCTTACCAATTTTATGCCAGCGGGGAGGTGAAAAAGGCGGGAGTGGGGGTTTTAATTTCTAGCTCAGTATCCTTTACTTTGGACAGGGTGATCAGGGATCCTAAAGGCCGGTATATCATTGTACTATGCTCCATCAATCAGGTTCCTTTCACCATAGTTTCACTTTATAGTCCAAATGTGGGACAACTTAAATTCTTGAGGAAATTTTTCGACGTTCTCGATTCTGCTGCGGTCAAAACAAGGTGATAGCCGGGGATTTTAAATCCAATGTCAAGACTGGATTGTACAGGTCCAGCGTTTTCCAGATCAAAGATGTGTTCTCTGATAGCATCCCAGCATCTACACGACGTCTGGAGATATTTACATGGGACAGAAAAAGACTACACATATCTGTCTCCTAGGTTTTGTTCCTTTAGCAGAATTGATTATATATTAGTCGATGACTCTCTGCTCCCACATTGCTTATTAGCTGACATTGGAAGATAACCTGGACAGACCATGCTCCTGTCTCTATCCGAATAGCAGATAAACAGGCCATTCGTCGCCCTGGCAGATGGAGACTAAATGAGTACCTCCTCGCAGACCCCCCACCTCTAAAAAACTTTCGAATCACCTAGTGGAATATTTTACCTACAACGACACAAAAGAGGTGACGGACGATGTACTGTGGTTCGCCCGTAAGGCGGTGACTCGTGGCTTCCTTATTAAAGTCTCGGCTATGTTCAGAAAGAAACACCAGGCGGAGATGTTGGAGGCAACTGAGCGACTACGATCGCTGGAACAGCAAAATAAGTTAACCCCCACTCCCAAAGGTCTGGCGGAATAGCCAAAGCCAGCACGATCTGAGGTCGTTGATGCTGGTGAGGGTAGAAAAAAACCTAAAAAAGTCTAGGGCCAAGTACTATGCCATGGGAGACAGGGCGGGAGCGCTTCTGGCTAAAAGAGTCAGACGTGCTGAAATCCGTTCCAAGATCCCCTTTTTGCTTAAAAAAAATGGCTCTAGGGTGACCAACCCTATTGACATTGCATCTGAATTTGGCAGTTTTTACTCCTCATTATACAATTTGAACTCTGACCCTCACTCTCCTCAACCCTCCCCAGTAACTATAAACAAGTTCTTGGATAGGGCCGCTCTACCTAAGGTGTCGGCTGAACAGTTAAAAGCTCTAAATGCCCCCCTTTCCTTAACTGAAGTCCAATCGGCTATTACACAGGCTTCTAAGCGTTCTGCCCCTGGCCCGGATGGGTTTACGTATCCTTACTATGCGCAATTCTCCTCCATCTTAGCTCCCTACCTACTCGGCTTTTTTCTCATTGGCAGACTGCAGGTTCAATCAAGAGCGAGGGTTTGGAGGCCACAATAGTCACTCTTCCAAAACCGGGGAAATCAACTTCCCCGGGTGACTATAGGCCAATAGCCCTCCTGAATTGTGACGTCAAGCTTTACGCTAGAATTTGGGCAACCAGGCTACAGGAGGTTCTTCCGTCACTGGTGGACCCGGACCAGGTGGGATTTGTCCCGGGCCGTCAAACCAGGGATGAAAACCCGTAGAGTTGTGGACCTCCTGGACGTGGTAGAGAGGGGAGGCATCCCCAGTGCATTCTTGTCACTAGATGCGGAAAAGGCCTTTGACAGAGTGCACTGGGGATACGTGACGGAGGTTCTCCGAAGATTCGGCTTGGAGGGACCTGTGGAAGGGCTATTGCAGCCCTGTACTCATCTCCCTCTGCCTCGGTCCTTGCCTCAGGCTTTTTGTTGCCCTCTTTCAACATATCAAATGGCACCCGCCAGGGTTGTCCGCCTCGCCGGTGATTTTTGCCTTGGTGATGGAGCCGCTGGCTTCTATAATCAGACTTAATGGCAACATCTCTGGGGTGCGGGTAGGGGACAGGTCCTATAAAATAGGCCTTTATGCAGATGATGTGATTGTAACCTGTACGTCTGTCGAACGCTCTCTACTGAACTTCTATCCACCTTGACTGACTTTTCCAACGCCTCACTCTACGGCCTTAACCTATCTAAATCCTCTATATTCCCTCTGAACTTGTCACCTGAATCTCGGCCCGTCTTCAGGCCTCCTATCCATTTAAATGGGCCCCGTAGGCTTTACATACCTAGGGATACAAATAACCCACATGCATAAAATTGTCCAACTCAACAACGATCTCTTGCTCTCTGAGGTTAAATCCATCATAGCCAACATCCCCGCAACAATTCTATCTTGGATTGCTAGAATCCATGTGGTGAAGATGCTCATCTTGCCAAAAATTCTTTATGTGTTTAGAAATCTTCCTCTTTGCTTTCCAAGCAGATACATTTCATCTTTACAAAGAGCACTGAATGGCTTCATATGGAACAACAAACCCCTAGGGTGTCTCACAGTACGATGTACATTGCCGCTCGGGAGGGAGGGTTGGGAGTACCTGATTTGAAAACTTATCACTTGGCAGCCTTACTCGAACCAGCAAAACTCTGGTGGGACGGCAGCTCGTCTCAACACACTTGGTTCAGTATTGAAGCTCAGTTTTCATCCAAGGGTTCCCTAAGGATCCTCCTGGAGGCATCCCTGCTCCAAGCTGTAAACCCGGCCCCCCCTTTGCCACCATGGTCTCGCTACTCAAGACATGGTCATTGTTAGGCAAATCTCACTACTCTTTCCTTTTACGAGATGTTTCTCTACGGGCCCTGGAGCTGCTGGTTGGGACTTGTCACTCTCGGGGTGGACGCTAAGGGGCATTACCACTCTACATGACATACTCGAAGACTCGAGAATGGTCCCGTTCGAGTCTCTGCGCCGCAAATTTGGCTTGCCTAATACAATGTTCTATCAATATCTACAGGTCCGCCACCTATTGGCTGCCTCTGGCCCCCTCTCCCTGGGTGTCCCAAGACTCACCAGCCCTCAGCAGCGCCTCTATAAAACAAAAGGCCCCTGCCACACGGCATTTCGATACTTTACAAATTGCTCCTCAGCCCAAAGGACTGTGTTAAACTTCCCTACATGCAAAAATGGGAATTCGGCCTCTCATTCACAGCCTCAACTAGTACTTGGCAACTGGCCACAAACCACGCTTCCAAATTCACTGCCTGTGTTAACCACCTCGAACAAGCAAAAAAAATCTAATTGGGCTGGCATATCTACCCGTCCAAACTCGCTAAATTTGGTAAATCCTCTTCCAGGTTGTGTTGGAAGGGATGTGGTCAGATAGGCTCCCTAGCACACGTATGGTAGGAGTGTCCGAAGCTACAGAGGTTCTGGTCAGCTGTACAGGAGGTCATAACAAAGGTGACGGGTCTACAATTACCTTAAATGGTGAACTGGCATTACTGGGGATGGGTGTTGCGGAAATTCCGAAGTTGTACCAACCCATAGTCACTAATGTCTTGATAGCTAGCAGACAATGCATCACCAGACACTGGAAGCTCCCCACAATACCCTCACACCAGAATTGGTGACTCAACTAGACATGCACTACAATTATGAAAGAATTCTTGCCCACAATCTTGCCAGAAAGAACAAAATTTCTGCATGGTGGGATCCATGGATCTCCTCTATTTACCATGTACCGCACTAATCGCAATTACCTGAATAATTTCTGAGATACCGGCTATCCTCTTTATACATCTGCATTCAGAGGCGGCATCCCCTTTCCTTCTCTCCCCCTTATTCCCTTTGTGTTGTTTTCCTAAATGTTAAAAGGATTGGTTGTAATGGTTATTTTGACATAATCTCAATAAAAAGTATTGGTTTAAAAAAAAAAAAAAAAAAGCAGCTGTGCTTCACTTATCGGGATTCATGCAATTTTCATATAATCTAAAGGCTTTAGTACTCTATAATTACCATTACAGGACTAGAAAGTCACATGCAAGGAAGTTCGGTACACCCCCTGCTGTGATTGACACCTGATAGTCAATGCACTATCTCTATAGGGAGCCCGGAGTGGGTGGGGAACAGCTTTCCAGCTCTGCTGTGTTGCTAAAACTAAATGCTTTGATTGTGTCAGAACGGCTGCACCCAGTAATCTCAGTTAACCATTGTTGAATTCAGGGTCTCTTTGCCCACAACATGCTGCTCTTAGATGAAGTAGCAAAAACCAGCTAACAGATTCCGTTTAAGTATATATTGTAAGGTATATGACCCATAACCATATATTGACAGTGAGGGTACCATAAACTCTGCGGATATTAAAGCACACTGGTTATTTCAGACTGACTGTTTAGAATAAATTGTACTTGAGGAATAACACTATTTTTGGTCATTATATGACTTGTATCCTGCATTTTTCACCAATTTTCTCCCCTGCAGGCAGAAGCGGATTAAGATTAGTCAGTGCCCCAGGCTGTTTATAAGGCGAGGGCTCCTCCAAACCCAAAGTACTATGTGACCTGTCAAAAGATCAAATATTGATAGCTCATGTGATAGGTCACCTGCTTAGCACACAGGGACAGATTTGTAGAGGCAAAAGAAGAGCAACAGTAGTGTGCTTAGTCACCTATCCCCTAGTATACAGCAGGAGGCCACAAACAGCCGCCAGTATTCAGCAAGTAGGCCGCGCACAGCCCCCAGTAAAGAGCAGTAGGCCGCACACTGCCCCCAGTATAAAGCACAAGGCCACACACTGTCTCCAGTACACAGCAGGAGGCCACACACAGCCCCCAGTTTACACCGCGAGCACACACACAGCTGCCAGTATACAGCAGTAGGCCACACACAGTCCCCAGTATACAGCAGGAGGCAAAAAATAGCCCTGGTATAAAGCAAGAATCCACACACAGCCCCCAGTATGCAGCAGCTGGCCACACAGAACCCCCAATATACACCACAAGACTGCACACAGCCACCAGTGTATACAGCAAGAGGCCGCACACAGCTCCCAGTATACAGAAGAAGGCTACACACTGCTCCCAGTATGCAGCAGGGGGTGACACACAGACCCTAATATACACCACGAGCCTGCACACAGCCCCATTATACAGCAGGAGTCTGCACACAGCCCCAGTATGCAGCAGGAGGCAACACATAGTCCCTGTATTACACTTACAGCCTGTGTCTCACATAGCTCCTGTATTACAGCCTGTGCCCACACATAGCCCTGTATTACACCAGGAGCTCACACATAGACCCTGTATTGGAGCCTCTGCCCCACATAGCCCATGTATACACCATGAGCACACAAATTTAAGAAAATATAAAAACACATACTTGCTTCACTCCTGTCCTCCCATCACTCTGATCGACTGTCTACACGCCCTCTTGATACTGGTGCATACATACTGGAGCTGGCTGATGACATCATTGCAAAGGAAACAGGAGCTTCCATGAGCTGCGCTGCCCTCATTATAATCCACCCCTGTCTGAAAGCTCCATTTCTATTTTTCAGTTGTCTCTGAGCTAGTGGCTTGACAATAACTGCTATAATGTCTCCCATACACAGGAGTATGGGACATGTATGTGTATACATAAGAGATTCCTGCTCTCTTATCTCTATGTAGCACATCCCCAGAAGAAGCAGCAGAAGCATAGAGGACATTTTTCGATTGTACTGAGCTGGGTGGCTGTAAATCCAGCTCTGGAATGAGATAGACACTAGAAGGCAGCAGCATCATCATCTGTTTGCATATGTGCCTCTTTAGGACTCTGCTCCTCCTTACACTTCAATAGCCAATTGTTATCTGATCCCTTAGCTGGCAATCCTTACATTTTAGTAGTTTTTCAGACTAAATGATGAATTCAGGATGATGGGGGAAGAAGTGGCTCATAAGGGAAGAAGCAGATTTCTCTGTTTATATATATCACAATGTTTCTTAAAATAACCTGTAATACTGATTTATAAAAAGTATGGTGAAACAAGAGTGACAGTTTAAGGGTAAAATAAAATATGACCTATTTTTGCATCCAATTTTGTACAATTTGAAAGTGAATGTCTGTCCTTACGGTGCTTCACAGGACTATAGTTTGCTGTATTTCATAAGTAAAAGGCTTTCTACCCTGCTTAATTCTCTGCTGCAGAAAGGTTAATGTCACCTCAAAAAAACTATGCAGTCTAAATAGCCATCCTCTACTTGTAGTGTGGACTCCAAGAGGACTCATAGATCTGTGCTTTAGATCCAAAGTTAGGGTCCCGTCACACTCGGCGACGCTCCAGCGGCTCCGACAATGATACGACCTGATAAGGATCACTGGAACATTGCTACGTGGTCACTGGTGAGATGTCAAGCAGTCAGATCTACTCAACGATGCAGCAACGATACGGCCACCCGTATAACGACCTCGGCGGTCGTTGGGATCCTGTCACACAGCAACTAGACTAACGACTCAGACCTACGTGGCTGAGTTCTGAGTCAGGCTGGGGTTACACATGAGCCCTTGGTCCGTATTTGGCTTCATTTTTATTAATTTTTTTTTCTAAGTCCAAAAACTGACAGAAAAACTGATTGGATGTAATAAACACCCTGTCCGTTTTTTTCTGCACTTAAAAACATTGCTATGTCCGTTTTTGAGCCAAAAACGTTGCTAGCAACGTTTTTGGGGTCCGTTTTTCAAAAACAAAAAACAAAAAAAAAAAAAAATTTTTTTTTTAACATGGGCCCTGTGGAAAAACGGATCCGTTTTTTTGAGGTGCCTTTAAAAAACGGATCCGTTTTTTTGAGAATTTTGGTCAAAAAATGACTAAGTCCAAAAACGTTCAGGGGTGTAGGAGGCACAAAAGCACCCAAAAAAAACCGGATTGGTCATGAAAATCACTTCCAAAAACAGATTTCTATGTGTAACCCCAGCCTCACCAACGAGGTCGTTGTTAAGGCATCAAACACACCTATGTATGCTGCCCAGCAGGAACCCGACTATCAAAAAATGGTCCAGGCCATCCGAGACAATCAACGATCTCACAGTGGGGGCCCTGTCACTGCTAAGTGTCAAACATAGCGAGAACTCTGGCGAAATCGTTGACGTAACAGCGATCTGTTCTTTGATCATTGGGAACTTGATATAAGAAAGATACCATAGTGCTAACTGGGAAAATCTCGTATTTTTAGCATGTAGACCAAAAGGAGACAAACAGCATTTTAGAAAAACATATACCTACATTACTTTGATTTTATTTGTCCAAATGTCTTCTATAAATCATGAAAATTATTTTACAGCTAGATGAAATATCTTATAACTACAGTATAACACAAAAGTGAGTACACCCTCACATTTTTGTAAATATTTTATTATATCTTTTCCTGGGACAACACTAAAGATGACACTCTGTTATATACTGTATAAGACTTCGGTTCCACTTGTGTTTTAAACGGACCAGTGCAATTCGATAAAACATCGGATTGCACACGTACCGTTATAAATCAATCAGGCTGTATCCATATGCTATTTTTTCCTCAGCCTAAACCATGGCAATGAAAAAATAGCAGCATGCTGTGTTTGGCAGTGAGTCACGGATCACACGCAGCCATACAAGTGTATGGGTGTGTGAGAAACATCGCAATGCAGTCGGATATCACCCAACTGCCTTAAGATATGCGCAGAGCCCAGCAATGCAGGAGATGGGGAGATTAATCTCTCATTCTCCTCTGCAGCTGTGATCTGATCGTAGGATCGGATCACAGCATACCGACACTCGGATCATGCTGGAAGCAGAGCAGAAGGCAAGGGTCAATAGCATATCACAACCAATGCTCACGCTTCGGATGCCATATGCTGGTGGAACCCCACCCTAATATGGTTTGTGCAGTAGCTTCACAAACACAAAAGCTTAACAAAACCAGTTGCCAGGGTGGGTAGCACTGACAGCATCCAGCTCCATCTTTCACAGCAGATGTGGTCAGAGACGGCTCTAGCTGCGGTGAGGGCACATGCAGCGGTTGTCATATATTGACAAGTGCTGACATAGACAATTGTGTAGACTGCAATGGTAACAGTCGTGTGTTGGTGGATCATTCACCATTGCAGAATAAATCTGTAAAGACATAACATTTTTTTACAAAATCAACTATTTTTCTCTGGCTATAGTTTCAGGGCTCATTTTTCCCTAGAAATCAAGAATTGTTCAAAAAATGTCAAAAACATATTCTATGAAAATAGAGGAGGTTGAAAATAATCACAGCTGACAAGCAGAATTCTATCCTCATCTCTGCCAAAATTGCTTCATATCCAAAACTACACTGAACACATGATACCATAAAAAATGTCTGCCCTGACGATGCAAGATTGATTTGCATGTTCTGATATAAAGACTATAATTTAATTCCATCCAGCTTCCAAAATTCATTCTCCATTTATTTAATAACAGGAATAATTATTCTGCTGTTATCAGTATCAAATATGTCTTCACAGTCATTGTGACTAGTGTTGAGCGAGCACTGCTATGTTCGGGTGCTCAGTACTCGTAATGAGCAGTCAGACACTCAGACGGGCACAACTCGAGTGCCTAAGTATAATGGAAGTCAAAGGGAACGTGAGCATTTTTACGTAAAATATTCCGGGAAAATGCTCGAATTCCCCATTGACTTCCAGTGCTTTGTTTTTTTTTTTTTGTTCAGCATCGGAGTAGTTAAGCCCCCTGCCCATAACACATGCCCTCCAGCATTTTCATACTTTTAAGTGTTACCACGGTCCTGTGGCGCCATCTTATGCCCATAACATCTGGCTAGAAGTCAGAAGTTATGTCACAAGCTCCCAATACATCTGTATGAGAGCCAGAATGCGGCCAGAACGAAGCTATGATACAGCTGTATTGAGTTGAGACCTTCGGTGTGCTCCAGCAAACACTGGAGCTGCTGGCAGGTCACAATCCCCCAAACTGGAGCGGTAGTGAAGATGTGTGGCGCCCTGTACATGGTAAGCCACAGAACTAACTGGTTCACTAAGGGATTTCCACATCTGGTACCTCACATACACCCAACACCTTCCACGCCAGGCCTGTAGGGGGAGCTCTACTGGTTGCTGTTAAACCAGATCCCCTATAAATACAGGTGCTGGGGGCGTAGTTAGCCAGAGTGTCCAGTCACTAGGAGAACTGTGAAGATCAGCTCAGTGTCTAGTGAGTTAACCTGGTCACCGGAGCTGTGCTAGGCCTGAGATCAGCACACCGCCAGAGCCAGTGTGAGGTCCAGAGAGTGAGGACGAAAGGCAAAGGCGAGGAACAGTACAGGGGCAGAGGAGCCATCCTGGCTCACCCCACCAGAACTCCGGACACTGGAGCCCAAGTCTGCAAGGGAGAAAGGTTAGCCCAGCAGAGAATCACAGTACACCATGGAGGCTTAGCTTCCCGGACATCCACACCACCCACAGTTGAGAGCCAGGAACCGCAGGAGAGATAGCGGTAGCCCAAGAGAGCCCTCAGTGCAGCAACACAGGCGTGGAGGAATAGGAAAGGTCAGGCCTGGTTTCATACACGCCAGACTCAAGACAAGGGAGCAGGCCAAGAAGACCTATACTTCACTCGGTGTGGAAATCCCAAAGTGCACCCATCAACCCTGGACGTGTTCCTGGAGAACCATCAGTAAAAGGTACAGAACAAGACTTTATTGTGTGTGTGTTCCTTCTTCAACCTGTCCCACACGACAACGACTGTGCTACCATATTCCACCATTCATACCCTACAGCCCCGGGGAACCCGCTCTTCCTGTAGAGAGCTACAACATCTTGCTGCCGCCCATCAGCACGGAGGTCACAGCAGCGTCGGTGCCATCACCGGACCTACAGGTTGCGTCACGACTGAAAAAAACTTTAATTGCTGTAAATAATCCCCTTTTTTATTTTGTCACCAGGGGCACGGACTTGGGCACCGGCCATCCATGGCATCCCGGTACCAGTACGCCCGAGATCCAAGTACCCCAATCCCTTGGTACGAGACAGATGAAGCTGCCAGAAGGTTGAGTATAAGACAGGGGACAGGGGACTACGATTTAAAGCACCCTTCCAGTTGTGCAATTAAAAAAAATGCTTGATTGGTTCCTTGAGTTCAATCTTCTATATTTTTTTCTGAAAGATGTATCAGGTATAATGCAATCACTTGGGACTTTATCCCTTGGAATAACTTGAGAGACTTTGGTATATGTTGATGTTGATCTGTAGAGGTCTTAAGGTGCTGTTACACGCTAGGATATCACGTGACCGTGATTGTTCTGAGATCGTTAGTGCATTGTCATACACAAGGATATCGTTAACGATATCCCATTCGGCAACGCACCAGTTAAATAGGAGAGCAAGGACTGAACGATCTTTTAAAGCAGCAGGAATAGATGTTTGAATGACATCGTTCATAAAGGTGTCACACCGAACTATGTTATTTCTTCATGCAGCGTTAATTGGACGATGAACAATAGATTTGAGGTCCGGATCCCATTTTTTGGATGAACATTCCAACGATTTTTTCATCCTACATCGTTCGTTTACACGCAGGGACGCACTAATGATATCCTTAGAACGTTCACAAATCCGTGATGTTTCAAGGATATCGTTAACGAGATCCTAGCGTGTGAAGTGGCCTTTAGATTTCTTGCTCATAAATTTCTCAAGATTTTATTTATACCAATTCCATCGTCCTCTTCAATTCATAATGTGCTCTTCCTCTTTATGTCTTTCTTTACACGCATGAACAAGGGATCGGCATGGTATGACTTTGTTTTCCCAGGAGAACATGTAAGAGATTAGATCTGTATTTGGGACTGTCATACATTCTTTCACAAAGGCTTGAAGGTGTTCACAGTCACAATGTAGATTTTGGTCAGGCTTCTCCAATTCCTCTGTTTACTGCCTCGACTGCTTCAAGGTACATTTTTATTGTATTCTTTTCGCTGGTGTTACATGACAATTTTATACAGCTCAGTTTCCCTTGTACATTAATTTAACTTCCATTACATTACAAACTTTTACCATGTAGAATTGTTTCTTAAGAAAACATCTTACAAAGCCTGACTATGTCCCTGCTGTAAATCAGTCACAATCATATTCTATGAGCATGCCATAAAGGTTGAGTGCCCAACAGCTGTTCTTTGTGGGTGGCAATATCTTTAAACCAAGGTTTTTGGAAATTTCTTTTTACATTTCTCCGTGAAGTTGTTCTACAGTTGGTCTATCTCAGTGGTGTAACTTCAGGCCAAAGCTCCAACGGGCCCCCAATTATTGCAAATCTTTAATAGTATTAGTGTTTTTCTATAGGCCAAAGGGACTTCTGGGGCCACCTATTGAAAGTAGCAATCCTAAAAGTTAATATTGACCTTTTAACGAGACTTGCCATATGATTAAGGATATAAGCCAAACTACAATCTCGTTTGCAGACACGGTGTTTCTGTGTTTTGCCTTCATCAGTGCAAAGTATGGAATTTGATTTGGCTAGGTGAGAGGCTAAGACTGAGGGTACCGTCACACCTGGACATATCGCCGGCGATTTCTATGGCAACGCTAAGGCGTGACCTGTCCCCGGCGACATCGCCAAAGCGTCGCCTAATGTAAATGGGCCAGGGTGAGTGGTCGCCTGGTTTCACATCAGAGCTCTGAAACCAGGCGACTATTCTTGGGCGATGTGTGCTGATCGCCCTGTGTAACGTCTCATGAGCGATGTCAAGAGCGACAGCACCCATCGCCTAAACCATTCCTGTATGCGTTTCTGGGCGTAGTCACTACCTCTGCCGGTCTGCATGGATTGGTGGCAGCTCTAGCGTTCCGATTGGTAGTCTTGTTCCTTGGCGCCATATTTGATGATGTGTGCGTCCAAAAGCTTTATTACCCACAAGCGTACATACTGTACAGTAGCACATTGATCTGGCCTCTGTGTTTGCGGCTGTGTTCCAAATGCAGAGATGTGCGACGGCCCAAAATATGTGTTAACATCAACGCAATTGTCATTACATGTCAACTAATGTGTGCATCAGAGCGCTGTAGTGGCAGCCTTCCTGTTTAAAGTATATGACGCAAAAGCATACAGTGAATCCTGTGGCTTTTGCGCCTCTGGGCCCTCGTCAACATGTGACATATCTCCCGTGCGTTCATTCGCCATAACATTGTCAATCTTTTGGCACCGCCTTCCTGGTGCTTTCCCTTCCCCTGCAGAATAGTAAAATGGCAGCACCCAGGCGAGCTGCAGTGTGGGGGGAGCCCAAGCTCCTTATCCTGGTTGATGTATGTGACACCAGGGATTACTGGTGTCACCAGCACCACACCCATCCACGTCTCCACAAGCAGGCTGTCCTGCTGAAGGTGAAGAGGCGGCTGGAGAGGAGGTTGGGTGTTGTGCGCAGCCCTAAGCAGATCTGCAAATAAATTACAGATCTGAAATACAAGGCGCCTGGACGCATCACCCGACTGCGTGCCAGGATTGCCCAGATGAGTGGTGAGTATTTAGCATGACAACATACACATACCCTTCTGTGTAAAGAAAGACATATGAAGGCCAACATATGCCATGGTACACCCCAACATATATAGGGGCAATGTATGTGAGAGCTTCTTCATGACTCTGCAGTTGCAGGATCATCTGCCGGCATCATCCACATAAACAATACACTTCTGTGGGTCATGTGTCACAACACACTTGTATGCACACACAATAACCACAGGCCAACAGTATGTGTGTAAATATGCATAGAGCAGCCTCAGCATGTAGGCCATTATCTCACACCACTCAGGTCACACACACTTATATAATAGCCCATATTTATGTAACTCCAACAACCTTGCATGTTCAGGAGGAGAAGCCCTTTTTTTTGGAAGGAGAGATCTCCAGTGGTGGGAATTCGGCACAGTGGTCCCCTGAGGACCCCACAAACGTGCAAGAAGGTGTGTGTAATGTCAATATTACTCATATATACTGTGCACTATAACTGTCTTTCTGTTTTTTTTGCCGTTACTTTGAATGTAGGGACCTTTGTTATGGCCAATACAAATACACATATGCTGATCTCATTACAGATCACCCAAGCAATGCGGTGGACTGGGTCATAAGCCCCTCACCATCCCCACCCCCCCAAATTGTGGGTCCCCAGCCCCCTGGTAAGTGCAAACACTTCTAAGAAAACACACCTGCTATGTGTTCAAAACATGTTGCTGATGTTGATGTTATGTATACTCTGTAGGTGGCCCATCCCTGCAGGACCTGGAGGCGGCCCATGAGAAAGCGGCTTTGAAGCTCAGCCAATTAGCCCATCTGATAGAAGAATTCAAACGTACCCATCCCAGCTCTGCCCCTCAAGAAGGCCAGCCTCTTACTCATGTTTGATGTGTGATTTTAAAATTTGACCCTAGTTTATGGGGTTTTACTAATGACTTCTTGAGTTCATGGACCCTGTTGGTCCAGTGTTTAAATAAAAAATACTGTGTTTTTAAGCATGGACCTTTGTTAAGTGTTTTTGTGAATGTATGTATATGTTTAATATTTGTTACCCCTGTAAACGGGGTTTAACCCCATACCATTATTACGTAAGAAAGGTTGACACGATACCACAAGTACATATTTGTGTCCTCAAATGTGTTTATTTGTCCCAGAAAAGAGATGCATGTCCCAGTATATGGTGTACCACAAACGTATGGTGACATAATGTCTCATTTATAGGGGTACATAAGCACTGGGGACATATGTACGGGACCACGGGACAGGCCTTTGTGGTGACCCTGTATGGTGCATGTGTGTGTTTACCTCCATATATATGTATTTCATTACACATATTCTGTACACACACACGGAGAAGGAAATGTTAGGTGATAAATACATATGGCCCACATAACTGCAAACACATAAATATATGTGCACACACATACATGGTCAAGGTTCCAATAATCTCCTGAACAACAAAGCAAGAGTGATTTTATTAGTCAACGTAGTAGCACAAAACACATTACATAAAAATACCATACGGCATCACTATACAATTAATCGACACGCGAGCGCCGTGTTTTGCCTTGTTGCCCACACCAATGCGTCTAGCAATAATCCACGACACATCACACGAGAGTTGACTGAGCAACGAGCCAATACGCACATGCGTGCTTACATTTTACGATGTGGCGCGGCGAACAAGGACACAGTAATTGGTGTTTGTTTGCAACCAATCACACGTCTTCGAGGTGTCACAATACATAATGTGAACGCCTGCCTCCGAGACAAGGGACAAAACAACGCCCACATCGCTAATGTGGTTGCTCTGTGTGAGCGGGAAGCGGCCACCAACGACTTGATCCGCCGTGGGGCTTGGGCGACGCACAGGCAACTTACGGCCAGGCTCATCGCCTAAGCGTCGCCTGAGTTGTCGTCACGTGTAAATAGGCGACGTTGGGCGACACGCAAAAACGTGCGCGAGCACGTGCGTCGCCATAGAAATCGCCGGCGATATGTCCAGGTGTGACAGTACCCTAAGGTCTAAGGGGTAAGGTTTCTTCTTGCGGAGACCAACATGCCAGGTCTGGCATGCCATGTTTAAGTCTACTTATACTGTCATGGCAGGTCTGGCATATCACTCTCCACAAGAAGAAACCGTACCCTTTAGATTCCAGCGCAAAGTCCAAAACTTTTCATAATTTTATGGTAAATTCCTATAGTAAATCTTTGGAATTCATTGAATACAGTAGAAAACAATTCACTTGAAAGACAGCATAAGTTGCACTACCTGTATATGTTATGGGAATTACAGAGGAAAACTCCTGACACTGAAGCTTCTGATTTCTTCTCTCCCAGATGATCTGATGTGTTCTTAGCTTTTAAAACCTTTCATTGACTTGTACATAACCACACGATATCTCTGAATCCTCCCATTCCTAAATGCATACATTCCACAGAGGGTTTTCTAAGAAATCTACTGTACTGTTAAAATGGCTCAAAAACATTGAAAGAAAAAAACAAAACAAAGGAATCTACAATATATATTTTCAGTGATCCCTAGCATTGATTCACTAGTCCTTGCTGATCTCTGCTTCCTAATCTAGTCTCAACCCAATGGACATGGTAGGAAATGCCCAATCAGCCAATCACTGAGTGAGGCAGGACACCACAACAGCCAGTGATTGGTGGAGCAGGTATTTTCATCCATTTCCATTGTATTCCAAGCATTGGTCAGCACTAGGTAAGAACTGGAACACGACATGTTACATCTATTCTTTTATCATTTGTACCTGTCCAAGCCATTTTAACAATAAATTTAAAAAACCCTCCGATGGAATTTTTTCCCCCATTAAATCTGTGTATTTAGTGTAGTGTGAGCATTAATATACTTCCAGTGCCGTTCTGCTCCTCTTCTCAGTAATGGCATTACTAATACTCTACGCTCCATGTGTGACCGGAAAGCCTCTTTTACAATGGAAGCTTATGGCCTCTTGTTCTGATGCTCCATAGACTTACATTGTGAAAGTGATTACCGAGCAGGGAGAGCGCAACCTTGAGTGTGTGAAGAGCGGCAACGTCTTTGAAAAGAGGAGCAGAATGAGTATAGTAACGCACAGACTACACTACATGCAGATATTTAATTAAAACAAATTTGGAAGAGCTTATTTAATCACCTAGAAAACATCTTTATAGGGATAGAATAGGATTGAATAGGATAAAAAAAATCAGAGCTGCTTACTTCGGAAACACTATCACACTTGTCCACACTTGTCCACAGCATGATATTGCAGCTCAACTCTATTAACCCCTTGTCAACACAGAACTTTTTTGGGTGCCAGTGAATGGAGTGGGCCCAGCAATTGAGCCTGCACTATTCCAGGGAGATGCCAGTGGTGTTACACAGCCGTCATCTGCCTGTAACAACAGTGACCAGAACTATGCTCTGATAACTGCTTTTAACCTCTTAGAAACCACTGTCAATCTCTTGATGGCAGCATTAAGGCATGTTGTATAGGGGTTGCGCCCTTCCAAGCACCCATGGTCAGTCAAATAGCTGCAATATTGTTAATCCTGTAAAGCCCAACCTCAGCCTGTGTTGCATAGACATTATCCTACTATATAATCACCTTTTCGTGTCTGTCTGTCTCTCTGTAATGGAAATCCTGTGTCACTGAATGGTCGTGGCTGGCCAGGCGCGACTAATCAGCAACACGCGCAGTCCGGCCGTGAATTGGAGCGAGATTTGAACTCCGCCTCGCTGATTGGTGGCGGCCGGCCGCCGCACACAGATAACACCGCACACAGACACCGCCACACACAGACACCGCCGCACACAGACACCGACACACACAGACACCGCCACACACAAACACCGCCACACACAGACACTGTTGCACACAGACACCGCCGCACACCCACACGGCTGAACACCGACACTACTGAATGCCGACACCACTCTACACTGACGCTGCTGCACACTGACATCACTGAACACTGCTGTACACCGACACTGCTGTACACCGACACCACTGAACACCGACACCACTGAACACCGACACTACTGAACACTGGCACTGCTGTAGGTATCTACTATATAATCGTCTAATTCTGTTTGTTTGTCTGTAACGGAAATCCCACGTCGCTGATTGGGCGCGCCAGCCACCTGCGACCAATTAGCAACAGGCGCAGTCTGGCCGCGAATTGGCGCGGGATTTGAACCACGCTTCGCATTGCAGTATTCTTAAATCTTCATAAATAAACTATATACATATTCTAGAATACCCGATGCATTAGAATCGGGCGATCATCTAGTAATAATAATAATTATCTTTATTTATATAGCGCCAACACATTCCACAGCGCTTTACAATTCAGAGGTTCATATACAAACAGTCATAAGTAACAGTTATAAAAATACAGAAATTAAAGCAACATAATGACAGCCCTGCTCATAAGAGCTTACAATTTACAATGAGGTGGGGGTGGCACTAATTACAGGGTCTTATTTACAAATATGGTCCAGCCAACTTGAAGAAATGGGGAATAGATAAGAGCTGCATGAGTGGTTACCAGCCATTCTTTGTAATGGTTTTGGGTCTAGTGGAATGAATACGCTATGTCAAAAAGACTTTGATTAGGGAGCATGATAGGCTGTCCTAAAAATATGTGTTTTTAGGGAGTGCCTGTAGCTATGCAAGATGTGGATAGTCCTAATTTCTTGGGGTAGAGAATTCCTATTCCAGCGAATTGGTGCAGCTCGGAGAAGTCTTGGAGCTGGGAGTGGCAGATTTGCATTAGTGCAGATGTTAGTGTAAAGTCGCTCCCAGAGCGAAGAGAACGGGTGATAGACAGAGATGAGGGTAGAGAGGTAGTGAGGTGGTGCGCTGTGAAGAGTTTTGTGGGTGAGAACACGCAATTTGAATTGGATCTTATCGTGTATAGGCAGCCAGTGCAATGACTGGCACAGAGCAGAAGCATTCAAGTAATGATTAGCTAAATAGGTGACCCCCACTGCTGCATTAAGGATGCACTGGAGAGGGGAAAGTCTAGTGAAGGGGAGGCCAATAAATAGAGAATTACAATAATCAAGGCGGGAGTGGATCTCGTCCACAGTGAGGATTTTTGTTGTTTCCATGGTGACAAAGGGGCGGATTCTAGAGATGTTCTTCAGGTGCAAGCGGCAAAAGCGGGCGAGAGACTGTATATAGGGGGTGATGGAAAGATCAGTGTCAAACATAACATTCAGAGAGTAAGCCTGTTGCCTAGGCATTGTCGTGGTGCCACACCTTGAAAAGGAGATGTCAGATTTAGGGAGGTTAGTGGAGGGCAGGAGCAGAAGTTCAGTTTTGGAAAGGTTGAGTCTTAGATAGAGAACGAACATGATATTGGAAACTGCAGTTAGACAGTCATACAGCGGGGTTAAGTTAGGGGAGGAAGTGTATAGTTGTGTGCCATCAACATAAAGATGGTACTGGAAGCCAAATTTGCTGATTGTCTGTCCAATCAGGGCCATGTAGAGAAAGAAGAGGACCAAGGACTGAACCCTGATGGACTCCAATAGTGAAGGAGAGGAAGTGGAGTCAATCAATGATACACTGAAGGAACAGTCAGAAAAAAAGGAAGAGAATCAGAAGAGAGCTATGTCCCTTATGCTGATGGAGTGCAGCATAGCAAGTAAGAGATGGTGGCCAACAATGTCAAAAGCTGCAGAAAGGGCAAGAAGAATAATCAGAGAGTGGTCAGTAATACATTTTGCTGTCAGAAGGTCATTGGTCACTTTGATGAGGGCAGTTTCTGTAGAATGTAGGGGGCGGAAACCAGACTGGAATGGATCTAGAAGAGAGTGAGTGGAGAGGTAGCGAATGAGAAAGAGTTTAGAAATGAATGGGAGATTGGAGACTAGTCTATAGTTATTTATGCAGGATGGGTCAACAGAAGATTTCTTTAATAATGGAGTAACGAAAGAGTGTTTGAAGGAGAAGGGCAGTAGATTAAAATTAAAGTTTAACATTTTATTCAAAAGTTTTAAAAAATATATAAAAATTTAAAACAACCCTTTTCACCCCTTTAAAAAAAAAAAAAGAAATTAAACATTAAAAATAAAAATATTTGGTATGGCCCATAAATCATCAAAAGATAAAATTAAATAACTGTTATGGTAAAAGAAAAAAAAAAGATCAAAGAGCCAGAATTGTGTTTTTTTTTCAGCCATACAACTGCCCCAAAATTCAGTAAGAAGCAAATAAACATCACAAAATGCTAACAATAAAAATGTCAGCTTACCATGCAGAAAAGAATCCAACGCTATTGATGGATTATTATTACTTTTTTTTTTTTTTTTAAACATTTCTGATTTTTTTTCCTACTAAACAAGTAATCGCTATAATCAAGGTGATCTGGAGACTCATGCCGCCAGGTCATTTTTACCACTCAAAATGAATACTGTAAAAAACTCAGAAATCTATGATGCAATAGTGTATTTTTCTTTTCATCATTTCACAGCATTTGGGATTCCCTCCCCCTTTTCAGCAAATTAAATTATAAAATGAATGGTGTAATTCAAAACTACAACTCGTCCTGCAAAAAAAAAAAAAAACAAGCCCTGATATGGCTACGTAGATGGAAAATTAAAAAAGCTATGGCTCTTGGAAGGGAGTTAAAAATGAGCACACAAAAGTGGAAAATTATCCGGTAATGGAGGGGTAAGGGTGCATCCTCACTATCAGGAGACGCAGCGTTTTGGACACAGCGCCTTTGCGCTGCGTCTAAAATGCTGCGTAGTACAGTACTAGTATAGTAGATGGGATTTCAAGAAATCTGCCCACAGCGTCTTTGGAGCTGCGGTGTGGGTTGCCGGGAGAAATGAACATGCTGCGGAGTCAGAAGTGGCTCCCCTCAGGTGACTGCAGGGAGAAGCCGCCCCGCACCTGCCGCATACGAAAAGTACAAGGCGGCTGCGGTCTCCCTGCGGCCACCCGCGGCTTCACTCAGGTCCGGAGCAGCTGCGTCCAACACGTAGCTCCTCCGGACCGTGTGCATGCACCCTAAACGTGTACGCCCCTGTTAATACAGCACAACAAGGTGCGGTGTTGGCATTATAACATCACTTTATTCCCTTGCATACAAATGAGTTGAAATACATGACACAACAGCTGGTTGAGGCTGGTGCTGTATCAGTGCTACATAAATATATACAACCTATAGTAAATAGTAATGAGTGAGCACTACCATGCTTGGGAGCTCAGTACTCATTAAGAGCAGTTAGACACTTGGACTGGCTCAACTCATGTACCGGGTATAATTGATCCAAATATTAAAAAAAAAATCGCTTTCTTTTTACCTTGGATATCAATTTTACTGGGAGGTGAAGCAGCCGGATACGCACTTAAGGTGTTGTGACTGGGCACAACCAAAAAAAGGTGAGCACAACACACACCTATATGACCATTAATCACACAGCTAAGACCCTATTTTGCGCTATTTTTCCCCCCTTTTAGTGTATAGTAGAAGTACCGAGTATAATAGAAGTCAATGGGAAACGCGACCATTTTTTCAGAAGAGTTCCTCGTTGACTTCCATTACACCCGGTACTCGAGTTGTGCCCATCCAAGCATCCAACTGCTCATTATGAGTACTGAGCAACCAAGCAGGTTAGTTCTCACTCATCAAAATAGTAAACTGTCAGAAAACTAGATAATATTTGAATAATTGCCACCAACTGGAATTTCTACAAGACTGCTTGGCTCAAACTAGGAAAAGTCAATGATGTGCTGTCTATTCTTCCAGCTCGGTTTCAGGACAAAATCATCTCACATGGAAATAGTTTATAAATAAAATATTGATTTTTCTGTACACAATCTATGTTGTCATTGACTTTATATTTCATATGATCATCTATAATTCTTTTATTATTTGTCCGATGTTCTTTTAAGTCTTTAGTATGTCTCAAATCTGAGATGTTCCGGCATCTGGAACAGGTTGAAAATGGACTGTATGTGGCATAGGGATAAGCAAAGAGACTTTATTCTGCATTAAAAAGTAAATTAAATTTAGCCAGATCTATTTTCCAGAAAGTAAAACCCTCTAGCTCTTTCTCCACAAAAAAATCAGAGTTCATCAACTTAAGAAAAAAATAAAAAGTAGCAAACAGAATTCAGCCAGGAAAAAATAATCCCAAAGCTAAATCAGGTTCCAAAACCAAGTCTTTTTCTTATTTAATAGATTACAACTATATAAATACGTGGACGTGCAGCGGCGATAAATGCTGTTCAGACTCAGCAGTATTTGCTAGACACTTATCTGATGTCAGAAATAATCAGTCGGTAAACGAAACAAGTGTCAACAATATAATAAATTTACGCATAAATCCTCATTATTATACACGCCCATCCTCAGGCCTTCTCCATTTTCTAATCGAGATAATGATATTGCAAATGACAGTGGGATGCTGCTATCATTCTTGTCTTCTATAGGAAAATAAAGCCCCGATACACTTGAAATAATGGATCAGTCGATCGTTGGGCCAACAACTATCTCCGCGACTCCTCTACAGGAACCCTGGCTTGGCTGAGTACTCCTGTGTTCTCTATAAGAGAATAGCTTACCTTTCAGAGGATAGAAAGATCAGCAGTCTGAAATCAGACATGCCTAATCCTTATCATCCTGTTAGTCATATGTTAGAGTTTAGTAGGGTATAGAAAGCTGTTTGATGAATGCTTTGATATCAGCTGATTTAAACGACGTGGTCTAATGTGTATGGGGGGCCTTAAGGCTTAAAAGGATATAGATTTCTGGATATACTATAAAGGTCTGGTAGATGTGGGTCCAACTTCGAGAAGTGGGATTCACCTTCCAAAAAACCTGTCAAGAGGTAAAGTATACACAGGGCCATATTGGCACTGTAACACTGATTATAATTATACCTGTGTTGAAGAAATCAGTTTTGTGGGTTTTCTATTATGAAGTTTTCTTGTAATTATATATGCATACATCAGGGCAGGACTGTGGGCAGGGTCTAACCTTGATGCTTTAGTCCCTCCGTCTGCCAGCTGCTTGTGACTGACTGGTCATTGATCTGTCAGTGATCTCCCTTCTATTTTACAGACCGTGCCGGTGCCTACATTAGCTCTCTAATAAATGGCGTCATCATTGGCGCACGCACAAATTATTGATGTGAATTTATGTGCACGTGCATTGCCAACAGCGTCATTTTAATGTGGACTGATATGTGTGTGGCGATAACGGCATTTTTTAAAATAAAATCTGATGTGGATTACCACCGTGCATGTGCCAACAACGCCATTTTGTGGAGACCTATGTAGGCAACATGGCAATTTTTAAAGTAGGACGGATAAGTGACCTCTCAATCACAAACAGGAGGCAGACGGAGGGACTAGAGCGCCAAGGTAAGCCCCTACCTACAGTCCTGCCCCTATACATGAACATATCATTACAAGAAAACTTCAAACAATGATTATAGAAACACCACGAAATGGATTTGTTCAACACTGAGATCTTTTCATCAGCATTACAGCGTCAATATGGCCCTGTCTGAATTGTGCTGAGCAAAATCCTGCTAAAAGGTTCTCTTTAAGCTGCCAGAAGGATTTTGGAAAATTGAACAATTGCTGCCAAGCTCACTTCTTATGGCACTTGTGACAACTGCTTTCGCTCTGTAATGTGTCTTTATTGTCTGTACATGTCCGGCTTAATTGTGAAGTGCTGCAGAGTATGTTGGCGCTAAATAAATAAATAAATTAATATTATTCAAATTCTTAATTTTATGATTTTTGTTTTTAAACTGCTAAGCACACTTGGTTATTGTTTTGGCTCCTCTAGTAGACATTTGATGAAATTGATGGCACTTGGCTTGTGCTATGAGTGGGCAGCACCCCTCAGTTGTCAGATGGGGCCATGTTCTTGGGTCTTAGAGGATGACATGCCATAAATGTCCAAGATAAATATACCCCTATGCAAGCAGAAATAAGGGTTATGCTGGAAAAACACTGGCTCATGAAGACTGGCATTTCATACATTAGTACAAATGATGGGGGTCAATGAATAAGATGCATGAAATGAATTAAGAGATTTACCTCCATGCGCCTTGCTAAGGACTTGAGTAACATTTAAGACGTCTTTAACATCCCCACTATTCATGAATATGATGGGCATGCTGCATCCTGCCCCAATTCCTCCCCAGCTATACCCATATTGACAAAGCTGGCTGCGGATGGCGTGAAAACGCCAAAAGTCTCAACATTTTTGCCCAACTTCACATTAAGCAAAATTTTGTGACTTTTCAATTCTTTTGGTTACATATGCTTTATAAAAATGCTGCAATTTTAAAATATTTCTTAAAAATATTTTTTAATGTATTTTTGCCATGAAATAAAAACAATCCGGTTACTGTTAAACAATAAAGCGCCGTGACTGCCTCTTTAAGGCAATTGGCCTGACTAATGAATATGGAAGTGATCCACTTTGTAAACTAGGAAATGTTATTATTCATTATAGAAATTTGTGGAAGAAAGTACTGCTGGAATTTGAGCACAATGAGCGGTACTGGTATATAAAAGTTATTATGTCTAGATATGTGTCTACCAGCTGTTTTATGTTAAATCTGTTTTGTAAATGCTCAGAACATTGAACCATTAAATTAGACTGTTTTGGTAAAAGACTGGAAAAAAAAAAGAATAAAAGTTGGAAGAAGCTGCTATTTTTTTTCTCTTTCAGACACGTGTTAGGGTGAAAAGTTATGTAAAGAACACCGAGATTCCTTTTAATTAGCGGGCTTGGTGAACCTTAATGTGAAAAACACTTCAATCTAAAGCTGTGAATTTGAGCAACTGTAAAGACTGACACGGAGACCCGCTAAAATATTGGAGACAAAGCCTCGTAGTACCGGAATATCTAGGAAACCAAAGCAGGTGCCAACTGGAATTTCTGCTACATTCTAGGGTTTAACAACATCAAATCCCTCGTATAAAGGCAGAGGACCATTAGTTTCATGCTGAAGATGCAATAAATACAGTAATTCTGAAAAAAAGGAAACTTTGGACCTTTCTATCTTCTATTATAAAAATAATCTGCTATGTACTCTTTAAATGTGCGTTATGATATGGGTAACGTAAAGCTCCAACACTTTGTGTACGACCGGTCACAGGACTCCCAATCTACGTGTCACCTATACTCCAGATCTCCACATTTGGGCCCTTCTGGACCCATCAGGTTCAATGACAACGAAGTATTGTAAGTCTGCATCTCCTCTATTACAGCACGTTGTGTCCCTTCGTTATTTTATAAACCATTTTGTGATATATTAATGGGGTTCTCCACACATAGGGAAAAAAAATTAGGGAAGAAAATGGAATTATGAATAAATTCCTAAACGCCTTTAATTAACAAATCACCCTTGTCTAGAAAGGTAATAACTGTAGTACAGCAAATGTTAGAAATTTGTCCTAGATCATTAAAGGGTATATCCAGGATTTAAAGAAAAAATGTGTTTAAGCACTAACAGGCAGGTAATTTACTGCCATCAAAGAGCAGTCACAGACCGCTCCTGCCGAGGATACAATGGTTTCATGAAAAGAGCGGAGGCTTCTTTTCCACTCTGGCGTGTAGGATGGGTGGGACAGCCGACGTCATGCTGATTGACAGCCGGCTTCCTGCAGATCGGAGGAGTTGGCTTTCAATAGGCTAAGCATGACATCGGCTGTGACGCCCATTAACAGAGCAGAGAAGCCGCCACTCTGTTCATGTGGTGTCAGTGGAAGCTCCAAAATCGCCGTCAGGAGCGGTCTAAGACCACTATGGCAGGCACAGCAGTCAGGTATGTAGCAACTACCTGCTTGTTGGTGCTTAAGTGCTCTTTTTTGTAATCCCGGATATACCATTTAATCGATGCAGTAGGAAGCATCTTGGGAGTTACAACTACAGAGTAGCTCGCTTTGTGACACTGTTTCAGCAATTCCAAGTACTATCTATGGGTGTTACGTAAACACTGTAGCATTGCTGCGCTCAACTGTTTTCAGCAATCCCAACTCTTGTGGCTGAAACCTAGAAGCCATTATTCCAATTTAGACTGCGAAAGGCAGAAATGTAAGAATACCTATTTCTACTAAAGGGGTGGTGGTCGCAGGCAACAACAATTTTATCATTTTATTCCATACTTTTGTAGGGGAATTAAACTGCGGTATCTTTAAAAAAACAATGGACGTCCAACCGGTATAAATATAAATCTAAGCAGAAAGCTGGATCAAAAATAAGCATGAGGTTAAAATACTTAGAAAAAATGTACAAATCTAAGTCCTGGTTGGTTGAGATCCATCACTTTGCTGCATGGATGAGCTATTGTGCAGCAATAATGGTGAGTTTAATAGTTTGCAGCAGTCTATATGGGCAGGTCAGGTCAAAGATCAGAATAAGATCCAGCAATGGATCGGATTAGTGTTAAATATGACACAAAAGAAAATTTAGGTTAGGGCTCATGTAGGCGTCCGCTTTTTGCACACGAGTGCTATCCGTGTTTTTTTGTGCTGATAGCCCTGGAACCTAGAACAGTGAATAACGGTAAGAACATTTATTGTGTTCCAAATGCGTCAGTTTGGTTCTCCATTGAATGTGCACATTTTTTTAATGGATTTTTTTATACGAACAGAGATGTTTTTACTTATACTGTACTTCGATTTTTCCACTAAAGACTGCTGGCTATTGACCTCCCTTTTTTTCTGAGATCCCCTGATGCCACACAGGATTTGTGCACCTATACCTTGATGAGCTGGCTTTCCATCTACTTCTCCTAGAACTGAGAATGCAGCTGTCCATTACTTTTCATAGACTGGGCAGTCCGTGCAAAAATGTTCAGACATCCAATAGTGATCCAAGTGTCAGATCAATGCAATGCAAGTTTATGGGTTCGTGAAAACATTGGACTAGAAAAGGTAGATACATTTTTTGCTTTGGTTGTCATCCAAGAAAAAATGATGAATCTCAGACCAAACTCTGATGGGTTCGCTCACATGAATGTATAACTCGGTTGAGTGCTATCTGATGCTTTATTGGATAGCACTGAGTCCAATGTTATACTATGGGGCAGTGTGACAAGAGGTTTTTTACTCATGCTGCTTTAGAATGAGAATACAATTGCAGCATGCTACGAATGTCAGCACAAATCAGATGGGGCGCATCATTCAAGTCTATGGGTACATGGAAACCATGCAAGTGTACTTGGGTGCCATCTGAGTGCAGTCCGATTTCTGTGGACTTAAAGAATGGAGAAATTTTCTTCTTTTCCTCACCTGTGATAGGACTTTCCCCTTTGAGCACACTAAGCTGACACTCTGATCAGAGTTTGATCTGAGTGTCATTTACATAAATGATCCAATCCTCTCGGAAAGCCCTGTGAGTGCAGCCCGATACTGGCCAAACTCTGATGAAACTATGATAAAATACACTGATGAAACTGACTAAAGGGCCCATCCGCGCTACAATATCGTTAACGATATCATTTGTATGTCACGGCTTTCCGGGTGGAGCAACGACGTCGTAATGACGTTGTTGCGTGTGACAAGTAGAAACAATCAACGATAAGTCGGCTGATCGTTCATCAGAGGTTTGTAATCAGGACCTTAAACCAAGCAATGATTGTCCGTCCAACCTGCAGCATCGGTGTGTGTGACACCTTGATAACGATGTTGTTAACGACTTTGCCTATTCAGAACTGAAGGACGTAGACGATCAAACGACCGCAAGTATCGTTCGCTTGTCGCAGAATCGTTGCTGCGTCGTTAAAGATATCTGTACGTGTGACATTTCACTAGCGATCATTAAACGACAATCAAACGATCTAGGTCAAGTCGGATCGTTGATCGGATTGTTCGACCATTGAAGCGTGTAATGGGGTCTTAAAGATTATCACAGGCATCTGAAAAAGCCCTTTCACACGGTTATTTTTTTACCCTCCAACATATTTTTTGCCCAGATGACCAGTTCCAAGTATGGCATGGAAAAAGTAAAGTACTAGAAATGGCAGTGCTGGCTGTAGTTTTACTAACGAGTGTCTATAATACCATAAAAGTAAGCTTAAAATGATAGAATTTAGCATCTCTCTGCATTATTCAATGCATAAAGAAAGAATAATACGAGAAATATAGATTTGGCATCAGCGAGTAATCTTGGCAGTTGGCAACTATGTGGCATTTTTA
Source organism: Allobates femoralis (assembly GCA_033576535.1). Lineage (NCBI taxonomy): Eukaryota > Metazoa > Chordata > Amphibia > Anura > Aromobatidae > Allobates > Allobates femoralis. The sequence goes on along the minus strand of JARQOC010000005.1, from coordinate 529,646,487 downwards.
ATGAATCCATTAACGTGCATAAATTTCACATGTGTTATGCGATCAATCAGCTTAATTGGTTTTATCAAAATTACCATTCTTTTTTCTTTATTTCTATTTTAGATTTTATGTCAGAACTAATGTCTAATTTTATATATAATAAGTTGGATACCCAGCAGTAAAGAAATAAAAGGATCCATATTGTTTTATGCCGCCAGCTTTTTTCAATTTACATGTACTAATAAAAGATTTTCTTCTCTTTGTAATTATATGCATAGGAATTGGGAGAATAGAAGATCCATATGTAATATAGAATGGTCTTAAAGAGAATCTGGCAGCAGTATCACGCCTCCTAAGCCGTCTGTAAGGCCATGTAGGTCATAGGAAGCTGAATAACATGATACCTTCATATCTGTGATCTGATGTTTTATTCAAGAGGAAATCAATGTTTTTCTTTATATGTAAATGAGCTGTTAAGATCTATAGGCCGGACGCATATTTCCCTGAAAATCTTTATTTTAAATGAAGGGGGCATTACCAGTGTGAGACATGTAATGACTGACAGTCTGCTCCCCTGATCTACATATCGGTCTTCCATTACATGTCTCACACTGGTAATGCCTGCTGTCATTCAGAATAAACTCTGGAGGGAGGTTTTCAGGGAGATCTATGCCCGGCCAATATACCCATTCCTAACAGCTAATTTAGAAATTAAGAAAAATGTCGATTTCTCTGGAAAGACATCAGATAACAGATACCAAGGTATTATTTTATTCTATGTTCTGTGACTTGCAAGCTCATATAGACAGCATAGGAGAGAAGATACTACTGACATACTTCCTTCAATGTATAGTGTACATATATGTGTGTATCTCTATACATAATTAGCAGTTTTGCGCTTCTGGCCACTGCGCCACTATGGAGCAAGGGCGCGTGAGCAAAACTGCTGATTATCGCTACCCCGGAAGCGCCACCATGTTACCACAGCCATGGCGCTGGCTGCCGGCGGCTCCCTGCACGCTCCCGTCACCACACCCCCCCGTACGGTGCTGCCTTCCCCGCTCTAATGCCGCCGCCGGCGCACTCTGTTTGCAGCCTCCAGGCCCACCGCCCGCCGTAGCCAGGGGAAGCACCATTACAGAAGGGGCCGCCGCCAGCATCTGCGACCCCCTTCATCACACACAGGCCCGGCGCAGCCAGGGGGAGCGCTATGACTGAAGGGGCCGCCGCCAGCATCTGCGCCCCCCTTCATCACACACAGGCCCGCCGGCCGCTGCAGCCACGTTAAGCGCTATGACTGAAGGGGCCGCCGCCAGTATCAGCGGCCCCCTTCATCACACACGGGCCCGCCGCTGCGGCCCCCGCTCTGATGCCACCGCCGCTGGCGGTGCACTCTCATTGCAGCCTGCAGGCCCGCCGGCCCTGCAGTCTGCTACCACCACCCCCCCTCCTCAACTAAGGTTACAGGGGCAGCGGGGCTAACATCTGCAACCACACTGCCCCTCATTACCTCCCAATCACCCACACTGCCCCTGCTCACCCACACTGACCCTCCATAGCCCTCCCAACTCACCCACACTGCCCCTGCTCACTCCCCTTCCTCCCCATGCCCTCACTCACTCCCCACACTGCCCCTGATTACCCCCTACTCACCCACACTGCCCCCACTCACCCACACTGCTCCAGCTTACCCCCCACTCACCCATACACCCTGCTTACCCATCTCACCCCCCCAACTGCCCACAATCACCCACACTGCCCCTGCTTACCCCCCACTCACCCACACTGCCCCTGCTCACTCCTCTTACCCCCCGTATCTCATGACTCCACACACTGCCCCTGCTTACCCCCCAATCACCCACACTGCCCCTGCTCATGCCCCCACTCACCCCACACTCCCTCTGTTTATCCCTTTCACCTCCCCACACTGCCCCTGCTCACCCCTCTTACCTCCCCACATGCCCTCACTCCCCACACTGCCCCTGCTGATACCCCACAGGGTCAAGTCACAGCTGCTGGCCCCAATGACAAACAGCCTGCCCCCCATCTTTATGTCACCCCACCTCCCGATGCGACAGCATCGGGGCTTTTTACTAGTATATATATATATTGCACAAAGCACGTGGCAACTTATCTAAGATTTTGACTGGCCATGATCCACTTTGCAACTGAGAATCCATCCTTCATTCCCCACATGGGTTTCCTAAAGAGGCAGTTGGCAGGATATGTTGGAGAGCTGCTCAGCTAGCGATACTCCAAAATAGAAAGGTATAATAATACCATATATGACTGAAGGATGCATCCCACAAAAAATAGTTTCCCTACTTCTACCATTAATCACATAACAAGCCATTATTACACCACACTGCTATCTGGACAACAATTTACAGACTAAAGACTGCCAAATACAGTCTATAGCCTGCTGAAGATTTCTTTAAGAAATCTATTATCTGGATCTCATTTATTATTTAAACAAGTGCTGCCATAAGAAGAAGGGTTTTTTAATGTAAATTCAAGTTAAACTTCCACCTTAAAGTGTACTTGTCATTTCATTGAAAAAAAAAAACGCAACACTGCACTGGTTGTTAATGATGGGTCACACGGCAGCTAAGATAATGCTTTTTTGTGCTTATAACTTATTTTCTCACATTTTCGTGTGCGCTTTTAAAAACTGCACATTATGGCTTTATGTGTGGCGAGAGTCCCTCAGTGTCTGCCAGCACTGTGTGTGTATTCCCACAGCTTCTGAGAGCAGGCTGATAGGGAGCAGTGTGATGTGCCAGCAGAAATGAGGTTAATAGAGATCGTGCCTGAATTGTGTGGAGCCAGATAACAGATCAGAAGCCTGAGCCAAGGAAAGGGGAGTTTGCAGTGATCTTGACATTCTGACATTGCTCAGCACTGTGCTGTAGCCTGAAGTAATCTGATATGGTACCTTTACACGCCGCGAAGGCAGGCTGGATACATCCCGCTACAGGCTACAAATGTAGCTTGTAGCGCCAATGTAGCCCGTCGTAGCGGCGTCTGAAGACGTGACGCTACAGCCGGCAACAGATACTTCTGTTTCCTAGCTCTGCTCGAAAACTGATGACTACAACGCCGATGGTAGCGAGCTGTATCGGCGTGTAAAGAGGCAACGGAAGGGAACTCTGGACACCCTGCGATGTAGCTGCAATGTAGCTAAGGCGTGACCCTGGCTCCGTGTTACCGCGCCCCATGTGCGATCATTGGTGGAAGCTGCTGCATGACGATTGGTAGTCGCTGCATAGGGAGGCATATTTAAAGGAGCTGACGAGTCACACTACACAATTGCTCGAGCGTGCTGTATTACTCAGCCTCCTGCGTTGCCTGGCCAATCAGGATGTTATTGCTTCGTCCTATCAGCGTACGGACGGCTCGTAATCCACAATTGTAGCACGCCTATGTGCTGGCCCTGCTGCACCAGGTACGCCCATAGTAGCTGGTTATAGCGGTGTGTAAATGAGCTACAGCTGGCTACTTGAGACACCCGGCGATGTAGCTAGCTATAGATGTAGCGTGGCGTAGCGCATCTTGTCGCGGCGTGTAAAGGTGATGCGTTGACCGTTTGTAACCGTTTGAGCGTGCTCGTGCACGTGAAGTAGCGGGATGTATCCAGCGTGTAAAGGTACCAATACATTGTCACCTCATCAGCTGCAGTCAGGAGCTTGCACACAGTGTAGGCCCCCCCCCTCCTTATATGGTTACATGCCCTGAATTCAGCATGAAGATAGACATGACTGAGAATGAGCATATGTCTACTTCTGACACAGTCTAGTGGGGACACCTTGCGGAAGGTTTATGAAAGCTTTCCCACCAAATTTCATTAATAAAGTATATTTGAAAATTTATTAATATCAATTGATCTACATTATTATGAAATAAAAATCTAAACAGCAGTTACGCTTTAGAGGATTGGCACTCAGAAACCACTGGAGAGCTGCTGCAAATGGGTGTCACCTGCTGTCCTTCAGCCTTCAGTAGCCCTCCTCTACACAATCTGCACTTAGGAAGATGGTTGAGAAGATAAGACAAACCTTTTTAGGATGCTGTCAGACACAGTTTTTTTTTTATTTTGCAAAAATGCTACTGTTTTTTGCTGTCTTTCTTTGTGGCAGCTGTAGCTGGACAGATTTTTACTTTGTGCTATCAGAAAAATATTAACTACAATCAGGGCCTTTAAAAAACAATAAAAGTAGTTTTAAAAAATGCTGAAACACGATAAAATAAAATAATACAGTATAACTGCTGCATACATTTTACAAAAAGTGATACACACAAAACCAATTACCGTATATACTCGTGTATAAGCCGACCCGTGTATAAGCCGACCCCCCTACTTTTGCCCCCAAAACCTGGGAAAACCTATTGACTCGTGTATAAGCCGAGGGTGGACCCCAGCACAGGTATACAGCCCCCAGCAGTGTGGTATACAGGCCCCCTCAGTGGTATACAGCAGCCTCCCCAGTGGTAGTATACAGCAGCCTCCCCAGTGGTAGTATACAGTAGCCTCCCCAGTGGTATATACAGCAGCCCCAGAGGGGTATACAGCAGCCCCAGAGCTGTATACAGCAGCCCCAGAGCTGTATACAGCAGTCCCAGAGCTGTATACAGCAGCCCCAGAGGGGTATATAGCAGCCCCAGAGGGGTATATAGCAGCCCCAGAGGGGTATACAGCAGCCCCAGAGGGGTATATAGCAGCCCCAGAGGGGTATACAGCAGCCCCAGAGGGGTATATAGCAGCCCCAGAGGGGTATACAGCAGCCCTAGAGCTGTATACAGCAGCCCCAGAGCTGTATACAGCAGCCCCAGAGGGGTATACAGCAGCCCCAGAGCTGTATACAGCAGCCCCAGAGCTGTATACAGCAGCCCCAGAGGGGTATATACAGCAGCCCCAGAGCTGTATACAGCAGCCCCAGAGGGGTTAACAGCAGCCCCAGAGCTGTATACAGCAGCCCCAGAGCTGTATACAGCAGCCCCAGAGGGGTATACAGCAGCCCCAGAGGGGTATATAGCAGCCCCAGAGGGGTATATAGCAGCCCCAGAGGGGTATACAGCAGCCCCAGAGGGGTATTTAGCAGCCCCAGAGGGGTATACAGCAGCCCCCGCTGTATACAGCAGCTCCCGCTGTATACAGCGGTACCCGGCTGTATACAGCCCTCCCCCCTGGTATACCGGGCCCCCCCTGTGGCAACCTGTAAAGGAAGCGATGATTACACTTATCGGGTCGCTGTCGCCGACGCCGCCGCTCTGTCACCGTCCGTCACCGCGCTCCTTCCCGTCTTCATGCTTCCTTCACCGGCGCACAGAAAATGACGTCATTTCCTGTGCGACGGTGAAGGAAGCATGAAGACCAGGAGCAGCGCGGTGACGGACGGTGACAGAGCGGCGGCGTCGGCGACAGCGACCCGATAAGTATAATCATCGCTTCCTTTACAGGTTGCCACAGGGGGGCCCGGTATACCACGGGGGGGGCTGTATACAGCCGGGTAATATATATATATTTTTTTTTATTATTACCGTATATACTCGTGTATAAGCCGAGGGGGGACTTTTCAGCACATTTTTTGTGCTGAAAAACTCGGCTTATACACGAGTATATACGGTATCTAAAAATACAATTAGAATCAAATATTAAGTTTTAAATTCAATAACACTTAAACATATAATAGCTAATTGAATGTTGAACAAATAAAAAAAACACATTAACATCTACCACATAGATCTATTTTATAGGTCAATAGGAATATAAGCTACATGTGCTTGTTATATAAATCTAACCTTGTATAGAATTTTTCACTTATTTGTGCTAAGTATGGAGGGCAACCTCTTCTCCTGTATCTTTATCTATCTACATAGAAGAAGAGGTTGCCCTCTAAATGTAGCAAAAATAAGTGAAACAAATGTTTTCCATGTCCAAGATACACAACCTTTTGGCTCAAGGTGTGAGTCTTGAGCCCCAAGTAAAACTTAAATGGTACCTTTACACGCCGCCACAGAGTGCAGCAACCGGTAGCCATCGCTCGTGCATGTGCGCATTTTTAACGGTGGATACCGGTCGCCGATGCCGCATATATACGCCGCCACAACGTGCTCTACTGAAGGTATTTTTGTTTCCCGCAAGTGCCGATGGGTGCCGTGAGTTACCTCCTGTGGAGTACCTTCCCTGGTTTACACGCCGCTACCACAAAGGAATATGGGCGTACATATTGTGCGCCGTAAGTACATAGGCGTGACAGAGTTGTGTATTACGTGACGCTTGTACAGTGATTGGACAATGCAATAGCATCATGATTGGCCAGCCAGCGCAGGAAGGCTGGCTAATACATGACGCTATTGCAAACGTGTAGTGTGACTGGTCAGCTCGTGGAATATGGCGCCCTGTGCAGGGACAGCCAATGGTTACACAGTAGCCCCCACCAATGATAGCTGATGGGGCGTGGTAACCATGATGCTGTGGCACGCCCCTGGGTTTTCACTAGGCCACGCAAATACCGTGCCTGTGCCCCGATTACACGCCACCACCATAGGAAATGTTCCTTCCTGTATTTGAGCACGGCTCAGAAACAGGTATCCGAAGGAACCGCCAGACACGGGAAGGAACTCCCTGAATTACACGCCGCCATTTCGTAGTGATTTTGTGGCAACAGGCACAATTGTGTCCGGTGCCTGGCGGTTTCTCCCTTCCTGTGGCGGCGTTTAAAGGTACCAAAAGGGAACCAACCACAGGATTTAAAGAGAACCTGTCAGCTAATTCTACCCCCTTATGCTACCACTACCTGTCCCTGCACCTTGTAAGCTGATCCCTAACCATCCCTCTCTGAGCTAAAAGTGCCCTATAAAGCTTCAGAAAATTGCTTTATAAACTTACATGCAGTCTCCATCCAGAGACTGGAAAGGCGGGCTTCAGGCTGGCCGGAGCGTCATATCCGGTGCGGTACATTGTGGGGGCTGATCACGTGTATGGCCCAGCTCCGGGGCTTGCGCAGTGCACATATTGAAGCTGAGCCGTACACGTCATATGCGCCCAGTGCATTCTGGGGAGTTATGATGCGTACAGCTTGGCTTCAATATGCGCACATGTGGTAGGAGGGCTTGCACCTGAAGTGTTAATTTTTTATGCTCTTCCATTTTTCTTTCTATACCTATCCTGCAATTTATTATTCTTTCTATTAGTCTATCTATCTAAATGAAAACAATCAGATGCAGCACTCCACAGTTGAATTTTAGAAAACTATGATTTTTTTATTCGAACATAACAGCAACGTTTCGGTCCATATGTGGATCTTTCTCAGTAATATCTGGACCGAAACGTTTCTGTTACGGGAAAATTAAAATACACTGTTTTCTGAAATTAAACTTTGGAGTGTTGCTTCTTTTTTTTTTTTTCCATTTATATTGAAAGGAAGATTTGCACCCTCCTGCCTTTATGCTGGTGGTGCTGCATCTATTTTCTAATTATATCTATCTAGCAATCTATTTTTTATCCACTATATTCCATCTAAAATCTATCTTCTGTCTATGTTCTATCCACGATTCATCCATCTTTGACCCATCAATAGTCTTTGATCTATCTATATTCTATCTGTGCTCTTCTATCTATCTATCTATCTATGGGCCGCTTTACACACACCAACTTCTGTGTCCAACATCTGAACAGATCTCTGGTTGCAGTGAAATCATGGACACATTGTTGCATTTGTACACAGCCACAAAATGGAACAATGTGTCCATGATTTCACTGCAACCTGAGATCTGTTCAGAAGTTGGACACAGAAGTTGGTGTGTGTAAAGCGGCCCTATGCTTTATCTACCTTAATCTAAGTTTTACTTATCTATATTTTATCTATCTACACAATATATATCGTATAAGTATACATGCATATAAAAATATTTATAAAAATATGATGTGTGTAATCTTTTACTAGTTTGTATAAAATCAGCCATAAAAATGATTTTCCACTGCTCTTTAGAGGAATGTGAGTAGCAGAGCAGTGCAGTATATGGCTGTAGGACATGGCACAGAGATTTGTCATCTATACCCACCTTTGCATTCTCGATGCAGGGACAGATGGCCCACGCTGCACTTGCCTGTACATCTGGATGAGGATTTTTAAGCAACGACCACAGCAAACGAACTCCGTCTAATCGGTCAATTACCCTGTCGTGCAGCCAGGCAATGAAGAAATAAACATCAATTATAGCAGCAGAAATATAAGAACCTGACTGTGAAGAATTGTATTTGACCAAGAAATAAGAGAAAAATCATCCTATACTCTTGTAACTTCAACATGTCGTTCCAAAACATGCGCATTCTTTAGGATATCACTATTCTCCATTGTGTTTTCTTGTGCAAACAAGAAACAAGCATCCAAATACAGTCACATGTAAGAATCTTTGTAAGACACATTGTAAAATACACGTATTTTCCGAAACAATTACTCTAGGAGGATGTCTGTGTTTTTAAACTAACCTTTCATTTTGTTTTACGCAGCTTCCTATTCTGAACCGTAGATTGTCCGTGAAAGGGAAAGCATCTGTAAACCTGATAGAGGCTTAGGCGTCTATACCACAGTGCATCCTTTGTTGGGAACGTATAAAGTTTAACTTGTTTTCCATGTGCGGCCAAACTTACATGACCGGCTTTAAATACCGCTGTCTAATTACTTAAACACACTCTAATCAAACTATCTTTATGACGAGCTGAAGAATAAATTATCATCAGAATCATCGCGGCACCATCTGTCCAGTGTTTATACATCAATCAGGAGGAGAATCATAACTTTACATCAGGGTCCGTAGAGGACGCTAAACCGCGCCGCGGGCCAGACTAAACCCAATATCCCCTTACAATCCTATCTTTGTATGGAGACACCGTAAACCTAAATCTCGTGAACAGATAGAAATATGTGAGCTTCCGATGGACAAGACGATGTCATTATCTCCTGAGGACACGGAACTAAGTTCTGCAAAAACATATCATTGTGACACAAAGAAATCCATGTGCTTTACATCCAGGGAAAACTCAATGTTCAAAGGCCTATACCATATTTATGGCGATTAAATAGATTTAAATCTAATATTTACATTCCTAATCTATACTAATTTGTAGAAGTTGACACAACTCTTTCTTTTCTCCTGTGACATACTGATTCTATGTACCGTAAGTACTGGTATTATAGTCAATACAAATATATAAAGTAAAGCAGTAAAATAATCATAATAAAATATAAAAAATTATTGATATATATAAATATATAATTTTTCCTTTTATAAAATAATCATGAAAAATAAAGAAATAATAATGTATAATATATACATATATATATATATATTATATTATATATATATATATATTATATATATTTATACACGTAATATATATATATATATTTATAAATAATTCTTCCTTGTATAAAATAATCATGAAAAATATAGAAATAGTAATTGATATACTTATATATAAATATATATATATATATACACACACACACACACACATATATATATATATATATATATATATATATACACAGTTTATATTTATTTTTTATGGCTATTTTATTGCTTTATTTTGCATATTAGTATTGAATATAATACCAGCGCTTACCTAGATTTAATTTACATATTATATAAATATTAATTATAATTAGTTGTACCTTAAATACTATATATATGGTATTTAAAGTATAATTAATAGTTAAATAATATTTAACGTTGATCTTTGCATATTACACTTAAACCTGTTAATTTCTTTATTTTTTATTATATTTTAAATAAGTACATAATTATATCAAAACAATTTAAAATATATTTAATTTAAAATAAATATTTTAATATTAATTAGAATTGGTTATACTTTAAATACTATACATAGTATTTAAAGTATAATTAATTATAAATTAATAATTTAGTAATATTTATTTTAAAAGATACATATTTTAATTATTTTGTTATAATTATATATCTATTTAAAGGTCCTTTCACATCAGCGTTTTACACTGATCGCAGCAGTTGCGGTGGAAAAAGCGCAACTGACACGATTACCGCATAACGGACGCGTTTTGTTTCGCGGCCGCACCTGCGGAAAGTGCCGAAACCGCACTTGCCGCACCTGCCGCAAGCCCCATAGACATTGTATGGGGCTTGCCGCAAGTGTGCTGCGATCGCGGCCGTTATGCGGTAATCGCGGCAGTTGCTAAAAACCATTTTCTTATAAGGATGCAATGAAAGCCTTTTGAGAATTTTGCTTCTACAGCCTTTACGTATGACAGTACAGTAATAGCCAGGGGCTGGCTGACCCAGGGGGTAGGGGGGCAGATGTTCCCCAGGCCAGTGGTCAACCAACAGTTTTGGGGCTGTCCGGCCATCTGTCATGTTGGTCTGGGAGGCCGCTCTGCCACGAAGCTCACTGCTTATGGGTCACTGCTGTGTGCTTGCCACCCAGGCCGAGATTTGCCAGCCAGCCCCTGGTAATAGCATAGTCTAAACCCATTTATGACAAAATGAAAGCCCTTAAATCAGTTTCAAAAAGCATTCAGGAAAATAGATATAAATGTTACAGACTCTGCGATCTGGAAGAGCTGATGGATTTGACTTTTAACTCATTCCACAATCCGCCATGTACTACAATCCATTCAGGATGCAGAAGCCAAATGGTTAAAAAATATGCAAAAAAAAATCCTATAGAAAAAATGCATTTAGCCCAAGAGACATTCACTTAAATAAACAAAAAATACCTGAAAGGTGTCAAAATAATTTTTCAAAGTGGTAAAATTTAAAATATATGAACATAGTACTGAAAAACGTGATACTTACGCCATATTTTCAGGCTCCGATGCACAGGCACCCACAGCTTTGGTAACGTTCACCAGCAATGCTGGATTAGTGCTGGTTAACAAATTGACCAATGGATTGATACCTCCGCATTTACGGATAATGGCCCGATTGGCCGGCTCCTGCCCACATTCTCCCAGTGCGCCTACAGCGTTAACCAGGACCTCTTCTGGCTGGTCATTCAGGAAGGTAACAAGGGTTTCTATAACTCTGTATTCTTGAAACCTTTGAGAACAAAGCCAACAAAATGGTTAGCTGATAAATTCCTATTTCTAAATTCTTTATATGCATGAAATGCATTAGTAATGGAAACTACGAGGCATCCACGCTTTATAATTTACCCATTCAACTGATTGAGATGTTAAAAACCTGCCAGGCTATCATACACAGGAACCTTAATTTGATTCAATCTTTCCAATAGCAGCACAATATCTCAATTCAAATAATCATTTTTCAAAATAAACGTCACAAAGGTTAAAATAAATTAAGTCTAAAACCAGCTGTACACATCATATTATTGGGGAAAATTAGTGGTTTTACATCAGAAAACTGGCGTAAAAAAAAGTCACAAAGTTTGGCACAAATCTTGTTTCTGGAAAAATTATCACAATATTGAACTCTTGTCCTGACTCTCCTGCCACTTAATAGATTTAAAGGGGATGTCCACAAGTTGAACTCAATTTATTATTTCATATTTATTATAGTCTTACTTATAAAATAAGAACAGCCTATACTCACCTCTGGTCCAGCGCCATTTCATCATTGACAGTACCGGCTCTCCCAATTCTCGCATTATTATGTCATACGAGACCTAAAGCCAATAAGCGGCTGCTTCACCTTCCCTTCTTTCAGATGAAACTGTTACATGGAAGAAATGAGAGTTGTTGCTTCTACTTTCTGACTTTCTACAAATATCAGTTACGACCAAAGGAAGTGAGTGTGAAGAGGCTGCTGATTGGCTGCAGGGCTCACGTGACATAATAAAGTTACATGAGCCCTGGGAGAGCCAATGCCATCACAGCTGGAGTGGGCCCGGCACCGGAAGTGAGTATAGGCTGTTGTTATTTTATGAGTGGAACTGTAGCAAAATGGTGAGAGTTCCAACATACCAGTCTGTATTTTCAGACAGGCAAAAAAACCTATAGAGTACAATCTTATGCCGATCTTAAAGGACAGGCACAGATGGAAAATATAGCATAAATGGAGTGCATTTGAGCCCTATTTGTGTTATTGCAGTCTACTGTTCTATTGGGTGTTCCATCAGAATCTCTCACAGTGTGAACAGGGCATTACTGAGGGGAACCAAGAATTGGATAAAACTGCCTACACTTGTATGCTTCGACAAGTAGTTGCCAGAAATCTACTCTGCTTAAAGCGGTACTCTGGTTTCAGCTAAAAAAAAGTTACTTATTGTATAATGAAAGTTTGTACATTTTGCTATTATAATCTCTTATAAATTCATTATTTTTTAAAGGGAAACTGTTACCATGAACATTCAGTCTGCCCTGCAAGCAGGATGTTATAGAGTAAGAGGAGAGGGGTAGATTCATATATACATTTCTGAGAAAACACCCAGTATAACCTTTTTTTTAATTATTTACCCCCTCCATGATCAAGAGTGTATACATACGCCCTTGGCCGGCTCCATCCCTTGATGCAAGCTCACATGCTGAACTCACATCATCCCCGACACGTCAGCTGATCTGATGAGCTGACATGTGTAGCTAACATCACTGATGGATCAGCGATCGATCAGCACTGTTAACCCTTTACATGGCACTATCATTCACTGACAGCGCATTCTAAAGCAGGGATTGTACTGTTCCCTGCCAGCATTGGAGGTCCCATGATGCGATCACTGGGCATCGATGTGTTACCATGACAGCACGGGTCAGGTAATGGGTAGCTGTCTGCATCACTTCCCGCCGGCGATGCCGGGATGCCTTAGTGACGTTGCTGTCAGAGAGTGATTATTTGTGCTGTGCAGAGGGATGCTGAAGCGCATCTCTGTGTAGCACAGTAATCGGATATTGCAGTGCTGAGGTGTCCTAGGACAGTGTAAAATAAAGAAAAAGTAAAAAATGTTTAAAAAAATATTTAAAAAAGTGAAAAAACTTAAACTTCAAATCACCCTCCTTTTGCCCCATTGAAAATAAAACTATTAAAAAATAATAACACACATATTTGGTATCACTTCGTTCAGAAATGCTCGATCTATCAAAATATAAAATCAATTAATCAGATCGGTAAACTGCGTAAAGGAAAAAAGTCCAAACAACAAAATTTTGTTTTTTGGTTGACGCAACATTACAATAAAATGTAATAACAGGTGATCAAAACATTATATCTACCCAAAAATGGTATCACTGGAAACGTCAGCTCAAGCCGCAAGAAATAAGCCGTCACACAACCCCAGATCCCGAAAATGAGAACGCTACAGGCCACGGAAAATGGTGACAAAAGCACAATTATTTTTCTTTAAAAACTTCTCCATTTTTTTTTCACTACTTAGATAAAGGTAAAAGTATACGTTTGGTATGTATGAACTTGTACCGACCCGAGGCATCATATTGACACGTCTTACAAGTTTTCCATATAGTGAAAATGATCACTTTTTTTGCAATTTCACCGCACTTTATTTATTATTTATGGGAATTTTTTTTCCCATTTTCCAGTACACTATATGGTAAAATAAATGATGTCATTCAAATGTATAACTCGTCCCGCATAAAACAAGCCCTCATATGTCAATATTGACATAAAAATAAAAAAGTTATGGCTCTTGGGAGAAGGGGAGGGAAAAATGAAAAACTAAACATTGCCTGGGTTGAAGGGGTTAAACTTCTGCTCTTTCTGGGATATTTGGTCCAGTGGGCGAGTACAATCAACTTTCTTTGTATAAAAGTCCAATTGTCACATATGGGACTGCCCACTGGACCAAAAATCCCAGAAAAGAGGATTGTATGATTAAAAAACAGGATATGATGAATCTTTTCCCACAAAATTATATTTCAGTCTACTCAATTCCTGCTGCTCTATAATATGGTGCCTGTAGATTGGATGGCATGTTCATAATAAAAGGTTCCCTTTAAGATACGCTGTATAGCAGAAGATGAAAGCCTGGCCTGTCCATATGATGGACAAGTAGATAAATGGGATGTTAAAGCTATCAGACCTTAAGGCCCTATCACACATAAAGAGATCGCTAATGAGATTGCTGTTGCGTCACGGATTTCGTGACGCAACAGCGATCCCAATAGCGATGTCGTTCTGTGTGATGCGCACCACGATCTGGCCCCATGCTGTGAGATTTGATCGTTACACAATGCTCTGGGTCATTCCTGCGTCGTTGGTCTCCCGCTGGGAACGCTACATTGTTGTGTTTGACAAAGATAATGAGCAACAATCTCAATTCTACACTATGGAGAGAAAATTCACAACGACCTCGGTATACTCTGGATCAGTGGTGCATTGTTTTTCACATCGCTGGTAAGATGCCTGTTTGACATCTTATCAGCGATGTGTAAATGACGCACCAGCGATCTCTGCACATCGTTATCAAGATCGCTGATGTGTCATTATGTGAGACTGGGCCTTTAGACTTTTAACGAGCCATGCACCTTGTGTGAATCATAGACTCATAGAATGGTTGAGTTGGAAGGGACCTCCTGGGTCTTAAGGTCCAACCCCCTGTTCAAAGCAGGATTCACTAAATCATCCCAGACAGATGATGTGTGGTTATCACATAACCAGGACAATTTATTTTAAGCCAGAATACCCCTTTATTTGACCCCAACCCTAAATATTTAAGTGCATTATTTCCAGTGAACCTGTTGGCGTGTATGCTCCCAGTTCTCAAAGATGTCTAGTGACTCAGAAACCTCCTTGAGCAGTAGTCATAAAACACTCTATTATTAAGTCTTATGGGGGATGGCTCCTCCGACTATACATTCTTCCATCACCCAGAATGAAGAAGCGTAAATGTAAGCACGGAACAATGCTATAAATCTTTGGGGTGTAAACTGATTTGTCTAAGTACGGATTACCTATTTTTTCTTATCTGCAGTCTACCACACTATAGATCAGCGGCGGGCCAATTATGTGACATCTCGGCTAAGTTGTGCAGCAGATGAAGCCCACAAGCTGAATATTTTTCTCGGCTAACGTGTAGTCTAGCAAGAAGTTATGTGCAGATTTGAGGATATATGGAGACGTGTTGTCCTCACTCTTTAGCCAGCAGCTGCTTATCACTGAGACTGATCTCGAAATGATCCCCTTCGAGACAGCTTGATGTATATAACTGCCCCTGAGAGGTGCTCATTGTGTCAATCTCTCTGATATTTGCAGCCTAGACACTTGTTAACTAAGCCAAAGGACTCATTTAGGTTTCCTGCTACTTTCATTACTCATTGATCTTGTCCTCTTCATGTGCAAGAAATCCCTCACCCTTCCTATGACCTTCCTTCAACTCTACCAGCTGGCCGGTAAGTGCCGCGAACGACTCTTGGATTGAACGTTATCGCTGTCTGGGATTTAGATAATGCAAAACACACATCAATCGATATTAAAATAATGACCGAAATGGTTACTTTGTCACATTATCCCGGCTGATGGAACACTTCCAGATGGCTCCTGTCACCGCCGCCAAGAGTTCCTTATTGTCGGACTTGCCGAGGAGCATGGCCAAGGGTTGAAGTCCTCCATACTGCCGGACCAGGTCTCGGGTCTCTTCGTCCTCGGCACACTTTACATCACAAAAACGGAGAGAAACATTAGAAAACATTATATTTTCCAGACGAAAACATTATCGTTCTTTTGTGTTTGCAAATCAACTGCATAAGTAATAAGATTCGCAGTCTTGGGTAATGTGAATTGCCTTACGAGGTGGGAATTGGTGATTATGGTTTGCATGCGGCTGCTGTAACTCTGCCAAAACATCTCTGTGCATGTTATCCATTTCATAATGCTTGGACATTTAATATGACATCAATTACAAAAAAAACACTGCTGCCACTTAAATTATTTTTTTTTTTTGTCTAGTTATAGAGACAAAGTGGATGACTTAAACAGAGAAGAATGCTGGCAGCCGGCTTAATCATAAAACCTGATGTCATAAACAATACCCAGGCGGTACAAATGGTAAGTACTAAGAAGCACAGTAATAAAATAAAAACAAAACAAAGACAGACAAAAACAGGAGTGTACAGAAATATCTCCAGGAAAAAAAAAAAGAATAGAAGAAAAGAGTGAAAAGCTTGTCGTCACTTAAACCACAACATGTGCACGCTGCAAAATCAAATCCGACCATAAAGCGAGGACATCGTAACCGGAATGATCTGAAAAGATGAGCTGGGGCCGGGCCAAACGAAGAATCAAAAGAATCTTAAAGAATGCTTTGGTGTAAACCCAAGGAGCTGGTGAAAGGAGAAGAGGAGTGAATGTGCGGGGGCGGGTTCATTTTTTTGCCATTTTGTTTTTTTTTTTACATTTCAATAAAATGTGCTAAATAGGTTAGCGGTTCTCTTAGATGTGTATTATACGGCACGTAAAGGCCATAATATATCATCCAGGGTTCAAGCAGCAATGTAAAAGGTGCTTAAATTGAAGATTCCAAAAAGATGCATTCAGTTTTTGTTACATTCTATAGTTTTATGCTTTTATGATGTTCTGTTTGGATACTTTTACGTTCAGATTTTCCTATAATTAAAATGTGACTAAAAGTGGCTTCTTTGTAAAGTATTCCGGGACACAGCAAATAAAAAAGTAGAAAAACCTCTTAAAAAGTATATTTTTTTTCAATCAAATAAACTGAGAAAATGAAGTGAAGAAATAATTCGAGGAACTAAAGTATTTGGGACATGTTAATCTGCAAGTAAAAATCTCCAAAGATTGCTTTTAGAAGCTAAAAAGGAAAGAGACTGAAATAAACTAAGTATTTAAAGGAGCATGATGTAATGACAGAGAGCCTTATTCCAGTGTTTTGTCACTTAACAGACTGTGTGTTGCTGTTTCAATACAATCAGTATTTTAGCAGCAGGAGATTATTACTACAGGACTTGCCATCTCATGCTTCCTGGTCAACTGCTCTGTGTAACCCCGCTCTCATTACTAAATAACAGTTTACAGTGTACACAGATAGCGGCAAGGAAAACAATGGTTGTATTAAAATGACAATAAGGGACAAATTGCTGGAATTTGAGTCTCTATCCCTATGTCATGCTGCTCTCAGATTTCATAACAAAAACCCGCTGACAGATTCCCTTTAGGAGGAGAGCTGAAAAAATGACCAAATGACTTAAATTTCATAATTAGACGTCTGACGTATGAGCCTAAATACAACAGCCCAAGGAACCTGGACACATGCTCCAGCAAAAGGTAAAGCCTTTCATGCCAGAATGCCTGCAATGACCCTACTGCTCCATTTACACTCTCGGCCTAGGGCAACTCATCGAGTCCCATGGCCTCCAGTACCACCTCTACGCCGACGACACCCAAATCTACCTGTCCGGCCCTGACATCACCTCCCTACTCTCGAAAATCCCTCAATGCCTTTCCGCCATCTCATCCTTCTTCTCTGCCCGCTTCCTTAAACTCAACATGGACAAAACTGAATTCATAGTCTTCCCCCCAAGAAATTCCACCCCACCTCCCAACCTATCCATCTGCATCAACGATTGCGCCCTCTCCCCAGTCCCCCAAGCCAAGTGCCTCGGGGTAATCCTCGACTCCTCCCTATCCTTCAAACCCCACATCGAGGCCCTCACCACATCCCTCCGGCTCCAGCTCAAGAACATCTCACGGATCCGCTCCTTCCTCACCCACGACACCGCTAAAACACTCATCCATGCTCTTATCATCTCCCGCCTTGACTACTGCAACCTCCTTCTCAATGGCCTCCCGGCTAACTCCCTCACACCTCTCCAGTCTATCCTCAACTCCGCTGCCCGACTCATCTATATGTCCTCCCGCTACTCCCCTGTCTCCCCCCTCTGCCAAGCCCTTCACTGGCTCCCCGTTTCCAAGAGATCCCAATTCAAAACACTAACCATGACGTACAAAGCCATACACAACCTGGCCCCACCATACATCTCCGACCTGGTCTCCCGATACCTACCCTCACGCAACCTCCGCTCCTCCCAAGAACTCCTCCTCTGCTCCCCCCTCATCACCTCTTCACACAACCGAGTTCAGGACTTCTCCCGGGCATCTGCCTTACTCTGGAACTCCCTACCCGAACACGTCAGACACTCTCCTACCCTGAGTAACTTCAAGTGTCACCTGAAGACTCACCTGTTCCGTCAAGCCTACAACCTGCCATGAGACCCAGGCGAACGCCCCATACCTGACATTCCCCCATCCTACTGTATCCTAACCCACCCCTCATAGACTGTGAGCCCTCGTGGACAGGGTCCCTGCCCCTCCTGTACCTGTACGTCCTGATCGCCTAGATTTAGTGTACTTGTTCTTGTCTCCCTCATCCTCATGTAAAGCGCCATGGAACCCAATGGCGCTATATAAATAAATAATAATAATAATAAATAATAAAATACTGCCCCCGGAGCTGGCATTCCACCACCAAAGTAGCTACCTCCCCACCACCACTACCGGAGTGGCCAGCTCACCACCCCCACTGGAGCTGCCGCCTCACTACCCCCACCACCCGCAGCAGTCGCCTCACCAACACCAGAGCTACCGCAACCCCAACCTACTGTCTCCTCCCCATCATCCTATAGAATGTAAGCTGGTGAGGGCAGAGTCCTCTCCCCTCTGTACAGTCTGTCATTGTTAATTTGTTCACTGCAACCTACATATGTATTTTGTATGTAACTCCTTCTCATGTACAGCACCATGGAATTAATGGTGCTATATAAATAAATAATAATAATGTCACCACAGTCAAAAAAAATACAAAGATTTCAAGACAAATTAAGAACAAGATTAAGGGTACTGTCACACCTGGCAACGGCACCGGAGATGTCAGCGGCGACTGGCGGGAGCGCGCACGCTTTTGGCGCCCCTCCAGCATCGCCGTCCCCAATTTACATGGGGCGACACCTCTGGCGGCGCACCGTCGATCTGACAGGCGGCCGGAGTGTCT
The DNA here is from genome assembly GCA_033576535.1 of Allobates femoralis. Classification (NCBI taxonomy): domain Eukaryota; kingdom Metazoa; phylum Chordata; class Amphibia; order Anura; family Aromobatidae; genus Allobates; species Allobates femoralis. Next base: position 529,627,556 of record JARQOC010000005.1, on the reverse strand, counting down.
CAAAACCCCAGCGGCGATGCAGTACAATGGGAGCCTATGGCTCCCATCGTCTGTCAGGTCGCCGTCGGCCGTTTACATGGGGCGATGTGTACACATCGCCCCAGATCGGCCGCCCGGTTTCACATCACTGATGTGAAACCAGGTGAGCACTCACAGGCGCTGACATCGCCCCTTTACATTAGGCGACGTAGAAATCGGCGGTGTCGTCACCAGGTGTGACGGTACCCTAAGGATAGATCCCTATAGAAATAGGTATTGAGGACTTTGTTGATGTGAAGTGTCTCATTTTTCACTAGACACAATAGCGTCCTCTACTACATTATTGAGTCTGAAAAACCATGGATATCACCATTAAGGAGATCAAACAAATTATAGGTTTTGCATTTTGGACTCGTTGTAGTCAATAAGTCCATAAAGTCAAGTCTGAATTGCATTTTTCAAGTGCTGTAATTTGACAGAACCCCAACAGGGTGCTAAACGGCGACCGAGATGTCAGTGATGGGTCGTTCGCAACCGACCCGAAACAAAGAGCTGTGAACGACGGGAGCTGGACCCCAGGGAGAGACACTAAATTCTCTTAATGGCTCTCGATGGGCATAAAAACCTCACCCAACCAATCCAAACCTCGCCCACTCATCATTGTAATTGGCTTGCTGTAAGTAGGCAGGGTTTTGGTTGTGGCTGGGGTTTCGGCTACGTTAATGTCATCTGGGGTGAATACATATTTCATATAAATTCACTTAGGAGCCAAAAGAGCTGGTTATTCTTGGTGAGCAGAGTAAAGTGAGCCAGATCAGCAAAAAGTTCCAGAATACCCATGAATAGAAGATGTGGAGTGAGCAAACGTCTAGCTAAGAAGTCATTAAAGCTATTGTCGCTGTTAAATCATAAATGTATCACTTCTTATTAGCACAATGGAAACCATATTAAATATATGTAAGGCTTCAATAGGAGTATGTCCCATGTTAGGGTAGACACCATGTGTACTGACAGATGGAAGGAATATTAGAGCTTGATTTACACAAGTGTCTAAGGAGTAATATGTCTCCTCGTGTACAAACGCTATAGCTTAGATCCCAGTTTTAGCCTCTCACTTAGCCAAATCACATCTCATACTTTGCACTTGCAAGGAGCAAATGTGGCGCCCCTGCGACTAGGAGGCCACATAGGGAACTGCAGCCAGGTAGGAAGAAAGGCAGTTTACACAAACACCCTCACAGACATCCCACACACCACTAGGAGGCAGCACCCAACCCGGAGCCCGGAACTCTAGGCGGGCAAGGGGTGGTGGGTTTAGAGGACAGTGGGTGGGAAGCATGTAGGTCAGGTGACAGACAGTAGAAATAGAGGAAGAGGAGGAGGAAGGGGTCAGTAGGCTGGAGTGAGCCGAGCAGCCAAGACACAGAGAAGGCCGAGGTAGGTTGAGAGGCAAAGACAAAAGCACACGTTCTGGAGGAGTGGGGCTGATGGGATGCAGAATCTGAAGTGCCAGTGAAACCGCGGAGAGAAAGCACAGCCATAGCCAGCACCCCAGGAGTGTGAGGAAAGAGAGGACCAGCAGCGCTGGGTCCTAGGAATACAGCTGAAACGACCAACTACCGGTGGAGTAGTCTTCCATATTGAAATCAGAGTCACACGGGTCAGGAGGAAACTTGATAGTGCCTTGCGGGAGAGGACTATTGGAGGCTAGGCTGGAAGCAGAGTGTCGGCTCTGAAGGGGACCGAAGATTTACCCGGTTTCCCCAGATTCACCGACGGGGAGCTCCAATTCTAGGTTGGAGTTCCCACCCAATGGACAGGCAGCTCAGTGGCGACCACGAGGACCCACAAGAGTCCGTGCTACCGCTACACTGTCCGGAGACACACACACGGAGAGAATAAAGCCTGGAAAGGACGATAGAAAGAGTGAGGGGTCACAGAGTAACAACCTGGCTGCAGGGAGTTTAGAGGAATCTGGAGTGGAAAGTCTGTAACCCGTGTAAGATCTGAACTGGAACTGTTGTACTGAGAGGACTGCACAGTAAAACCTGGTGAACCTTGCTTCTGACTCCCTTGTATGATTATCTGCAAACAGAACTCTATGATGCCATTGCTCCCTTGCCTGTGACTAACTTCGCCCAGCAGGACAGCATAAAGGTCCCACCTGGAGAGCCACAGCCTGTCAGCTCTGAACACTGGCTGGAAGGAAGCTGCAGCAGCAGGAAAGTAAGTGAACTGCACTTATTACAACCCTCCATTCATACACTTTAACTATCACTGCCCCGGGGAGCCCAGCTCTATCCGCGAAGAGCTATTCCATCTACAGCTGCCCAACATCATCCACGGAGGTTCTGCAGCAGCGGTGGTCCCAACATTGACCACACACCGTGGGTGGCGTCACGACAAACTTTAATCCCTTGTAAATATCCCCTTTTACTTGTGTGGGCCCGGGACACGGTCCGGACAAGGACCTCCGTGACATCCCCCAGCAGCGACCCAGTCCGATACCGAGTACCCAGTCCCAGTGGGCTCCACAACCTGGCGTCACGAACAGGATGAACCCGGTCCGAAAGAACCGGACCCCGTGTGCCTAAATAATGTGTTCTGGACTTTTCCCACCAAATCTGGGCTTAATGGCGGCCATAGGAGCCTGAGACCATGTGCAGAGAAGGCGTGCCCAGACCTCCCATCGTGGGCCGGCCCGGTCCAAAGCGGGAAAAGAAAGACCCGCCCTGGCTCCCATTAACTCCGGGGGAGCCAGCCATCAATCCAAAGGAGGAGCCTCTGCCCCCAAGTCCACCTACCAATGAGGAGCAGGTGGAAGAACAGGAAATCGTCATCAGGAAGGGGCTAGACAAAGAACCGGAAGAGAAGAAGTCGCCATCAGGATCTGAGTACACGAGGATGGAAGCGGAGAACGCCCAGGAGAGCGCTGCAGCAGGAAGACCCCAAGTGATCCCGGAGGGCCCACAGAGAGTATTCGTGGAGGAACCCGGCCAGGGAAAGACCTTGAGTGACCACGGCAGCATGGCGGAAGGCGGCAAAGAACATCCTGAGATCCAAGACACCCGGAGAGGTGTGTTGCGGCTGCTGCCTTTACAGACGACCCGGGCCCTAGCGGAGCAGAGGACCCGGATTCACGTAGACATACGCCAGAACTTTCAAATCTTGTCTGCGCAACCCGGCTGGGTTGGCACCTCTAACAGCCGCACGGAGCGCGAGGAGATATGCCGCACTGCGACATTGGTTGATTTATCCACCCCCAGAGCTGCATCGCGTCCTGCAGTGAGAGAGATCGACCCACTAGGAGCCCTGGAGGAGAGATGTTTACCGCTACCAGAGCCCCTGATACCTGCACCGACAACATCAGAGGTGAGAGGGGAGCAACTCCGTTGCTGGTGGGAGAAAGATCAGAACTGTGATGATATGATGGGATTTATAGGTGACCCAGACGGTCCAGTAAGCCCTGCAGAATTGATAACACGGGAAGAATATATAAAACGTTGTGTACGAAAGTGGGAAAAAGAAGTAGAGCGGCAGGTGCACAAACAAATTGTAATAGCCCGCACCAAAGAGGCCAAAGCCATAGCAAGACGCGACGAAGGAGTACGCAGATCCCCACGACACCAGGGGCAAATAGTCAAAATTATTGAAGCGACAGAATTTTCATTCGCCCGTGAACCCGGTGCATCTAGAGACACTTTCACAAACAGAAGAGAAGTAGAAGGGCATTTACCATCAGATCACCCAGACAGAAAAGTGACCATGGGCAAATGGGTCTCATATAATGTCATTGACCACACACCGTGGGTGGCGTCACGACAAACTTTAATCCCTGGTAAATATCCCCTTTTACTTGTGTGGGCCCGAAACACGGTCCGGACCAGGACCTCCGTGACATCCCCCAGCAACGACCCATTCTGGTACCGAGTACCCCGTCCCAGTGGGCTCCACACAAACAGTCCAAAACACATCTCTCCAAATTGAGAATATGATTAGGCTCACATCCTTGATCATATGATAAGGCTCATTACAGGGTCAATATTGACTTATAGGATTGCTACTTTCAATAGGTCGTGCTAGAGTTCAAGTCTTCATTGAAGAGGCAATTTGCATATCTTAGTGGAGAGTGACATGTCTAGCATGCCTGTGTAAGGAGGTTTATGAGCCTTGCAATGCTGCTGAGGGAAATTAAACATGCTAGTTGCGTCTTCAGAGAGAAAGAGGACTTGAACTTTTGTGCCACCTATTGGAAGTAGCATTCCTAAAAGTCACTATCAACCCTTTAATGAGACCATTTAAATTTCCCACAGGAGCATTGCATGGCTCAAAAGCCTCCTCACACAGGCATGCTAGGTATGTCACTTTCCCCAAACAGCAATGTTACCCCTTAGATCCCAGTCATAAGCCTCTCATACAGCCAAATCAGATCCCATACTTTGCACTGATGCGGGACTATATCCTGAAACACTATGTCTGCAAATTGAGATTCTGGTTTCGCTTTTATCCTACATCATATGGCAAGGCTCATTAAAGGGTCGATTTGACTTTTAGGATTGCTACTTACAATAGGTGGTGCTAGAGTTCAAGTCTTCTTCCATGACAGACAATATGATCAGTGATAACAAAAATTCTCAATTAAACGTCACCTGCTTAACCCAAGAGGAAGTACGGCATCGTCTAAAAATCACTAAAATTGACAAATCCCCGGGCCCAGATGGGATACACCCCAGAGTGCTGCAGGAATTAAGTACTGTCATAGATAGACCATTATTTTTAATATTTAAAGATTCCATAATAACAGGGTCTGTACCACAGGACTGGCGTATAGCAAATGTGGTGCCAATATTCAAAAAGGGGACAAAAACTGAACTTGGAAATTATAGGCCAGTAAGCTTAACCTCTACTGTGGGTAAAATCCTAGAGGGTTTTCTAAGAGATGCTATACTGGAGTATCTGAAGAAAAATAACCTCATGACCCATTATCAACATGGTTTTACGAGGGACCGTTCCTGTCAAACTAATCTAATAAGCTTCTATGAAGAAGTAAGTTCTGGACTGGACCAAGGAAATGCAGTGGATGTGGTGTATATGGACTTTTCAAAAGCTTTTGATACGGTGCCACACAAAAGGTTGATACATAAAATGAGGGCAATGGGGATAGGGGAAAATATGTGTAAGTGGGTTAAGAACTGGCTTAGTGATAGGAAACAAAGGGTGGTTATTAATGGAACACACTCAGAATGGGTCACAGTTAACAGTGGGGTACCACAGGGGTCAGTGTTGGGCCCGCTTCTATTTAATATATTTATTAATGACCTTGTAGGGGGCATACAGAGTAGAATCTCAATATTTGCAGATGACACTAAACTCTGCAGGGTAATCAATACAGAGGAGGACAATTTTATATTACAGGAGGATTTATGTAAACTAGAAGCTTGGGCTGCTAAATGGCAAATGCGCTTTAATGGGGATAAATGTAAAGTCATGCACTTGGGCAGAGGAAACAAAAGGTATAATTATGTGCTTAATTGTAAAACACTGGGCAAAACTGTCACTGAAAAAGACCTGGGTGTATGGGTAGATGACAAACTCACATTTAGTGGCCAGTGTCAGGCAGCTGCTGCAAAGGCAAATAAAATAATGGGATGTATTAAAAGAGGCATAGATGCTCATGAGGAGAACATAATTTTACCTCTATACAAGTCACTAGTGCGACCACACTTAGAATACTGTGTACAATTCTGGTCTCCGGTGTATAAGAAAGACATAGCTGAACTAGAGCGGGTCCAGAGAAGAGCGACAAAAGTTATTAGAGGACTAAGGGGTCTGCAATACCAAGACAGGTTATTAAACTTGGGGTTATTTAGCTTGGAAAAACGAAGGCTTAGGGGTGATCTTATAATAATGTATAAATATATGAGGGGGCAGTACAGAGACCTTTCTAATGATCTCTTTACTCTTAGGCCTGAGACTGGGACAAGGGGGCATCCTCTACGTCTGGAGGGAAGAAGGTTTAATCATAATCACAGACGCGGATTCTTTACTGTAAGAGCAGTGAGACTATGGAACTCTCTGCCACATGATGTTGTAATGAGTGAGTCACTACTAACATTTAAGAAGGGCCTGGATGCCTTTCTTGAAAACTATAATATTACCAGTTATATATACTAGATTCTTTGATAAGGCGTTGATCCAGGGAATTAGTCTGATTGCCGTATCTGGAGTCAGGAAGGAATTTTTTCCCCCAATGTGGAGATTAGTGTTGCCACATGGGGTTTTTTTTGCCTTCCTCTGGATCAACATGTTAGGCTATGGGTTGAACTAGATGGACTTAAAGTCTTCCTTCAACCTTAAAAACTATGTTACTATGTTACTATGTTATAATATACCATACATATAGATATCAATTTGTATATCACATTGGAACCAAGCAGTCAATTAGTTTCCAGCCCTCGATGAAAACTATAAGGGTATGTGCACATCAGTCGTTTTGTGGGCTGTTTTTGAGCGTTTTCCGTCGGCGGTTTCCGCTGAGTTCTATGTTAATTTATGTTAATCCTAGCCACCGGTTGGATTAACATGCTACTCAATGGAGTTTAGAAAACGCTGTCTACATTAGAACGTTTTTTTTCTGGTCGTTTTCAGTTTATTCACCGGTTTTCCACCGGTTTTCAAAGATAGAGCAAGGGACTTCTTTTGAGCGTTTTTCCAGTGGTTCTAGCTTACAAGTGCCCAAAAAACCGGCCTAAAAACACTAAGAAAAACCGCCAGTAAACCGCCGACAAAACGCTGTATAAACGCTATAAAACCGGTCGGAAAAAGCTCAAAAAACGCTAAAAAAACGATGGACACTGCTGAGGTCAGAAAACTCAGTTTCTGCCATTCTCCACCGGTTTTAGGACGGTCTGCAAAGATGCAGAAACGTCAGATGTGCACATACCCTAAGGCCGGCTTCACACCATGGTTTTGGGCTATCAGGTACTGTCCGGTGTTTTGCAGGAAACACCGGACAGAACCTGACATCCCTGGACAAACAGAAACGAAGGGCAAATATGCCATACGGTCCTGTTTTCTGCTGGAATCGGCAGATCGCAGGGTTCAGGAGCTGTCACTGCTGAAATGTCAGGAGAGTGGCTTGCGGGAGCTAGCCGCGGTTCTGAAATCTCAGGCAGGGAGCTCTCCAGCTGTTGAAGTTTAGCAGCGCTTGCCGCTAAACTTCAGCAGCCAGCGTCTGGTAGCCGCATTCAATTTTATGACGGATTCGGCGTGATCCGGTGCCTAAGGCTGGCTTCACACCACGGTGTGATCCGGTCCAGGGCTGTCCGGGATGACCCTGACAGCCCCGGACTGGATCAGCACACAGAACCGGAGGGCCAAATGTGCCCTCCGTTCCTGTGTGCAGCCGGACGCAGCTGCAGCTGCTGATGATTCAGGACCGCGGCTCGCAGGGAGAAAGCCGCGGTCCTGAAAGAACCGCCAGTGTCCGGTTCCTGGATCCTCCATGTTAGGGAGCGCCGGATTGCCCCGGATCCGGGAGAATACGGGAGAATCTGGGATCCGGCAAATTGGGGAGATTATTCTCCCTGGACAAAAAAATGATGCAAGCATCATTTTTGTGTCGGGAGAGAATAATCTGTATTCTCCCGGATTCCACCGCAGTGATGAAACCGGATGGCAGAGAGCTCCATCCGGCCCCATAGGCTACTATGGGGCCAAAAACTGGTCCGGGATGTCTGGTTTACACCGGACAGCCCCGGACCGGATCACACAGTGGTGTGAAGCCAGCCTTAGACTCCCATGTTAGGGGGCGCCGGATTACGCCGGATCCGAGAGGATCCAATTTTGTCCGATTGTTGCCCAGGACACAAAAATGCTGCAAGCTCCAATTTTGTGCTTGGGGCAAAAAAACGAATGCTGCTGTATCCTCTGCCATCCAGCTCCATCCGGCCCCATAGTGATACTATGGGGCTGAAATCGGATCCACAAAACCGTGGTGTGAAGCCGGCCTAAGTCTGGTTTTGTCAATCAGACAAGGTTCAGATTTCTCTCTCTTTGGTGACTAAGCCTAATCTATACACTGGGAATACTGAAATTACCTATTAGAATGAATTCTAATCATAGCATGGCAGGATCTGATTGTCAGGATTACGCCCCAGAACAATTTTCCGGCTTTTATACTTGCCATAAGCCCTTGTAAGGAAAGCAGACGTTTTTCACCTAAATCAGTGACAATTACAGCGCCTTGTAAAAGTATTCATATCCTGTAAAGTTTTCCACATTTTCTCATGTTACACAAACTTGAATGTATTTTCTTGAGATTTTATGTGACATACCAAAACAACGTAGCAAGTATTTGTGAAGTGTAAAGGAAATAGTACATGGTTTTCTACATATTTTAAAAATATAAATCTGACATGAATTCGTATTCAGCCCCCTGTAGTCTGATGACCCTCAATAAAACCCCAAGAGAACAATTGCCTCCAGAAGTCGTAAATTGAGTCCACCTGTGTGTAATTTCTTCTCAGTAGAACTACACCTGTTGTGTGAAGGCCTCAGAGGTTTGTATGAGAGCATTAGGAATCAAACAGCATCATGAAAATCAAAGAACACACCAGACAGGTCAGGGATAAAGTTGTGGAGAAAACTAAAGTAAGGTAAAGTTATTAAAAAAATATAAACTAACCACGATTGGTTCAATCTCAAAGTATTGAATGAATAGATGCCACTGCTCTGCTAGCTGGCAGTACATAGAAAGAAAAAAATTAGGAAAAAGAGCAGGCGTTAGGCTGGAACAATGTCAGGGGTGCAATGAGGATACATGCATGTAATTTTTTAAACAAATGCATGAATAAAGAAATTCTAAGGATTCTTGCTAATGTCAGCTCTCTTTCTTTGTTTTTTTTTTGCCCTAGAAAAAAAATATAGCCCAAGCTCTGAACATCTCACAGAGCACCACCCAATTCATCATCCAAAAATGGAAGGAGTATGGCACAACTGCAAATCTGCCAAGACATGGCTGTCCACCTAAACTGACATCCCAAGAAGGAAAGCACTGGAGTGTATCTAGCTCCTCCCTCCGCCTCTAGCTTCTCTCTCCTCCTGTCATCATAGAATCTCCTCTGTATCACTTGCCATCTCCTATCTCAGTAATGGGAAAGTCTTCTTTGAATACAGATTTTATCTCAGAATTAAGAATTTTGATAATGACTGATCCTTAGTGAAAGAGAAAGAAGCACATTTCTCTGATAAAATATATTACAGATTTGCTTATTTTAATGTGCAGCATTGATTTATGAATTAAAAATTTACGGCAATTACATTTTAGGTTTGTGGGTGCAGTATGAAAATAATGCAAAAAAGTTCACAGGGTATGAATAGTTTTTCAAGGCAGGTTGTATACGTAGAGAGCAGTAAAGTACATGTAGTATAGGTAAAGGGCAATACAGCACATGTAATATATGAAAAGATTTTGCACTGGTTGTGACAAAATGGACTCCATTAAGGTATAACATGGACTCCATTAGTGTATAATATAGGATGGTTTCTTATGTAAGCCAGACAGTATTTGTATTTTGTTTGTTACCTTATGATAAGCAACTCATTGTTCCTACAAGTCTTGTAGATGCCTGGTAGTGTTTAACATGTGTAATGTAATTATCTCACTTCTTTGTCACAGAAGGCTCAGAGAACTTAATCCTATTAACATTCCATTGTTTTACTATGTGTATTGCTGATTCTATGTAAACTACTTTAACCACCATTGTTTGTTGTTATGGATGGCAGACTGGAACGGGATTCGCTTTGGCCCCTCTCTGTCTATATAATTTAAATGAACATTGTCCAGGCAGCTTGAAATCGAGCCAATGAGAACACAGTCTTATTCCACCAATCGTGACGTCCCCAATATCCTGCAGTGAGGGCTAAGGTATATAAGGAGACCTGCTCATTAACCAGGGAAATTCTGTCTAGTGACCTCAGTCTAGAGATTTGGGTCCTGACTAGAGGTGCACGGGACTTGTTACATGCAGCTAATTTAGGATCTCTGGACCCGATTGGCAAGCCATATCCCCAGGCCTAGGCACTTTGGTGCCGGCCAAGGGGATCAGCACCTGGATTATAATTCTACAAGGACTTCAGCATTGAATGTTTGAAATCAGCTGGGATAACAAAGACTGCATAAAGCAGCAACCCAGGTTGGGATGATCCAGTCACCTGGCTACAAACTTTGCTGTGCTATATTTTAATCCCTGGTGAGCCAGTGGAAGGGTGAGACTCTGATGCGTGTTACATGTTATGTTTTGCTGGTTATGTGTTATATGCTGTTAACTGCTTGGGGATCCAATAAAGCCTTAATATTGTGGTTCCCTCACCCTCAGTTTTGGATGAGCTTTGGTCCATGCTGTATTTCTATTTCTAAAGGCGGCTGGGCCAGCGGACGGGAGCACCCACTGACCCCGTGTCTCCACACAGGTAGACAGAAGTACAGTACATTTAGTGACGTTAGAGATCCGTACAGTACATTTGGTACAGGTAGAGGGGAGTATAGTACCCATAATAGAGTACAGTCCAATTATACAGGTAGCATGCTGTACAATACATGTAGTAAAGGTAGAGATGAGTGTAGTACATTAAAGAGGTTGCCCACTACTTTAACATTGATGGCCTATCTTTAGAAGAGGTCATCAATATCGGATTTGCCGAGGTCCGACACCCAGGACCACTGATCAGCTGTTTACAGTACCGATGGCGGCAGCAGACAGCCAGAAATGCTCAGTTTTGGAGCTGCTCCGTCTTCTGAAAGTGGCTGTGGCCAGGTACTGCACATCCGCTTCTATTGATTTAGGATAGATGGCGATGTTCAGTATCCCGCCGTGGCCACTATCAGAAGACGGAGCAGCTCCAGAACTGAGCCACCGTCACCAAGTACAGCCAATCAGCAGGATATTGGGTGACATTCCCCAGCCAATCAGACATTGATGACTTATCTTAAAGATAGGCCATCAATGTTAAAGTAGTGGACAATCTCTTTAAGTAAATAAAGAGAGAACAGTACATACAGTACAGGTAAAGAGTGGAAAAGTACATGTAGTGGAGGTAGATAGTAGTATAGTACATATGATGCAGGTAGTATACAGAGACATACAGGTACTCCACAGAGGACCTATCAGTCAATCAGCACATGCACTTTCCTGATTGGCAGTTCACTGTGGTCAAACAAAAGAGTGATAACAATTGTCTGTATCTTCAACTATGTTTTTTTTACGTTTTTGGCTTGTTAGTGGGCTAGACCAGGCTGTAATAGGGTGAACATATTGTAAGCTGAGGGACCAATGTATATGAGTTCATTATCTGTGGACGGGTAAACATCGTTCTTAGGGAGTCAATTGAACGTTGCTGAGTTTTATCTGTCACTTATCCATGCACTGCATACAGAACCCATGTAACGCTCAACACACATTTTCAATATCTACCTTGAATATGGCACTGGCGCAGTGCATTTGCAGCTCTTGATTTTCACTGTTTAGATTTTTGACGAGATCCTCAATCATCTTTTCTGTTTTAATTGCAACTTGGTAACTCGGCTGAAAAATAAGAGGGAGAGAAATAAACGATGAAACAGTTGGTGGGTCTATCTTTTCTTTACTAACCTGTCATCAACTCGTGAAACAATAAACATATTTTATCCCTATTATTATTATTATCTTTCTCTTTCTTGGATACAATAAAGAATATGCGGTGCCAGAGAAAGAGCTGATATATGTTGTGTCTATGGGTCATAAAAATCCACAGCCATGAATGATACTCACAGATGGAAGGATGGAGATAAAGTATGTCAGTTCGTAAAAGGAGCAGAAGTCTAATAAAATCACTGCAAAGAAGCCTCAAGACGTCAGCAAAACGTCTTGTAGGGCCATCAAGGTACATTTATGCTCTCTACTCTATTTAAAGGGGTTGCCTCATCATTTTAACCCCTTTCCAACTGGACTATTCAGCATTGATTGGTAAAAATGACTTGTGAAGATGATTTTCTAGGAACATCAATACCACATGTATTTTTTTTTATTATTATCTCTTTATTTTTAACGGGGAAAAAGTGAGGCAATTCCAACCTATTTTTTTAAAATACTTTTTGTTTGCAAACCCTTTGGGGACTTTCAATTTAGTTAAGCTCATACAATGGCTAATATTATTTATTGCAATCCCACATTATTTCTGTATATAGTGAAAATTGCAGTCTCCTATGAACACCAGCCGCAGGGTTTCATTGGAGCACCATTATGACAGACATAGGAGTCTTCAGCAGGTGACAGGCACAGAGGTCTTCAGAGGATGACAGGCACGCGGGTCTTCAGTAGATTACATACACAAGCGTCTTCAGCGTATGGCATATATGAGGGTCTTTAGCGGATGGCAGGTGCAGGGGTCTTCTGCTAATGATAGACACGAGGGTCTTCAGTAGGTGACAGCCGCAAGGGTCTTCAGCAGATGACAGACACGGGTGTCTACCGCAGGTAACAGACACAGGGGTCTTTACCAGGTGACAGGCATGAAGGTCTTTAGCAGGGGGCTATGCAAATGGTCCGTGGAGCCTCGTTTAAGGGTCTCAAACACGGGACTAGCCAGATATCCCTCCAGGGAAGGACCTAGCCCTAGTCCCAGTGGGCAATGCACCATGGATTTCACTGTGTTTGAGCACTTTAGCCAGCTGCCCACAGTGTTTTCCTTGACTGGTCTCCTGAGATCAGTGAGAGCTTTGTGATGTTTAGCAGGGGACTGGCACAAGTGTCTTCAGCGGATGACAGGCACGAGAGTCTTTAGCAGGTGACCAGCACGGGGTCTTCAGCAGGCAACAGGCTTGGGGGTCTTCAGCAGATAACAGACACAGGAGTCTTCAGTGGATGACAGGAATGTGGGTCTTCAGCAGTTGACAGACACGAGGGTCTTCAACAAGTGACAGGCACGAGGGTCTTCAGCAGACGACAGACATGGGAATCTTCAGCAGATGACAGGCATGGAGGTCTTCAGTGGATGACAGGAATGCGGGTCTTCAGCAGATGACAGACATGGGGGTCTTCAGCAGATGATAGGCACGGAGGTCTTCAGTGAATGACAGGCATGAGGGTCTTCAGCAGGTGACAGGCACAAGGGTATTTAGAGGATGACTGGCACATGGGGTATCCAGCAGGCGATAGACACATGAGTCTTCAGCAGACAACAGGCATGGGGGTCTCAAGCAGGTGACAGGCACAAGGGTCTTCAGCAGATGACAGACATGGGGGTCTTCAGCAGATGACAGGTACGGAGGTCTTCAGTGGATGACAGGAATGCGGGTCTTTAGCAGATGACAGACATGGGGGTCATCAGCAGATGACAGGCACAGGGGTCTTCAGCAGGTGACTTGCTCTTTAGTGGATAACAGGCGTCGGGTCTTTAGAAGCTGCCTAGAAGTCATTGTAACGTAATCCATCAATGCCCCACAATGGAGTCACTCTTTAAAGTCCTGATGAAAAAGTAGGAGACTTTGAAACATGTAGAATTAATAAACAGCCAGTTTTAAGGCACATTATTCTCCTTGACAGCAGCTCATGTCAAGACACATTTTTTCCATTCTGTTCAATTACTTGGCTCGAGGAACCCATGGAACTGCAACAGCCTGAATTGTCATGCCTGTCTTTTTCACCCCAAGGTGAGCCCACAAGGCAGCACTTCTACCTGTATACCCTGATAGGACCCATTGCATTTTCACCTTTCAGCTCTCCACTTTTATGTCCTGGAATTGATGGAAGTTCAGTTTCTGAGCTTTTCATTAATGAGCTTGTATCAGAAATGAAGACGAGCACAATCCTAAAACGTGGTTAGACGCATGCCAGGGCGGCACGGTGGCTCAAGTGGTTAGCACTGTAGCCTTTGCAGCACTGGGGTCTTGAGGTCCTGGGTTCAATTCCCACCAAGGACACTAAGGACAACATCTGCAAGGAGTTTGTATGTTCTCCCCGTGTTTGCGTGGGTTTCCTCCGGGCACTCCGGTTTCCTCCCACATTGTAAAGACATACTGATAGGATGTTTAGATTGTGAGCTCCAAGAGAGACAGTGTTACTGGTGTATGTAAAGTGCTATGGAATTAATAGCGCTATATAAATGAATAAATAAAATGTCAATAAGCAACAAAGGTTCACTACAAACCCAAGAAAATGTGTGCGTTTTGGTGGTCTTCACAACATTTTTCAACTCAAAAACATTAAGGGATGATTAGAAATGTAAAATGTACAGCAAAAGAATGCAATAATTACAATCACGCATACATTTGTTTTGCTGTTTTTGCTGTGGGTTTTACTTTGAGCACTGTCATTTCTTTCACAATGCAGAATCCTTTGCCATTTTTCGTCTTAGGTTTCTACAAATGACTTAAAAAATGGCAGGAAAATGTTAAAAAAAAAAACACACCAAAAACTGTTCTATAAAAGAAGACTTGAAAATACCAGAAACTCATGCTGTTTAAAGTGTTAATGGTTAAAACAATGTGAGAAGCAGCCATTAGGGAACTGTTGGGAAGGTGAGCAGAAAAGAAGTGCTCATTTACTTAAAGGGCATCTATCAGCAGGTTTTTCCTAATGTAATCTGAAGACCGCATGCTGCAAGGGTTAAATCATAGAATTCCGGGATGCCTGTCTTGGTCAAGGTCCAGTCTGTTGATTTCCTAGTATCTTTGTTTAAGCAGCAGAACCTTATCATTGCTCAAACTACTTTGTCTCATGCATGGCAGTCCAACAAGCACCTCTCCTCTGATTGGCACCTCACTGTCAATGTACAATGTCTATAGAGAGCCTGGTGTGGGTTGGGGCAGCTCTTTCAGTTCTCCTGCATAGCTGAATCTAAAAACATTGACTGCGTCAGAACTGCTGCACCCAGTAATCTAAGTGATACATCGTTGGATTCAGGGTCTCTTTGCCTACATCAAGCTGTTCTCAGATGAGGTAGCAAAATCCTGCTGACAAATTCCCTTTAAATGGGTAACCTTAGATCCATTTCTAATTCAATTGCATAAGACTTTCATTTGCAAAGGTGCAATGATATCATATCAGCTTTATATCTGGCCCTGGATTGGACATGAAAGATTGTTTCCTTAACCAACAAGCAATCAGTGCCTTGTGTGAAGGGGGCTGGCTAACTGCTAATTTTAACAGTTAATCCAGCCCCCTTCTCAGTTTTGACCAATGCATAAGACAAAGAAAAGAGCTACCAAAACGAGCCAGTAAGGGTATGTGCACACGGGGGGCGGGTTAGTGGCGGCGGCGGCTGGGCGGACCCGACAGGAAGCTCCGGAGCCGTCCACCGGCTTCCTGTCGGGTCCGTGCTGCAGGAGACGGGCGGGTGTGCGGCGGGTGCACAGCGGGTTAGCGCCGGCGGTTCTTCAGCGGCTGGAAGCAGCACATGATTCTGCTTGCAGCCGCTGCAGAACCGGCCGGATTATAGAACATGCTCATTCTTTGCTAACCCGCTGGGAACCCAGCGGGTTAGCAACGGATGAGCATGTGGAAACCGCCGGTGTGTGCACACCGGGGGTCGGTTTCCATAGGTTTATATGTTAACCCAAAAGCCGCTTTTGGATTAACATAAATTTACATAAACCTCATGGAAACCGACCGGCGGTTTCCGCGGCTAAACCTGCAGTAAACCTTCCTGTGTGCACATAGCCTAATTCAGTCAACTTTCTCACCACGAAAACACTCTTTTGTGTAGAGAACAAACCAATTGTTGAGCTCCAAGACCAGGGGCCAAGGCACCTTTGGAAATAGAGGTGTAACATTCGCAGGGGTGAGCATGATGATGTTGACCCACTGGACTACACAAGAAACTGCGCCAGCTGACCCCAGGGCACCCAGGGCAGGGATGGACACAGGCAGGCATAGTGGGTGTGCAGGGACAGACACAGCTACAGGCAGGCACAGTGGGTGTGCAGGGACAGACACAGCTACAGGCAGGCACAGTGGGTGTGCAGGGACAGACACAGGAACAGTTACAATGTAAATGAAGGCAAGTAAGGCCAGGAATAGGAAGGCAGGCACAGGGACAGGCATAAGGCAACATGGGACCTGACAATTAGCTGCCTATACTGAAACTAGGTGACTAAAGGTGTTGATCAGGCACCGTCCCTAATTGGAATGCCAGGGCCTTTAGGCCATAGGCTGAGGGGCACTTCCAGATATTAGCCTTAAACGCACTCCTGGTAGACCAGAGCAGCATGCACATGGACCCGGGAGCAAGAGGCAACAGAGGATTACACTACGAATGGGACTGGAGGTGCATGGGCCAGCTGTGGTGGTAACTAAGATAACACCCCTGCTTCAGGAGGGAAGCAGGGCAGCCCAGGGACGCCAGAATTACAAAAGGTATATAAGCAAGTTCTACATAACTGCTTTTGGACATATGGGGAGTTCATTTTTTAATTATGCAACCCCCTTTCATTTTCATTCATGTCACCCTTCTTATCTTGTTCCATCACAAATTCTCTTTGTGTCCAAATTTTCTTTCTGGATCAGCAAATGCCAGATTAAAGGAATTGCACACAGATTTTGGTTTGTTATTTTCTTGTTTTGCTCTATTTTTACTGTAAGTAATTCTAAGTTAAAAGTGCAGCACTGTTTGTTTTCCCATGCGTGTCCCTGTATATTTAATAACGGTGATAAATCTTTTTAAAACTAATTTAAATACCAATGATACAAAAACAATATGACAAAGAATATTAATCTAACACATTTAGTAGAGTTTAATAATAAGTTTATAAGAAGAATTGCTATAGCATCTTGAGATATGCTGTCGCTTTCCAAGGCATACTAATCTCTGCATTTATTTGGGGGAGGGAGGATGATTTATCAGTCATTTACCCCATCCTGCAGATTTAATTATGAAAGTACCAAACAAAATATTAATAACAATTCTATCGAAAACCTAGACGGAAACATTATAACTGGCTATTCGGTAATAAACCCTAATGGAGGATTTAGCAGAAGACGTTTCAATTAGTTCACACGCAGATGTTTTAGTCTCACGTTTCCAGGGACATTAATCTTCTGATGAACATATAGTATTTTATATGAAAAACAAAATAATGGCTCGTGATATTAAAGGCACGATTTTTATTCTATGCTCTTTCAGGTTGAATGAAATTCAACAACATAAAAAAAGTATAAAACTGCAATTATACTAGTAAACTCGTGCCAAGACAGAACGCCCGACGGTCAGATTTTCACTAGATATTATACTGAAACAATATTATGAGTATAAGCTGCAGGAACGTTATAGTATCGGAGCTCCCATCGGACTTTCCTAATCAAATTTAACTTTCTTGTATTTGCAAAATATCTAAAATTTTCTTTCTAGGCCACAAAAAGAGGGCACGGATCCACAGTAATAATCTGCCCACATCATTTATCTTTAGATTGTGTGCACATTTAGTTTTCCGATACATCACAGACATCAGAGTATGCCCCGATGTAAACCTTTGATGTGTCCATGCACCCAATGTATGCCAAAAGACTGTACTTTAGACTTTCCTTTGCACAGGGACACAGTAAATAGTGTATACCAAGTTCTATGTAATACATTTCTTCTTGACTGGAGATTTCTTACTCTTACCCTCAGCTGTGGATATCCTGATTCCGGCCTTAGGATCGCGCTGCTCAGTCATAGTTTGGAGGGAGGATAATCAAATGCAATAACTGATCATCCAAGGATCTTTATTTCTAATAAACTCAACGCGTTTCGTGTGCATCAGCACACTTCTTCAGGAGTGAGAAAATTTCTTTATCCTGAAGAAGTGTGCTGATGCACGCGAAACGCGTTGAGTTATACTAGAAATAAAGATCCTTGGATGATCATAAATTGCATTTGATTATCCTTCCTCCGAATTATGACTGAGCAGCGCGATCCCAAGGCCGGAATCAACACTTCCATTTGATCCGAACGAACCATCATGTTGATTGCAGCAGCTACGTTCGGGCTGCGCCCCTGTTGTTTCTGTGGTTGTGTCTGACACAACCCGACAAGGTAAGTGCAGCCATACTGAATACCTGCACACCGATTACCCACAGATAAGACCCTATTGTGCGCTTATTTTTCTCCTACTCTGGACATCCTGATGAGTGGCACAAGATTACAATATTTGAAGGAAAAAAAAACTTTTGCATTACTTAGGGTACCTTTACACGCCGCTACTGGAGGATGGATACAACCCGCTACTTCACGTGCACGAGCACGCCCAAACGGTTACAAACGGGAAACGCACCACCTTTACACGCCGCCACAAGGTGCGCTACGCTACGATACATCTACAGCTAGATACATCGCCGGGTGTCTCAAGTAGCCATCTGTAGCTCATCTTACCTCATTTACACACCGCTACAACCAGCTAATATGGGCGGACCTGGTGCAGCAGGGACAGCACATAGGCGTGCCACAATTGTGGATTACGAGACGTCCGTACGCTGATAGGACAAAGAAAGAAACCCATGATTGGCCAGGCATCGCAGGAGGCTGTTTAATACGTGACGCTTGAGCAATTGTGTAGTGTGACTGGGCAGCTCCTTAAATATGCCGCCCTGTGCGGCGACAACCAATCGCAACGCAGGAGCTTCCTCCAATGATCGCTGAAGGGGGCGCGGTAACCCGGAGCCTGTGTCACGCCCCAGCTACATAGCATGGTGTAGGAACAACCATTCTGTTCCTTCTTTACATGCCGATACAGCTCGCTACAATCGGCTTTGTAGCCATCTGTTTTCGAGCAGTGCATTTGTAGCCTGTAGCGGGTTGTATCCATCCTCCAGTAGCGGCGTGTAAAGGTACCCTTACAGTGTTCTACAGAGTAACAAAGATGTTGGATCAAGAGGAAAAGTAAGGAAGAATAAATGTCAGACTAAGAAGAAAGGTAAGTAACAAGAGATGTCAGAAGTAAAGAAGAAGCAAGGAAGTACAAATTTCAGACCAAGAGGAAAAGTAAGGAGAACAAATGTCAAACCAAAAGGAAAGGTAAGGGAGAACAGATATTGGCCCAAAAAAAAGTAAGGAGAACCAATGTTGAACCATGAGGAAAGGTAAGGGGAATAAATGTGTGAGCAAGAGGAAAGGTAAAGAAGAACAAATGTAAGAAACAAAAGGAAAAGTAATGAAGAACAAATGTCGGACCAAGAAAAATGGTAAGAAGAACAAATGTCGGGCCAATTGGAAAGATAAGGAAAACAAATGTTGCACTAAAAGGAAAGGTAAGGAAGAACAAATATCAAACTAAAAGGAAGGGTAAGGAAGAACCAATGTTGGACCAAGAGGAAAGTTAAGGAAAAATACATTTTGGACAATGAGCAAGTGTAAGGAAGATAACATTTTAGTCCAAGAGCAAAGGTAAGGAAGAATACATTTTGTACCAAGAGGAAGGAAAAGAAAGAGAAAATGTCAGCCCAAGGGGACAAGTAAGGAGAACAAATGTCAGACTAAGAAGAAAAGTGAGGAGAACAAATGTCGGAACATAAGGAAAGGTAAGGAGAACAAAAGTCAGACCAAGAGGAAAGGTAAGAATGTGTTGTTGTTTTTTTTTTTAGTTGACCATAGGCACTTTTGCATTTAGGAAGGGGTTACCGAGTATTGGACAATCCCTTTAAAAGCTTCTGAAAGCTAAAGAATCACTTTCTTTGCTGACAACAGGAGGTTTATCAGGGTTCTGTACAGGGCAGATAGTGTACTTGAAAAATGACATGTAGTCACTCTCACCTGGTGTACAAAGGGGCTGTTGATCCTGGCACAGGTGAAGAATAGCACAGAACATGTACTACTATACAATTAATGTACAGAGGCGCTACTAGACAGTCAATAAGTGTATGTAATCCCATAATACAGATGCTATACCAGCTGATACAGGCACAGCTTCAGACTATTGTGTCAAAGTAACTTGTGTGAAAGGGAAAACAAAAGGTTGCGCCACGCTGATCCCACACATAGAATAAGGGTTAATCAGGGATACACTCACCTGGCACTGTTGTGCACCGCACAACAGGGAATGGAATACAAGATGAGTGTAAATTCGGTCAGTTGTTCTTGAGGCGGCCTTCCACTTGGTTCCGTGTGATAAGGCTCTGAGGTCAGGGCGACCGTGTCTACCGGGCCTGGACACTTAATCCCAAGGGAGGCAGCTCTATTGCATGTTCAGCAAGGTCTCTCCTCCAGCAGCTCTCATACCACACCCCGAAGGGAGGAGGGTAATAATGAGAAGGAAAAATAGTATGGGAGTGAGCGCTAGAAAAGACCAAGGAACTGAAAATTAAGAGAATTACCTCTAGGTTTATTAAAAAGTGGGTATAGCGAGCCCTCAGCCACTGGCTGAGGGCTCGCTATACCCACTTTTTAATAAACCTAGAGGTAATTCTCTTAATTTTCAGTTCCTTGGTCTTTTCTAGCGCTCACTCCCATACTATTTATCCTTCTCATTAAAGTAACTTGTGTAACCACAGTACACACTGAGATATTACTATATGTGTTGATGCACACCTGGCTGCACTGATTTCTGAGGATACCCACCTCTGAAGCACACTCCTGCAGGGTGCCCACCACTGGTATGAGCATGTTTGAATGTGGAGATTTCAGCAATCTTGCCAGTAATGGGATGCCACCAGCTCTACGAATCGCCTCCTTATTCCTTGTGCTCTTGGAACAGCTCCACAGCGCCAATGCTCCACAGCGAGCAACCTCTATATCCTTCTCTTGCTCGGCTGTCAGGTTGGTGGCTGTCATGGGAACACAGTCCAACAATCCAACCTAAAAGACAACATATGTGGATGAATTATACTTCCGGACACACAATGCATGGGAAAGGAAGAATCATTTGTGCTGATTACATTTATAAAGCTTGACTGCTGTCTGCAAACCTGTGCAGCATTTCTTGAGTCCTCAGCTCCTGTGATTTATGTCAGTGTGATCCGGAGGGGACATTAGGGTTATATGTAGAAACATTTAAATGTATTAAATGTATTTAAATGTAAAGTGAAGTAAATACTAGCATTCTTCATAATATAACAATTCTTAACCATTTTTCCTAGAACTCCTCCTGGAAATATAACTAGTGTCAATATTCCCCCTATGAATTCCATCTGTCCCTAAACACTCTGACCTGGTCCAATCAGTGTCCGAATGGTACAAACACATCCAATTGTAAAGGGAAACGGTAATCTCAAATTGTTCATTTATTCATGCAATTTCCTGGAATAAGGTTACATTCGTGAAAATTTGGTAAATTTTCGATTTTGCTGATTTTCTGCAGCATTTCTGCATCCATGAGCTAAATTATGTCTCTTGCATTCTTTTACTACTTTTTTGTGTTTTTTTTACATGTGTTTTTATTGCGTCTTTGAAACTGTGGTTTTAGGCTAGGGTCACATTTGCGTTAGCAAATGCAGATCCTGATTCGGTTTTGAGCTGTCAAAAAGCTCAAAACCGGATCAGAATCCGCAGCCCATAGGAGCTCCTATGGGCTGCGGATCCTGATCCGGTTTTGAGCTTTTTGACAGCTCAAAGCAGAATCAGGATCTGCATTTGCTAACGCAAATGTGACCCTAGCCTAAAACCACAGTTTCAAAGATGCAATAAAAACACATGTAAAAAAAACACAAAAAAGTAATAAAAGTAATAAAACTGGATTGCAATACAGGCAATCCGGTACCGGCATCCGGTTTTGTTGCCTGCGGTAAAAATCATGCAGGCAACGGTTTTCGCACAGTTTTCTCATCCGTATTCCGGTTTTGAAATGTAAACCGCAAATGTGAGTGGAGCCGGGTTGCCGCACCCGGATGATAAACCACAGTACACAACACAGACAAAATCGGATTGTCCCGGATTGTGTCGGATCAGGCGCAATCCGGCACACAATAACATAGGAGTCAATGAGCGCCGGTTTGAGCCGGAGATGGGTGAATCCAGGAGAATCTGATTTTACACGAATTCATTCCCCGCCTCAAAACCCATGCAGGAAAGCCGGGGAAGATCCGCATCCACCAACCAGAATCAACGTTAAGGTGCAATCCGGATACCACATGCGGATTTAGGAACACATTTTGTAGCCAAAATGTGCCTGAAGGCAATTGCGATTACCTCATCCGGATCTGGATGCGGTAACCGCAATTAGCCTTCCGAGTGTGACCCTAGCCTTAGTTTCTTTTTGGTAAGTCATGCTTTAAGTAAAGCTACTTTTTTTTCAAAACTTCTTGGTATTTGGCATTCACAAAACGTTGTTAATACAGTCATGTGTGGATTATATGCTTTTAGTACGCATGTTTGGATTTTCTGCATCTGATAAGATTCTATGGGGAAAATCCGGACATAAAACTAAGTATACCTGCAACAGAATTTGCCATGTCTCAGTTTTAAAAAATAATTATGGAAACTTTTAAAGTTCATTATAATAGAGCTTAGGATAATGCTACTTTTCACAATTGGATGTGTTTAAAAAAAATGTTCCTGTGCTGAGACAGGCTAGGGTCACATCTGCGTTTTTTTTTTTTTTTAAAAAACCTGATCCAGTTTTGAGCTTTCAAAAACCTCAAAACCGGATCAAGAAATGCTCCTCATAGGAGCCAATGCTAAAAACCGGATTGCTTCACAAGCAATCCGGTTTCCGTCTCCGGCTCTACAGCCTGCGTGAAAAATCATGCAGGCTGCAGTTTTCGGAGCGGTTCTGGTATCTGCAATACGGGAACGCCGCAGGGATGAGCAAACTGTTCTGTGTATAGTAAAACTATTTATTTTATTAACCAATGCTTGTACAATGTCTCTAGGGGGTGCCCAGTCACCCTAGAGACCCTACACCCACTCAGGTGGGCTTATACTGCATAATGTGTTATGTACAACAGCTGACTCCTGTCAGCTGTTGTACAGTTTTATGAATGAAAGTGTCGGGCTCCTCAGAGCGGCGCGCATACTATTGCTAAAGGGAACGTGACCCCACAAACTGACTCCCCCGCATCTTTATACCTGTCCCCAGTTGGCGTAACGTCAGGCCCAGGGGCCCCGATGCAAAAGCTCCAAAGGGGCCCCCAATTATTGCAAATCTTTAATAGTATTAGTCTTTTTCTATAGGCCAAAGGGACTTTTGGGGCCCCCTAGGCTGTAGGGCACGGGTGCGATCGCAACCCCTGCACCTGTGGTAGTTATGCCCCTGCCTGTCCCTGCACCCCCTCTTATTATTTCTAGCCATCCCTTTTGCAGAAAAAAACAATTTTGTAAAATAGAGAAGGGAGGTTATGTTTACCTCGTCCTGTGTGAGTTCTCTGTTTGTGAAAAAGTCTCAAAAGGCAGGCCTGTCTGCTGCTCCCTCCGCCCACTTTGTAATTATGCAAGTTCCCTCTGGGCTTGCTATAGTGCTAAGAGCCTGGCCGCGTCATGAAAGGGGCGGGGCTAAAATCGAGTCATACCGGTAGCCCCACCCCTTTCATGACGCGGCCAGGCTCTCAGCACTGCAGCAAGCTCAGAGGGGGCATGCATAATTACAAAGTGGGCGGAGGGAGCAGCAGACAGGGGCCGCCTTTTGAGACTTTTTCACTAATAGAGAACTCACACAGGAAGAGGTAAATAAAACCTCTTTTCTCTACTTTACAAAATCGTTTTTTTCTGTAAAAGGGATGGCTAGAAATGATAAGAGGGGGTGCAGGGACAGGTATAAAGATGCGGGGGGGTCAGTTTGTGGGGTCAGGTTCCCTTTAGCAATAGTATGCGCGCCGCTCTGAGGAGCCCGGCGCTTTCATTCATAAAACTGTACAACAGCTGACAGGAGTCAGCTATTGTACATAACACATTATAGCAGTATAAGCCCACCTGAGTGGGTGTAAGGTCTCTAGGGGGACTGGGCACCCCCTAGAGACACTGTACAAGCATTTATTAATAAAATAAATAGTTTTACTATACACAGAACAGTTTGCTCATCCCTGCGGCAGCAGGATGAGCAAACTGTCCGGTAACCGGAATGCTCAGGATTACACATCCTGAGCAATCCGGTTGCCAGATTGCGGCTTCAGCAATCCGGTTCCCGGATTGCTGAATGTCTGAAGACAACTGCGTTCACCGCATCCGGATCTGGATGCGGTGAACGCAATTCAGATTTTAAGTGTGACCCTAGCCATAATCTTTATGTATATGATCAGACCATGTCCCTGTACGGTCAGACACATCCATTACACAGTACATAGCAGGGACACATATATAAGATTATCTCAGCACAGGAGATGTGGTATGATCAGACCATGTCCCTGTACGGTCAGACACATCCATTACATACCGTAGTATATAGCAGGGACACATATATAAGATTATCTAAGCACAGGAGATGTGGTATGATCAGACCATGTCCCTGTTCTGTCAGACACATCCATTACACAATACATAGCAGGACACATATATAAGATTATCTCAGCACAGGAACATTTTTATTAATCACATCCAATTGTGGAATTATTATTAGTCCACAATTTTGGGAAAAATCCCTTCAACCTAACAGAGGAATACACAATGCAGAGTTCTAACAATAAAAGGGTCCAGCATTGACATTTTATGGAGAACACATGTATATACAACGACTCCTATTTTATGCGGCAAAATGCTCCACATTTTCTGCTTAGTAATTGCTCACAAAAAATCCAGTACATTTTACAGTGCCAGAATAGTGCTTGAGATTTT